>OY730189.1:3072322-3751464 GCA_963422495.1 Polyommatus iphigenia
CTGCATTCTTTATGCTTTGGATTAAATTTTCATTTATAATTTTTTTCATTCACATTAAGAAGCGGTTTGCCTTTCACATACTTTTTACAAATTGCATCCGAATAACTTACACCTAAAAACTATTTTGCAACAACTTTCATGTAGTTTTAACACTCATGTAACACCTTTATTATTATTTCTTCATTCGTAGTATTAATATCATTTGTCATGTAGTAAATTATAATTTCTTCATATAGCATGGTCGATGTCCTTAGACAATGAAAGCGCCACGGAGGCATCAAAACGCTGCTAGCAATTCACTTACAAAACTTGAATTGAATAATAGTGGACTTACATTTGGAAGTATTCACTACTTTAAACCTAACTTACATTCTATCCGTGATGGTTGCTAGCAACTCGGGTTGCGAACCCATTGGATTGTAGAAGCGTATTTGTGCAACTGTTCTTGTGTCATGCCTAATGTGACCATACGTCCCGCTTTGGGCGGGACAGTCCCGCTTTCAGGCAGTCTGTCCCGCTGTCCCCCGCGAGGCCGAAATTGTCCCGCTTTTGCAAACAGACCAAACGACAATAATTGAAAAGTATATTTATGTTTTAAATGCCTGTGCAATGCCTGGAAGTAACGCATACATGCAACAAACGTGATTATTCTGCCTTCCTCGATAAATGAGCTATCTAGAACTGACAGAATTTTTCAAATCAGACCAGTTGTTCCTGAGATTAACGCGTTCATACCACATACAAACAAACAAACTCTTCCGCTTTATAATATTATACATAGCAAAGTTAATAATAATAATGTAAATGTTTTTCAAAGTGGGGGGGGGGGGAGGTTCTGTACGTGTCCCGCTCTGACGAAAAAAATAAATGGTCACGTTAGTCATGCCTCTTCTTGTTGTTTCGTCGCTTATCATTTTAATGCTTGCATGATATTATATCTATGTCTATGGGCTTGCAACCCAACAAACTGCAAACACACTCCCTACTTGTTTTATGTTACACTCAAATGAGCAACTATGTTTAAATAAATAAGGCTGAGACAAGTGATGACTACATATTACAATAAAATTTTCAACACAATACAAATATATACAGTAGAATAACTGCAGCAACGCTATGTGATATTGCACCGTTCTGTTCAAAGTTATCTAAAATCACGTCGCAGATTTACTGCATATTATAAATAAATAATAAGTACAGTAGATCTTCGGCTTCGTTCCTCTCTAATCTCTATGGATCTTCGGATGCTGTGCCATGTTCTTTACATGATTCACAGGCAGACGGCGGACTGACGTTATTTGGTTTACATAAACTACTGATCACAACTAACATCCTCTTTATATTACCCGACCACATTAGATCCGCTATCTGCCAATAAATCCTTAGGGCTCCAATTCGCATCGCATCGCTCTGTAATGTCTTTTTTATTATCAACTAGATGACGCCCGCAACTCCGTTGCGTCAAAATTCGTTTGTCGCGCGGGAACCGTACATTTTTCCGGGATAAAAAGTATCCTATGTCCTTTCCCGGGACTCAAATGTCTCCATACCAAATTTCAGCGAAATCGGTTCAGCGGTTTCGGCGTGAAGAGGTAACAGACAGACAGACACACTTTCGCATTTATAATATTAGTATGGAATTATGGATTTTGTCGCTGATATATTTTGCGATGCGATGCGAATTCGCAGTTATGTGTGGGAGCCCTTAAAGCTACTCCTTGTAGTTTTCACTCGTCTCAGCTACTTGTTTAAACGATATAAATGTTTCGATGATATTGCTGTGTTTGCAGTGGCCTCGTGGCGCCGTGTGCAATGTGTGAGTGTGTGTTTGTGTTGCAGGCTCGACGATGAGTGGGTACCGGAGGGGGAGGTGAGGCGAGTCCGCCGAGTGGAGATGGCTAGTCTGCCGGCGAATACCAAGGTAGATGGACGCTTTTAACTATTTATTTTTATATACGAATCTAAGTGTCTAAACACACTAGGCCGAAAACACGCGGCCGAAGTTCGGCTTGACTACGTCAGCAATGCGCTACGCATACAACATAACGCGACGTAATTTCGGCATGGTGTGTCATCGGTAATTTTAAATATATTGCAGGCGTAATCATGCCGAACTAGGGCCGCGTATTTTCGGCCTAGTTGGTTTAGACACTAACTCCGCTCTTTAAGCCGCTTAGGCTATAGAGCGTGACAAAGAAAAAAGCTCTCTTTTAATTTACTCATAAAAAGTTATAACTTATAACCTATTTGGACGGATGACCGACACGACTGGCGAACGAAGGATCAACT
Source organism: Polyommatus iphigenia (assembly GCA_963422495.1). Taxonomy (NCBI): domain Eukaryota; kingdom Metazoa; phylum Arthropoda; class Insecta; order Lepidoptera; family Lycaenidae; genus Polyommatus; species Polyommatus iphigenia. Next base: position 3,074,612 of record OY730189.1, read on the forward strand.
TTTTAAATGCATGAAAACATCTCTCTTCCTACGCTAATGGAACCCGTTCTAGGTTCGATCCGAGCGATCGACTAAACCCTGTTTTAAAACGCTGTACAACGAAGGCGTGTTAATATTAGAATATTAATAATTAACTAATATATTGTTTTTTTATTGTTAAGGTGCGGTTATACGAGCAGTTCAGTCAGTCGTACCGCAAGCCGCCGACGCCGCGACCGCGACGAGACTGCGACGAGCCCTGCTCTCTGCAACCTCCGCAACTTCCGCAACCAGTTCCGCAATCTCCGCAACTCCAGAAGACAGCTCCGCAACTTCTGCAAGCAGTTCCGCAACTTCCGCAAGCAGTTCCGCAAGCTCCGCAACTCCAGCAACCGACCGTCAGCGGCGCCGCCAAGCGCAAGATGGGCCGGCGATACGGCGGCAACTCGTTTTGGCCGTGCGGACGATAATTGCTGATTCGAACCACAAGACTGATTATATGTCGCCCGCGTGTAAATATGTTGTACATAGTAGTTAAGTAGGCTAGGACCGGCTACAAGACACACTGCCGAGCGCTCGGAGACTCGGAGAGTCTTAGGGTTGTCAAAAAGTTGATATTATTCATATTTTTACTGAAATTATTTTAGATTTCAGTAAAAATCCGGTAAATTTTTATTTTACTTACAAGATATACTATTATATAACTTGACGAAAGCCGAACAGGCTCGATGGATAAGCGGGATGGCGAAAACGCAACGAAATTTAACACAATGACAACCAAATATTCGGAGGTGTGACAACCCTAGGTATGACCGGTGGCTAACAGCCGTCCGAGTTGCCGCATGTTCTGGCCGGCCGCATATTCGGGGCGGCCACATATTCCGGCCGCCGCATATCCGAGCCGGCCGCATATCCGGGCACATCCGGCGTCACCAAGTGCCTGAAGCACGACCTACCGCAGCGGTGTTCACTTTATATCGGTGTTTACCGGACGTAGTCATATCAACTCGCTCATATACACTCGACTTTTGATACTCGATATTGGTCGACTCGACGTTAGTACAGAATCAGCAGTCATCTGCCGCGCGCCGTACACTCACTGCCATTCAAGTTGTGTTTAGTTGTAACTTAGTAGTCTATTAGCAATAACTATATGTGATAGGACCGAGTAACGTTCGTTTCACGCACAACTTTGGGAGTTTTACAATTATCCGGTAGTCGTATTGTATACAAATAATTTTTTATGCGTCGGACGGATTCTGTGCCGCGACGTAGAGTCTTCCTCGTCGAAGTGTTGCGAATTCCGTCGTAGTTTTTATTAATCGATATCGTCGCGGTGCAGAATCGATTCGATGCCGTCGATCGTTATCGTTCGAATCGAAAATTCAGTTCGAATGTCTCGTTCGACGTATTTTTATAAAGTCAGAAGCAATAACAATTCGATGTTTAAAATTTAAAAGCAGAAATTATGTAACAAAACATTTTTAAGATATTATGACCAAACTATTGCAATGTATTAATAATATAATGCTTATGTAAAATGTAACGAAAAGCAATTTGTTACGAACAATGATTAATTTAATTTTTACAATTTGTAATTTAATATTTTCTGTGAATTGTTTCGGTGCAATAACCATCTTTGTTTTATGCAAAATAACTACCATTGATTCGAAAGATTACTGAATAATATTGCTAACAGATATATTTTATTATTTTATTTTTTTATGATTTAGAGTATAATGAAGCGATTGAAAAAATGAGTTAAGCGTCAAAGCGTGTCACGAGATAATATTATGAATTTAATCAAGCAAAAGAGCATGACAATGTTTGGTTATTCCACCGACGTTTGCACAATCGACGGCAATACGGTAACGACCGCACCCGGGGGTGTCCGGGGCGGCAGATGATGTGGATAGTCCGGATGCCTTCTAGCCGTAAGTTGAACAGTGATCAAACGACATTGTGTTCCGTGCTCACGAGATCTCGCTAGTAATGTTAGTTAGTGCCTCTAGGGTAGGTTAGCGTGAATTGACTCGGTAGGGCCGGCCGGTGGGGGTGCGCTCGATGTCGAAGATTTTATCGATAAGTCGTCGACTCGATGCTTTTTATAATTAGTAAGTTTATCGATGATGTAATATCGATACGATGTAACTTTATGTGTAATTGTAAATATTTATTGTATTTTGTGTTTTTAAAAATGTAATTTTTTCTCCGAGCGCCGCCCTACCCGGCGCCCATAGTAATTGGTATTTCGCTGAAATTGTTCGCTTGTATATTAGAAAATGATGACTTGGCTCCGTTCAGGGTTGTCGACGATTTTAATTTATGACTTGATAATGTTGAATGCGATCGAATTATGAATTTATTTTTTATTTTATGACGCGCATGAATGTCCCGTATTTTAATTGAATATGAATCGAATGACACGATTTAGATATTTTTTTAAGACGGGCAACCCTGACCGGCTCCATAGAAGGTGTGGACCCAAAGAAATGTCATAGGAAAATTGTCAAGTAGTGAAGTTGGTGCCTGATCGCGAGGGTGTCGCTAGTAATTGACGGATATGTTTCTTTTGGAATGCTTCCAATGTACTGATTATTTTAAATTTAAAAATTCTACACTAATTTTCTACAGCACTGATAGTAGTGCCATATTGGCTCCATTTTTTAGTTAAATTCGAAACCAAAATTGTAAAGTCTGAGTTGATCTCTGATCTCAGCTGGGCGAGTGAGAGTTGAGATGAGTGTTTTAATGCGATTTTGTTTCGGACGTTTTACTTAATTGTAGTTGAAATTTTACGAAATGATGTCGATGATTTTAAGTTAATCTTGATAATTAATTATTTTAATTTTATACGAAATCTTAAACCGGTGATTAAGTTAAGATAAGTGAATACTACGAAAGAAAATCGTTTTAAAAGTATTTGGTAAGAGGTTGTAAAGATGGCGCTCGATATATTGGGAGGACGTGAAATTATAGTCATAAATTACTCGAATTTATTGCTGCTGAACGAAATGTAAAAAAAAACTGTATAAAAGTATCGATATATTTTATCGACTGTCGGCCGGCCTACCTCGAGCGCCATCTACCGAGCGTCGCATTGAACATTGGCCTACAAAGATTCAGTACAAAATATGTAACGTTTATTTGATCGCCTGACAAGATTGAGTAGATCGTAACGTACTATAAGTGACCTCCGTAAGATAAGCGCCGTATATTTTTGGCCCGATCGGCTAGTTTTGTACGAGAATATATTTTATCACTGCCACACTAGTAGCGGGGATGCCGCTACGGTAATTAAGTTGTAATTGTAAACGTAGAGGAGTGAAGGGGGTTTAGACAATTGTCAGTCGGGCTGCGGTAAGACGCTAGCGATCGCAGCGTAGGTTAGGTTAGACGCTCGTTCGGAGGATATCGTGCACTGTATTCTGTAGATATATAATTATATAGTATAATGTTGATTTGCCCCCGCGACCCGAGGGTCAGTCCCGCGTGGAATCTACCTCACTTAATTTATCACACCCGGGCGCGACCGGAGCCGCTCCGGTCTTTGGTGTAGTGTGTTTAGGATTTTATATGATTTATCCACATGTCACAAGTACTGTATCTTATATTAAATATTGTATGATTGACTTTTGGCTTTTATTGTTACTAAGTTCCTTTCTACACAATTGAGGCTTTTTTGGTGAAATTACATTCTTTATTTATTTATTTATTTTATTTAATGATTTATTGTGCACAAGAAATATTAACAAAACAATAATTTACATAGTAAGACGACACAAAGGGTCTGCTTATTTCTAATAGAAATCTCTTCCAGCAGCCCTACGGAGAGAGATTGGATAAGGATAGCAGATAGGACGTGCACAATCATGAATGTAATATTAAATAAACATGTACTTCTTACAATAAAACTAATAATAAAATAATAATAATAATAATAATGACCAGATAAGTTAATATTATATGATAACAAAATAAATAAATTATACATTTACCAAATGCTATAGCTACAACATACAATAAATAATAAATAGTAATATAAGAATAATGAATAAATACTATATGTATATATAATAACGGTATTTAAATGGATGGAGATTCGAGGTAGTGCTCTTTCAAGCGTCTTTTAAAAACAGTAATGGTGGGACTATCACGGATGGTGTGAGGGAGCGAGTTCCACAATCTGACAGCATGAATTCTTTGAAACTCAAGGATTGCTGAAACACATTTTATGTGATGGAAATGTAAGAATACTTGTATTAACTGTCCTAACTTAATATAAATATGTTTTCGAGATACATAATATCAAATATTATCTATATGGCAAGAATGAAGAACCAACATGTGAAATGATTCGAAGCATTTTTACGGCTCCTGCCACGCTACTGCCTTAAAACAGCTTCGAATTATTTCTTTTTTGTGGGTTCGAGTGGGTAGTATCTAATGGAGGCACTTCATATGGCTATTTGTATTTGCTATTGGCTATTTGTTGTATTTGACAACATTATTGACGAATACGCAAACAAGCAAAATTAAAGGCAGATACGACCGTCCACATTTACTTGATTACTTGATTTTCTTTACTTGCCTATTTGACTCCTTTGATGTGCGTCAAAAACCGACAAAGGTTTGTACGTGTATTTGGTATTGGTCATATTTGTCAAATAGGCAAATAAGGCCAATATTTGTCAAACATACCGTCTACACATGGTGATTGTTTGGCGAATACGTCAAATACGCAAATACAAATAGCCAAGTGAAGTGCCTCCATAAGAGATAATATTATTTACGTTACACAAACTATATGTTCTGAGTGCGGAGTGTAAGTTTTTGTCACCTCACAACTTGAAAGATAAATATAATAGTATGGCAATTAGCATGGCATAATCTTGCTCCTACCAGCAAAATATAATGCCTAATTTTTATTTAAAAAAATGTAGCAATATACACCTTACGTATTCTTTAACGTACCTCACGGTGAGAAGTGACAAAGATGTCGTTATTTTGAGAAGAGGCAGATATGGAAGTTCTATGTCTTTAGGTAAGTTTTTAGCAGCAAGTATCCATACTAATATTATAAATGTGAGATTGTGTCTGTCTGTTCTGTCTGTTTCCTCTTTACGGCCAAACCGCTTATCAGATTTTTCTGGGTATGTCGAAGATACTCAAAGTCCTCAGAAAGCACATTGGATACTTTTATCCTGGAAAAGTGTACGGTTCCCCCACGATAAACGAATTTTGGCACAACGGAGTTGCGGGCGTCAGAGAGTGGTAGTGTAAGTATATTGCTCGTAACTATCTGTTATATTATTGCAACTTGTTACATTCATATAGATGACCTTCTCAGAGCTTGCAGCTGCATCGAATTTAGCTGAGCTGTTACATTGCGTCGTGGCAGTAGCGGGCTCGCCTAGATAAACATTTTAATAGTAGTAGCATGGATTATTGCTTTATTATATTTAAATAATGAATAAGCTAATACAATGATAATCGTGATGGTGCTCCCACACCGCAGTTAGAAAATGTTTAGTAACGTTAGTAAACATTTGTTAGCAAACATTTAATCACAAATGTTAAAAAATGTTAAAAATGTTTTCATGTTAGAAAATGTTTAGTATACGTAAGTTAACAAATTATAGCAAAACAAATTATAACAAAATAAAACATATTGTGTTACCTTTTGTTTATAAACATTTTATAAAGGACGACGGGGTATGCGGTGAGCCAATACCAGATTTAAATGTTATAAAATGTTAGCAAACATTTTCTATAGTGTAGGAGCACTTATAACATGTAAAGCTCCGTTTAGAGTTTTAGACCAAACGAGCGAATGCTCATTCTAGTAAAGCTCTTTTGATGTAAACAAACAACGAGCATTCTTTCGTTGTTCTAGTGTGTTCGCCACGTGTTCGGCGGTAAATAGGTAGAATGCTCTAAGAATCTCGCTCCTTTGGTGTAACCGACGCAAGAGCGCTAGAGCATTCTTTCGTGTTCGGACGTGCTCGCTCTTTGAGGCGGTCTCTTCAAAGGGATTCTAGTGTTCTTGAAATATTTTACTTTTTTGGCGGGTTTTTTAAATTATCGAGTATTCTTTTTTGTATTAAATTCGTCACCCACCAACGTCTTTTCCTTCTTTTCTTTTTCATTATTGCGTTATAAGTTATAACAATAAATGCAGCAATTGAAACCACAATATCGCTATCACAGTCAGAGATAGTGTAGTTGTTACGTAGTTTATATACTCTTTGAGTGTAGTGTGAACCCTACTTCTTATCGTTGACGAATGAGCAATGAGCATTCGCTCGTTTGGTCTAAATGATTCTCATCTATAGAGCAAAAATTCTTATTCTTGATGTTCTTGTTGGTTCGATTGGTGTAAACGATCTAAAGTATGTTGTAACGAATTATAGTTTACACTAAACGAATACGAAAGAAAGTTCTTGTGCTGTTCTTGCTCTATGTTCTTTTGGTGTAAACCCACCTTAACAGTTCCTAACAAAATGTAACAATTAACAACATATTTTGCTAGTAAATGTTTTTATGTTAGAAAATGTTTACAAACATTTTTTAACGGCGGTGTGGGAGCACCATAATGATTGTCTAAAATGTTGAAAAATAAACAGTGAGGGCAAGTACCTACTTACTTAAAGTCGTTGCCTAATGCCTAACAACGTAAACAAGATCAAATTAATCAGCTTAGACGGGTTTTTGGGGACCACGAAGATACAACAGATGCATATAATATGCCAAACTTATTATAATATGTATATACCTAGCGATTTACACTATGTAAGGGCCGTACTATGTAAGGTAAAATGGGCGAGGTATTAAGGAAAAGGGTCATACCAAAAACCAAATCTCATGTGGCTCCCTAAAAATAAACTGATTTAGTTTTTTTTATTGAAAAATATATTACGATTGCCTAATCGTAATAATTTAAGTTTATTACAATTTACTAATTTAGAAGATCCTTAAAGTTTCTCACTGATTGATCTGAAGAAATGCTATTATACAGTGGAGGAATGACATCTGCGTTACGGGTTCTTCACGAGAAATCACATTTTCATCATCATCATTTATTATTCCAAATGCTCTTCCAATGTGGCAGGAATAGTCTATTTTAGCCCACTGCATGACGGCTACCATTGGTATGTATTCTCGCGTTGGCGGGTTCTTCAGAGGAAAGCGGAAAGCTTGTAATGTAGGAGGATGTACTAGTAAGTTAATGCAAGTAAACGCGATGGGAATGGACTATGTATACAGGTTGTAACAAAACTACATAAGTGATAATACTTAAGGGTGTATAATGTGTTATATGAGTCCCCACTCCCCTACATTGAGTTCACTTTGAAAGTAACAGCGCGCTGAAAAAGGAACTTTTGTATGGAAAAATTCCTGACGTAGGAGTGCTTGCCGATACAAAAAAAATTGCTCTTTTAGCGCTGCCACTTTCACAGTGAACATACACCACCTAAAGTAATATCACTTAGTTTTGTTACAATCTGTATATTATATGTGAATTATACAAAATATTTATAAATAAGCCGTTATAGCCATAGGCCACGGCCAGGTCCATAGGAGAGATTTTGTACAGGGGACGTTGAATAAAAAAGACCTATTCTCATCTATACTTAAAGCGGAAGAGTTTGTTTGTTTGTTTGTTTGTTTGTTTGAACGCGCTAATCTCAGAAACTACTGGTCCGAATTGAAAAATTCTTTCAGTGTTAGATAGTCCATTTATCGAGGAAGGCTTAGGCTATATTTTATCACGCTAAGACTAATAGGAGCTAAGAAATAGAGGAAAATGTGGAAAAAACGGGGGAAATTATTTGAAAGGGCTTATCTCTATACTAGAGCAATTTTTCTGTTATTTGGGTCAGATAAGAAGTAGACCACGTGAAGGATCATAGGCTATTTTTTGTGGACTAATTTGTCTGTGAAATATCTAATTTACGCGGGCGAAGTCGCGCGGAACGTCTAGTATAAAAATAAAAATATAAATTCGGCACTGGCTGCCTGGCCCACGGAACCCTAAAACGAGCGTCTCAAATGCGAATTCCAGTAAAGTTTCCAATTTCCCTGAACGTCGTGATATTGAGCCGGTGCAGAGTTGTGAAACCTTTTGCCCGGCGGCCGGGAATGCTTGCGACGACCGTTTCACAGCAACCCGACACGCCAGCGGCGCTCAACCGTTGGCTCATAAACACCTAAATTAAGTCTACATAATTTGGACGCTGTTAAGCATTTGCGTACCTATCAACCCACAAAAATACTTATTGATTTATGAATGCATTCATGTTCAACCCTGGATTTATGTATAGGCAGTATAGGCCACGGGCCTATGGGCGGCAGCGTCCTAACTCCTATGGTGTCCTAAGGCAGCGTCCTGGGATGGCGGCAGAGTTCGTACATAGGGGCAATACTCATAAAAAATATAAATCCGGCCCTGGTTCTTTAGATCCTTTAGGTCTTAGGACAAGGCTTCATTCAGAACACAACAAAAAAAATTGTGACTTAATACGCACATGCTAAACAGCGAACATTTCTGTTAGACTAGATTTAAATGTAATTCAATTTATTATCTGGTTTATATAATATCATCAAAATGCGATGTCTATACTGAAAACTCTATCACCACTACTCTTTATATTAAATTTTAGCCTGCTTTTGATGGTTGGAGACATTTTTTTGAATCCTGGAAAAGATATTAGATATTATAGGATAGTTTACCGCAGAAAAATGTAGGATTTCCGCGGAACAAACTAATTTCGGCGAAACGAAGGTGCTGGCACATCTAAGTAAATATATAAATTATTAAAGTTTAATGTATTTTTATACGAAATAAAATACTTCATATTTATTTTGTAAAGATGGATTGGATAAGTATTTTAAAATAAAAAATAATAAAGAAGTCTTTTTTCCTTTTTATACAACGAGCGTCGTCATTAATTGGTTGTATTTATATGTACATACTTCATAATTACTTGGTAAGCAAGTCTTTAAGAAGGCAATCATACGTACATGCTTACTTTCATTAGATGTTATGAAAGTAGCAGAGCCCAAGGATTAACTTCTATTTTTCCGTGAGAAATGCCCAACGAGATGAATTTGTCCATACAGTATCAAAAATGTATACGGTCGAATTAAGAAACCTCCTCCTTTTTGGAAGTCGGTTAAAAAGTAACCCTTTCATTGCGATTCATGACGCTAGGACATTTCTCATGGAAATAAAGAAGCTTCAGGGTCCGCCCCGCTAGTACAATCATTTGATGCTTAAAAAGCGGGTTACCTGGAAAGTTTTCCGGGAGTTTTGAAAATTGGTGGTTTTATAGATTTCGACGTGCTCTTTTCGAATTTTCACTTTGCCACCTCGTATCTTTGCCGCTCGCGCCGCCATATTGGAAAAATGGCGCTCAAAGACAGTTTTTTGAGAATAACTCCGTTCCAACTCATTTTACGATGAAAGTAGTTATATAATACATTAAACTAGAGAAAATTTCCTACACTTTATGTACTAACCGTTTTTTTTGTAAAATCAATAGTTTCAGCGTACGAGAGCCGCAAAGTTCACTCCAACACGCGTTTTGGCCAAATAACTCATTTCCACACCACCATGAGGCGGAGTTACTATTTTCATCGTAAAATGATTTGGAACGGAGTAATTCTCAAAAAACTGTATTTGAGCGCCATTTTTCCAATATGGCGGCGCGAGCGGCAAAGATACGAGGTGGCAAAGTGAAAATTCGAAAAGAGCACGTCAAAATCTATAAAACCACCAATTTTCAAAACTCCCGGAAAACTTTCCAGGTAAAACTACCAAATTACTGTAGTACGCTGCCGGCTGGTTTTGAGACTTCAGTCTTATGGACCAAGAGCCCGCGACGGCCAGACTTTCAGCTTTTCTAAACTGAGGAAACAACAGAGGTACACTGCTAGACAGCCTCAAAGTCTAATACTTTAAGAAAGTTTAAGGGTGTCTGGCAGTGGGAAGCAACTGTCAAAAATGTCCGGCACTGGAAGACGACATTGCTCCACTTACCGCGAAGAATATAAGCTTTACTCTTTCTCGAAGGTCAGGTAGACCTTCAGAACTGGATACGTTCTGAAGTAACCGCGACCGAAACTCCATAGTTGCTGGTCGTTTTTACCTCTGTAAAGGTCACAAACATGTAAACTTTCAGATTTTCTAAACTGAGCAATTTAAGTCTGGCCCTTATCTATAAGTCTTGCAGCGCTGTTACTTTCATAGTGAACTCTATACCTACAGGGGACATATACATACCCTGTTACACCCTGTACTGTGTAAACTGAAAATATCTTGAAAAATATCATTCATTTTTTTCTGTAGTTTCAAAGTAAATTGCTAGAATCTATCCATAGAACATTTAGCTATTTGCAGCGCCTGACATTCATAGGGCAAATGTTTGTAACCTTAGTAACTTTGTTTCATTTACTCACCCCTCTTTTTAGGGTGGTGTAACGGGGAGGTATTTAATAATCTTTATTGCTGGCGCTGCGAAGAACAGAGTAAATGTAAAACGTGTTTTATCAGCTCGCACTAATGTATTTTTGCAATTTTGGGAGCTACGAGTAAATCGACAAATAAATCTATACTATTATTATTAATGCAAAATCATGTCTATCTGTCTGTCTGTTACCTCTTCACGCCCAAAGCGCTGAACCGTTTTTGCTGAAATTTGGCATGGAGATACTTCGTCGATAGAGCTGCAAGGCATCCTAGAACGTTTATCTTTTCGTGGTCTCTACTCTGACACTAGTGTTTGTAACTTTATATTACGGACGGATTAATATTAATTTTGTAATTTAAAAAAAACTTACGGACAGTTTAGAGAGTACTTACTTAGATAATATGCATGTGGGAGTGACCATTCCTAGCATTTTTTTTCCTTTCAAACCTACGCAAAATAACTATTAGGTTTCAAACAGTCGATCGGAAGCGACATAGTTCTTTTTGCCACGGCTAAATGTACGGTAAGCTACATACTTATGTATGTAGTATGTACCATGGAAGAAATAGATTCACAGCCAGATGGCGGAACTATGTTGGTCGGGTTACGTCAATTCAAGTCGTGATCAGCGCGGAGCGCCTGGGTTTGATATAACGCAAAAAATACGTATAGGTCTACCAGAATCTGATGGCAATTTTTGACAGCAAATTTTCAAAAAATATCCTTGATCATTGGATAAATTTTTATATTTGCATGTTTCACACAACAAAATAAGCCGCTAAAGGAATAAAAAAGGATGAAAAAATTTTATTCCTATTACCCCGGATTTGCTAGAGTCAATTTACTTTCTCACTTATTGCCATTAGATTCTGGTACACCTATAGTTCCTAACCCCTAAGAAACTTTTTTAGGGGATGTTCAAACTTCGCTTAGTTACCAACAGCAAAAGGACTCAAAAATAACTAGAAAGTGTATGTTTGCCACTGATTTGTTAAATTTTGTATGGGCATACTTTGAGCCAAGAAACCACCCGGAACATTGAACAAACACCTCTACCGCGTTTATCGTTATATACGATTTACGAAGGGCTGCGTGAACTAAATTGAGAGCAACCCGCAATATATTATAGCGAGCATAAAAATACTTTTTAAATTCTCTGAAATTTATAATCTATACTTATATGTATAATAAAGCTGAAGAGTTTTTTTGTTTGTTTGCACCAAAGACATACACGCTGTTTGCTGTCAGGAGCTACTGGTCCGATTTGATAAATTCTTTCAGTGTTAGATAGCTCATTTATCGAGGAAGGCTATAGGCTATAATATTAAAATATGCTATCACGCTAAGACAGTTAATAGGAGTGAAGAAACAGAGGAAAATGTGGTAAAACGGGGAAAATTATTTGAAAGGGCGTAATAGAATATCTCACGAACTATTGGAGCAATTTTTATGTTATTTGGCACAGATAAAAAGTAGACCACGTGAAGAATCATTTAAAAGTAATTTTTTGTGAGCTAACTTGACTGTCAAATTCCTAATTTTCGCGGGCGGAACCGCGCGGAACGTCTAGTAAATTAACATTGGAAAATGCCCAATTAACCAATTATTAACATTCCAAATTACAGGATAGGACTATTTTAACTAGGTAGCTCTAGGATTCCTAAGTCTAAAGTTATTAAAATATAATAAAACAATAGAATCACCATTGCAATACCCCTGGAGTGCATCAGAGCTGCGTCAGCGATCCTGGGGCAGAGCGTGTTGTGGGACCACCACATACCGTCCACCACATACCATACACCACTCCCACGCCCGCTACCAGACAGGTCAGACTCATTACTATTTTAATTTTAATAGTAGATCATTCTTGACTATTAATACTAGTATTATTCTGCATTATTTAATAATAGATCGTTCTTGACTATTAGTAGTAGTATATTATATTATTCAGTATTATTTAATAGTAGATCATTTTAGACTATTAATAATAGTATCTAGTGTATAGTAGCCAGAAAATAGGATTTAAATATTTTATCTAGTGTTCAATCTAGATTCTAGACTATTAATATACTAGTTTTCTAATATTGTAGAGCAAAAATATAGAGTACAGCTGCTAATATTCTAGTTCCTGCTAAAAGGTTTTTAAAGTTATTTAACATTTAATTATTAAAGTGTTTAAAGTGATTTCTTTTTTGATATAAAATCTTCTAGATATTATTTAGGTAATTCATTTAATAACAGATCCTTCAAACTTTTTATTTTTTAGCAATAAAAAATTTCAATGAACCGTTTTGTTTTCCAACAAAATTTCACTTAAAAAACAAAACTTTTTACAATAAAGAGAAGAAAATAACAAACAAGACAGAAGAGGCAAGAAGTGTACAGAAAAGAGAAGAAGTTCAGGGTTGAAATGGCCATTACCTCACAGTCACGTGGTCTAGTTGGTACAACGTGTGATGTGACGTAGTGGAAGTCTCGACCTGGACGTCCTACTTCTAGAAGATAAAAGAAGAAGAATATCATAGAAGAAAACATCAAAAGAAGAGGAACTAATCACATGTGGATAGTTATATAACTAGTTATCTGGTTACATACTACATAGCTTACGGCAGCACATTTACTAAATGATTACCTACTATTTTTTTATTTAATTTAATTTAAAGTTAAGTTTAGAGTTAAGTAATCTAAAGTCTTCTTGAGTGTGGCCGTTTATATTTAAAAGTAATAATAATAATAATAAAAATCATCAATTTTGAAATCCCGCTTAGTTTTTACCTAGCAAGTTAAAAACTAAGCGGATTTTTGTAGATTGTCTCTATATTTTTAACTGTTCAAAATATTAATTACCATTAATTATAAGTATAACTTAAGTAAGTAAAAAGCAGTAATTATATGTTTGTTCTGTCTATGTTATTTTTAGGAATAGGATGTTTTAGTACTTTTTCAGAAGGGTTCGAAGGTTTTGGTAACGAAGAATATACTAGAGCCGACCACATGGACAGAATTCATCAGCAAAAGCTCTCGCACCGGACTCAAAACATCTGATGGTAAGTAGAATTGCTATTTTTATGATGTAAAATAAAAGTAACTTAAAATACATAATATTGTCTTTTGCCTTTTGAGTTTTGATACTAATATTAAGAGCACAGATTACAGACCTAAAGCACAGAATACATTTTAGTTTAACACCTAAAGTGCTATAAGTGTAATTTATTTATTTTTATCAAAAAATCTTGGCATTTTTGAACTTCCTATGTTTTGGGAATATTAAATGTTATTATTTAATCATAAAGTGTTCAACAACGTATCATGTTTGCGCAACATCGTCAAGTCATCGCTGCAGTTGACTGTGTGTCAAATATCGCTGACACAGTCAACTGCAGCGATGAACTCACACGCGCCGGATGTACACTCCAATATTATTAGTATTAGTTATAATTTAATCCTTCGATCGGAGGTTCTAGGAATTCCCATTGTATTCTTTTGTTCTCGCGATCACCGGTGCTCGCGCGGGGCCTGAAAGATTAATATTATTATATTTTTCGCCTGTTTCTACAGGGTGTAACAAAACTGTGATATAACTTTAGGGTGTGTGTCAGTACCATGTGTATAGATAACTGTAAAAGTAGCAGCGCTGAAAGAGCAATTTTTTTTTTCACTTTTGTATGGGGAAACTCGTGACGCTGGGGCGCTTGCCCATTACAAAAGTGAAAAAAATTAGCCTTTCAGCGCTGCCACTTTCACAGTGAACTCTCTACAAGGAACACGTACACATTACACAACTTAAAGTATTATCACTTAGTTTTGTTACACCCTGTATAGAAACAGATGACACTTTAGGGAGATCCACAGAATAAAATCCTTACTAATATTATAAACTAAATGACGCCCGCAAGGATACTTTTCCGGGATAAAAAGTATCCTATGTCCGTCGTTCGGGCCTCGAAGTATCTCTAACTCTATGTCAAATTTCAGTAAAATCGGATTAGTGGTTTGGGCGCGAAGAGGTAACAGACAGACAGACACACTTTTGCATATTTTATAATATTCGCATATTTTATAATATGCCTAAACGGCTGAACCGAATTAGATGTGGTATAAAGATACTTTGAGAGACGGGAAAAATAGTTTTTGTGAATTTTCGGATTTGTCTCACCAGGCGGAATTACTTTTAAGAAAACGTACAGAAACTACATGGTGTAACAAAACTAAGTGATATAATATTATAGACCTTATAGGGTGTGTATGTGTTCCTTATATTATAGAGTTCACTGTGCAAATTAGCAGCACTGATAGAGCAAGTTCTTATTTTGCGACTGGTTTGGGCAAATTCATGACACTGAGGCGCTTGCCTATACAAATCTAAAAAAAAAACTCTTAAAGCGCTGCTACTTTCAAAGTGTGACTCTATGTATCTGAAGATCACATAATATAGAAATATAAAACAACGTATAGATGGAATTTGACGAATCAATATTTAGCTAGCCTGGGGCGATTCAGTGTTGCGTGATTATTACATGTGCACACAGAGGGGGCTAGGATACTTCGATTCGACCTACACAGTTTACTTTTTAGATTCAGTCTAGATCGTATCGAATAACGATCTTATTCTCATAAGTCAACGTCATTAGTGAATAATCATTGCAATATAGAGTTGTAGTATAATTATATTCGGAGGGCACTGAAAGCACCATATAATTATATTCGGAGGGCACTGAAAGCACCATATAATTATATTCGGAGGGCACTGAAAGCACCATTTCGAAACTGAATTTATTTTATTACGAGTAGTATAAAGATGAGTAAAAGTTGTTACAAGTAAGTAAATGTAACATTAGTTCATGGATTTTTCATAAGTTTCAGGTTTTTTCAGTTGGTTGTCAAACTCTGCTCGGTCGTACAATTTTCGCTACGTATTTACTTGTTTTAGAGGTATTATTCTATACCGTATTATATTACGATGTGTTCCACCCTGTATACAATACAGTATAATATGTAGTACAAACACAGTAGTGCAACACCGGGGTCAACTGCCGCGAAGCCTTTTGACACAAATGCGGATTGCCGATGCGGCTTATGAAGTGTGCTGTTGCTGCCATTAATGTCAGATGACCTAGGTCGCGGCAACCCGGTCAAAACCTAGACGCCAGGTCTAGTGGCTTTTCATTTGGGTGGGTTCGATTCCCGCGTTGGAATAATTTAATAGTTTCTAAGTGTGTTTAGGGCAATGCTGACTGATCACCTGATAGATTTTTTTATATAAAACTAGCTGTCCCGGCAAACGTTGCTTTGCCATAATATAAAGTATTTCGCCCATATTATTTTATTGAAGTGACTAAATAAGTATGTCGCCATGGCAACGTCGATCGCAATCTCGTCGCACAAACAATAGTCGCCGTCAGTCTCAGGTTGTAATAATTTACTATTATTTATTCAACAAATGCACTTATCAATATATAAAGTACCCAGTAGCCGATTCTCAGACCTACTGAATATGTATATAAAATTTGGTAAAAATCAGTAAAGCCGTTTCGGAGGAGTTCGCGGACTAACATTGTGACACGAGAATTTTATATATAAGATTAGAGGGCAAACGGGTCACCTGATGGAAAGCAACTACCGTCGCCTATGGACACTCGCAACATCAGAAGAGTTGCAAGTGCGTTGCCGGCCTTACAAGTAAGATAATTCATGCTTCGGATGGCCATGAAAAGGTGGTCCTGCATCGATGATACATGTACAGGAACCGTACATTTTGCCATGACAAAGAGAAGCTAAATTAGCTTTTCGCCGTCGCTTCCTCCCTCTCAATATTTGATAGTTGCGCGCTGCAGATGAAATGTACATATAGTTAGTAAAAGAGTGGGTTCTGGTTAAGACTGTAGTAAATCATCGGTTCTGATGGCAAAATGACAAACATTTCGGGCTACTGAACCTAACGATATAATTTATTTCGTTTTTATTAGATTCTGAATCAATTGAATATACTGCTTTAGTATCTCAATAATGATATTGTGGTCTTAATGCGCTTGACCAATAATCAGGTTAGTGTTAAGTCTGTTGTAAGGTTAATATACTTAATAGTAAAGATTACTGTAATCTCGTAAGTCATGGCTGATGGCCAGGGGCACTCAGTAGTCGGTTGAAAGGCTATTTCAGTTATTCTCACTCTATCATTTGTAATTTCTTGTAATACGATCAGTTATAAGTGAGAATTATTGCGCTTGAAATGATTTTGAACGATCATACTTTCTTTACTTACTTTAAAGACTTGGGTAAGTATTTTTGTAGTGTGTTAGAAGTAATTGTAAGTATTACCACTTATCCATACTTTATACTATCCATACTAATATTATAAATGCGAAAGTGTGTCTGTCTGTCTGCCCGTCTGTCTGTCTGTCTGTCTGTCTGTCTGTCTATCTGTCTGTCTGTCTGTTACCTCTTCACGCCCAAACCGCTGAACCGATTTTGCTGAAATTTGGCATGGAGATACTTTGAGTCCCGGGAAAGGACATAGGCTACTTTTTATCCCGGAAAAATGAACGGTTCCCGCGCGATAAACGAGTTTTGGCGCAACGGAGTTGCGGGCATCAACTAATAATATTATAAATGTCTGTTACCTCTTCACGCCCAAACCGCTGAACCGATTTTGCTGAAAATTTGTAAGGAGATACTTTGAGTCCCGGGAAAGGACATAGAATACTTTATATTTAATAACGAAGTTTCGGGCGTCCTGTATTATAGCTGATATAGTGTTATAAGTACATACTACAAAATACACCGGAGTTAAGGTCCGTTCACATTGCATGCAACGTGACGGCGCGCGGCGGCGCGTCCATGCAATGCAATGTATTTTTAATGAGCCTTTCAAAACTAACTTTTATTTACTACACGAAAAGATATATTAAACGAATTTGAGTTTCCTATTCTAAATTTAAATTGCTCATTAAAAAATATTATGCATCTCAATGATATAAAGTGTGTAACTTTATATCATTGAGATGCATAATATTTTTTCAACGTGACTGACTATACTGACCCTTTTGGTAAACCTTGATCCGTGATTTGTTAGGCCAAGGACCATGCATGTTAAAACGATCTATAGATCATTAATCCAGGTGCCTCACAATATGTCCCCGGTCGTGGGAAATGGCAGTAATTTCCCCAATAGACGGCACCGACTCACCGGAAATTGTCCCCAAATGCAACTTCCGGCGCCTGATCAAGCCCCGGGTAAACCAAAAATTATTTTCAATTGGTTTATGTTTAATATAATACATTTGTATGTAGAGGGAAAGTTGTTATGATTCAAAAATAAAGCAGAGTTGGTACACAAAGAAAGAAATTTTTTTATCAAGGTGCGCCCGCACTTAAAAGTTTAGGATAAGGACACTTATTACAAAATTAAATAAGAAATATACTAGGTATTTATGCGATGATTATTTATTATGTTTTTATTTGGCGGAATTTGTAGAATTTTAGGGTCTCACAGAACCCAGTTTGGGAATCGCAGATTTAGACCATAATAATAAAAATTAGTATTATTATTCACGTAGGTTTTCTTTGTCATTTTAGGTTAAAGTATAATACATACTTTGGAAATTGGAAAAACATAACTTATTTTTTAATAACCCCCTCCTTTTTGAACCTCGATTAAAAAGACGAATCAATCGTCAACAACATAAAGAATGATCTGGAGGTGCGCAAACGTTTAGGGCCGTCCTATCCACCGTCACCCGACGCCTTCAGTACTAATCAGCCCTTAGGATACTTCATACGAGATGCGACGACGGTAAAGAGACCTCTAGTCAAATGGCATTCGATTCTTTCCGATGGTACCTAGGACATGACGTAGACTTTCTGAAAAGATTTGATTAAAATTTACCTAGAAATAAAACAATTTTTATTTATTTTATTCGACATCGAAGTAAGAAAATATAATAAAAGGGATTTCAAAAACGCTCAGTGGCATTTGCCTTTTTAAGTTCGTTGATTCATAATAATTAATATGTTGGGGCTGCGTAAGGGAGAATTAACCGAAACAATACAATATAAATCAAAAACCCTAGTTAAGTAGGTACTAGACCATTTTCATACTAGAACGCTTGAATCGGTCGCACTCTCGCACTAGCGTGATTCCTGAGTGTAATTTGTTATTTAAATACTAGCGGATAAATATGATAAAAATAATTATTGCAAGTTGTGAAAATTTTAAAAAATGTTGCGTTAGCGTCGAACGCAGAAACGCAGCACGCATTCCGTATTACAAGTCCTTTAGGAGGACCCCTCGGTGCCCTCTCGTATGAACGGAGGGATCGATTGGCTGCAGCGTCGCCTAGCAACCGCCCTGACGCCGCCGACGGCGGACCCACGTTATTTGGTCGGGTTAGCCCATCCGATTGAACACGACTGACGTATTGACTTGACATAGTCACAGAATATATTATATTAGTTGTACCAAACATAGTCCGACCACCTATGTTGGTCCGTCATCTGCCTATGGATCAATTTCTCTAATACAAATTCCAATACAAAACACGTAAGCTAACCTTTTTAAGCTGTTAGTACAATAACAGTTTAAGGGAGATCGCACACGTCACACTTTTTGTGTGACCGAGTCTGCGGCTTACATACAATCTGCATGCCGCGCGCCATCAGACTGTATGGAAGCCGCAGACTCGATCACACAAAAAGTGTGACGTGTGCGATCTCCCTAAGGTTAGCTTTTGTACCACTAGCTGATCCGGCAATTTTGTTTTGCCAAAGGCGAATGCTACATAATTCAACTTTTTCATATCATTACATTGATCGTAATTCATGTAGAAAATTTTGGTTATACTACAAAATACAAATACTTACAATACAAATCGCGTCTGTTAGCTGTTTTAGGTTTTGTGGTGATGATATGGAACCCCTCGTGGGCTAGTTCGACTCGCACTTGGCCGCTTTTATCATTTTCGCCAGAGACATGTTTTCATACAAAAAATATACTCTCTTTAGAAAACAGAAATCACCAATACTGAGTTTTCCCATTTACATAAATACTGCGAAAATTCCCAGAAATAAAACCGATTGAGGAAAAAGAAAAGTATATTTATTTTGGTGAGGAAGGCCGAAGGATTTTCTCTGAATGACCGATTCTCTCAATAATATAATATTTGTTATAGCTTTATATAGTAATTTATTGCTTTATTTGTTATTTATTTTATAAAGGGTGTAGCGAAACTTAGTGATAATACTAGAGAATACTTGAGAGTGTACTTACTATGTATAATTTTATTTAAAAAAAAAAACAACTTTTTTCTGATTTGTATGGGCAAGCGTCCAAGCGACAGGAATTTGCCTTAGATACAAAAGTTGAAAAGAAAACCATTTAACTCAATACAGGGGACTCATACACACCCTAAAATATTATCACTTAGTTTTTTTTGTTTGTCATAGCTAGGGTGAATTTTCGGTTTTGAGACTTTGCAGAATAAGGGCTTGTTTAAGTGCTGAATAAGCTATCTACAACTTATCTGACAGATAGAGTATGGAGTATCTGCATTCTGCATCTATGGATGTTTTACTCGTAGACTACTGAATGTATAAATAATATACGGCGTACCAAGGGACAACACTTCATATAAAATGTCAAAATTTGTAGGAAATTAGGTATGGCTATTATTTGTCTTATATTATGATGAATATCAGACAACCCTTAGGCCTTAATACATATTTTACCATGTATTTTGCGCTAAGGCAGTATTCTAATTTAACCCCTAAAAGGATAAAATAGGGGTGCAGCAGGGAGGAATATTTACCCCATATAGGTAGTAAAATTGGTTTAATTTTGAGTTGATTAATGTATTATTAAAACTAGTTTAAAATTAACAAACTAATGCAATTTCTCCTGCGTACTAACTTATATTATTCATAGTGCAATCAAAATATGATTTTAATTGATGATATAGGGTGAATTTTGAAGTAGGTAGGCAAGAAAAGAATTACAGTTATAGGTGCAACATACAAGATATATATTTCGACAAATACTAAAACTGAATCAGTAGATTTTTTTGTTAGTCTCTACTGTCCCTAGGGTCTTGAGTCTTGACATCGCTAGAATTGTTATACAATTTAAATGAAACTAAATTAGGGGTTTAAAAAAACCGATAGAAAACTGTAATTTAAGGGTTGGGAATCAGAACACAAAATATTGAACAGAGCAAATTACAGCAAATTGTTATAAGTAGCTTTCATCGATTAAATAAACCCAAAATTTTCTAGCACTAAGCGGGTTGATGGTCTTATGTCCTTTCGCGAGGGTCCTTTGGATCTGCGACTTAAAAAAAAAAAAGATACATACAGCCGAACGTATTACCTCCTCCTTTTTGGAAGTCGGTCAAAAATGAAGCCGTACGAGACAGACAAACTTTCGCATTTATAATATTAGTAGGTATTTAGTATGGATATGGATAAATTCTTCCAGTTCAATATCAGTTGCAAATTCCATGCGAATATGTTATCTACTGTTTAGTATTCCCTCTGCTCAATTATTCACGTGTTTTGTGTTCGCGCCTTGGAGCGATGTATCATGTAGATAGCGCCAAAGAGTATTACGCAGAACTCAAAAGGTAGACTCGGTAGAGATTATTGTGATACCATGAGTATAAAGTACCATAATAGACTCTATGCAATAGAAGATAGGTATTAATACTAATAGTATGTGAAAACGTGTCTGTCTGTTACCTCTACCTAGACCGCTGAATCTAGTAGGAAGGCTTGGAAATAATATGTATTTTGAATAGGTACTGTACATAATATATTGAATTTTTTTGGTTTTATGAATGGTTTGGTTAAAATTTAAATGAACTTAAATGTATGGTTCCCTTAGCACATGGTTTTGTGGGAAAAACAAGAGTAATAATATTTCTAAGCTCTATCAAAAGAAAACTGTATGAAACCGAATAATCAATCAATCAATCAATCAAATATTCTTTATTGTGCACACAATAGTACAGAGAATATACAAACAAATATAAACAAGAAATTACATAAGTGTCACAATGGCGGCCTTATTACTAGGTAGCAATCTCTTCCAGGCAACCACGAGCGAAGGTGAAATAATTGTAGTAGAGATAAGCGTGCATGTGCAAACAAAAGAATACAAATCTATATTGATGATTATACGAATAAATATACATATAATATATATAATATATTATAATACTATACATAACTACTAAATATATCATAAAATAATACTATATTTATATAAATAAGTAGGTAATAATGACATTGAACAACACGGACATCCTAATAATTTTAAGTGAAACTCATAACATAATACTTAATCATGAATAATTTTACAAATATTTAAGTAGTGTAACTTGACTAGACTTTTAAATGCATTTAATGTCTTTGCAAGTTTTATATGCTTAGGCAAGGAATTCCAGAGCTTAATACCGGTAACAACAAACGAGGAACCGTAGTATTTGGTTTGATGCACAGGCATTTCCAGATGAAAATTTGACGCAGATCGTAACTCCTTTACAGTGGCTTGGCGAAATAAAAAATTTTCTTTGAGGTATAAAGGTAAATTAGGGTCATATATGATACAGTAAACAAGTGATAGAATACGGGCATCTCGACGAAAACGAATGGGCAACCACTTCAAACGTGTTCGAAACTCTGACACATGATCGAATTTCTTTAACCCGAAGATAAATCTTATTGCAAGATTCTGAAGTCGCTCGAGCTTATTTAATTGAACCTCGGTGATATTAGTCAAACAAGCATCTGCGTAATCCAGAATAGATAGGAATAGAGATTCAGCAATCTTTATCTTGGTTGGGATAGGTAAGAGGTAACGTAGGCGACAGACAGAGAACCAGGTTGCATAAATCTTTTTGCTAATTTCTTTTAAGTGACGAGACCAAGATAATGTGTCGTCAAAATAAACACCTAAATTTTTTACGCACTTACTAAAAGGAATCACTACATTATTTAAGCGTACGGGAGGCAAGCTGTTCCAGTCAATCCTAGACACAAGGCCAGGGCTGCCAATAATAATTAACTGAGTTTTCATAGGATTAACTACCAGGCCGTGACGCCTGCTCCAGTCATATATTAACTCTAATTCCCTGTTAAAAGAACCAATAGTACCACGTAGATTGAGCAGTGAGGTATGGGTATAAACTTGAAAATCATCAGCATACAAATGTGATCGTAAAGAAGTGGAAGCTATAATCGAATTTATAAAAATTGCAAAAAGAAGTGGGGACAAGACCCCTCCTTGTGGCACACCAGCAGAGATAAAGTCCCAATCAGAAAAAGAATCGTCCAACTTAACTCTCTGACGTCGACCAGTGAGGTAGCTACGGATTAAGCAAACAACGGCAGGTGATATATTGATAGACCTTAGCAAACTCAGCAAAATGTCATGGTCGACTGAGTTAAATGCATTGCTAAAGTCTAACAACGCCAACATAGTTAGTAGTTTATTGTCCATACCATAGCGAATGTCGTCAGAGACTTTTATTAATGCCGTAGTGGTACTGTGCCCCCGACGGAAACCTGATTGAAAGGTGCTTAGAATGTTATTCTCAGTTACAAAGTTGGTAAGCTGATGGCTGATCAACCGTTCCAAAACTTTAGAGAGGAAAGGTAAGACTGAGATGGGACGGAAGTCAGACACCAACTTTGACCTAGAGGTCTTTGGTAAAGGGATTACGTACGCATCCTTCCAAGCACTGGGGAAAACACAAGTATCAATACTGTGATTGAAGATATGGACCAGTACAGGAGTGATAGAGTCAAGAATAGGGATGATCATCTTACGACTGATTCCATCATCGCCTACGGCATTCGAAGAAATTGATGCAATGTGTTTTTTGACATCTACCGCAGTCACAGGACTTAGTACAAAGGATGAGGAACCGGGGATAGGTAAATTGGCAAGATGATCGAGTGTACGGGCCTTCTGAGTAGGATTGAGTGAACTAGTGGCGCCAGTAAATTGTTTATTTAATACATTGGCGTTAATTGGGCAACTCTTGTCGACAGCACTTTTGCCCACCCCAAGTGTCCTTAAAAACTTCCAGACTTTACATGGATCTCCATTTTCAACGGAGGAGTGGATGTAACGACGCTGGGCATCCCTACACATTTTATTACAGCGATTCCTTATTTTTATATATTTTTCCCGTAGAACACTACAATTGGTCCGTTTAAATTTTGCTTTTGCAGAGTGTTTCTGCCTAATCAAAGCTTTCAGATCCTCTGTGAGCCAAGGAGCAGGTAACTGCTTTAATTTAACTGGCCTGATTGGAGCATGTTTATCATATAATTGTGTTAGTAGTGTATTAAAGGCACTCAATTTCTTATTAATATGGTCAGCATTAAAGACAGGTGCCCAGTCAATATTCTTTGCATCAATTTTTAAATTGTCGACATTTAAATCTGAAAAGTTCCTCTGTAATAGAACTTTCTTTTTAGGCTTAGGCGGTCGCAAGTTATACGACACATAAATAAGATCATGATAAGAAAATATCTCAGCAGAACACTGGCCATACTTATCAACTAGGTTAGGGGACGACACAACAATGAGATCGAGGAGGGATGGTGAGCAACCAGGAAAGGTATGAGTAGGATTAAGGGGTAGCAAATGTAAGTTACAGCCATCCAAAACAGAATTGAGTTTTTTAGACCTAGAGTCGTCTTTTGCCATGCAGGTATTAAAATCCCCCATGATGATAGTGTGTTGGTAGCTTGGTGTATGCAATTCTAAAGTCCGTTCGAGGACGTTAAAATAATCCATCTGTGATGAGGGACAGTAACAGACGCCGAGGAGAATTTTGCTAGTAAGACTTAACTGTACCTCAACAAATAAATACTCTGGTGAATCAGGAGGCGGAGGTTGAGCTGACGAACTAAGAATTGTGTATGCTAAATCTGATCTAAGGTATATCGCAACGCCACCACCCCTCCTGTCCACGCGATCATTACGGATCAATTTAAACCCAGGCAAACTGTAGCTTGTAGACGGAAGACATGGTTTGAGCCACGACTCCGATACAAGAATGGCATGAACATGACAAGTCCCACCAAAGGAGGCCAGTAAGTCGGTATAGTGTGCCGGAATGCTCTGAGCATTAATGTGCACAACGTTAAAGTGTTTCAAGTTATTAGCAAACATAGTATTAAGGTTTTCATTATGAGGAACGAAAGTTGCGCTTAGAAAACTGTCCTCGCTATCGCTAGAGGACAAAGAGAGGAAGTCTGGTGCATCACTTTCGTTGTCCGAATCATTAAAAATGTCCATGTCATATAAGAATATAATATTTACCTATATAAATAATAATAATAATATATTTTAATAAAACTTTACCTATTATATATATTATAAATAAACTAATTATAATCACCTATACCCAGCAGTGCCTTTAAAATTATTTTAAACACACAATAAAATAAGCAAATAATCCAGATCAACAATAATTATTACAGTTACAAAAATATAAAAAAAGAAAAACAAAACAGTACGTCATTATGATAAAATACATGAATCACAACATTTTACCAAAATTTTACATACTTGCAAAGGAATAAATTAATATTTCCAATTTCCAAACATATTGGCAGACACAAGGCACAAGATGCATGTTATAACCCAAACTGCGGAAAAAAAAAAACAAAGTGTCTTATTTGTCACTGTCAACTGAAACAGTTGTCGATGGTTGTCAGACTACAGGCAGCTGACAGTTGTCATAAGTCAACTTGAAATTACCCAAAATTACATTGCATTTTTGCAAAATCAAAAATTATAACGTTTTATTTGTAAATTTTGAAAAATTATAAGGATACCATCAAAATAATAATGCCAAACATTTGGTAGCCAAAACGTTATTTTGTTCCAGGTTACTCTCATCTAAGGAAAAACAGTTAACGATAACATCAAATAATGACGTACAGATATAAATAACTGGCTTATTAGTATTATCGCGCAGATAAACGATAACTAACCCGGCAGTACTGTGACAGGACCTTCTGGTTTTACACGCGACCATCCTTGTCTAGCTTATAGAGTTAGAGCGGGAGAGTGAAGGTGTACGTCCAATCAGATATCTCTAGCGGAGGCAGATAGGCATCTCTTGCAAATCTTTATTAACACTGACGCCAGACTATAACAGTACCTCAATGGGGAATATGCATAGCAATAATTACTAAATGAAAATATTATGAAATTGGAGTAAAAAATTATTTAATACTAGTTGATGCCCGCAACTCCGTTGCGCCAAAACTCGTTTATCGCGCGGGAACCGTTCATTTTTCCGGGATAAAAAGTAGCCTATGTCCTTTCCCGGGACTCAAAGTATCTCCATACCAAATTTCAGCAAAATCGGTTCAGCGGTTTGGGCGTGAAGAGGTAACAGACAGACAGACAGACAGACAGACAGACAGACAGACAGACAGACAGACAGACAGACAGACAGACAGACAGACAGACAGACAGACAGACAGACAGACAGACAGACAGACAGACAGACAGACAGACAGACAGACAGACAGACAGACAGACAGACGGACAGACAGACAGACACACTTTCGCATTTATAATATTAGTATGGATATGGATTTAAGTTTTTCAATTTTCATGTGGTTCTTTGACTTTGTGTCGTGAAACCACAAACACATAGAGCTATGTATGTGCACGAGCACGACTGCAAGCCCAGGCGCAACTGCACAAAAAATAGTGTCCGACCGAAACTGATTTTTCAGCCGAAACCGAAACCGAAACCGAACTTTCGGCCTTACTTTCAGTTTCGGCCGAAACCGAAACCGAAACCGAAACTTGGTAAAACATTCAAAATTACGATTATTTACTTAAATTTATTAATTTTTAACATACTTAAATTACAACTTTTTAAACTAAATAAAAATACCACATTGAATTTTTTACTTTTTGCGACATTTCTTAAAATAAATATTATCTTAGACTCGAATATGTTCCCTAGAAACTTTTTTGTACACTATTCAGTTTTCTTATACGCTTTCAAGTAGGTGCGATTTCACCAAAGAATTTGAACGCGCTTACCGCACACAAACCGGTTCTAAACGTATAAGCGCGTTGAGAACACTCAATTGCATTTCACCAATCAAAATCAAAGCAAATCCGATTTTTATATTCTAAACGCCCAATATTCGAGTTTTAACTTCATAAAACACATCTAAGTCCTGTCAGTGCAGTGTGCATGACAGATCGAAATTTTGTTAAGATGACAGTTTCACAGATGCGTTTGGTTAGCTTATTTATCGTTTCTTGCTATTTTGTTACTAAAACAACGTGACAAGGCTTCAAGTTGACAAAAATTAAAAAACGTATAAAAATCATCGCGTGACGTAACGTAAACTTAGATTCATTAATCGCGATTAAAAGAAGAATGTAAAATCTATTTGAAACAAAACGAGATTTACGTCGCTGTATAAACGCATTCATTGTTCAATGAGAACTTAGTTTAATAAGTAAAACGAAATTTAAGTGTGATTGGTGAAATTCTCCTTAACCTATCAAGCCCCATAAGATCGCGACAACAATAGAATAACAATAGATTTCCAAGAATCCGCGATCGAAGGATGTATTATAACGAAGGATTACCCTAAGAAACAAGAGCAGAAGTTATTTCAAGTCATTTTATTTAGGTGCGATTTCACCTAAGAATTAGAACGCGCGACACTAAATCGGTTCTAAACATATAAACGCGTTTATAGCACCAAATGCATTTCACTAACATAACGTTCACAGCAAATCCGAGTTTTATCTTGAGAACGTCCAATGTTGTACGGTTAAAAGCCGTTAAAGTCCTGTCAGCGTAGTGTCATGGCGATTCGAAAATTAGAGACGAAAAAAATGATGCGTTTGGGTAGTTTATGTATCGTTTCTTGCTTTTTTGTTAAAAAAATAACGTAACTTGACTCCAAAATGATAAAACAATGTTTAATCATCGCGTGACGTCACATGAACTTAGATTTTTTATTAATCGTGATTAAGAGAAGATTATAAAATCCATGTGAAAAAAAAACGAGATTTACATCTCCGTAGGAACGCGTTTAATGAGAACTAAGTTTTATAAAACGAAGTTGTGTGATTGGTGAAATCCTCCCTTAGATATTAACGACGTACTACTGAAAACACTCACACAAATGCTCCAGAAGGCGTTTTGCCACTAAACCTGAAAAATATACTGAGGGCCGCAAGAGTGAAGCTTACGGGGAAGTGGGCTAGATAAGATTCTAGCAGGGTAGGAATAGTCTAAGAGATTGCGTGTCCATAGTTAAAAGTTAATTTTAAATATTTAAATAAAACGCGTGGTAAAAGGAAAAGAATGGGACGAGATGATTTACTAGATAAATCTCGCAGCATTTACTTTAGTACAAACGATTTATCGTTTGTTTGGGAAACATTGTTATAATAGCACGTAATTTGCCAATAGTAATGTATATTAAATAAGCCTGCGTTTGTCGTAGAAATAAAATTCAAGAATATAATTTCGATAAAAATAAGTTTAGACAATTTAATGAAAATAAAACGAACGACACATAATCTCAAAACACGATTAAATAGATGGTGGCGAACTGAACCGGGGCCTCGCTGGCAAGTAAGCACGAGTTAACTGCGAAGTTTACCGAATGACGCATGAGATTCGGCGGGGCCGAAAGTTTCGGCTATATTTTGGCCGAAACCGAAACTAAGGCCGAAACTGGATTTTCAAGTAATTTTTAACACTTCTGTATTATTGTTTTGTTTTTCATATTGTGTTGTGTGGTGACAAATTAAAAATGTTCTTTTCTTATTATCTTAATGTAAAATGCTAATCGCATCTTACTTATTATTTTTATGCGACAAAAGTTACCTATGTCTATTCCCTGTCTAGACAAACGCTTCCTTACTATTATTTTTCTATAACGGTTACATTGTTACACCAATTAATTAATAACAATAAAATTCTAAAACGAACTTGGTTATAATGGTGGCAGCGGTGGGATTAAGTATTGAGAAGAAAATGGCTGGTCCTGGCTTAATACATACGAACTTGGCGTGGGTGCACTCCAATGGTACCAATTCTACTCCATCTTGAAGCCTTGCCAAATTGTTTTTATGGCCTTGCGTAAGTCACCTGAATGTTACAGTTTGAACTCAGGGATTGTAAAGTTAAATATTTGAAGTATTATCTAGTCAGTTTTACAGATGTTTTTGGGGAAAAAACTTGCAGTTTTACAATTTACAGATGTTTTTGCGGCAAAAGTAAAACCCGCAGAAATCGTACCCCTGTCATTCAGGACAAATGATTTTGTATACATAGATAATTATATACTAAAATCGACAGGTCATTAGCTAGATAACAGATGTAGCTATGCTATTTTTCTAAGTTCAACGCTAATCAATAAGTCAACGAAAGTCATGGTTATTAATGTAAAGATAAACAAGTGAAAGCTAGTAATTGTTCCAAAGCCTCGGTTCTATGACTTATCCCGAATTAACGCAAGCTTTTGATAAAACAAAGGATTTTACGATGAATTTCAAAACACAACAGGCTATTGACAAGGTTTATTGGCGATTATAATTATGGAAGTCGGATACCAAACACAATTCGCACCCCTCGCGAAAAACTACCGACATTTTTGCCTCTGCGGCAATTCCTCGGCGTTGTATTCCGAACTTTATCTTCGGTGCCTAAGGTCGTATTTCGTCTGGGCGTTGTGAAGGGATGCTGCGTCTCTGTATATGTTATAAATTGTTTTAGAGCGGCGCGGGGAGGGATCCTCGCTCGATATCGCCAGTGCCCGTCTGAACTCTGTCGCCGCCGCGCGCGAAAACACCCCGTGTGTGCCCGAAAGTTTGTATGTTCGTGTGTTATGTAACTGTGTGTGTGTGTTAGCCGGTGTATACCAGGTCAGTCAGTGGTGGTTGTATATTTTGGCCCATTTTGGGAATATTCGGGAGTATCGAAAGTGACGCCTGAATCATGAAACTCTTATGAATATACAGTAGGTAGAGGTAGTCTGTGACAACGTTTGTATGTACATTTTAAGCCAAAAACACAGTAAATACTAAGGGTTCTATGTCACAATGGAATCTGGATGCTATTCTTCAGAAATGTTATGTTTGTTTTTATATATTACGCGCAAAATGGCTAACCTACAACTTTAGATAGGTGCCTCCCTAAGATATGGTTTGGGGTTTCTAAGAAGGGTCTTAGTTTATGTCATATTATGTTATGTACCCACCTAAGTCGGTACATAGAGAAGGTTAATTTATATCTGCCAGGACCTAACTCCTAAGGCTATATTTTCATAAGGATCGAACGCCCATAGATCATACTCTGAATGGAATATAGGATATATACATTCGTAAACATAATATTTTGAAGGTGTTTACGTATGACTAATGATTATACATTATACATATTATGCTCTATAGTATATACCAGAGGTTCCCAAACTTTTTTTTCTCATAGACCACTTTCAACATTTTGCTGGATCCGGTGGACCCCTCGCAGCCTCGCAGCTACACCCCCCTCCCCCCCCCCCCCCCACCAATATTCCTACTTTACATTTTTGTATTTCTAAGTTTGGCTCACAAGTCAACCAATGGAGCCAAAAAGAAATGACATTTTCTAAAAATGATTCCTAGCTAGATCGATTTATCGCCCCCGAAACCCCCTATATACTAAATTTCATGAAAATTGTTGGAGCCAATTCCGAGATTCCAATTATATTTAATCTGCTAATATAATATTGTCTGCCTATGTTCATAGGAGAAGTCTAGTCGGGTCACGTAATTTTCATAGACCCCCGTTAACAACACGTGGACCCCCATTATTATTTCAAGCAAGCGTAGATATAATAATTTAAATAATTTCGGGCTCCCGTGGACCCCTGGGGGTCCACCTGGACCACTTTGGGAATCAATGGTATATACCATATATTATGGTCTATATTATATCCATATATTATGGTCTATGTTCATGTTGCCACATACTAAAATAACATAATCAATAATTTAGTATCAGAAATTTTAGTTTGTTTTCAGTTTTGTCCCTGTTTATTATCGTACGTACTACCAGTTCATACTAACAGCTAACTATAATGGTGCAAAATTGTGTCTACCTGTCTGCTTAAGCTGCTGAACCGATTTTGATGCCATTTTGTATGAAATATGAATACACCTTGAGTCCTAGAAAAGGACATAGGAAAATACTTATCCCGGAAATGAATTTCGACGTACATTTGCGGGTAATATCTGTAGTACATAATATTAGGTATATCTTTCTTCTCCTATTCCTAGATCGTATCTAGTTATCTATCTTTTTACTACTCTACTACCATTATTGTAGACTGATAATGAATAATGATGTTTATCAAACATTCTACTTTATTTTTAAATCCGAAATTATTGAAATTACAGGGTAAATAAACCTTAAAAATTTCAGCGTTTTACAAGGACGCACGCACCCTCTTCTTCAAGCTTGAGAGTGCTGACGCGTTATAAAAGTATGTTCTCAAGTTTAGTCTCTAATTAGTATACCTAGGGCACTAAGTACATTGTTTTTACATAAACCAGCCAAGTGCGATTCAGGACTCGCACTAAGTTTTAGACAAAAGTGGTAAAAAGCACGTTTTTTGTATTGTTGTGTTGCGTTAGTAGCACCATTGAAGTCTATACAAACTAGGTATTTTTCAGCGTTCTATGTGATACGGATTACGGATTATAAGTTTTATAGAGGGATTAAGAGTAAATAATATTTTCCTTTCATGCCTATTCTATGTCCTTCGTCGACCATGCCGAAGCACTAGACTCTTCTGTGTAAAATAATGTACGGTTCAACGAGATTCCTTTAGAGCAAGCTTAGAGCGCATAATATAATTACTGTCCGGATCCTTTTTTTTTTTACTGAAGTTTATGTATAAGACGTGTTCACTAGGACTTTTGACTCCCTTACGTCTATGCCCAATGACGCTATTAAAAATATGTCAAGAACCCAAGAAATCGGGCAGTAGTCGCGGGAATTGTCTTTAACCCGAATTCCGAAACACGAAGCGAGTCACAAAACTTCATTGGACATAATTTATAGCCAGTCTCGTGGTTAAGATCATAATAATGTGTGTTGGACTCAAGTTTAAACAATAGGTAGAGCTTATTTAGAGCTTAAGAGCGACCAGATTGACACACAATATGCGGGTTTCATTCATTTTTATTCATTTACATGTGGGTAGATTCATTCGGATGTAAGGACGTGCATGAACTGTATACGTAAGTTTAGAATATACTGAAAGATATGAGTTGATAACATGGAAGATGATATCAATAAAGTAAAAAGTTGTAACTTGTAATTTCGCATCGCTATTTGGACTCCTTGTCCATATCATATTTTAAGCTTTAAAAAAATATTAATTATTCCCAACGAGAGATCCTACGCGGCTCCACTTGCGAAAATAAAAAAAAAAACCTGGGAACCGTACATTTCTCCGAAAAAAAGTAGCCTACATGTTTTTCTCCGTGCTCTATAATTGTACCAAATTAAATGAAAATCGGCAAAGTATTTGCTGCCGAAACTCGCTTTCAGTCTACAGGGTGTAACAAAACTAAGTGATGATACTTCAGGGTGTGTATGTGTCCCTAATACGGAGTTCGCTGTAAAAGTAGCAACGCTTCTCGGTCCTGTACAGTGTACAAGCACCTTTCGATTTCACTTCAGCAGCACTGAAGGAGCTCAACTCATTGTTTTTTTCAAACATTACTCAAGGAAATAAGAGTTGAAATATTAAGAAGATATCGCACTTTGAGCGGCTGCAGTCTTCACAATAGAGTGAGCATCACTTTGAGACAACAGACCAACAATAAGGCTTTCATTTTGTTTGCTAAGATGCGGGAAAACGTTAATAAATTCTACTAAATACAAAGGAAAATGAACACTTTTCTGTTCATTTTGAATGATAGTTGAGCATATTAATTGTTTCGGTTCAAACTTGTATTTAAGATAGACTTGAGAATTAACTAGAGAGTGGAGTATTTATTTAGTCTGTACTTTGTTTCGACCAATAGGAGCGAAGAATCAATGGAAAATGTGAAAAAACGGGGAATTTTTTAACTTTCTATTATACAGGCACAACAAAGTGATAATACTTGATGGTGTGTATGAGTCCCCTTTATGTATAGATAGACTATAGAGTTCACTGTGAAAGTAACAGCGCTGAAAGAGTACCTTTTTTTCGGCGCTTGTTCATACAATTCATAAAAAATTGCGTTGCAATTTCCACAGAACTCTATGACACATACCCTAAAATATTATCGGTTTTTTTTTTATTTTTATGAAATAAGGGGGCAAACGAGCGAACGGGTCACCTGATAGAAAGCAACTACCGTCGCCTATGGACTCGCAACATCAGAAGAGCTGCAGGTGCGTTGCCGGTCTTTTAAGAGGGAATACGCTCTTTTCTTAAAGGTTTGCAGGCAGTTATCACTTATCAGACTTATCACTTTGTTTTGTTACACCCTGTATTGTGTTGATAGCAGGCAACAGCTAGTACAATATAGCGGCCCATTCCGCTGCGTCTCGTCCTAATGTGCTCGTATCTTCGACAAAGTTATTTTATCAGTCCTATGAACCGTCTTTTACAGTATAGCACTTACTCTCTGACTGTGAGGGCATATTTCATGGCCGATATCTAAGACAGGTTCAGGTACCTCGAGGTATGCAAACAGCATTCAAATAATAATAAAATAATAATATTATGTTTGTTATCGTCGAATCTGAAAATATATAGTGGACCGATTTTAATTAAATTCGACAGTGTCCGGGAGGTTGGCCCGATTGATTGAATTACACTTTTTAGATATTAAGCAAGGGACACGTAATAAATTAAAAATGTATAAATACTTTAAAGCATATTTAAAATAAAGTGAATTGTTGTTATTTATAACATTTGAAGTTTGTAGGCAAAGAGCCTGTACCACTGTGCCTGGTTTCTGAATTCTGGGGCTATTCAAGTTCAAGTTTATCTTTTACTTTTATAATTTCGATGTCAGCCAATCAAAATTGCCGAAGAATAGATAAATCTTTGTCAAAAAACCTTAACAACCGGGAATTAGTATAGTTTAATTTTATTAATTTGAAGCACGTAAAATAAATGAATATTAAATATTAATATTTCAAGCAAGTTAACGCAAAATACTACAACCATGCTACAACCCAACAATTAGGGAAACATAAAACGAGGCGCTCTTATAGTGATCTATAGATATAGTACTAAAGTATAGTACTTTATACTAAAGAACTAAAGCTCTATTATCACCCATTAATCTTATCCGCCTTAGAATTATCTGCACTTACCACTGGACTGTACCTTCATCATTTCAGTTATTTATTGTTAGGGAGAGGCAGTTCAAGAAAGATTTAAAAGCCAAACTTTGGCAGCGAGTTAAGTATAAAAAAAATAGGTACGATTTTATAAAATTAAGGGACAAACGAGCAACCTGTCACTTGATGAAAAGCGTTTACCGTCAAACTCTTTTTGGTTCCTATTTCCCCTTTTGGGGGTGCAAATTTTAAAAATCTTTTCTTTAATACGTGTTCAAAATTTTGATTTAGGTTGATAATGCATTATATACACTAGCGAATATTTAGGAACACATCAATAGTTTGGCGTCGATTCTAGACATCATGAGTGATGGCCAGAATGCTGGGTTATGTTTCGGAAGTCGGAACATACTCTTAGGTTCTTTTACTCTGTGGCAAACAGCAATGTAAAAGTCATTAACGCAACACCAACTTTAATGAACAATTAAACCCCGGCTTAAGCAAATATTGAAGATTTTATGGCCGCCGGCTCTCCGTCTATAAATCCCAGTTATATCCCAATATTTTTAATGAAACTGAAAGATTATGAAAAAAAAAGATAAGTTCCATGACAAAAAGTCAAAGGTGCAAAAAAGATTTGTAAAGTACTGCTAAAATTAACTTTGTTTAATTTTTCTACACCAGCTGTGGTGCAACTTACGTAAAGTCTATCGTTTGACATACAGAATACTGTTTTGCTGTTTGTAAAGCTGTATCAATGTGGGATTAAAGTAGCAGAATCTGGGTACTGTTATTGAAAATGACGACATCTCACTTCATACGAATCGATATACATTTTTGGCTCAGCTCTGCGCTTGCTTTCCGGATTTCATATCGATTGAGAACTTACCAAATAATATTATGTGTGTCTTTTGCTTCGTCAAAATCCTTTAAAGCTATTTAACTAAATAGTTATTTAACTAATATGCAACTGCATATTACGTATTATAACTTATTAGGTACTGTATTATATAGTAAATTTTAATAAAATAAAATATTTATGAATATTAAAGATTTCACTCTTAGAGCTGAATTGATTTGCAATGTAATTATTTGGACCACATCAAGTTAGACGAGTGCTTATCTATGGGACTTGTGATTCCGTGATCGCTTTCCATCAGCTGTTTCGTTTGTTCGTTTACCACTTTACCCCCTTTTTTTAAAGTATTTGGTACAGTATCTTTTAGTAGTGCTAGTGATATATACGTATATAAGAACATCAACATTCGAAAAGTCAATCTGCCTCAATACTGTGCATAATTTAGTAAATAAATAGCCAAACATGATTGCTATGGGGTAGTTGGGAGGTCATTGACCTGACCTTGCGACCTGTACCAAACATTTGGGGTCGCGACGCGCATGCGTACTCACTACTGCCCGAAACATATCTGTATGATGATTCCCAGTTAATATTTTACGTAACTCGGTGAGAAGAAACGCCGATTTTTTTGAGGTTTTTTGTTATTCCCTTTTTAACCGACTTCCAAAAAGGAGGATGTTAATTGTTCGGCTGTGGATGTTTCTTATTTTACTTCTAATATTATAAATGGGAAAGTTCACCTTCCTCTCATCTGTTTTCAGGAGACAAGCATAATATCTCCATATATTTATCGGATGCTAATCCGAGGAAGACCAATGGATAGTTTTCAAGTATTTTATTTCCACAGATGCATATTATTATATGCCTATATTCGTGAGTCGTGAGTATTGGCCCTTAAATTTCCCCCAAAATTTCAGCCTGTAACTGCGCCTGGAGGTAGCCTAAGTCCTAGTGAGTATAGTGGCTTGGCTACTAGTGCCAGTGATGCCAGAGATGATATTATTCTTATTACAATGTAAACTAACTGTACAGCTAAAAAGAGATTGTTGGAATACTTTTGAAACCAAAAATGCTCTACATTTATTACTTGCAAACCACTTTTGATCAGCTCTTAGGTGGTAATGATGATGATGATGAAAGTCCCGGAGCTAAAGTCATAACTCATAACAAGCGACGTACTCGCTAACGGGCAAACTTGTTACGTTTATTATCCTCACTTTTATACACATGACTCGTTTTTATTTTTCTGGAAATACCTATGTACTGATCATCATCATAATTCATACCCAATATTATGTGCTTATAATAGTATAATGGTAGTATAATGGTTTCTGACTTGTCTCGTGATTCCGACCATAGGGTCGGAATCACGAGGCAAGTCAGAAACCATCGTTATTCGTATTAAAATAGGTGTGTGCCTGGAACTTCGTATTAACACAACTACAGCGTCACTATGCGAACCAAACATCTTTTCCTCAAAATCGGCTCAGCGGTTAAAGAGCGAAGGTGTAACAGACAAAAAGGCAGTCTTCGTACTGTAGTCTGTAACGCGCAATGTGACGAACAAACAGGACTATAGCAATATATACTAGATATTCGTATGAACATGTAAGTGGTTTATAAATTGAAAAAATCGTCTGACTTTTCATTTCAATATTTTAAAGGTTCTTAAGCCTTTTCTTATTTTGATACTATAATATTATAACACGTCTATTTTACATTGTGCACTGTGAAGACCAAAGTGTTTTTTTTTTCTTTACACCGGCGTTAGGCATCATACATGCCCTTGGCTTAACCTCAATACCTGTATTAAGAAATTATACCCAAATTATAGGTCGAAGCTCGACCGGTTAGGCGCATCATTATTTATTTTACCGACTTCCAAAAAGGAGGAGGTTATAGGGAGCAAAAAACCTCCATGTAGGTTATAACTTATAAGCTGTAATTTGATCCTGCCGCTGCAGCGCTTTATAATAATAGACGCAATTTACACCGCACGATACGATATGTTTTTTAAAAATCTGATTATTTATAAAATGTAGGTACAAATGCTAATCGATTAAAAATTACGTTAGGGCTAGCCTTTAAAAATTAATTCAGACGACTAGTGCTTTTTTTGTTCAAGTTTGAGTTAAAACCCTTTTTCAGTCAAAACAAAACCCAAACAGCTTTCAGCTATATTTCATAGAATTCCTTTGAATGATTGACATTACAAAATAATACAAGAAATCATCTATAGATACAATATGTTTTCGTCTTATAATGAGTGTTTGGGCTGGAGATAACAAGTTCCGCGAAAAATTGATTGGGGGCTGGGGCCTATCAAAATAACAAGGGAAATTGGTGAAAAAACTAAGTAGTAAACGTAGCAAAGGCTGTTTTATAAGGTCAAATGCCAATGTCAAGTACGTTTAAAAAAATAAATTATTCAAAATAACACTTTGGTTGGCACCTTTGTTTTAGCTCCGTGGTTGGCACTCGTAGAGGGTGCAAGTTCGATCCCGGGTGGAACCGTGGAGGCGTGTACTAGAGATATTTTCTCATCTCAAGTAAGTACATAATACTTACGCTCATACGTTGAAGGAAAACATCGTGAGGAAACCCGCACATGGTTGGTCCCAGACGTATTGACCCGTTCTTTCTTCTGGAGTCTGGACTAGGCCGACTATGTTGCGAGAATGCCGTATGTGCTTGGGCAACCATGCGGACATTTAAATCCTGTCCCCGGCACTACAGTATTTGAGGAGTGGTTACTTCGCTCTGAAAATACTGCATATAAATCCTCCACAACGGATGCAAAGGAATAATTTTTTAGAAGAAACACACTGAATTCACTGATTTGTCGCTCGCGTTGCATGGCTGCTTGTTCCAGAATGGCGCATATAAAAATGCATGACATCGCCTCGCGACGTTGTTGTGTGAATTGACCCTAACAGACACTGTTATTATGTAGCTGACTAGTTTATTCAGTAGGCTCTACAAAAACCTGGGTATAAGGATTTTTCATTGAGAGTCCGGAGACTTGAAAAAGCTCATAGAGACATCTAGAGACTGATGAAATGATGACATGAAGTCCTACCAGCATCTTTTGGCGCGTGACAAAAATCAAAACTTACAACCATGTTGTAAGTTTTTCGCATTAACACGTGTGTGAAGTCTCAATGTCCTACTTTCATAATTTTCATGTCATAAAGCAGTCGTGTCGTATTCGTGTCGTCGGGTGTGAATTGTTAGCTTCTTAGAATCCAATTTACACAGTACGGGTGTTTGTCCGGAACTCATTATACGGCATAACTTACCGGATAGAGCTGAGAACGGCCGTTTCCACTTGTGCTGAGACTTCTAAAGCCATTTTTTTTTCTTATACGTGGGAGAGGCATGCTTCGGCACGAATGGGCCGGCTCGACCGGAAAAATACCACGTTCTCACAGAAAACCGGCGTGAAACAGCGCTTGCGCTGTGTTTTGCCGAGTGAGTGAGTTTAACCGGAGGCCCAATCCCCTACCCTGTTCCCTTCCCTACCCTCCCCTATTCCCTTCCCTTCCCATACCTACCCTCCCCTATTCCCTTCCCTTCCCATACCTACCCTCCCCTATTACCCTATTCCCTCTTAAAAAGGCGGCAACGCACCTGCAGCTCTTCTGATGCTGCAAGTGTCCATGGGCGACGGAAGTTGCTTTCCATCAGGTGACCCGTTTGCTCGTTTGCCCCTTTATTTCATAAAAAAACACCCTTAAACTGTAAGGAAGTAACGACAAAAATGTTAAGTAACCATTAAAATATGTATCAGAGTACGGCAGTTTAACAGTGCGTCCATTAATAAGTGACGTTTTTAACGATTTGGATCCTCCCCTATGATTTCGTGAGAATCGCAACGATTAACCCATAGAGGAAAATAATACATGGATTAACCCCACCCCCACCAAATCTCATCTAGTGAAATCTAGCAAACTAAGAGTGGGTTGCAACTTGCACCAACTTACCGAGGTAAAAAAAAAATGGATCCCGAAATGCACAGGTCTAACTCATCTAAGATTGCATTAGGTTCTCAAATCTGGTTGGTCATGCAATTTGTCTTAGCTACGTATCTATGTCACTAGCTGAAACCATAATATATTTTAAGCTGCCATGAGACAATGAGACTATGAGAGTAACCTTTCTATACAGCATTATATTTCGATGCATTTTACCCCCACAAGTCACAACCACATGCCACAGTACAACATTCTTGTGTTAGGAAATCCTTAGGTATTTAATGCAAATCTGCCGAATACGTTTTTAATGCTGACAAATAGACTCCCTGTCCGGTAACCAGTGTGCTAATGTCTCCCACGTCGGACCTGATATCTTAATCTCGTCATAAATTTATTCCAGTCTTGAACATTGGAATTTGATAGGTTCTGATATTGGTTAATACAATAGCTGTTGTAACAATAAAACTCGTTTGAATGAAGGTGTTTAATAATATTTATTTGCCACCGGTACCGCGTTAGGGGTACTCTATCGTGTCAAACAGACATAGCTGTCCCGGTGAACTTCGTGTCACTTTAAAACCTTCCCTGGACTTCTACGAATATTTTAAGACTAAAATTAGGCCAATCCGTTCAGCCGTTTTCGAGTTTTAGCGCGACTAACACATTTGAAAATCCATTTTTATATATGTCGTAGGATTATTTGATAAATCTAATTATCGCGAAAATCCTAGGGACATCGCGAAAACACGAATAATTAGACAATGGTGATTACATTTTTCAAACTTACTGACAAAAGGTAGTGTTTTCGCGAAAACACGAGTCGCCTTAGTAAGATTGCGAAACGAATCGTTAGTTATTATCGAAAAAAATCACTGATTGGATGGTTTAAGCGCCCCACAACAACATCTTTGATTGGTTGAAGAGTTGACATTTTAAATGTCAATTGATTGTCACGAGTTGTTTTGTTTGTGGTTGTTTTTGTAATCGAACTAGCAGTTTTTAATATTTAATGTGTTTACAATTGCAGTTGGATTTGAAAAATAGTGCAAAAAGTTATCTAAAAGTGTGTCTGTAAATACAAAATGACTGATACAAGTGAAATTAGTGCTGAAAGTTCAACAAAACCAGAAACTAATTCTGAGGTTATGTCCGATAAAGAAAGATTCGACATAGAGCTAAGAAAGTTTTACGCTAATAGACAGGACGGATGTACGAAACCTGAATGGAACGAATAAATATTGTAATAGCTTCAATCGAAGGATTCAACTCTGCTAATGTACTTAAACAACCAAAAACACAACAACAGTATAGACATGCAAAAAATATGACGTAATCAGCGTAGGAGATAAAAAAATTCTTATTATTAAAAGACATCATATTAACTCTCCTGTCATTCAAGTACCTTCATCTAGTGAGTACTATGACATTATTAACCATTAACCAAGCACACTTATCTACGGGACATGGCGGTTGAGATAAAATTATATATTTCCTAAAACAGAAATATTTAAGTTGCGTTTATATTATGACTAGTAACTTTTCTGTGATAGATATTTACCCAAGAAAAGGTTAAATAAAAAGTAAAGTTCCTATGAACAGGCATTGTCATTTCTTACCCTTTATAAGTCTATGGTGTAATATCTCAAAGATACATAGGGAAAGATAGTAACCAATCAGAATAAGAGTTGGCCAGTAAGTAAAAATCAAGCCAATCAGCATTAAGAATGTGCAATGTTACTAAGGCAACTCGTGTTTTCGCGAAAATACTACCGTTTGTCAGTAAGTTTGAAAAATGTAATCACCATTGTCTAATTATCCGTGTTTTCGCGAAGTCCCTAGAATTTTCGCGATAATTCGATTTATCAAATCATCCTACGACATATATATAAGATACCGTGACTTATGACAGCTATATCGTGACTGTGACAGCAGTTTGACATGAATCATGATAGACCCAAAGTCTTGCTTTTATCGTTGACTTCTTGTGCAAGCTCCTGAAGTCCTGACGCCTGACTGAAAAGATACTGGGTATACTGACCGTACTACTAATAAACAATATTGTCCTTATCTGGTTCGTTAGAAAAGTGTCTTGACATACAAAGACAAAGCATTTTGTGTAACTGTTATAACTTTACTGAATATTACTCACGATTGTCACACAGTTTAGACTCCGTAATTATTATTAGTGTTAAGTGTATCATCCAAATAGTGTATGGATAATAAAATATCTCGCCTACTATAGGTATTAGTTATATATCAAAATATTATCTTATATTAAGTAATTAGGTAACAGTTAACACATAACTTAGTCGTGAAAATTAAAAAAAAAACGATTTTACTTTAAAAATCTTATAACAAGCTCGCCCAAAAACCATAGACTCTATGATGTTAAACTTTAACATCACGCGGGCCACAAATAAAGTCCCGGCGGCGGATGCGGCCCGCGGGCCGTGGGTTGGGGAAAGCTGCCATAGAGTAATGATAAATGATTTGACGTTTATATTTTTTAAATACAACTTTTTAGGCAAAGATAACACTGAAATAATGTTTATTAACAGCTGAATAATTATTTATGTTCGTATAAATTAACTTAGAATACGTGGGTCGGTCCAAGGAGGCGGCTGTTGACGTCAATGTCTGGAATAATATTTTGAATTACCAACTTTGGCGCTTCTTTGAATAATTTGAAATTATGTCAATTATTACACTCGTTAGGCTTAAATTAAAATCGTTAAAACTGCTCTGTGATCTGTTATTTAAATTAATAAATTGAAAACGAGATTTTTTTAATTTTCGTGTCTTTTCAGGTAACGAGGGTTTTTAATTTTTATGTTCGTAACATCTGACGGATTTGTGACGGGGACTAGAGCGCATTTCTTGTAACTTGTTATGAGTTTTGTAGAAAGTAGTAAAAAAGACTGTTAATTTTTTTGTTTCTTCTAAGGCTCTAAGCTTGTAAGTTCTTCATTTGAGAGTATTTATAGCAGACGACGTCGTCTTCTAGACGTAGAAAATCGTAACAAGTTTAATGTAATAAGTTTTAAAAACTATAACCCGACTATTTAAAAAATACAAAATTACGAAAAAATTCATGTCCGCTGCATCATTATTAGATTGATAACTCATTTGTTAAAATCGCTCCACTAGTCTACAAGGGCATTAAATCATTAAATACAATATATTATTATTATGTACCATCGAGGAAATTGATTCCTAGGCAGTTGACAGACCTACGTCATGTGGTCGGCTTATCAATTCAATGTTAATTACTGTGATCGGTCGGATGGGTTTGACTTAACGCGACCAAATTACTTAATCAACTTCTCTGATAGTACATACATAGATAACGTAGACTGTCAAAACCATTACCCATTCTTTTGATTTGACTGTAGTCGGGTAAAAACTAAAAAGTAATAACAATATTCTTGTTTGCTATTTAAATATTCATAATTTTACGATAAGTCCGTGTAAGATGTTGTCCGGTCGTTTATGGCTTAATAAACGTGATAACTGATAAAGTTACTGTCCGCTTACATTTTACCTCGAAGTTTTGCGAAAATGACCATTAGTACTTGTGCATAAGGATGTTGTGAGAGGTAAAATAATTTTAGACAGTCTGTACTTGATGGTGCTGACGGCTGATACCAAAATGACCCCTTATTTCGTCTGCTTAAAAGTGCTGTGAGAGGTAAAATGATTTTGAACAGTCTGTACTTGATAGCGCAGATACCAGACCTAGTGGGCTGTGGGTGTAAGAGCTTTTATACATATAAAAGCTATTGTAGTGAAAATCTTCTTTAGCCATGTTTTGCCCTTTTTAGGATAGGTAGAAATATTAAACTCGCGTCAGGAGTCAGGACATGTGACTGACCTAAAATTCGTAAGACACCGCCGTTATAGAGACTTTATTATGCCCATATCTACCGCGCGCCGAATCTGTCAGCAGTCAGCACTCTGAGTGCAACTCTTTATACCGTACTTATTACATAACTAGCTGTCCCGGCAAACGTTGTTTTGCCGTTTAAAGTATTTCTACTTCATCAGTTGATACAAAATCTTACCCCCTCTTTTGTCCCCTAAGAGGGGTGGGGGGAAAAATTTTATACACCAGATGTTAAGTTGGAAAAACAACTTTAATAATATGAAGTAAGTCCATTAAAGAAAAAAGTTTGATACAAAATCTGACCCCCTCTTTGGTCCCCTTAGAGGGGTGGGGGGAGGCGATTTTTATAAGAAGACAAATATATCTGCGAAAACCGCATTCAAATCGGATCAGTAGTTTTCGTGTGATAGTGGAACAAACATACAGACAGACAGACAGACAGACAGACAGACAGACAAAAAAACAAACCACATTTTTGGCTTCTATAGCGATGTAGTAACACCCCCGCTTATTATTTTTTGAATATCTTTAATGTACAGAATTTTCATTTCTACAGTTTTATTATATGTATAGATTCTGTGGTTATCCATAAAATTCAGCTCAAGTAACTTTCGGGTTGGGATGACTCAAAATTATTTGTTTTAAACGTCA
Organism: Polyommatus iphigenia; assembly: GCA_963422495.1. Taxonomy (NCBI): domain Eukaryota; kingdom Metazoa; phylum Arthropoda; class Insecta; order Lepidoptera; family Lycaenidae; genus Polyommatus; species Polyommatus iphigenia. Next base: position 3,117,769 of record OY730189.1, read on the forward strand.
TTTGACGTATCAAATTATAAATTTAATTCTTTAATAACTAGTGACTCGCCGTGGACTCGCCCCTCGCGGCTTGGACCATATTTGTTTATCAAAATCACTTTCCGTTGAAGGCAAACTCGGCGCTTCAATAAATTGTGAACGAAATTACAAGGTTCAGTGGCCCAAGCACGAACAGTTTGAGACAACGTATTCGTAGAAAATTCAAATGAATTTTTATAAAAACTATGGATCCAATTATTCTATTGAACCCAAGAATTATTGGAACGGAGTTCCTTTTCGCGCGTTGCGAAAGGGGGCTAGGCCGAAAAATTGTAACGACACTTTTTTATTAGTACCTGCATGTTAGGGGCAGAGGGCGTTGCGCGTTGATAGTATTCCTGTGCGTCAACTAGATGGCGTTTTTTGAGAATAAGCAGCGACGCGTTGTTAGTATTCCTGGGCGTCAATAGATGACTTTTTTTTTTTAAATTTCAGTATGTGTATTATGTACAGATTTTTTGAACATAAGAAATAACTCAGTTCCATTCGGGTGTCCCTTGACACCTCTCAAGTTTTTTTATTATATTTTATGCTTCGAGCGGTACAGTGAAATTGAACCGACAGCGTGCATCGGAGGCTAGCAGTTTTGCCCAAGACTTTCCAGCGAAGAAAGTTACTTATCAAAAATGTATTACATTTGATTTCAAACTCAAAACATTAAATAATATAGCAAAAATCAGGCCCGTGTGAGTTTCTCGCGCTTGTTCTTCTTGCTGGGTTAGTATCTTAGAAAAACCGGTGGTAGGTCAACAACTAGACAATAATTATGTATTCTGAAAACATTTGCTTCAAAAGTAATAAATAAATTATAATATACTGATAATAAAAAAAAAACAATTAATAAATTATTTATAACGCGTCGCCACCGGGATGTCGCTTAGGTCTTCAAAGCCCTATTAGGGTCTATGTTCGGCCTAGGGGGTGTCTGAACAGCCTTTTTTTTTTCGCAGGGGAAACCCATCATGGGTGCCCCGGGTTGGGTACCCCGGGGGTATGTGAGACTCCTACTCACTAAAACCACCTACGGTTCGCCTTCAGCCGTATAGATGAGGGATATCCCGGATCTAACAAACACAGGACTCCCTCCACGTGTCTGAACACCCTCACTCAGACGTGTCTGCCGACGACCAGGCAGACGCCCGCTGATAGAACTGCAGTGGCCCCACATTTCCCGTGGATCTGTCAGTAGCGGCGCAGAAAGGAACACGGTCGGGTTTTAGTGGGTAGAGCTGCGGCCATTTACCATCTCATCGGTCGCAGCGAGTCCCACATACCCCGGTTGTTCTCTCCAGCACTGCCGGGGATGCATAATGGCATTTCCCGACCAAAAAAAAAAGGTCTTCATAATAATACTGCATTTTTTAAAGGATTTTCGTACAGAAGACGCCAATCCCGTTGCACGTTTTTACAAACAAACACAATTTGCAAAAAAAATAATACAATACCACACAATACTTTATATATGGAATATCTAATTGACTTTATGTCACTCAACAATTTGATAAGTCAATTTTCGAAGAGGAAACGAAAACGTTTTCACAATTCGTCCGTGCTCGGGCTACAGATTGATATCAAAAGTTGCTTCAACTTCAGGGTTTCCCCAAGGTTTCTCTGATAAAATGTCTGCCAAAGTTTCACGAAATTGTGTTTAATTTTTGTTCAAATGAGCGATCGGTTATCGAGTACTTTTTAGTTTTTAGACACATCAAAAGTTATTTTAAGCAACAAAATATATAATGTACAACTTTTAAATAGATTCTACATGCCGATACGGTAGGATAATTATATAATTAACTTGTAATGCATTATGCGAACATCATCAAAATGACGAATTTGTGGCTTGATTCGCCATTTGGACTATATTATACAATGTAAATAATACATACAATTAACAATTGTTTACTCGTATGTATAAACTTGATTTAATCCTCCGATCGGGGATTCTTGGAAATGTTATTGTATTCTATTGTTGTCGCGATCACTGGTGCTCTTATGGGGCTTGAAGGATTAATACATTGCTTGCTAACAATGTTGCCTTAGATATTAGACACGATATATAAGTCATATTATTATAATATTTTGTAATCTGTTCTAATATCATAAATTCAAAAGTTTTTCGTCCCTTTGCCCGTATGTCTTTTAACTTTACAGTTTTCATGGTTAAGCCGTATGCCGATTTTTATGAGTATTCATATTATACTCTAGATTCTAGAAAGAGTAGAAAGAACATAAGATGTACGGTTCCCGGGATAAAAGCAGTTGTGAACAGTTGTGAACGGAAATATCTAATTTTTGTGAACGCAGCTTTGGACTGCTATGTTATAGTTTCCATGCGAGTGTACATCAGTGTACGCACGCTAAGGTCACAAATCACAATACAAACGAATATACAGTAGCGTAACTCAGCCACGATTTAGAAATTGTGTGAAAAACAAAGACAAGTTTTCCTGCACGCGACGCGGTATTGCATTGTCTTTTTTTATGGTATTTATTTATTTACTTATGTAACATGGAAAACTTACAGCTAAGCATTATCGGTGGCAATTTTATGTGTGAATCAGAAAGCCAATTACAAGTTTTCACCTCTAAGAAATGTATGTTTACACGTGTGACATCGACAAACCTCCACAAACACAAGCGTGTAGAGTGCAGACGTATGTGGCTTAGCTTGTGTTTGTGATAGCTTGTAGATATGACCCGGGTCGGTGTCGGTCTTTAGACACAGTTAAAAGGAAGCGTGCGACGCACTGGCAAAGTCGAAAGCGTGTAAAATATAAATGGCATTCCAGCGTCTGCGGAGGAGTTTGTGGGCAATTGCTATTCGCAGGCTGAGGCGTGTAAGCGTGCCATTGAAGTTATCTGAATTAAGCTCATCGCATATTACATCGACTCGACGCCAAACCAACTCACAGCATGGCATGGAAATGTAAGCTATATTGTTAGGACATAAGAGCAAAATTTGCCAACTCACACTGCGTGGACAGCCAGTTGGTGACTCGTCGTCAACTAGTTGTTCGCTTTTTACTAATTTAACTCCTAAGTAACACTACATAAAGCTGAGAATTCAATGTCATTCTGAGAGTTCGGTTGGAGTGGAGTCGGTGTTATATGCGATGACCATTAACGTTAATGTGTGCATGTGCCTGAATAGCCGCGTACTGACCAAGCGAGGCGCCTCGCGAGCGGCGAGGCAGCCTCGCGCAGCAGTTGCTCGGTCGGTCAGTACGTGTTAAGCTCCGTTTAGACCAAACGAGCGAATGCTCATTCTAGTAAAGCTCTTTTGACGTAAACTAACAACGAGCATTCTTTCGTTGTTCTAGTGTGTTCGCCACGTGTTCGGCGGTAAATAGGTAGAATGCTCTAAGAATCTCGCTCGTTTGGTGTAAACGACGCAAGAGCGCTCGAGCAATTGCCTAGAGCGTTCTTTCGTGTTCGGACGTGCTCGCTCTTCGAGGCGGTCTCTTCAAAGGGATTCTAGTGTTCTTGATATTTTTACTTTTTGGCGGCTGGTTTTAGGTAGTTTATCAAAGGTTATTTCGTAAATATGGATTGGAGTAATGAAAAATGTTTACAAATGATAGAATTATACCATAACAAAAGATGTTTATGGGATCCAACCTTTGATGACTATAAAAATAAATTAACTACTTATCGTTGACGAATGAGCAATGAGCATTCGCTCGTTTGGTCTAAACGGAGCTATATGATTCTCATCTATAGAGCAAAACTTCTTATTCTTGATGTTCTTGTTGATTCGATTGGTGTAAACGATCTAAAGTATGTTGTAACGAATTATAGTTTACACTAAACGAATACGAAAGAATGTTCTTGTGCTGTTCTTGCTCTATGTTCTTTTGGTGTAAACCCACCTTTAGTGCGCGGCAAACGTACCGAGGCGCCTTTGAGCATCGACAAAAACCGACAACTCTCGGCTCGGGCCGCAGCACGTTGGCTAATTTTTGTACAGAGACATAATAAAAGGGATTTAATCATTGCTTAACTTTAAGTTGTGGCAATTAAGTAAAATTTCCATTCATTACCTTAACTCTACTCGAAATAATTGGTGTAAATAAATGGAAAATGGATAAACACGACTCCTAGCAACGTCCAGAATCATAATCTACATAGTACATACTTTTCTGAGTTCAACCCCATTCACAGAATACAGGCCTTATGTTTTGCTCACTCAACTCTTCTACCCAGCACCCGCTTTAACTGAGTTATGAGAGTAAAGAGACGGTGCTCTTGCGTACTACCAATTAATATACAGGGTGTAACAAAAATAAGTGATAATACTTTAGGGTGTGTACGTGTTCCTTGTAGAGAGTTCTCTGTGAAAGGAGCAGCGCTGAAAGACCAATTTTTTTTTCACTTCTGTATGGGGAAACTCGTGACGCTCGGGCCCTTACCCATACAAAAGTGAAAAAAAATTTTCGTCTTTCAGAGCTGCCACTTTCACAGAGAATTCTCTACAAGGAACACGTACACACCCTGAAGTATTATCACTTACTTTTGTTACACACTGTATATTCTGTGGTACTACGCACACACTTGGGCACTATAAAATCACTCCTAACCTGGTTCCAATGAAACCTAGGCACCGTCACCGAAACAAGTGTAGGATGCATTATTTTTCATCCGCAACAGGAGCTCAAGTGGCAAGGCTGAGGGTCTCGTTAATTCTGCCCTTCATTCTGAAACGCCCTTCAGTATTTCGTTTCTTGGTATTCCCTTCACAATAGGCCTGGAGATAGTGACACAAAATTCTTGGTGATTTGTGCCAGTATGGCGGTTTTACAGGGGTATAATTACGTAAAGGCAAAAAGGGAAAATGATGGTCATAGCGCTCGCACTGGCAGCCCAAACGCGTGGGCGTTAATCGAACGTTTCGGATAAATAACGAGTGTCGAACGATTTGTTCCACAAAAATGCTTGTATTTTCAGATAGTCGAAAAAAAAATAAGTAGGCGAAAGCGTAATGCCATACTTGTCGGGTGCGGCTTACAGCCCGCCATACCGACGCGAATACGTTAATTTTAATAAAAAAATTGAACCATTTGTACCAGGCTAATTTTTGCATAGCTAATCATCGTCGAGTAGCCATTCACGAAAATCACCTTGCCATACTTTTTCGACAGCGCCCAATGGCCGCCATACCACTGCAATGGTGTAAGATTTTTTTTTTCGCCAAACGATTTGTGCCAGTATGGCATTTAAATTTTTGAAAAGTATTTGATAAAATATGACCGTTATTATTTTTCCCATACTTCTAGTAGGGGGAAAAAGTGCTGCCATACTTGAAATACTTATTTATTTGACACGTTTTAAAAATACGACTATAAGATACGTAAAATCTTTTTTTTTTATCATGGCATCATTGTAGTCTCGTCATTTGACAATTGTACCAAAAAAAATTGTTACAGATTGTAACCATGGGGCGGGATGACTATCGGACTTGAGCAAAAAAGTGATAAAAATTGGACGATTTGTACCAGTATGGCATTTGGATTTTTGGAAATTATACGATACAATGTGACCATTATTATATTTGCCATACTTGTAGTAGACGGAAAAAGTGGCGCCATACTTGAAAAACCGTTTGAATTACGTATGAAATCTTAGGATTTTGAAAAAAATATTATTCACATTCGCTGCCTCCCACAGGTATGGCATTATCAGACTCCTATTTATGATCATACAGGGAACTGTTAAAAAAAGTTTCAGGGTGGTACAAATCGTTTGGCGAAAAAAAAAACTTACACCTTTGCAGTGGTATGGCGGCCATTGGGCGCTGTCGGAAAAGTATGGCAAGGTGATTTTCGTGAATGGCTACTCGACGATGATTAGCTATGCAAAAATTAGCCTGGTACAAATGGTTCAATTTTTTATTAAAATTAACGTATTCGCGTCGGTATGGCGGGCTGTAAGCCGCACCCGACAAGTATGGCATTACGCTTTCGCCTACTTATTTTTTTTTCGACTATCTGAAAATACAAGCATTTTTGTGGAACAAATCGTTCGACACTCGTTATTTATCCGACACGTTCGATTAACGCCCACGCGTTTGGGCTGCCAGTGCGAGCGCTATGACCATCATTTTCCTTTTTGCCTTTACGTAATTATACCCCTGTAAAACCGCCATACTGGCACAAAATATCACCAAGAATTTTGTGTCACTTCTCCAGGCCTACAAGGACTTTTCACTGTCGGAACTGACAACCTCAGAAGATCGTATATGTTTCATATTATTTTGATCTGAAAGTAAACAAATATAGCAACAAATATAGCTTGAATAAATTAATATTTTCTGTATTGCACGGTTAATATTGCATATTGCTACTTTTACAGTGAACTCTATGTCAGGAACACATACACTTAGTTTTGTTACACCCTGTAGAAGGACATAGGCCAACTTGACATCTACACCGTTTTCAAACAGAAAATAAAATGTTGAAAGATTAAAGAAAAGGCAGATATTATTACAGCTACATGTTGTGCTTACTATTAAGAAGTATCTAGGAGCATCTAATTTCCAAAAAATAAAGCCTAAATAATTATAGGTACTTAATTGTTAATTATAAAATTAATTGTAGGTATTATATTTAGTGAAGGGCCTAGGCGACTGGTTGGCTGGCTAATTTAACAAGATAGCTGCGGCCATAATATACATTAGCCTCGCAAAAACGCTAATAAACTAAAATCTAAATATTTATATGGGAATATGCTCTTGTGTTCCCTGAATGATTTAAATGCATGGCACTAGGAGCATTGCACCCGACTCGCCTGGTTTCTACGTCCCAGGGAATAAGGGCTACAATTCCTTGTGTTTTAAGCTAGTTAATATGCGGTAGAATACCCCGAGGGCAAACTCTGATTGGTTGTCAGCAACCAACATCTGCATACTGATGATTAATACCTTTATAAATATTGCCTTGGTTGTTGGATTGTTTTCGTTCAGAATATAATTATATTGTCTTAAGGAATAGCTAGTGCAAGTACTTCAAATGATACAAGGATATTTAAATACGTCAGGATCATTTTCATAATGATCAAGTTTTTAAGATGTCAGCGTGGGAATTTCGGCCACGCACTGCAAAAAAATTCCTTGTGGAATGTAGACTCGTATTATTAAATATTATGTTTTGTACTCATGATTTTCTGATTTTTTACACCCTGTATAACTCCGTAACTCTTTCAGTGCTGCTACTTTCACAGTGAACTCTATGCAAGGGATAAATACACATCCTTAGGTATTATCAATTTGTTTTGTTACACTCCGTATATCCTTATTCAATAAGCCCTCAAAGGACATAACATCACGTCCTTCGCAACAATAGGTGCAGGATGAGGTCGGGAATGCAACGATGATAGACTATGATAGTGTCAGACGAGCATACATAATGCGTCCGGCCGGGACCTACGTCATTTGGTCGGATTGCATCAAGTCTAGCCGACAGATCGCAATTTTTATTATTGTCTTGATGTAACCCGTCTAAATAACGCAGCTCCGCAAGAATTTCTCTGATCACTGATGGGACATGCTATTAGCTATACATTATGCAGCCTTCACGTTTGCTCATGGTAAACCAATATAGGCGATTGAAGGGGTATATTCGTCTATGCCGTCGATTGTCCATGGTGTAGACTGCTTCGCAATCACTGTGGCGCGGGCGATCGTAGTTACTTTTCAGAAAGTTTTGGAGAGTACTTAAAAGTGTTTCACGAAAATTCATATGAACTTAGCTTAACACGCTACTGCGTGTCTAGGCCTTTTATGAACATACCTTTTATACTTAGTAGTTATTTTCAAACAAACATCTAATGGGACGTTTACTCTGGTAAACAAGTGCCATTTTCGTCAAAACCTGATCTCATGCACCGAAATTATTCATGTAATTATTCATGTAAATAAAGCAATTACAGTACTTTTATATCCAATTATTGTTATTATTTTGTTTTGTTGTTGTTAGAAGCCAGATAACAGTATATATTTTTATATTTATAACTAATAAAATTTTAATAATCATTTTTATTGATGAAAAAACCCTAATTGCTTTATTTACATGAAAATTTCATGAATGCCTTTGATTGTTCATAAAAAAGTGAAAAATCAAAATTATTGAATTTTTCCACCGGATATATAAGCCCTTTTAAGATTATCTCAAAAGAATAATAAAAATTTCTAGATTTCTTGTTTAGAAATAATCAGCGTTTTTATGTTAACATTAAAATGGTGACTATTAACAAATTAAGAAAAGCATAATAATTAAACAAATTGTGATAATTTATTTTTGTTAACGGATTATTGTTTATTGATATGTCTACTTAGTACCCAAATTTTTTTATTCCTTAATATTAATATTTAATCACTTAAAATATTTTTTTAGTTCACGTAGCAGAGTGCGGCAAATCACGAGAAACCCGAACCACGCGGTTTTACCGTTACTTTCGCCGCTCAATTAAAGCTATAAGGATTATTGGTAAGGTTCCAGGATCAAGGATTTTTTTAGGAAATTTCCTGCTCTTTAAGGATCTATTTTCAAATTTTGATTATCTCAAATAGTTTTCAAAATATTAAAAAAAATCCAAACCCTTCTTTTTATGTTTACTTAATTGTTTATAACTATTGCATTTTTTTTCAGCCCCTCTTGGAATTTTGATAGAATGTTCTAGATGGTATTCCGAATCGAATGAGACCAAAATCATAATTTTCGGTGCATGAGATCAGGTTTTGACGAAAATGGCACTTGTTAATCAGACTAGTTTAGATTCAGCCACTACCGCTGCTTATCGCGCTGCCGGCAATATTGCCCGGAATACTTCTGCGGCAGTAACGACGCGAGTCAAGCCGCCAGTCCACCGCAGCGCACGGAGAGACTACGCACGTGCGTCAAGCTTCGCTTTGCAAGAAATTATATGTGACTGTGTCCACTGCAACCCACGGACACGCTACGCACGAATTGACGTAGTCAAAGTAAAAACGTGCGCCGCGTGGCCGTGCACAGCGTGCGCCGCGGTGGAATGACGGCTTTACCGCGTCGGACTGCGGACAGCGGCAGCGGCATGACAAGTGGCAGCGCGAGTGACTATTGTCTCGCGCTGCCCACTTCCCTGCTCTCTTCCCTGCCCACTTTCCTGTCCGATAGGGCTGAACCTAAACGGCCCATAAAGTGCCAATGATGAGGTAGTTTGCCCTATAATGCACATAGTAAAAACCCAGATTTTAAGGGTCCCGTGCCATAGTATAACCTTATACCACCTTATATTATGGCCTTCAGCCTTGCCGTCTTCGGACCACGAAAGCTACCCCTATTCCCAGCTCCGAGGTAAATTAACTGTGAACGAACGTAGTTCACACAGTTTACGAGTATCGACTAAGATTGTTTACCGCAGTTTACGACTTATGTCACTTTATGGCGCGGTTTACGGCGAGACGCGGCCGCCATATTGTCTTGTACATATAACTTTTTCAAAATGGCGGACTTTACGACGGACGACCTTGAAAGGTGAAGCTTCGTTTTCGCACGTTAATACTGAAATTGTTTATATGTATTTAGATAAATTAAGTATTATGATTTTTAGTATTTTTTAGGGTTCCGTACCCCCAAGGGTAAAAACGGGACCCTATTACTGAGACTTCGTTATCTGTCTGTCCGTCTGCCTGTCTCCAGGCTGTATCACAAAAACCGCTATAGCTAGACATCTGAAATTTTCACAGATTGTGTATATCTGTTACCGTTATTATAACAAATAACAAAAACAAAATAAAATTAAAAATTAAGGGGGGCTTCCATACAACAAATGTGATTATTTCTGTTTTTTTTGCTCTATATTATCAGTAGGTAATGGTAACAAGTACGCACTTGAAATTTTAACAAAGTCCTCAATTATATGTGTAAGTACTTTAACAATTAATAATAAAATAAACATTAAATAAATATTTAAGGGGGCTCCCATACAAAAAACGTGCAAAAAACACATTTTTTTGTGTACTTTCGCCTACGAATAATAAAAAACTAAGGAAGAGTAACTCCGTCAAAAAACATGCTCCAAAATACTTGTCAAAAAAGTGTACCTTAGGTTCACTTTTCATACATTAGGTGACCTTGAGCGGTATAAAGGCTGACGTTACATGACAGTTCGAATGGAATCAAATTTAAAACTGTATTAGTATGGGAGTTACGTTTCCTGGTTTTATTATTCGTAGACTTTCGCTCTATAGCGGTACGGAACGGTCGGAACCCTTCGTGCGCGAGTCCTTCTCGCACTTGGCCGATTATTATTATTATTATGTTTTTATGCGATGGAATGGGGATTGTCCATTTTTTTTTAATTTTGCTCATTACAAAAACATTTCGAGGAATAAGGTCAGTGATCGTTTTTCTGTATATAAACGAAAAAAATACCCATTAGTTACTTATATTTTTGAACAAATATGTTTAACCTTAGTTTGACCTTCAATGGCGTTAAATAAGCAATAAATTCGACCAACATTACGTTTCGAACTTTTGGTAAGCTTCTCGTTTTTGACGAACCAGCCATTATAAATAAGATTGAAAGGAATTAAAACATACTGCAGAGGTCAATTGGCCGCCGATGATGACGTCAGAGCGAAACTTTAAAAATTTATGGAGAAAAAACTAGCCAATGAATTTCAAGATTATTAAATTTATATTCTTAAAATACCCTATTTTAACGAAAAAAAAATATAAAAAGTACATGTGATTTTTTTTGGACAATGCCCATTACTAACAATTTCAAGCAATATAAAATAACAGAAAAAAATCTATATTCAACCCCGAAAGTGTCTAGTTTTCGGGTTCCTCGGCTCTGTAAAATTTTAGCCCAAAATGGCTTCAACCCCGAGAGTATCATATTCCTAATCAGTAATCATATTCAAGTTTTCAAGATAGCAATTAGCAGCACGGCGTGAGAATTTTGGCCACTGTAAAAAAATAAAAATCCATCAAATGACTAAATTTTAATGAATATTTTGTTCTCTTTTAGCGCTGTAACTTTCACAATAAATGGCTCTCGTAAGTTTTGTATTTGAATACATCAAATGCGTCGCAAACTGCAAAGTCCAATACATAAGAACAATTGAATTTTATCAGCTAGTTGTTTTTTTATTACTTAGTTCTTTTGATGAACCGATAGCGAAGTTCATCCCAGGGTCAAGCCCCGGGTAGGAATGTTGGTTTGTTGGTTTGTTTGTACAATTGTTATTTTTTCCACTCTGTCTTCGATTGCCAACCTGTTTCGAACATAAACTGAATGCACTCACCGCTAAAAACATTTAATTTTATGACCAATTAAGAACAAATTGAATGGAGCCATAAAAAGATGCTACCGTGCAAAAAGTTTAAATATTTACAACTACAGATTGCACATCTAATAAGGCGATGAAACGCTTTTATTTATAATTTTAATTGCTATAGAAAAAGCTTTTAAAGCTATCGATCTCACGGGAATGTTTTGCTGATATTTGCTCTGTTTTATTGTAGTCTCTGTAGATATTAAGTGCGCAAACTACAGAGTACAGATCGATAAAGATTTCTGGCGCGTAGGATATTATTGTAAGGATCAGTTTAAGGATCAAGAGTTTTAAATGTTAAAGCTTAGAATGGCACTGACTGAATTCATTTGTTTTTAAAAACTTGGTTCAGTTTCTGAGGTTTTTGACAGATTTATCTTTTCATTGCGCATTTGATGGGTTTATTTAGTTAGTATTCAAATCACCAATAACCGATGCTGTTGAATACTTAAGCCCCTGTCATAAAAACTCAGAAACGTTACATTAGTCGTCGTAAGGCTGTCTGATCACTTAATGTTAATGATCTTGTACATGATGCGGTTCATCAGACATGGGTAAAGCAGTTAGCAGCACTTAGAAAGTGTAGTCCAAATCTGAAAATAATTGATCCAACTTTGACTTGAGAAAAACAGTTCTATAACCTATGACCTATCATGTTACATAGTCTATACATATACCCACTCTTTCCAAGTGGCCCAGTAGTTTAGAGCGTGTTTCTTGACCCGATCGAACTCACGACGGGTTTTATTCCCGCGTTGGATAAATTTTATTTTTAAGTTTGGTTGGACAGTGCAGGCTGGTCACCTGATTGTCTGACAAGAAAGATGGTTCATGCGTCGGGTAGGCATATAGAAAAATTAATGTTGGTCTGACGCCTGATCTCTTTTCAGTCGTATAGCTCGATTCGTCCATTCCATTGGGCACTAGGACTCTTGTGTACTGCGCACACACTTGAGTATCATAAAGTTAATTATTGCGCCTGGTTACTGGCCTGGTTTCAATGAAACTGGCCACTGTCACCGAAACCAGTGTGGGACTTGGGAGTTGGGAGGCATATCTACATCAAAGTGAAATCGTCGTAATAATAATTAATTATAAGCCCCATCAATCCCCAAGCGACAGAACTCAGAAGGTTGCCGCATAACAATTGAAAATCTATTGTGTCTGCGATACCCACAATGGAGGTGCTACATGTAAAAAGAAATGGAGTTATTACAAATTAATATTATACAGTATATGGTCATTTCCCATCATAAGAGCACGTTGTTCCCACGGGAACCGCCATTGTTGTGGCGCTTCCCGGAGACCATTGTAGACGTGTCGCGCCTCCGTCTGCATAAAATGATTAGCCACGCGTGCGTGTGGTAAGCACTTTTCACTAGGTATGCAATGCGATATCGCTTAGGCTGTGTTCACACTAAGGGTTGATTCAGACCACACGGCGACGCGTAGTTGCATTTCTAAATTTATATGGATTTGACAGATTCGCAAGAAGTCTCACGCAATTGAAATCTGTCAAATCCATACAAAATGCCGCGCCGCGCCTCGCCTCGCCTCGTCGCGTTGCGGTCTGAATTGACCCTAAGCTGTCAGTCGTCAATCGTAACATTTACTCACATGTTAAATAAAAGGTATGGACAGTTGGACACCCTTTCGAGATGATTTTAATTTTTTGGATAGAGCCTGTTTCACCACTTCCTAGTTCCTGATAAAGTGCCGGATATAGGCTATCCACAACTTTTTTGACAGATTCTCCATACTCTATCTGTCAAGTTAAGTGGTGTCTATCTGGGAGTTATCAGGAAGTGGTGTAAGGGTGTAACAGGCCCCAAATCTAGTAAATCTGTGTATTTAATAACCTAGAAACGTCGTATTCAAATTCCTGTGGTCGCCTCGTACAGGAATAGCCGCGGCCATGTTACAGCTGACAACAATGCAAGAGTAATCAAATTATTTTATGCAACATGCAATAAAAATAGTCGCAAAGCTCCATCGAGCTAAAATGTGACGTAATACACCAGAAATACGACTGAAAATCGATCAACTAACTAAAATCGATAAGTTATGCGTCGGCACAGGACTTGACGTCTGACATTTTGTTTTTTTTTTTTTGCGACTAGGAGTTAGGACTCGTGCGCTATGTGGCCGGTGACATTTTCGCAATTTGACCCCCATACCGTAGCTCATACGGCACATTTTTCCGTGGCTACTATAGCCGGGGAGCCTAGAGTTGGCAGGATTTTTTCGTAATTGGCCATTCTTTCACGATTGACGCGAATTGTTTACATGCCACATTAAAAATAATCCTTACTCAGTAATGCGTGGCCTAGAGCAAAAAATTATATCGGTTCAGCAGAATAGGTACCTACAACGATGTGCGTTAAATGAAAAAGTTTCATTTTAAATCTAAACTAAAGCAACAGACTTGAACAGATAGAGGGAAGTGTAATTTTGCTTTCTATTTAACAGTTAGAACGTAATTTATAATACCACTTATATTCTGTCAGATTTTTTCCGGAAATTCCGAAAATACTTTTTACCTGAAAGTAATTTTCGGAGATTCGGAGAATATTTGTAACGGACGTATTGAAGTATTAATAGTGCAATGAGATTAAAAAATACGCGGGGAAATTCTTTGAAAATGGCATATTCTGTTAATGGAAGTCCACGGGAGCTGAAATGGTTTTTCCGAGTATTCGCAAAACATGTATATTGGACCATGTTTTTAGCTGCATTGTTGAATGTTAATTGAGAATTGGATGTGTGTTTGTTTGTCTTTACAGCATATCTACAGTCTACTATTCAAATGAAAAATACAAAAGTAAGACCTTTTCTCGCTTAAACTGCTGCCCTAGAGCGGGCTGTGCAATTTTGCTGTGTTTTTTAATAAGTATTACGATCCCGGAAGACGATTGACTCAAATGAAATTGAGATTTATTTAATCATTGTAAGTATATATTTTATCTGATATTTAGCTAACGGAAAACACGATTCACTTATTTTGACTCGATAGTTTTATTTTTCGAAATTATGAATCTTTTTGGGCATTTCAACAAATATCTGTTACAGTTATTCAGTTACTATCATTAAATAACTTGCACTACTACAATCACACACTTTATAAAATAATAGCTAAAGGAAATATTAGTATTGTATTTGGTTTTTAAGTAATCATCAAAAAACAGTTTTGGGACTTACGACCTTTGCTTTCGTGCTATAATGCGGGAACCGTTGTTACGCGATATTGTTCACTAGTAGCTGCAGCCTAAAACACATTGCCCGGGAGCACGATTCATGGAATTATTGTATACGATTGGAGGATAGCGTTGTGTTGTGTGTATGCGGGGCTAGCATTTTTACAGTAGGCCCTTGAGTAGCAAGTCCCTTGAGCATGATTTTTATCCCGGAAACATGTACGATTACCGGGTAATTAACGAATTTCGACGCATCGAAGTTAGCAAAAGCGTAGCTATCATGTAGAAATTCGGGATAAAGATTGTGAGGGCTGCGCTGTTGCGTTAAGCGTGTGTACTGAGGGCTAGAACCTACAACAGGCAACCCTCAGAGGGCCGATTAGGAAGGGTTTTATATTATGTATACGTAATAGGAAGAAGGTTGTACAGGATGTAACTAGACAAATTAGTGATAATTTAGGGTGTGTAATGTGTATAATCTATAATTATAAATATAGATGGACAAAAAAGGTTACCACCTGGAAGGGCCCAATGGGTAAACGGAGCAGAGGTAGACCAATGGAAAGATGGTTAGATGAAATTTTAGAGATAGCTGGAAACAACTGGAAAGAAAAGGCGACAGATAGAGAAATGTGGAGATCAATGGAGGAGGCCTTTACTCTGTAGAGAGGTCCTTAAATCTTAAATAGGTATGAAAATTGCATGCATGCATTATTAAAAAGAAGTACTAAATGTAATAAAAGTATGTTTTGATAGCCTTATATCTTAACATGCTAATTATTATTAGCATGTTAAGATATAAATAAATGTAAAATTAATTGTAAAAAATATTATCAATTTGTTTTAATTTATTCCAAAAATTATAATTTTAAATTATTAAATAAGAAGTTTAATGAAATTTATTTAAAATATGAAAAACGTAATTTTTTATTGTAAAAATTGCATGCATTTAATTAATTATGTGATTATGTATTAGGAGTATGCTATAACAAATTGATTTATTGAAATTTGATTTAACATAATATAAATTATTGTTATGATGTAATAACTAATAATATTACCTAAGTATATGATTTAATTCTAAATAGTGTTATCAATTTATTTTAAATTGTTTCTTTAAAAATTATGATTGTTAATAAAAAATTTAAATTAAATTGGTAAATAATATACATAAATACTAATATAAAAATGAAATTGTTAAAATTCAAAGTTAAATCAAGGTATTAAATTAGCATGCTATGATGAAAATGTGATACATATAAATTAATATTAAAACATGTAGGTAAAAATGTTAAAGGTGTAAGTGTTAATATTGTAAATTGTTAAGGAATAAATGAGGCTTTATTGTTATTATTATGTTTGTGTTAGCAATCCTTGCTCACGGGCAATTAAATCCCGGACCTTTGGAAGGCATGCGTGGGGCCGAAGCCAACACGTAGAGGCCCGTTACACAGTTGTAATCTAGATGTAATGTGACACTAGCCGGCGACTCTCCCTGTCCGCACTATAGGAGTACGACCAAGGAGAGCCAGCGGATATTGCAGGGAATGGAATTAAAATGATACCGGGCTATTGGGGTGAGGTGCTAGTGGATTGGGTAACTGGGACTATGGAAGGACTATGGCGTCTGCCGATACAATGTTGTAACATGTATAAAGTTGGCAGACGGTGACTCGCCAAGTCTTTGAATGGGCCGCTCAAAATGGCCGCACGCAAGGTGCACCGAGGCGGCAACATTGACAGAGCGGCTTGAGGCAGGAGAGGTGTCGCTGGACTTTAAACGCCGATCATTTGCACCCTCAGAGGGTCCCATCACGTCGCCCACTCGCCACTTACGCTTCACATCCTCCCTCCGAGCCGAAGCTCTCGCGACTCCACTCTGACCGGCCGGTTAAGGCAAGGCAGAGGTAGGGCCTGATTCTCCGTCAGTGTTCACTCCGGCCGGCCGGTGAAGGCAAGCCGGAGATGGAGAACAGGGGCTTCCCTGGGAGCACTCGGGTGCGTGGGGTCGCTACTCCCCAACAGCTCGCCACACCCTGCGGGCTTATTATTATTATTATTAATGTGTATAATATGTCTTTCGTATACAGTAATTTTTTTTCTTACTTTTGTATAGGAAAACTCATGGCACTGGGGCGTTTGCCCATACAAATGATCAAGGTGATGAGGATGGTATAAGTTATAACGCTTAAGCCGCTGAGCCGATTTGGATGAAATTTGGTATATTAAGGGCCGCGCCACACCGGAATGGCAGCGGCGCGGCGCGGCGAGCACTTTCAGTGTTATATGATTTTAAATTTTATCTTCATGAAATTTTATCTTAATCTTCATTATTGTAATACATTATACATAGTACCGCTTGAGAAATCGCGGCCGCCCGCGGCCACGAGCAGCTACGGGCGGCCGTAGACTTCTCAAGCGATACTATGTATCACAACAATGAAGATAAAGTTTAAAATCATATGACACTGAAACTGCTCGCCGCGCCGCTGCCATTCCGGTGTGGCGCGGTCCTTATTGTCCCGAAAGCTTGGACTTTGAGTTATGTCTATTGTGCATTGAGGCTGCAATTTTCCACAATTTCCAGGCTGTAATCGCGCCTGTACTAGGCACAAAGCATATCTATACCCCACTGACCAAATATAATCTACTTTCCACAAAACGGTATTATAGTGGTCAGTGGTTAGAGTGGTCAGTGGTAATGACAGTAACACAACTTGACACGTAGCCAATAATCCGATTAACCATTACAAGATTACAACTGTAACTTCAAGACGTCTTGACCTGGATGACTTGTGATATTACAATATTATATTATTGATTGCTACCTACTATAAGCTTTGTATAGTAAAGCTTTTAAAAATTAAATGTCAATATTGTATTAAACTAGCCCAGCTACACAACTTTTTTTAAAAGACATACTTAGGTTGTTGTTTTTTCGGGAAAATGTACGGTTCCCGGAAAATTCTGTATTTAGGCGGGCGGAGCCGCGTGAAAACCCTCGTTGGGAATATAGTGAACGCCCATTGCATCAACGGCAGATAAAACAGTATGTATAGTGTATACCTAGCATTCTGCATTAATATGGAGTTTGCTATCACCAGTCTGCCGAACACTCGCTCTTAGACTATTTAGATATTTTTGTATTAGCCGGCCCCTAGACGATCAATTGTGCTGTGCAATATCACGCTTCAATTTTATTGAGCAGTTTTTTTTGACAATTAGATTAAAGGCGCGCGATGTTCAATATCAACCTTAGATGGTCAATAATATTACGCAATTCGTGATATGACGTGATATTGCGCAATTAAATTGCTCATCTAGGGGCCCGCTTCGAAGTTGGATTTTTATCCTGTACCCGCAACTACCCTTATATCTAGTTTCTCTTATATCTAGTGTTGATGTTAAAGTGAGTCTCAGCCGGCATCGATCCCAGCAACTTGTAACAACTAAACTTTCCGAATAAAACTTCTCTACTTTCCACTTTCCCGCTTGAATATTGCCTAACTTGATTGAGGTACTTAAGTACTAATGAAACGAATATTAGAGCTATCGTATAAATTATAAGTAGGTATTTAATTTCAAAATGTGCAGTTCACCTGGGATATGAGTAAACTAATTAGATCGTCATTTCTCATCCTACAACCCGTAGGCCGTACATGAGAAATTTCTTTGATACGTTTACAGCCGTTGCAGAATAATCGATATGATGCAAAAATGTGCAAGGGTGTCTCGTTTTTTAGGGTTCCGTACCCAAAGGGTAAAAACGGGACCCTATTACTGAGACTTCGATGTCTGTCCGTCTGTCTGTCCGTCTGTCTGTCCGTCTGTCTGTCCGTCTGTCTGTCCGTCTGTCTGTCCGTCTGTCTGTCTCCAGGCTGTATCTCAAAAACTGCTATAGCTAGACTTCTGAAATTTTGACAGATTGTGTATTTCGGTTGCCGCTATAACAACAAATACTAAAAACAAAATAAAATTAATAATTAAGGGGGGCTCCCATACATCAAACGTGATTTTTTTGGCCTTTTTTGCTCGATTTTAATAATGGTAACTATTAGACACTTGAAATTTTCATAAAATCCTTGATTGTATGTGTTCTTTAATAATTAATAATAATATTAAAATAAAATAAAAAATTGAGGGGGGCTCCCATACAAAAAACACAATATTTTGCCTATTTTTGCTCTTTATCGGTACGGAACCCTTCGTGCGCGAGTCCGACTCGCACTTGGCCGATTTTTTTAAAGTATTTCTTATTTAATTTTATGTTTAGTATCGATGATTTTAACCTACGAAGATACGATTAGATGCCCGCTACTAATATTTAGATAATGTAGTAAAATAATCGGCCAAGTGCGAGTCGGACTCGCGCACGAAGGGTTCCGTACCGTTATAGAGCAAAAATAGGCCAAAAATTGCGTTTTTTGTATGGGAGCCCCCCTTAAATTATTATTTTATTTAAATATTATTTTTAATTATTAAAGTACACATATAATTAAGGCTTTTGTGAAAATTTCAAGTGCCTACTTGTTGTCATCGTTGATACCGAGCAAAATATGTTTGAAAAATTACGTTTGTTGTATGGGAGCCCCCCTTAAATATTTAATTTATTTTGTTTTTATTTGTTGTTATAGCGGCAACAGAAATACATAATCTATGAAAATTTCAACTCTCTAGCTATTACCGTTCTTGAGTTACAGCCTGGAGACAGACGGCCAGACAGACGGACAGACATCGAAGTCTCAGTAATAGGGTCCCGTTTTTACCCTTTGGGTACGGAACCCTAAAAAGAACTGCGAAAAGTAAGGACTCTACATTTTTGTCTAAACAACTTGTTAAAAAATTAATTATTGTGCTTTAAAGTTTTAACTTATAAATTCCGACAAGGCTGAATATTGATAGGATTGTTCAATACACTATAATAAAGGAAATGTGAAAAGTCCTCATCGATCCGGCACGTGCAAAAAAATTTACTCGGGGTCGAAGGTCACAATAACGGTTTTTTTTTTTGCGATTTTCAGCAAAACAGTAAGTTTTATCACAGAATATATTATATTAGTTGTACCAACAGAATTCCCACTGGCGAAACCCGTTTAAAGAATTAACGACTCATACTACGATACTATAAAGTTCAAATTCCGACCGCGCAGTGCTAGGTGCCTACAATTATATTTGCCTACATCTCCGCTCTCTTTCTATCGCATAACTCGTACCTTTTCTGAAGAAATCAGGGTTGTCTCTTTTTAAAAATAATATTATAATCTTCATATTTAATTAAAAACATTTAATTTAACTCGAATCAATCTAAGATATTATGTCTTAGTACTATGTAGATTTAATGATCATAAATTCGCGTGTAACTAGTTACGCGTACTTAGATTCGATAGGTACCGTATCTTAATTATTGAAACCGGTCTTATATTACCTACTTAAAGTGTTTGTATAACTTAGTTATTTTTGTAAACAAATGAGGTTTCGAATAGTAAAGAAAGTTAAATTTGGTTTACAATCCGTGTTAAGACTGTTAAACGCTGCGCAATATTTCTTTGCCCTTTTCTTTTTATTGTCCATTGTGAGAATAATATCAATTCTATGATAGCGATCGAATAAGTTACGCAATACGCAGGTATGCAACGAACAACTCGTGCGCGTGCGTCACCGCTCGCTTGTGAGTCCCTACTGATTTGCCACCCGCGGGTGGTACTTACAGTTCGATGCCTATTCGCGCGAGTGGGACAGGCCTGGTTTTATCATAAAAGCAGCTCAGACAAAATATGTAGATCAGATAATTATCTATAAAAATGTCATAATACTTTTTTCCTAAGAGCCACTATTTTTGAGATATAACGATTCAAAAAGTTGAAAGAGTTTGAGGTATAAGTGTACTTAATAGTGCGTTTTTTTTTCAAGTTACACCTTTTAAGTGTACATCAACGACAAAACTGACTAGCGGTGTACCTAGTCTGATGTATGCGTTGCGTCGTCGTAGACAAAAGTACACATATACCTCAAACTCTTTCAACTTTTTGAATCGTTATATCTCAAAAATGGCGGCTCTTACGAAAAAAAGTATAAAGACATTTTTATAGATAATTATCTGATCTACAAATTTTGTCTGAGCTGATTTTATAATAAAATTTACCGTTTTGCTGAAAATCGCAAAAAACCCGTTATTGTGACCTTTGACCTCGAGTAAATTTTTTTGCATGTGCCGTATCGATGAGGACTTTTCACATTTCCTTTATTATAGTGTATTGAACAATCCTACAAATATTCAGCCTTGTCGGAATTTATGTAACCTTGGATGTCTAAATTGATCGGAGTAATAGTCTATATTTGTATTGACTATTCAAGTAGTAATATCTCAAATCCCAGTACATGCGGTCTCTACAATTTGATTACACTGTGGCACGGCATGCGGATCTTATCTCTTTGCGGTCCCATACAAGTCCGGTATGTCTCTCTCAATGCGAAACCAAATATAATGCCACCAAGCCAATTAATGACCTAAAATCATAGTGATTAAGTGGAATATCGAACAAACGAAGTTTAATTTAATAGATTTGAATTCCGAATAAGACGAATATAGTTTTTTTTACCCGACTGCCTAGGGAGGGTTATGTGTTTAGCGCGTATCTTCTATGTATGTAATTTTCTTTATTACCTCGTATCTTCAGAACGGCTAAACGGATTTTCACATTTGAGGTATCGTTAGATTGGTTTTAATAGCCCGAGTGTTCTTAGATAGGTGACATTAAAAAAAATGGCAGATGTTTGACGCCATATTGTGAGGTAAAAAAAATAAAAATTCTACCAAGCATATCGAGTGGGGTATCAAAATAAAGGATTTTAAACACTGATTCTAAATATGTATATAACTTGCAGTTTTAATATTAAATAGAACAATAAATCTACATTAATATTATAAAGAGGAAAGATTTGATTTTTTGTTTGTTTGGCTCCGAAACTACTGGACCGATTTGAAAAATTCTTTTACCATTGGAATTCTACATTATTAATTTTTCTGAACATAGGCTGAATTTTATTTTGGAAAAAATAAGGTTCCGTAAGATATTTGGGTTCTTCGGACGCAAGGTGTAAAAAATCAACCAGAAAAGTTACTTATTTTACGTACGCTGCCTAAACTATAAAAAATAGAATCATAAAATTCTAAGTAATTGTAGAACTTACAAATATCTACAAAAAAGTCCGCGACACACTATACCTATCTATGTCGAGTGAGGCACAGTAACCATTTTTTTATTTAAAAATCTTGAATTTTTTTTGGACTACATTTAAACGCGTTTATTTTACTCATTCTTTGAATCCTTATCAAAATAAATCATTCCATTACTAAGTACAGTTTATGTAGATAATATTTGGTCTTTGAATGAATAAAATTGGACATTTGGTTTTGAAATTATGGCGAAATTAAAATATTACGATAGATTGGCGTCACCAAGGCGGGTGCGCGTGCGGGAGGAAGACAATCTGTGCAGGGTGCAGCCTGCGTATAATGACTGCGTCGTCGATGTCAATGTCGGAGTCTGTGAATTGACCTGGGAATCATTTTGCTGACCGAGTCTTTCCTGGGTACCTATGCTTTTTGCAGAGCTCACCGACATCCACGCGGGCGGAGCCGCGGCCGACCGCTAGTAATAAAATAATAAAAAACCAAAATCCGCCTGCATGGATAAATCCAATATTAATTAAAAATTAACTGACATTACTGAAACAAGATGAAAATTCAATGACAAAGTCATGGACGTATAAAAAAAGGCGGACGGAGTCCCACCATACACAAAACTGTGTCGTTCAGAGTCGGCCAGCTGGCTGTATGTACACGGTCCGCACGCACACATTCTTGCGCTAGTCCATACCATTTGACAGGCGTCAGAATGTGTGCGTGGCCGACTCTGAAGAAAAGTGAAGACACAGTTTTGTATATAACAAGACTCCGTCCGCCTTTTTTTCTGCGTTCATGGACAAAGTATTAAAAAAAACAATGATTTGGTTCTTAAAACTAGAAACATACATTGAAACAGTACCAAACCTATATACCTATTATAACGTATTGTAGGCACACTTTTCTAAGTGTACCTACGATATAATATGGTTATATCAGCACGGTAGTTTTTCAATTTTTTATTAGATTGATTGTCGAAATGGTTAGATGACTACAACTAAAAAGTCGCAAATAAAATAAATTAATTAAAAATCAAAAAAACCGACTGCAAAAAATGTTAACTAAAAAGAACGAAACAAGACCTAATTCTGCCGGAGGCATCGAATCCATGTTTTAATTGATACGACTCTTCCTTACGATTTTCATGCCAGGATAAATAGAAGGTTACATAGAAAAATGTAGAAGAAGAAAGTGGATAGTAAAATGCAGTCGGAGGCATGTCGCACCAAGTTTAACATTAATTCATAAATCATAAAATATTATGCCTCCGACTGCATTCTATTATCCACTTTCTTCTTCCACATTTTTCTATGTAACCTTCTATTTATCCTGGCATGAAAATCGTAAGCAAGAGTCGTATCAATTAAAACATGGATTCGATGCCTCCGGCAGAATTAGGTCTTGTTTCGTTCTTTTTAGTTAACATTTTTTGCAGTCGGGTTTTTTGATTTTTAATTAATTTATGTTATTTGCAAAGACCCTTTGCTATTATGCCAAACCTTGAACATAGGGGGCACATACATATTGAAATGAAGAGAAGTTTTTTTTTAGTAACTCGACAACTCGTAGAATATAGCTTCAAAAATGTCGATTATTTGGACCTATAACCTAATAATACGTACTAGTCTATTGAGGTTTCTGTTAGTCATCAGTGCGAATTAAATTAATAATGTTTGCATTGGTAAGTCACTGCAAATTTAACGAGAATTTCTAGGCTCTAGCTCCAGGTACCTATGGCCAAGATGGTTAACCATATTATATACCAACATGATTGTAAAACTTTAAAGCATGCACAGTCAACAACGATCATTGGCAATCATAGAATACGATATTACTTAGTTCTTATGAACTAAGGACAGGGTTGCCAACCGTCCGATTTTCGACCGGACTGTTGGGTATGAGAAGAAATTGTTGCGGTCAGGTCACAAACTTCCGACCGGACGCTATTTGTCCGGTCACATAAAAAATGTTAGCAAGATATAAGGGGGCGTCCACAAATTACGTGAGGTGCTTTTTTGAATTTTTGGACCCCCCCCCCCTCCCCCTCTGGTGAGATTTCGTGAGATTTTATTCAACCCCCCCTCCCCCCACAAATCTCACGTAAGATTTTTCAAAATGTGGGTGTCTTACGTAAACGTTTGGTTTGACAGTCAGTACATTTTATTTCGAGCGAATTTGTGAATGATCTTAATCGTATAACGATTACGCTTACGATAAAATCTTAAGCATACGTAGGTATAATCTGGATGAAATGGACCAAAATAGTATTATTTTGTTGAGAAAAAAATTACGTGAGATTTGCCGAGACCCCCCCTCTCCCCAACGTGAGATTAGATGAGATTTGACTCGACCCGCTCCCCCCCCTAAACACCTCACGTAATTTGTGGACGCCCCCTAATTGCTAATTCGCCGGCGACGCGGCGGCGGCGTAGGCACAGAATACGTAGTTTAATAAGCGTAGGTAAACACCCGGCCCCCTCGCGGCCAGCATGCCCGCGAGGGGGGCATGGCAGGATGAAAGAAATCGTCTGAAAGTCGAAATGTTGAAGGCAGAATGGATGGAACTATAATAATTTAACCTCTTCAGAGTTTAAAGAATTTCTAAGAACAGATGCAGGAAAAATACTTGTCAAAAATGTTAAAAGCGAGAGCAAGTACAATTTTAAGAAAAAATAATTTTCCTATATTTTAGGTAAGTATTTATTATGTTGATACATCATATTATTTTATAAAACTTTCATTAGTTCCCATTTTTTTCGATTTGACTTTTTTTGACTAACTGTTTGCAAAAAGTTTGTAATTTTTTCCTATGGGGCAATAAACTGTTTTAATTATTAATTATTATTACTTAATTTGTTGTCCGGTTATGGCGGCTGGAAAAAAGTTGGCAACCCTGACTAAGGACCATGCGATTATTCGCTTAGTCCATCATGGACCAAAGAGGCCGTAGAACATTTTCAAACTCAAACAATTTGAACATATTATTATTATGCAAAGGTCGGAGCTGAGGGCACAAGACAGAAAACTTCGACCAAACTTTTTGTTTTCTGTCTATGCTGGTACTGCATCTAGTGTAAGGATATTGCAGTAATATATTAGAATTCTGCACACTCATAACGCAGGTTGTGGTGTAGTAATAACCTGGTGCCGTATGATAACCACTCTATCGGCAACCACGGCTGCGGTTTCCGCTCATCTGTTGCATCACGATCCCACGTTGCGTAAGCGATTATGTGCATTGTGCGCTCACCTTTGTGTGTAGGTTGCTTAGTTCTTGAAATGAAACCTTTGTCTAAAATTCAAGTAATGTGAGCCATAATAGGGGAAGTGATACAGTCCCCTCCTTAACAATACTAGATGACACCCGCAACTCCGTTGCGCAAAAATGCGTTTTTCGCGCGGGAACCGTAAATTTTTCCGGTTTCCGTACCAAAATTCATCAAAATCTCTTCAGCGGTTTAACCCATCAGTCGTGGCAAAACGAGACACAATAGCTTTTTCATTGTTATCGCGGCCGGATGTGGCCGCTTGGGGCTTCATGAATTAAGCGTGAAAAGGTAACAGACAGATACACTTTCGCATTTATAATTTTAAGGATACATATCGTACAATATACCTATCTCATACAAACGAACGGCCCTCTTCTTTAAGAGTAAAAGTACAGTGTGACTGTTAGCCAGTTAATCACTAGGCTACACGGCTATTACAGTTGGACTTTTCTCTTTGACCTTTCTATACTGTGTTGACCTTGCGATTAAGCGTCATCATTTATTTTGTAGTTTTTACTTTTTACCGTGGGATATTGATGGTTTAACTTTAATGATGCAACATAAGTAAAGAGGGTGCAGAAATACTTTTTTTAAATTTTTTCTGTTTCCCCCTTACATAATACAGGACAATTCCTGCATGGTTTTTCCTGTGCAGAAATACTAGACTATACTAGTATATACCTGGTCTTAAAAAATGGTGTCATATATTCCAAGTGCGTGGCGAGAGAGGTAAGGCTTAAAAGACCAATAATGACATTATGGCTCCATTACTGTCTCTATCGCCACGTCGTGACTCGTGATGGACTAACTGGCATCACAAATCACAATCCAACATTACACTATCGACTTTTCTATGTACGGTAGCATAACGCCATGATCACAACTGCAGCTACCGAGTAGAGTGGTAAGACAGTGCCGAGCACTAGCACTAGCTCACCGCCAATGTCAGTCATTGGCCGAGAGCCACTGTCTCGCTACTCGGTTAGTGTAATCAAGCCCTAAGATAGCTGGATTCAGTGGGCCTAATCGAGCATCGCGCTTAGTTGGGACCTGCCAAGCCCTGCCTTCCTTTGAGGCTCTCAAGATGTCTTCTTGCCTTATAAGATATCCAATAATAAGGACACAGGATCCAGACTCCAGTCCGGTTCAACGTCCACTAATTATCCCATTGTGCAGATCGCAAGTCACCGCGATGCTATCGGTCTAACGGACCGCGCGATACCGGTTGCGTAACTTTTAATTTTGACTCAACTTTTCCGAATTAGCTTAAAATTACGCGGTCAATTCTTGCTGATTACCAGTACTTAGTCTTACGGCTTAGAGTGCTCAGAGGCTTATGCAGAAACACAGCTAAGAATTAATAGTATATCGAACACATCGAAAAAATCTGAGAATGACAGAGGTTATACAAGTGATTTTCGGTCAAGCTACGAATATGTAGCTGTCGATTAACCTATTATGTATCAATATTAATACGTACTTCCAACCAAACACAGTGCATACTATTCTCATTTTGACTTTGAATAACCACAAAAAACTTGGTACTTAAGAAAAAAGTAGTATACTTAAATAGCTCTATACAACCAAACTTGGAGCAATATGTGCCAAAACAAAACGATTCCTGTCCATATAAAGCTGAATGTAATTCTTAAGTAATTGTACAGAATTAACGGTGGTTTGCTGACGCTGGGCACGAGGCAAAAACTAGCAGACCCAGCACGTCGCTTGTTCAGTTTAACTTTTTAAGAAAATTTAGGAATGTTATGTTTTTTCTAGAGAAACAGCTACTAAATAAAAATAAACCCACGATGAAATAATGTCTGTCATGGTGTAGAAGTACAGCTACAATGCGAATATAAAGCGATGATGTTTCGAAAAAGTTCGGTCGTTGAGGAAATGAGGCTAAAATTAAGCCTGTTAGCTGCCTACCTTTTATACTTACACACGAAAATATTGGAATTTCGTTTTTAAAATGGGTGCCAATACTACGAGTTTATGTTAAAGAGACAAACAAGCATGTAGGTAAGTAGCCATTTCTTTTTTCAATTTTGGCGATCGAACTAGCATAAACATAAAAATCTTAATGGTATTAAGCAAAATTATGCATGGGGTAAATTTACTTCAAAATACCGTTAGAAATTAAAAATAAAGTGATCATTACCGGGCGACACACGCCAAGTACACTACTGAATAGAACAATGTCGGAGCTCGCACAACCAAAACAGGAGAGCCTCCCTATCTGCCCTACCCGGAGAACCTTTGAGAAAGTAATGACGCCGCTCAGACAAAGGGCCCTCCCTTCGCCCTCGCGAGGGCGACGAATTGTTTGAAGCGCACGGATTTTTGAACAAATACCTCCAACGAAAGTAGTACCTAATTTGTGTGTTCAGCCATCATATTTGCACACGTTATTGTTCGGGTTTGGTGTGTTAAGTGATGCTTTTTAAGCGATTAAAAACAACCCCAACAGATATGAATTCATCGAGTGTAATTTATGCAGTGTTGAAAGAAACTTACAATAATTAATTGTCTGGGTTAAAGTTATTCATGAATTAAATATCATGTTATCCCTCTCGATCTTTGTTTTAATGAAAGAGATGATAGAAATTATTTTGAATGACGATTCGAAAGTCTTTCACAAAAAGTAGGAATAAATTAAAAAGGATATAATTGACCTGAAAAGCGAAGGAGAAATAAAGTAGAATCACATTAAAAATACCTTATTTAAGTATAAGCTTGAACACGATAAAACTTTCAGCCGATTCAAGGTAAAATACCGCACATAGTACACTCCAGCACAGGAGTGCGGTCCTCGAGCCGAGTGGTCTCTGAGACCGCACCTCCACTCAGACGTCCCTAATGCAATACACGCATTGTGAAGAATCATGTATGAATTTAAGAAAGGTTTTTTTAGAGAAAATTTGCTTTCTTACATTCAACTGGGAAAAAATGCGGATACTGTACGTTTTTCGCAAGCAAGTTGCTTTAGTGTTAATCCTTCGATCGGAGGTTCTAGGAATTCCCATTGTATTCTTTTGTTCTCGCGATCACCGGTGCTCGCGCGGGGCCTGAAAGATTAAATAGTCTTTTTTTTTTACTTTTTAGTCAAAGATTTTTTTCGTAAGTACGATCCCCGACTACAAGTTTACTCTGACAATTGAAACGATGACAGCAGATGTCACATGGATGATATAATGAAATATGATATATCGTGGTAGCTTTTTCGTGGAACCATATTTTTGACACGGTTACATTTCTATAGTATCGTATTTCGATGGCAAAATATTTTAAACAGTTAAAGTCTATAATTCAAAAGTACACCCACTGCAGGTCGATGTAAAAATCAAATCTCTATTTGAGCTTTAATTAGGTGCGTATTGATTCCTAGCTAAGCACTTGCCATCATGTTATTCGCCGCTCGTTTACAGCCTGTCGTACGGTACCCGTCAATCAATGAAGTCAACCATAACTAAGTAGCAACGCAAAAACTCGCGGGAACGAGTGACAAGTTACAGGCGCAAAGCGGTTGAAATATTGTTTTCACAGCTTGCTAGCGTCAAACGCCTATAATAATACGTACGCGCACACGGCACATCTAAAGTATCACACTTAAAATAGTAAGACACTGGCTGCATGTTACCTCCTGTAAAATTGTACAATACAAAATTGTAAAATTTTACAGGTAACTTTAACTGTTATAGTCTGAGTAACAAGTGCCATTTTCCTCAAAACCTGATCTAACGCACCGAAAATTATGATTTTGGTCTCATTCGATTCGGAATAGCATCTAGAACATTCTATGAAAATTCCAAGAGGGGCTGAAAAAAAATGCAAAAGTAATAAACAATTAAGTAAATATAAAAAGAATAATAAAAAAATCTGGATTTTTTGTTTTGAAATAATCAGCGTTTTATGTTAACATTAAAATGGTGACTATTAACAAATTAAGAAAAGCATATTAATTAAACTAATTGTGATAATTGATTTTTGTTAACGGATTATTGTTTATTGATATGTCTACTTAGTACCCAAATTTTTTTATTCCTTAATATTAATATTTAATCACTTAAAATATTTTTTTAGTTCACGTAGCAGATTGCGGCAAATCACGCGAAACCCGAACCACGCGGTTTTATCGCTACTTTCGCCGCTCAATTACAGCTATAAGGATTATTGTTAAGGTTCCAGGATGAAGGATTTTTTTTAGAAAATTTCCTGCTCTTTAATGATCCATTTTCAAAGGAGAACCGGCAATTTGGTACCCGCTCCAATAGCAATGGCAGTAGTTTCGTTAGAAAGGTATTGCCATGGCCAACAATGTTTTCATACATGACTTGATCCTAATCTTTGTGGGTTCGGAGATGTACTGATATGAAAACGACAGATTTCATAGAAAAAAATATAATAACTAGACGTTCCGCGTGGCTTCGCTCGCGTGAATTAGATATTTCACAAACAAAAAATAGCCTTTGATCCTTCACGTGGTCTACTTCTTATCTGTGCCAAATAACAGAAAAAATGCTCCAGTGGTTCGTGAGATAAGCCCTTTCAAATAATTTCCCCCCATTTTTCCACATTTTCCTCCATTTCTTCGCTCCTATTAGTCTTAGCCTAATAAAATATAACTTATAGCCTTCCTCGATAAATAGGCTATCTAACACTGTAAGAATTTTTGAAATCGGACCGGTAGTTCCTGAGATTAGCGCGTTCAAATAAGCCCTTTCAAATAATTTTCCCCGTTTTTTCCACATTTTCCTCTCTTTCTTCGCTCCTATTAGTCTAAGTGTAATAAAATATAGCCTATAGTCTTTCTTAAAAAATAGGTTCTCTAACACTGAAATAATTTTTCAAATCGGACCAGCAGTTCCTGAGATTAGCGCGTTCAAATAAACCATTTCAAATAATTTCCCCCGTTTTTTTCCACATTTTCCTCTATTTCTTCGCTCCTATTAATTTTAGCGTAATAAAATATAGCCTAGAGCCTTCGATAAATGGGCTATCTAACACTATATGATTTTTTTTAAATCGGACCAGCAGTTCCTGAGATTAGCGCGTTCAAATAAGCCCTTTCATATAATTTCCCCCCTGTTTTTCCCACATTTTCTCTATTTCTTCGCTCCTATTAGTCTTAGCGTAATAAAATATAGCCTATAGACTTTCCTGATAAATGGGCTATCTAATACTGTAAGAATTTTTCAAATCGGACGAGTAGTTCCTGAGATTAGCGCGTTCAAATAAGCCCTCTCAAATAATTTCCCCCGTTTTTTTCCACATTTTCCTCTATTTCTTCGCTCCTATTAATTTTAGCGTAATAAAATATAGCCTAGAGCCTTCCTCGATAAATGGGCTATCTAACATTGTAAGATTTTTTTTTAATCGGACCAGCAGTTTCTGAGATTAGCGCGTTCAAATAAGCCCTTTCATATAATTTCCCCCCTGTTTTTCCCACATTTTTCTCTATTTCTTTGCTCCTATTAGTCTTAGTGTGATAAAATATAGCCTATAGACTTCCTTGATAAATGGGCTATCTAACACTGAAAGAATTTTTCAAATCGGACCAGTAGTTCCAGAGATTAGCGCGTTCAAACAAACAAACAAACTCTTCTGCTTTATAAAATTAGTATAGATAAGAAGTATCTTATCTAGTAAGCTGTCCCGGTGATCTTCGTGTCACTTTAAAACCTTCCCTGGACTTCTACAAATATTTTAAGACTAAAATCAGCCCAATCCGTTCAGCTGTTTTCGAGTTTTAGTGCGACTAACACATTTGAAAATCCATTTTTATATATAAGATAATTAGTAATAATAATGTAATAATAAAAATTATAAAAGTAAATACTGTAAATAATATATATAATAAGCATTATCACAATCAATAATGACAAAATATCAATACTTATTAAAAATATATACAACTCGGTCGAGTTAAGTCCGTACCTGGCGGCCATACTATATATACACTAGCTGTTGCCCGCGAATTCGTCCGCGTGGACTATAGTTTATAGTTGTTCCCGTACATCGATTGAATAGTAATAACGCGCAAATCATAAAACTTATTAAAAGTATATAGTGTGGGACAATATATTTTTATGGTATGATAGATGCTCCGCGCGGCTTCGCCCGCGTAATTTAGGAATGTCATGGAAACCGTACATTTTTCCGCAAAAAAAGAAACCTATATCCTTTCACGTGGTCTATTCTTCATGTGTGCCAAATAACATAAGAATTGCTCCAGTAGTTTCTTAAGATAATAAGCATTTTAAATAATTTCCTCCGTTTTTTTCCACATTTTCCTCTATTTCTTTGCTCCTATAAGTCTTGGCGTGATAAAATGTAGCCTATAGCCTTCCTCGATAAATGGGCTATCTAACACTGAAAGAATTTTTCAAATCGGGCCAGTAGTTCCTGAGATTAGCGCGTTCAAATAAGCCCTCTCAAATAATTTCCCCAATTTTTTCCACACTTTCCCTTATATCTTCGTTCCTATTAGTTTTAGCGTGATAAAATATAGCCTTTCTCGATAAATGGGCTATCTAAATGGGTTCCTGAGATTAGCGCGTTCAAATATGCCCTTTCACATAATTTCCCCCGTTTTTTCCACATTTTCCTCTATTTCTTCGCTTTTATAAATCTTAGCGGGATAAAATATAGCCTATAGCCTTTCTCAATTGATGAACTATCTAACATTGAAAGAATTTTTCAAATCGGACCAGTAGTTCCTGAGATTAGCGCGTTCAAACTATTACTAAATAAGCATTTCATATAATTTTCCCGTTTATTCCACATTTTCCTTTATTTATTCGCTCCCATTAGTCTTAGCGTGATAAAATATAGCCTATAGCCTTTCTCGATAAATGGGCTATCTAACACTGAAAGATTTTTTCAAATCGGACCAGTAGTTCCTGAGATTAGCGCGTTCAAATAAGCCCTTCCACATAATTTCCCCCGTTTTTTCCACATTTTTCTCTATTTCTTCGCTTTTATAAGTCTTAGCGGGATAAAATATAACCTTTAGCCTTCTTCGATAAATGAGCTATCTAACACTGAAAGAATTTTTCAAATCGGACCAGTAGTTCCTGAGATTAGCGCGTTCAAACTATTACTAAGTAAGCATTTCATATAATTTTCCCGTTTATTCCACATTTTCCTTTATTTATTCGCTCCCATTAGTCTTAGCGTAATAAAATATAGCCTATAGCCTTTCTCGATAAATGGGCTATCTAACACTGAAAGATTTTTTCAAATCGGACCAGTAGTTCCTGAGATTAGCGCGTTCAAATAAGCCCTTTCACATAATTTCCCCCGTTTTTTCCACATTTTTCTCTATTTCTTCGTTCTTATAAGTTTTAGCGGGATAAAATATAGCCTATAGTCTTACTCGATAAATGGGCTATCTAACACTGAAAGAATTTTTCAAATCGGACCAGTAGTTCCTGAGATTAGCGCGTTCAAACTATTACTAAATAAGCATTTCATATAATTTTCCCCGTTTTTTCCACATTTTCCTTTATTTTTTCGCTCCTATTAGTCTTAGCGTGATAAAATATAGCCTATAGCCTTCCTCGATAAATGGGCTATCTAACACTGAAAGAATTTTTTAAATCAAACCAGTAGTTCTTGAGATTAGTGCGTTCAAACAAACAAACTAACAAACTCTTCCGCTTTATAATATTAGTATAGATATGACCGCCAGGTACGGAGTTAACTCGACCGAGTACAGCTTTGCTCCCACAGCGAATAGCGACAAGCGCGCAAGTAGAGTTGGTAAGAATATGAATACCTTTCAAACCAGATATAAATTATGTCTATTGGGCCGGGTACCACACTTCATACATTTTTGCCGGTTCTCCTTTAGATTATCTCAAATAGTTTTCGAAATTAAAAATAACCAAACCCTTCTTTTTATGTTTACTTAATTGTTTATAACTTTGCCCCCTCTTGGAATTTTGATAGAATGTTCTAGATGGTATTCCGAATCGAATGAGACCAAAATCATAATTTTCGGTGCATGAGATCAGGTTTTGACGAAAATGGCACTTGTTAACCAGAGTATTAGAAAAGGTCGTGGGATAGCTTGAAAAATATACTAACTAAAACTTGGGGCCAACATCTAGAATCTAGATAATGATGTAAACGTGATCAACTGTTTAGAAAAGCTTGGAATATATTCTAATAAGGGTCTTTAGGTTCGTGAAATATCTGTTTTATCTAATCTAACCACTAACCTAAACCCGACAGAAAAATAGGCTTAATTACCTAAGCATATCTCAAACGTAACTTCATCAAAATCGGTTCAATGGTTTAAGAGGTAACAAACAGACTGAGAGATAGCCAGATAAACTGACATACAAATGCGTGTCTGATTGTCTACAATCAGACACTTGCATATTTTGTAATATCAGTTTATAAAAACTCCAGTCTCCAAACCCTCCTTTTCTTGTAACTTGCGGCACACAATGTGTCGGTCAACCGGCCACAAGACAGTTAGCACTGCGAGCTGCAGATGAAGTATTTACCTAGTTCACTTGTACTCCATACAACTCTAAACTCTAATTTGGACCAAATGACCGTAGGTCCTCAACTGCCTATGAACCAATTTCTTGGTAGTATAATGTTAGTACATGGTATGCGTCAAAACAACGTTGCCGGATCAGCCAGCAAGAAGTATTGATATGTATCGATCAAGATGTGTGGTGGAGCAATGTTCCGCCATTACAGCGCGCGTCTGCGCTCGCACCGTGAACAATCGCTAATACACTTCCTTGTTCCTGAGGGACCATCCATAAAGTACTATAAAAGGCCTGATAGACGTGCGAACTTAAAGCACGCGGGTTTTAAGTTCGCGAACTTACTTGGCTCGACGTCGGTGATAGACGTACGAACTTTAAGCGCGCGGGTTTTATGATCGCGAACTTACTCGGCTCGACGTCGGTGATACACGAGAATGGCTCACACTGGATTACCATGTCCCCAGGCTCGCGGCTCGCGGCCCACGGCTCGCGGCTCGCAGTCTTGCCAGAAAGGGGTGACACACGTACGAACTTAAAGTACGCGGGTTTTAAGTTCGCGAACTTACTCGGCTCGCGTCGGTGACACACGAGAATCGCTCACACTGAATTACCATGCCCCAGGCTCGCGGCTCGCGGCGCGCGGCTCGCGGCTCGCGGTTCTTTGCTGACACACAGGCGATTAAGATAGTCGAGCCATAAGTCCGCGTACTTACTCGCGTGTCTGTCACCCCCTTCAACGTACGAGCCGAGACGAGCTACGAGTAAAATTCCAAGACGGCGAACTTGCGCGGCAATCTTTAAGTAGGTACGCGGTTTTTAGGTGACACACAGGCGATTAAGATCGTCGAGCCATAAGTCCGCGTACTTACTCGCACGTCTATCACCCCTTTAAGAGAAGTTGATTCATATGCAGATGGCGGACCTTCGCGATTTGGTCGCGTCATGTCAAACCTAGCCGAGTCACAGCTTAAACGTTGAATTGACATAATATTATGCTGACCAAATTACGTCGGTCCGTCAACAGCCTGTGAATTAATTTCCTCGACGGAACGTCACCCAATTTTCATGATTTTTAGACCCCTCCCCCTCCTTGTCACATTTGTAAGACCCCTAGTGCGACAAGTTTGAAATTTTACATTTAAAAATTATAACTACCTTAATATTTGATATTTAGCGATTCAATTTATTAAATTTGAAATGTCATGTCACTAACCTTAGGACCCCCACTACTTGTCACATCATGTCACACTTCGTCGACCCATTTAGGTGTGATATACTTTATGGATGGTCCCTTACATCTCGAGAGTTATTTTTTACCTATGGCCACGTAAATACATCCCACGGAAATTATGCTTCTACTTTTTCCGATAAATGGGGCCTTAAACTACCAAAATCATTTTTTTAAATTCAAAACCTATATTAGAATTATTATGCTTAGATCTCATACGAAATTTAATTCGATGCCACCACCCTCTATTGTAAATTTTAAATAAGACATTGTGATTTTTTTGTAAAAGCTAACAATTTCTTAATTGTATACAATTCAAGTTTACAAATCGCAAATGAGATATTATGAACAGGTCTGAAGCTTTTAAGCCAGAGCTTTAATAATGAAGGTCTAACTTTAATCTAGTAATAGCTTTTCATATCAATATTGTGAAAGCTTATTGTGTAAAGCCTTAAAGCTTTTTCGTAAATTGACATTTTGTTTTGTACTAAAATAATGAAATTGTATGCAAGTTTCTTGGGAGCTTTTAAGCGACTATAAGCTTTGTCCACACTGTGCCTTTTTCTGTTCGTCAAGGGCATGC
Source organism: Polyommatus iphigenia (assembly GCA_963422495.1). Taxonomy (NCBI): domain Eukaryota; kingdom Metazoa; phylum Arthropoda; class Insecta; order Lepidoptera; family Lycaenidae; genus Polyommatus; species Polyommatus iphigenia. Next base: position 3,153,092 of record OY730189.1, read on the forward strand.
GTTATAGCGCAGTCAACAGCGAACGTGCGGCATGCCCGCGACGCATTGTCTGACCGTCCAAAACTTTCGATTTGTTATTAAAAATGACAGTTGGCGTAGCGTTCGTTGACTTATTCAATTATTGAACGAAAGTTGAATGAAAGAAGATGACGAAAATTGAAGACGAAAGCGCATAGTGTGGACATAGCAAAAGGAGTTTATTATGTTCACTATAACGTCTGTCATACTAATTATAGTAATAACTAATACTAAACGTGGTCTTTTTGAATCTCTGACGAAAAGAGATTCAAAAAGACCACAAGACCAAGACACACAGATGTAATAACTAATAAGTTTGATATGTTTTTTCAGTCTGTGTGTGTCAGTCTGCAGCGTCCAAGACTCGAGTGTGTCCTATGAAAAAACTCATCATCAGCCCGCTCAGTTTTATCTAGGGGTTTATCGTTTATCTATTTCATAAATGGTTGTTACTTGTTAACTTCCAGTGATATGATTTTGTTCAATAATAATTTTATCCGATTTTTTTCGTTAAATTTATTTTAGTAGGAACATTTCACTATAGCTCTCGCCTAAAGATACATAAATACTGCACATAACGAAATAGCTTTAGTTTCCCTTGCGTTAGGCTACATTAACGTCATTATGTATTTTTCCTGTCACAGAACCCGCCGTAGTCGCTTTGAAGCTATTTTGAAAGTAAAGATGAGTCCCTACTCCCTAGGTACATTTATTTTGCACAACAAAATATGAATTATTAATGTCTCCCATAATCTAAATTTTAGATTTATTTAACATAATATATTTTATGATCATTATTTAATATCTTCAGGAATCTATTAATCTAGAATCTAGATTCTCACAACTCCTATGGTACTACAGTCATTTTTATCAACGTTGCGTGTTTGCCATTTCGAGTCCAGTAATTTCACTTATGAGTTATGACTTTAGTAGACTCGGAGCTAAGGCCCTTTAACCTTTTGGGGCACTTGTGTTGGAGACTTAGTATGGCCTGTCCTTACTACAGTAATGTGAAATTTTGAACCGGTTTAACCGCCCGGGGAACCCCCTATCACAATATTAGTATATACAGTAGAGCAAGTTAAAGATCTTCGCTTTAATTGCGAAGATTATAAACTTGGGATTTTAGATTTTCAGTTATAGTGTTTTTGCGCCGAATTTGGTCTTGTATGAAGATAAAACTGCCTTCACATTACTATACCTATATTGCTGCTCTTTTGAGTTATATGAAGGGTAGTATAAAGATATTCTACTAATTCAGGACTATACTGTAGCGGCAATACATTGCTGCTCTACTGTTTGTGTATCTACTGTGGCCCTATAGAGCAATTTGCAATTTTCCAAAGCACCACGCGTCCCGCGGGCGACGATTATGCCGAAGATTGTGTTCTGCCTAAGTACTCTTAATAGTCACAAGTACTATATTATATTATCTTAAAATTTTTAGCAATCCATGATCTATTTGTCTGTCTGTTGCCTCTTTACGCCTAAACCGCTAAACCGATTCTGGGGTAATTACATAACTTGACGTTCCGCGTAAATTAGATATTTCACAGACAAATTATTCCACCAAAAATGACCTATGATCCTTCACGTGGTCTACTTCTTATCTGTACCAATTAATAACAGAAAAATAAAAAATTGCTCTGTCCAGTATCAGTAGTACGTGAGATCAGCCCTTTCAAACAATTTCCCCCGTTTTTTCCACATTTTCCTCTATTTCTTCGCTCCTATTAGTCAACGTAATAAAATATAGCTTACAACCTTCCTCGATAAATGGGCTATCTAACACTGAAATAATTTTTCAAATCGGACCAGTGGTTCCTGAGATTAGCGCGTTCAAACAAACAAAGTAACAAACTCTTCCGCTTTATAATATTAATATAATTTATATAAGTATAGATGTGCGAAATATGTCTGTCTGTTAGCTCTTCACGTTGAACAGATTTGGATGAAATTGATAACGAAAGTAACAGACGAAGTCAAGAGCTCTGTCACTAGCGTTTCATCATGCAACGTAATTGAGTAAGAACAGTTTGAAATAATAATTTGACAACAAAACACATTTGGTAAAAAGTCTTTTGATTAAAATTCAATTGAATTTCGTGCAAAAAATTCAATTCATCCGCAAGTTTTCTTGAATGCTACTCGTAACAAAAACCGCTAACAGTACCGCGCTCCCGATACACATAAACAGTCATCCGGCCTTTGATCACACTCATTAGACGCACAACGCACTTGCGATGCATATAGTGAAGCACATAAAAAGAGCGTAGCACAGAGTACACGTGTCAGAAGTGCTACTTCTGTCCCAAATCTTGACGACATCGTTTTTTTACAAAAAAAGACATAATTTGGCTGCACACAAAATGGCATGTGTTCGATAAATATATCTTACCATAGATACCAATAATATCTCATCCTCTTCCATTTCTGCCGAGCAATCTTAAAGTCTTGCGAGGCTTGTAATCCATACTCCGCTAATTTGTTACATAGAGTCTATTCCAAAATTTTTGGCAATAAAAAGTTGTTCGGTACGTTCTCAGCACTTCAAAGTTTTATTCAAAGCATTCAAATCATTAATTTCATGATCACGGAACATGAAGGTCCATATACCTATTGCTACACGTTTCTTTAGCTTTTGTATAAAATATCGCATGCGGAAAGAGGATAGCGACTTCGTGAGAACAAGAAAAGTAGATAGACACTTTATTGCTTACATAAAAATGGGTACCTATACAATCAGACTTAAAGTACTTAAAACTAAGACATTAATGTGGGCAAGGGCGGCCTTTTCGCTATTAGCGATCTCTTCCAGGCAACCCTGCAAGGCAGGAGAGAGAGAAAAAGTACAGCAAGTCGTTTTTTTTTTTCATTTACATTTATTGCCTTTCTTTACACCAAGACTTATTTTTTTATTGTTAATTATAAACTATTTGTAACCACTAACCATCATTACCAAGATCAAACGAAGACTCCAACAATCTTAGTATATTTAAACAGACGATACTCACCCTTATCTTCCATAACATAGCGGTGATATTCGCGTGTGCGGTATCGAGCTTTTAAGCACGTGCTAGGACAAAGGGTTGAGAGCGAGCAAAGTGGACGCTGATGTAAGATTGCCTAGCAACAGGATCATCATCATCATTCATCACTTTATACAAGGTGTAACAAAACTAAGTACATAATAATAACAACACTCCCCACACCGGTTTTGGTGACGGTGGCCGGTTTCATTGAAACCAGGCCAGGTACGCAGGAGTAATTTTATAGTGCCCAAGTGTGTGCGCAGTACACAAGAGCACTCTCTATTCCTTTACTCTCATAAGTCATAACCCAAGACGGAAGACCGACACGACTGGCGAGAGATCAGGCGCAGGACCGACTTTTCCATGCCCATCCGGCGCATGGATCATCTTACTTGTCAGACAATCAGGTGATCAGCCTGCATTGTCCTAACCAAACTTGGAAATAACATGTTTCCAACGCGGGAATCGAACCCACGACCTCCGAGTCAAGAGCGACGCTCTAGACCACTGGACCACGGAGGCGTTACAATAAAACTAAGTGATAATACTTTAGGGTGTGTACGTGTTCCTCGTAGAGAGTTCACTGTGAAAGTAGCAGCGCTGATAGACCAATTTTTTGACACTTTTTTTATAGGGAAAGCGCTGAGGCGCTTGTCCATATAGAAATAAAATAATCGGCCAAGTGCGAGTCGGACTCGCGCACGAAGGGTTCCGTACCGTAATAGAGCAAAAATAGGCCAAAAATTGTGTTTTTTGTATGGGAGCCCCCCTTAAATTTTTATTTTATTTAAATATTATTACTAATTATTAAAGAAAACATATAATTAAGGCCTTTGTGAAAATTTCAAGTACCTACCTGTTGTCATCATTGATACCGAGCAAAAAATGTTTGAAAAATCAAGTTTGTTGTATGGGAGCCCCACTTAAATATTTAATTTATTTTGTTTTTAGTATTTGTTGTTATAGCGGCAACAGAAATACATAATCTGTGAAAATTTCAACTCTCTAGCTATTACCGTTCTTGGGTTACAGCCTGGAGACAGACGGACAGACAGACGGACAGACGGACAGACGGACAGACGGACAGACGGACAGACGGACAGACGGACAGACGGACAGACGGACAGACATCGAAGTCTCAGTAATAGGGTCCCGTTTTTACCCTTTGGGTACGGAACCCTAAAAAATGGTCTTTAAGTGCTGCTTCTTTTACTGTGAGCTCTACAAGGAACACATACTCAGCCTAAAGTGATATCAATTAGTTTTGTTACATCCTGTATAGTGTATAGTCTTTAAAGTCTTAGGTAGGACAACTTGCACATTTTTTAACGGGCGTTGGGCGTTGTCCTACCACGCATTTATCTTCTGTGTCGCCAGGATCGACAGCGGTATCCAACCACAAAAACGCTTTGATATGATCTCAGGAAGCCCGAGGGACATGCTAAAACTCTAATGTCTTGGGACCCGCAACGAAATTAATCAGAAGAAAATATTAGTAGAAAGAACAACTTGCACATGTCAAAGTTGATTCTGGTCTTTGTTTAAAGTAAAGGTCGGCAACGCACCTGCAGCTCTTCTGATGTTGCGAGTGTACATGGGCGACGGTAGTTCCTTTCCATCAGGTGACTCATTTGCTCGTGTTATTTTATAAAAAAAATGATTTTGTCTCTCTCGAAGTCAATTTCAAAATACTAGAAATTGATACTAACCATAAACTTCAAAGCCACGAAGTCTACAGACTACGCACCATGTCCTTCTAAAGCAGCCTTTCCCAAAGCGGGCGATATCGCCCCTTTCTAGGCGCTGAAGGCCTAAAGGGACCCAGAAAAAAATGGGGGCGTTGTGTAGAGGGTTTGATTTGAAAGTAGGTGAAAGAATGAGGGCGCTAAATTTTTTTTTCTCAAAGGAACCCCCGTTCTAAAGTCTCAATCGGTTATATACTTTGTACTTAGTTTGTAAATACTAAATATATATTATATACTTTGTAGTCCGCGACAAAAACTGTATATTGCCCATTGAATATTGTTCAGTAAAAACTTTACTACGCCATAAGCTCGGCCCACCTCTCTGAACCTCCTTTGACAAAAAAATATATTGCCAAGTAGACACAATATTATGTCTTAACTTATTGTTATCAATTATCATGTAAAGAAGTCTTGATAATTTAGTAGGCTGATAAGAAAAATATAGAAAAAACTTTAAAATAATAATTATAGAAGGGTTCCGTTCATGTTCATACTAAAATTATATGTTTCGATTTAAAGAAGCAATTTTGAATTTGAACAAATTATTAGGAAAGTTTAAAATCTAGATTCTAAATAAAATGGTATACATATTGTATAATAACTGTTAACCCAGCCCCTTTCATACTCCACACAAAATAAAAAACAATGTTTTATATTATGTATAGCTGTCCCGGCAAACATGTTTTGCCATTTAAAGTATTTCTACTTCATCAGTTGACACAAAATCTTACCCCCTCTTTTGTCCCCTAAGAGGGGTGGGGGGAAAAATTTTATACACCAGACGTTAAGTTGGAAAAACAGTTAATAATATGAAGTTGGTCCATTAAAGAAAAAGTTTGATACAAAATCTGACCCCCTCTTTGGTCCCCTTAGAGAGGTGGGGGGGGGGGGGGGTAATTTTTATACACCAGATGTTGAGTTGGAAGGAGGCAAATATATCTGCGAAAACCGTATGCAAATCGGATCAGTAGTTTTCGTGTTAAAGCAAAAGTCTTATACAAAATCTGACCCCCTCTTTCGTCCCTTTAGAGGGGTGGGGAGAAAAATTTTATACACCAGATATTAAGTTGGAAGAAGACAAATATATCTGTGAAAACCGCATTCAAATCGGATCAGTAGTTTTCGTGTTAAAGCAAAAGTCTTATACAAAATCTGACCCCCTCTTTCGTCCCTTTAGAGGGGTGGGGAGAATTTTTTTTATACACCAGATGTTAAGTTGGAAGAAGACAAATATATCTGCGAAAACCGTATTCAAATCGGATCAGTAGTTTTCGTATGATGCTGGAACAAACATACAGACAGACAGACAGACAAAAAAACTAACTAACTTTTCGGCTTCTGTAGCGATATTGTGACACCCTCCGCTTATTATTTTTTGAATATCTTTAATGTACAGAATTGACCTTTCTACAGATTTATTATATGTAAGATGTATGTACTTACTCTTATTTTTATATCTGTAGAAAATTTTGCCTATTTGGGTTTATAACTATCATTCAAGTTTCATTTCAATTGACGACGTTCATTCAAATTGAAATGACGACCTCTATGGCTCAGTGGATGAGCGAGTTGGTAGCTCAAGCCGGGGGTCGCGGGCTCGAATCCCGCCGACGACGGCTGACGGAACAAAAACTTTTCAAAGTTCCTGGGTCATGGATGTGATTGAAAAATATTAAATATACACAATAATATTATGTAAAGTATAAAAGTATTAAATATATTTCCGTTGTCTGGTACCCGTAACCACGGGGCCAGACTGACGAGGTATGAAGCGTCCATAGATATTATTAAATAAATAAAAAAATATATTAAAAATATTATTATAAAATTGAAGGACATACGGACACTGACGGACAGACAGATGGAACGTTGGCTTTTGCAATTACGTACCTACTACGAAACCCAAAAATGAGCAGTTAGGGATTTGTATAATTAGAACTTTTTGTCATCTCATAGCAATAGACCGTTTTAATAGCTGGCCACAAAAAATTGTATCATACTTTTTTGGTTGTGTTCACTTGTGTACTGTGTAGTTACGTCTTATCTTAACGAGTGTCATATATTTTTTATGGCTTATAATTAAGTGATCACCAGAAATAGTAACATTTCACAGACAAAAATAGTAAACGATCACCAAAATACAGACCACCATTTTAATGTAAAATGATAACCAAAGATTTCACATTTTAAAACCAAAATAGTAAATGATCACCAAAACAAGTAAATGTTCACCAAAATTAGTAAATGATCACCAACATTATACCAGCATTTTAATGTAAAATGATCACCAATATTAGTAAATGATCACCAATATTATACTAGCATTTTAATGTAAAATGATCACCAAAGATTTATTATCTCGCTATCCTATTTATACAAAATGACTCCAAATAAATAATTGTTAAACCAAAAGTAGTAAACGATCACCAAAATTAGTAAATGATCACCAACATTATGTAACGTTAGCATTTTAATGTAAAATTAAAACCAAATATATTTTTATTTAGCAATAGCAAGTCTTAGTAAAAGAGTCCCGTTTGTACCCTTCGGGTACGGAACCCTGAAAACGGGACTCTATTACTGAGACTTCGATGTCTGTCCGTCTGTCCGTCCGTCTGTCTTTCTCTAGGCTGTATATCAAGAACCGCTCCAGCTAGACTTCTAAAAATTTTACAGAACAATACTAAAATACTAAAAACAAAATAAAATTATTATTTAAAAATAGGCTCCCATGCAACAAAGGTGATTTTTTTGGCCTTTTTTGCTCGATATCAATAATGGCAACAAGTAGGCACATTGATGTTTTCGCAAAGGCCTTGATTATATGTTTACTTCAATAATTAATAATAATATAAAAAATTAAAGAGGGCTCCCAAGTCCCAACCCATACAAAAACACAATTTTTGGTCTAATTTTGCTCTATAAACGGTACGGAACCCTCCATACGACTCACACTTGGCCGATTATTTTGTTAATAATATGCTTATAAATATTTTTTGTCAATCGTAGTGATTTATTTGGACAGAAATATTGCATTGATTTGCTCACAAGGATTTGGCGATAATTTACTATATTTGGCGGTCATTTACTATATTTGGTGATCATTTACTATATTTGGTGATCATTTACTATATTTGGTGATCATTTACTATATTTGGTGTTCGATTACAATTTGAAGTGTTGTCATGACTAAAATAGTTGGTAGTATTGTAATTTTAGACTTTATTTTTTTGGTGTTCAATATTTATTCTTTTTTTGGTAAACAAGTTTAGGGTATCAGTGCATTTTTTGGTGGTCATTATATTTGTTCCCATTTTTTATGTTATTTTGTAGTACCACCTAATTACAGATATATTATTGAGATTACTGTAATTTAGAATTTATTTTATGAGCGTACTAATAATACTATAACTTTTAGTACCAACGTCTATCTAAGATTTGTATCAATTGGCTGATATAAAATTAATTATTATAATAACAATTATTATTTTCTCCATCTACATTTGCTGAAAGTGGAAAACAGCTATTTTATTGTCCACTAACCCGCGTTATTATGAACATAAATCTGCTATGTTTGCGACAAACATTGGATGACATTGGTCCAAAGTTTTACCGAAGTCAGCAGTTTGGTTAAATCATATTTTTCATCCAAAGTTGTCTGCGGTATCATAATTATTATTATTTTCACTATGTATTATGTTTGTATAATATGCGGAATTTTATCATATCGGTAAGAATTTTGCAGGTAAAAAATTGTATACTTAACTCAAAATTTTACATCGAAGATTATGAGACCTATATAATTAGCCTTACTTCTAGTGGCGTTGCCCTGATGGACAAGCGACAACGAATGGGTAGAGGAGCATATTCATCTATGATCATCAACGACGTCCATTAACTATGTCCACATTATGCAATTTCATCTTCAATTTTCGTCATCTTCTTTTTATTCAACTCTCGTTTGGCATATTCAATAATTGAATGCGTCAAAATCCACCCGCGTTGAAAGAAAAGTGTCATAGCGAGCGCTACAATTTGCCTCACGTTCGCTGTTGACTGCGCTATATCGCATGCCCTTGATGAACAAAAAAGGCCCAGTGTGGACAAAGCTATTCAGCATAGTAATGGCAGCTTTGCCGAGCTTCGCATTGGCAATCATAGAAATGCCATTGCGAAGCTCGGTTTCAGTGGCAATCATGGATGACTTACCATGCCATGTCATTTGGTAACAAGGTGTGGAAAGTTGTGGACAAGCTGATTTATTGATTGATTAATTATTGACAAAGTTTCAAAGCCAAAATAAAGGGATATCATTTTAGCACTCTATGTCTGTCCTAAAGTGGTGCCTAAAGTAATCCATATTGTATGAATGTATGGAGCAATTACAGAATATTTAGTGCTTTCGTTTAGAGCTCTTTAGTTTTGAAGTTTCGTAAATTTCAGACCGGGTGATACAATAGAATTTAATTAAAGAAAGTCATAGCATTCTTAGATAAGTACTAGTGCTGACTATCCTAATTTACACTGCGACACAGTATTTAATCATACTTTAATATACACATAAAAGCAGTATTCTTGAATAGTCAATACATATGCATGAAGGTAACGAAGCTCAGCCATAAACACTGAAGATGAATTGAAAATACTAAGAGAAGATCGTATTCTATAATCAATTTTAATACAATTTTATTAAAAATGGTGGATTATTAAATAAAGAGATATTAAAATAATCGACCAAATGTGAGTCGTATTCGCGCACGAAGGGTTCCGTACCGTTAAAGAGCGAAAAAATTGTGTGTTTTGCATGGGAGCCCCCTTATTATTTATTTTATCTTAATGTTATTATTTAATATTAAAGTACGAATATAATTAAAGATTTTGTGAATATTTCAAGTGCCTGCCTGTTGCCATTATGGATTACGATTTACGAGCAGAAAAAGCCAAAAAAGTCACGTTTGTTGTATGGGAGCCCCCCTTTAATATTAACCTTTTTTTTAGTATTTGTTGTTACTTGTTATAGCGCCAACAGATATACACATTACACAATCTGCGAAAATTTCAGAAGTCTATCTATAGCGGTTCTTGAGATACAGCCTGCAGACAGACAGACAGACGGACAAACAGACGGACAAACAGACGGACAGACATCGAAGTCTCAGTAATAGGGTCCCGTTTTTACCCTTTGGGTACGGTACCCTAAAAAGAGAGAACATTGATCGACTTAAAACGCTATTTAATTTACCTACCTACTGGAGGAGTTTTTACTGCAATAGTACACATAATATTAATGACTCTCACACCGGTTTCAATTTTGATTGGTCGAGGCATGATCTCCCGCACCCCGCATGCGGGCCCTATCGACCAGTGAAAATGCGCCATTAGCTAACGGACGCGCCTTTAATGAATATGTTAATTTAATCAAGATTTTGACATACAATGTATGGACTATGGAGCTTACGTCAAAATAATCAAAGTAATCATTGAACCTATTTAAGTGCGACCGCTAATCCTTAGGTGCTAAACGAGATAAACGAACATTAGCATCATTGGTGCATCTAGTATATTCTACTGGCATCTTCCACTTCTGATGAATATGGATTATATCAGTGCAATAATAGCCGGACGTGTCCCCGCATTTATAATCCGCTATGCACAGCGCTTACAGATCGCAAGATACTAAGCGGGCTCTACACAACCGAGAATAACCGCGAATTTTGTTTGCGTTCGCTAATCCATGGGCATGCTTCGCAAAAGTAAAAAAAAATACTGGTAAAACTCTGGGACTACGCACCGGAATCATGGGGTTTGGGGTCAGCTCTTTGATTGCCCCTAGAGTTGTTACTATGCTTCCCGATCCATGATTATATATTTGTTACTTTTATTACTGACAAATCATATGGGTAATTGAGTTGTTACTATACAATAAATAAAGAGAAAATAAGACCGCGCTGTAATAACGGCAATTAATCCGGAGAATGCCAAAACCTTGCCTTGCCTTGCCTTGCCAAATAAAATACTAAAAAATCCGCGAGCTCGCGAACGTACGTCAAGTTCACGCCCTTTACGGCCTTTTGCGTTAGCGTAGAACTCGCATAAGATCTAACTAAGCTAAGAATTAACCAACCAATATTGTTACAGGTGACTTCGGGGTGCGCGGGCGGCTGAAAGATGTAAGCTAATTATTATTATTACGTAGTCTACTATAATATAGTCTCTCTACGTAAAGAAGACAATTAAACAAAATTATCACATTTTACCTTTATACTTAGATATATTTTACTGTACGTATGTTCCATACATATTGTACTTTTAAATTTGATTATACTATCTAGGTAAAATTCTTTCTTTAACAAAATTGGATCAAGTTGAGGTTAGTAACAGACTGCACCCAAAAATAGAGTAGAAATGTCCTGTTTTATTTAAAAAGCAATTGAATACTAAATTATAACTTTGCGAAAAGCGTTTTTGACGTCAAGAGTACGGAACCCTAAAATGCAGAGTAGTATGGACTATAGAGCAATTACAGAATATTTAGTGCTTTCGTTTAGAGCTCTATAGTTTAGAAGTTTCGTAAATTTCAGACCGGGTGATACAATAGAATTTAATTAAAGAAAGTTATAGCATTCTTAGATAAGTGCTAGTGCTGACAATCCTAATTTAATTTAAATTATGTTGCATATTTTGCTCGTGGAATTCCTACATAATACCTATATTACAAGTTCTTATTTAACCTGTAAACATAAACTAGCTACATTTTTTTAACTGTTTACATTTTTTGTAAGTACTTATAATATTTTTTTTCATATTTAAAAATTAAAAACAGTAGAAGTATAGTATCAATAAAATAGTTTCACCTATTAGTAGTCCGATAGTAGTTATAAAATGATAAACTGATTACGAACTACTCTTATCATTATTAGTTTATTGAGGTTTTAATGCTTATCTAATTTATTTTCACCTAGATACAATATATTGTTATTATGAACATGAAATTTGAAAAAAAAATATCATTTAATCTAATTTATTTATTATGAACTAGCAAGTGCCCGCGACTTCGTCCTCGTTAATTTTTGTTATTATGATCGCAAAAGAAAATTAATTTAATAACTCTTAACAACATTTTGTTGGTAGCGCGACAAGGTAGAAGAAGACCCGAAGAGGGCATGAGGCTAATCTACTACTCTACGATTGCCTATCAAAATCGACGTTTACGCGTCATAGATCTGCGCAATCGTGGTGGAAATGGCGCATTCTCTGATCGTCATCATGGCTATGAAAATATGTTGGAAAACCTCAAAGTAGATTTTCCGACAAGCCACGCTCCAGCCAAATGTCATATTTTCAGACGTATTATATCGAAAGAAATTTATTCAGGGTGCAATCTTTGGCCCGCTACGGCCTAACGACCAACGTGTAGAGGCCGTCTATATCTAGATATTTCTTTGGAGATATTTCCATCGGCACTTGAGATACCAGTTCAATGCCAAGTGACCGTCAGTATCGTCTTAAATTTGTGAGAAGCCCTCAACTTTTAAGTGGACTCGATTGTGGCACAATTTTGTTGTGTTGGACCATCTAGACTAGAAGGCTCTATAAGTTCAAAAAAACATACAGCTGACCGTAATATAACTTCCTTCTTATTTGAAGTCGGTTAGAAATGAATTCCGAGAAGTTTTCGTTCGCTTTCTCGGGGCTAATTTACAAAATGAAAATAAACGTCGAGAAAGCCCAAAAAAACATGCTCTATTTTCGTTCTCGTGTCAGACTTCTAGCAAAAGATACTTTTTCACGAATTTTCACTTTTTTTTTTCATTTTTTACTTGGTTTCAATTTAACTAACTAATGATGATGAATGCCTTGAAAGGATTTTGCTAGTTTTAAAGCTATCACCAAGTAACTGATACCTATTTAGAAAAACTTCAGTAACTAGATATTACTGAAGAAATGAAGCTGAGTTTAAAAGATAACTTTTAACGGCTTGGAGTAAGAGAAAATATTTAGTTCGTTCACTCGTGCCAACAAAAACTTGGATTTTATATCTGAAGTATTTAAACATATTTTGTCTAGCAAGGTACTATGGGCTAAGTTGCACAAGTGTCGCCGCACACGGGCCACACGCCACAGCGCTAGTCTATTGGTCGTAAACTGTAAAGTGATTCGTTGTAGAGTGTGGCGGCTACCGGCGTCAAAACATGTATGAAAAAACTACAGGAAATATGCCGGTGGCGGCGTTTTGTGGTTGTGGCCGGTGGCCCGTGTGCGGGAGCCCTAAGAACTGGCATACGATGAAACGTTTTTAAGCGCCGTTGAATCGGGCATACACAAACGTGTAGGTAATTCAAATCCATATTAAACTGGCAATTTCTTTGTTGATATTTTGATGCACTCATATTTTCCTAGTCACTAGTGCAAAGGCAAGCAATGTCAACGGAAGACGAAATGATTCCAAAGATGTTAGTGAAATTATTGTGGGAATATTGTGAGGGAAAAATCTTCCGACTTTCGATCGAGTGAAGTGGTATGCTCTTAAAAAACTTCTATAGCGCGATGGAGAATTGTGGCGCTAGCAAAAATAATAATTTCAATTATATTAAAAGAATACCCAGTCTGTAAATTTTCATTGACGTAATATTGCACTACAAATTGCATACAAGCATTTCGTATATGAATAGGCAATTCGAAAAACAAGTGCTTAAATATATATATATATATATATATATATATACAGACACAATATATATATATATATATATATATATATATATATATATATATATATATATATATATATATATATTGTGTCTGTCTGTCTAATAGACTGTTCCTGATAGTATCTCTCTCATACTCACTCATACTCTCTCACACTCATCTCTTATACTCATCGGCCGGGCGTAGAGGTGCCATTGTGCCAAAATTATAATATTAGTATGGAATATCTAATTTTTATCGAGTGTATGAAACAAAGGCCACAAAAAAGCAGCTCTAGTTCAACAATAACTAAAATTTGATGCGAATTCGCAGCTTTCTGTAAGTTAGGTTTTCCACGAAATCAGAAAACTTAGGTTTCTGTTTTTTGAATTTATGATATATTCGAAAATAAATACTTAATTATATAAAATTCTCCTGTCACGGTGTTCATTGCCAAGCTCTTGTATTTCGGTCACAGTTAGACCGATATTGCTAAAAGTTTTTGTTAAAAAAATCCGAAACAATGTTGTAGCAAACCAAACGACGCGATGCACATATCGCGCTATCATAAGAGGAGGAGGCGCTATCGAAGTTTGCTAAGGTCGGCGTTACATATAAACAACGTCTTATGACAATGTTGTAGCAAACCAAACGACGCGATGCACATATCGCGCTATCATAAGAGGAGGAGGCGCTATCGAAGTTTGCTAAGGTCGGCGTTACATATAAACAACGTCTTATGACAATGTTGTAGCAAACCAAACGACGCGATGCACATATCGCGCTATCATAAGAGGAGGAGGCGCTATCGAAGTTTGCTAAGGTCGGCGTTACATATAAACAACGTCTTATGACAATGTTGTAGCAAACCAAACGACGCGATGCACATATCGCGCTATCATAAGAGGAGGAGGCGCTATCGAAGTTTGCTAAGGTCGGCGTTACATATAAACAACGTCTTATGACAATGTTGTAGCAAACCAAACGACGCGATGCACATATCGCGCTATCATAAGAGGAGGAGGCGCTATCGAAGTTTGCTAAGGTCGGCGTTACATATAAACAACGTCTTATGACAATGTTGTAGCAAACCAAACGACGCGATGCACATATCGCGCTATCATAAGAGGAGGAGGCGCTATCGAAGTTTGCTAAGGTCGGCGTTACATATAAACAACGTCTTATGACAATGTTGTAGCAAACCAAACGACGCGATGCACATATCGCGCTATCATAAGAGGAGGAGGCGCTATCGAAGTTTGCTAAGGTCGGCGTTACATATAAACAACGTCTTATGACAATGTTGTAGCAAACCAAACGACGCGATGCACATATCGCGCTATCATAAGAGGAGGAGGCGCTATCGAAGTTTGCTAAGGTCGGCGTTACATATAAACAACGTCTTATGACAATGTTGTAGCAAACCAAACGACGCGATGCACATATCGCGCTATCATAAGAGGAGGAGGCGCTATCGAAGTTTGCTAAGGTCGGCGTTACATATAAACAACGTCTTATGACAATGTTGTAGCAAACCAAACGACGCGATGCACATATCGCGCTATCATAAGAGGAGGAGGCGCTATCGAAGTTTGCTAAGGTCGGCGTTACATATAAACAACGTCTTATGACAATGTTGTAGCAAACCAAACGACGCGATGCACATATCGCGCTATCATAAGAGGAGGAGGCGCTATCGAAGTTTGCTAAGGTCGGCGTTACATATAAACAACGTCTTATGACAATGTTGTAGCAAACCAAACGACGCGATGCACATATCGCGCTATCATAAGAGGAGGAGGCGCTATCGAAGTTTGCTAAGGTCGGCGTTACATATAAACAACGTCTTATGACAATGTTGTAGCAAACCAAACGACGCGATGCACATATCGCGCTATCATAAGAGGAGGAGGCGCTATCGAAGTTTGCTAAGGTCGGCGTTACATATAAACAACGTCTTATGACAATGTTGTAGCAAACCAAACGACGCGATGCACATATCGCGCTATCATAAGAGGAGGAGGCGCTATCGAAGTTTGCTAAGGTCGGCGTTACATATAAACAACGTCTTATGACAATGTTGTAGCAAACCAAACGACGCGATGCACATATCGCGCTATCATAAGAGGAGGAGGCGCTATCGAAGTTTGCTAAGGTCGGCGTTACATATAAACAACGTCTTATGACAATGTTGTAGCAAACCAAACGACGCGATGCACATATCGCGCTATCATAAGAGGAGGAGGCGCTATCGAAGTTTGCTAAGGTCGGCGTTACATATAAACAACGTCTTATGACAATGTTGTAGCAAACCAAACGACGCGATGCACATATCGCGCTATCATAAGAGGAGGAGGCGCTATCGAAGTTTGCTAAGGTCGGCGTTACATATAAACAACGTCTTATGACAATGTTGTAGCAAACCAAACGACGCGATGCACATATCGCGCTATCATAAGAGGAGGAGGCGCTATCGAAGTTTGCTAAGGTCGGCGTTACATATAAACAACGTCTTATGACAATGTTGTAGCAAACCAAACGACGCGATGCACATATCGCGCTATCATAAGAGGAGGAGGCGCTATCGAAGTTTGCTAAGGTCGGCGTTACATATAAACAACGTCTTATGACAATGTTGTAGCAAACCAAACGACGCGATGCACATATCGCGCTATCATAAGAGGAGGAGGCGCTATCGAAGTTTGCTAAGGTCGGCGTTACATATAAACAACGTCTTATGACAATGTTGTAGCAAACCAAACGACGCGATGCACATATCGCGCTATCATAAGAGGAGGAGGCGCTATCGAAGTTTGCTAAGGTCGGCGTTACATATAAACAACGTCTTATGACAATGTTGTAGCAAACCAAACGACGCGATGCACATATCGCGCTATCATAAGAGGAGGAGGCGCTATCGAAGTTTGCTAAGGTCGGCGTTACATATAAACAACGTCTTATGACAATGTTGTAGCAAACCAAACGACGCGATGCACATATCGCGCTATCATAAGAGGAGGAGGCGCTATCGAAGTTTGCTAAGGTCGGCGTTACATATAAACAACGTCTTATGACAATGTTGTAGCAAACCAAACGACGCGATGCACATATCGCGCTATCATAAGAGGAGGAGGCGCTATCGAAGTTTGCTAAGGTCGGCGTTACATATAAACAACGTCTTATGACAATGTTGTAGCAAACCAAACGACGCGATGCACATATCGCGCTATCATAAGAGGAGGAGGCGCTATCGAAGTTTGCTAAGGTCGGCGTTACATATAAACAACGTCTTATGACAATGTTGTAGCAAACCAAACGACGCGATGCACATATCGCGCTATCATAAGAGGAGGAGGCGCTATCGAAGTTTGCTAAGGTCGGCGTTACATATAAACAACGTCTTATGACAATGTTGTAGCAAACCAAACGACGCGATGCACATATCGCGCTATCATAAGAGGAGGAGGCGCTATCGAAGTTTGCTAAGGTCGGCGTTACATATAAACAACGTCTTATGACAATGTTGTAGCAAACCAAACGACGCGATGCACATATCGCGCTATCATAAGAGGAGGAGGCGCTATCGAAGTTTGCTAAGGTCGGCGTTACATATAAACAACGTCTTATGACAATGTTGTAGCAAACCAAACGACGCGATGCACATATCGCGCTATCATAAGAGGAGGAGGCGCTATCGAAGTTTGCTAAGGTCGGCGTTACATATAAACAACGTCTTATGACAATGTTGTAGCAAACCAAACGACGCGATGCACATATCGCGCTATCATAAGAGGAGGAGGCGCTATCGAAGTTTGCTAAGGTCGGCGTTACATATAAACAACGTCTTATGACAATGTTGTAGCAAACCAAACGACGCGATGCACATATCGCGCTATCATAAGAGGAGGAGGCGCTATCGAAGTTTGCTAAGGTCGGCGTTACATATAAACAACGTCTTATGACAATGTTGTAGCAAACCAAACGACGCGATGCACATATCGCGCTATCATAAGAGGAGGAGGCGCTATCGAAGTTTGCTAAGGTCGGCGTTACATATAAACAACGTCTTATGACAATGTTGTAGCAAACCAAACGACGCGATGCACATATCGCGCTATCATAAGAGGAGGAGGCGCTATCGAAGTTTGCTAAGGTCGGCGTTACATATAAACAACGTCTTATGACAATGTTGTAGCAAACCAAACGACGCGATGCACATATCGCGCTATCATAAGAGGAGGAGGCGCTATCGAAGTTTGCTAAGGTCGGCGTTACATATAAACAACGTCTTATGACAATGTTGTAGCAAACCAAACGACGCGATGCACATATCGCGCTATCATAAGAGGAGGAGGCGCTATCGAAGTTTGCTAAGGTCGGCGTTACATATAAACAACGTCTTATGACAATGTTGTAGCAAACCAAACGACGCGATGCACATATCGCGCTATCATAAGAGGAGGAGGCGCTATCGAAGTTTGCTAAGGTCGGCGTTACATATAAACAACGTCTTATGACAATGTTGTAGCAAACCAAACGACGCGATGCACATATCGCGCTATCATAAGAGGAGGAGGCGCTATCGAAGTTTGCTAAGGTCGGCGTTACATATAAACAACGTCTTATGACAATGTTGTAGCAAACCAAACGACGCGATGCACATATCGCGCTATCATAAGAGGAGGAGGCGCTATCGAAGTTTGCTAAGGTCGGCGTTACATATAAACAACGTCTTATGACAATGTTGTAGCAAACCAAACGACGCGATGCACATATCGCGCTATCATAAGAGGAGGAGGCGCTATCGAAGTTTGCTAAGGTCGGCGTTACATATAAACAACGTCTTATGACAATGTTGTAGCAAACCAAACGACGCGATGCACATATCGCGCTATCATAAGAGGAGGAGGCGCTATCGAAGTTTGCTAAGGTCGGCGTTACATATAAACAACGTCTTATGACAATGTTGTAGCAAACCAAACGACGCGATGCACATATCGCGCTATCATAAGAGGAGGAGGCGCTATCGAAGTTTGCTAAGGTCGGCGTTACATATAAACAACGTCTTATGACAATGTTGTAGCAAACCAAACGACGCGATGCACATATCGCGCTATCATAAGAGGAGGAGGCGCTATCGAAGTTTGCTAAGGTCGGCGTTACATATAAACAACGTCTTATGACAATGTTGTAGCAAACCAAACGACGCGATGCACATATCGCGCTATCATAAGAGGAGGAGGCGCTATCGAAGTTTGCTAAGGTCGGCGTTACATATAAACAACGTCTTATGACAATGTTGTAGCAAACCAAACGACGCGATGCACATATCGCGCTATCATAAGAGGAGGAGGCGCTATCGAAGTTTGCTAAGGTCGGCGTTACATATAAACAACGTCTTATGACAATGTTGTAGCAAACCAAACGACGCGATGCACATATCGCGCTATCATAAGAGGAGGAGGCGCTATCGAAGTTTGCTAAGGTCGGCGTTACATATAAACAACGTCTTATGACAATGTTGTAGCAAACCAAACGACGCGATGCACATATCGCGCTATCATAAGAGGAGGAGGCGCTATCGAAGTTTGCTAAGGTCGGCGTTACATATAAACAACGTCTTATGACAATGTTGTAGCAAACCAAACGACGCGATGCACATATCGCGCTATCATAAGAGGAGGAGGCGCTATCGAAGTTTGCTAAGGTCGGCGTTACATATAAACAACGTCTTATGACAATGTTGTAGCAAACCAAACGACGCGATGCACATATCGCGCTATCATAAGAGGAGGAGGCGCTATCGAAGTTTGCTAAGGTCGGCGTTACATATAAACAACGTCTTATGACAATGTTGTAGCAAACCAAACGACGCGATGCACATATCGCGCTATCATAAGAGGAGGAGGCGCTATCGAAGTTTGCTAAGGTCGGCGTTACATATAAACAACGTCTTATGACAATGTTGTAGCAAACCAAACGACGCGATGCACATATCGCGCTATCATAAGAGGAGGAGGCGCTATCGAAGTTTGCTAAGGTCGGCGTTACATATAAACAACGTCTTATGACAATGTTGTAGCAAACCAAACGACGCGATGCACATATCGCGCTATCATAAGAGGAGGAGGCGCTATCGAAGTTTGCTAAGGTCGGCGTTACATATAAACAACGTCTTATGACAATGTTGTAGCAAACCAAACGACGCGATGCACATATCGCGCTATCATAAGAGGAGGAGGCGCTATCGAAGTTTGCTAAGGTCGGCGTTACATATAAACAACGTCTTATGACAATGTTGTAGCAAACCAAACGACGCGATGCACATATCGCGCTATCATAAGAGGAGGAGGCGCTATCGAAGTTTGCTAAGGTCGGCGTTACATATAAACAACGTCTTATGACAATGTTGTAGCAAACCAAACGACGCGATGCACATATCGCGCTATCATAAGAGGAGGAGGCGCTATCGAAGTTTGCTAAGGTCGGCGTTACATATAAACAACGTCTTATGACAATGTTGTAGCAAACCAAACGACGCGATGCACATATCGCGCTATCATAAGAGGAGGAGGCGCTATCGAAGTTTGCTAAGGTCGGCGTTACATATAAACAACGTCTTATGACAATGTTGTAGCAAACCAAACGACGCGATGCACATATCGCGCTATCATAAGAGGAGGAGGCGCTATCGAAGTTTGCTAAGGTCGGCGTTACATATAAACAACGTCTTATGACAATGTTGTAGCAAACCAAACGACGCGATGCACATATCGCGCTATCATAAGAGGAGGAGGCGCTATCGAAGTTTGCTAAGGTCGGCGTTACATATAAACAACGTCTTATGACAATGTTGTAGCAAACCAAACGACGCGATGCACATATCGCGCTATCATAAGAGGAGGAGGCGCTATCGAAGTTTGCTAAGGTCGGCGTTACATATAAACAACGTCTTATGACAATGTTGTAGCAAACCAAACGACGCGATGCACATATCGCGCTATCATAAGAGGAGGAGGCGCTATCGAAGTTTGCTAAGGTCGGCGTTACATATAAACAACGTCTTATGACAATGTTGTAGCAAACCAAACGACGCGATGCACATATCGCGCTATCATAAGAGGAGGAGGCGCTATCGAAGTTTGCTAAGGTCGGCGTTACATATAAACAACGTCTTATGACAATGTTGTAGCAAACCAAACGACGCGATGCACATATCGCGCTATCATAAGAGGAGGAGGCGCTATCGAAGTTTGCTAAGGTCGGCGTTACATATAAACAACGTCTTATGACAATGTTGTAGCAAACCAAACGACGCGATGCACATATCGCGCTATCATAAGAGGAGGAGGCGCTATCGAAGTTTGCTAAGGTCGGCGTTACATATAAACAACGTCTTATGACAATGTTGTAGCAAACCAAACGACGCGATGCACATATCGCGCTATCATAAGAGGAGGAGGCGCTATCGAAGTTTGCTAAGGTCGGCGTTACATATAAACAACGTCTTATGACAATGTTGTAGCAAACCAAACGACGCGATGCACATATCGCGCTATCATAAGAGGAGGAGGCGCTATCGAAGTTTGCTAAGGTCGGCGTTACATATAAACAACGTCTTATGACAATGTTGTAGCAAACCAAACGACGCGATGCACATATCGCGCTATCATAAGAGGAGGAGGCGCTATCGAAGTTTGCTAAGGTCGGCGTTACATATAAACAACGTCTTATGACAATGTTGTAGCAAACCAAACGACGCGATGCACATATCGCGCTATCATAAGAGGAGGAGGCGCTATCGAAGTTTGCTAAGGTCGGCGTTACATATAAACAACGTCTTATGACAATGTTGTAGCAAACCAAACGACGCGATGCACATATCGCGCTATCATAAGAGGAGGAGGCGCTATCGAAGTTTGCTAAGGTCGGCGTTACATATAAACAACGTCTTATGACAATGTTGTAGCAAACCAAACGACGCGATGCACATATCGCGCTATCATAAGAGGAGGAGGCGCTATCGAAGTTTGCTAAGGTCGGCGTTACATATAAACAACGTCTTATGACAATGTTGTAGCAAACCAAACGACGCGATGCACATATCGCGCTATCATAAGAGGAGGAGGCGCTATCGAAGTTTGCTAAGGTCGGCGTTACATATAAACAACGTCTTATGACAATGTTGTAGCAAACCAAACGACGCGATGCACATATCGCGCTATCATAAGAGGAGGAGGCGCTATCGAAGTTTGCTAAGGACAATGTTGTAGCAAACCAAAACGACGCGATGCACATATATCCGCGACTATCCTACGAGGAGGAGGCGCCAATCGACGTATGACTAATGTACGGCGTTACACTATACAACACGTCTTATGTACTAACAAACAATGTTGTAGCAACAAACGACGACGGATGCACCATATCGCACGCTTATAAAGAGGAGGAGGCGCTATCGAAGGTTTGCTCAGGTCGGCGATACTCATATAAAATAGCGTACTGAGTAGTATCAATGTTGTAGCAAACCAAACGACGCGATGCACATATCGCGCTATCATAAGAGGAGGAGGCGCTATCGAAGTTTGCTAAGGTCGGCGTTACATATAAACAACGTCTTATGACAATGTTGTAGCAAACCAAACGACGCGATGCACATATCGCGCTATCATAAGAGGAGGAGGCGCTATCGAAGTTTGCTAAGGTCGGCGTTACATATAAACAACGTCTTATGACAATGTTGTAGCAAACCAAACGACGCGATGCACATATCGCGCTATCATAAGAGGAGGAGGCGCTATCGAAGTTTGCTAAGGTCGGCGTTACATATAAACAACGTCTTATGACAATGTTGTAGCAAACCAAACGACGCGATGCACATATCGCGCTATCATAAGAGGAGGAGGCGCTATCGAAGTTTGCTAAGGTCGGCGTTACATATAAACAACGTCTTATGACAATGTTGTAGCAAACCAAACGACGCGATGCACATATCGCGCTATCATAAGAGGAGGAGGCGCTATCGAAGTTTGCTAAGGTCGGCGTTACATATAAACAACGTCTTATGACAATGTTGTAGCAAACCAAACGACGCGATGCACATATCGCGCTATCATAAGAGGAGGAGGCGCTATCGAAGTTTGCTAAGGTCGGCGTTACATATAAACAACGTCTTATGACAATGTTGTAGCAAACCAAACGACGCGATGCACATATCGCGCTATCATAAGAGGAGGAGGCGCTATCGAAGTTTGCTAAGGTCGGCGTTACATATAAACAACGTCTTATGACAATGTTTGTAGCAAACCAAACGACGCGATGCACATATCGCGCTATCATAAGAGGAGGAGGCGCTATCGAAGTTTGCTAAGGTCGGCGTTACATATAAACAACGTCTTATGACAATGTTGTAGCAAACCAAACGACGCG
Source organism: Polyommatus iphigenia (assembly GCA_963422495.1). Classification (NCBI taxonomy): domain Eukaryota; kingdom Metazoa; phylum Arthropoda; class Insecta; order Lepidoptera; family Lycaenidae; genus Polyommatus; species Polyommatus iphigenia. The sequence continues at coordinate 3,176,004 of OY730189.1, forward strand.
ATGCACATATCGCGCTATCATAAGAGGAGGAGGCGCTATCGAAGTTTGCTAAGGTCGGCGTTACATATAAACAACGTCTTATGACAATGTTGTAGCAAACCAAACGACGCGATGCACATATCGCGCTATCATAAGAGGAGGAGGCGCTATCGAAGTTTGCTAAGGTCGGCGTTACATATAAACAACGTCTTATGACAATGTTGTAGCAAACCAAACGACGCGATGCACATATCGCGCTATCATAAGAGGAGGAGGCGCTATCGAAGTTTGCTAAGGTCGGCGTTACATATAAACAACGTCTTATGACAATGTTGTAGCAAACCAAACGACGCGATGCACATATCGCGCTATCATAAGAGGAGGAGGCGCTATCGAAGTTTGCTAAGGTCGGCGTTACATATAAACAACGTCTTATGACAATGTTGTAGCAAACCAAACGACGCGATGCACATATCGCGCTATCATAAGAGGAGGAGGCGCTATCGAAGTTTGCTAAGGTCGGCGTTACATATAAACAACGTCTTATGACAATGTTGTAGCAAACCAAACGACGCGATGCACATATCGCGCTATCATAAGAGGAGGAGGCGCTATCGAAGTTTGCTAAGGTCGGCGTTACATATAAACAACGTCTTATGACAATGTTGTAGCAAACCAAACGACGCGATGCACATATCGCGCTATCATAAGAGGAGGAGGCGCTATCGAAGTTTGCTAAGGTCGGCGTTACATATAAACAACGTCTTATGACAATGTTGTAGCAAACCAAACGACGCGATGCACATATCGCGCTATCATAAGAGGAGGAGGCGCTATCGAAGTTTGCTAAGGTCGGCGTTACATATAAACAACGTCTTATGACAATGTTTTAGCAAACCAAACGACGCGATGCACATATCGCGCTATCATAAGAGGAGGAGGCGCTATCGAAGTTTGCTAAGGTCGGCGTTACATATAAACAACGTCTTATGACAATGTTGTAGCAAACCAAACGACGCGATGCACATATCGCGCTATCATAAGAGGAGGAGGCGCTATCGAAGTTTGCTAAGGTCGGCGTTACATATAAACAACGTCTTATGACAATGTTGTAGCAAACCAAACGACGCGATGCACATATCGCGCTATCATAAGAGGAGGAGGCGCTATCGAAGTTTGCTAAGGTCGGCGTTACATATAAACAACGTCTTATGACAATGTTGTAGCAAACCAAACGACGCGATGCACATATCGCGCTATCATAAGAGGAGGAGGCGCTATCGAAGTTTGCTAAGGTCGGCGTTACATATAAACAACGTCTTATGACAATGTTGTAGCAAACCAAACGACGCGATGCACATATCGCGCTATCATAAGAGGAGGAGGCGCTATCGAAGTTTGCTAAGGTCGGCGTTACATATAAACAACGTCTTATGACAATGTTGTAGCAAACCAAACGACGCGATGCACATATCGCGCTATCATAAGAGGAGGAGGCGCTATCGAAGTTTGCTAAGGTCGGCGTTACATATAAACAACGTCTTATGACAATGTTGTAGCAAACCAAACGACGCGATGCACATATCGCGCTATCATAAGAGGAGGAGGCGCTATCGAAGTTTGCTAAGGTCGGCGTTACATATAAACAACGTCTTATGACAAGGTTGTAGCAAACCAAACGACGCGATGCACATATCGCGCTATCATAAGAGGAGGAGGCGCTATCGAAGTTTGCTAAGGTCGGCGTTACATATAAACAACGTCTTATGACAATGTTGTAGCAAACCAAACGACGCGATGCACATATCGCGCTATCATAAGAGGAGGAGGCGCTATCGAAGTTTGCTAAGGTCGGCGTTACATATAAACAACGTCTTATGACAATGTTGTAGCAAACCAAACGACGCGATGCACATATCGCGCTATCATAAGAGGAGGAGGCGCTATCGAAGTTTGCTAAGGTCGGCGTTACATATAAACAACGTCTTATGACAATGTTGTAGCAAACCAAACGACGCGATGCACATATCGCGCTATCATAAGAGGAGGAGGCGCTATCGAAGTTTGCTAAGGTCGGCGTTACATATAAACAACGTCTTATGACAATGTTTGAAATAATAATAGTAGTCTGTTTAAACATACGTTTGCCAGATCAGCTAGCCTAACCTTGATGATGATTAGTGATTGATTACATTTGACACATTCGCGCGAAATCGCCGTTTGTGGACAGAAATTGACAGTTATGGTTATTTAAATGTATGGCCAACTTGAAGAGTGGCATGGCTCCGCAATACGCAAATTGCAATCCATTGCGCGGTGTGTTCTATTTAGCGAAAACCACCTAGGGACGTGACCCGCTGAGTATATAGACCGGCGAGGTAACACGTATATTTGACGCAACGATGCCGTAACGTTTTGTAATTATTATTGTTCTATTTACAATGAGCCTAACGATATGGCACGTGTTCGAAATTTGAATCCTGTGGAATATCATTTTTTTATGAACTAGGTAAAGAGCAGACGGAACACCTAATTGTAATTTGTAAGCGATAGCGTAATCGCAAACACACGCGCTCCCGTTGTGTTGTAGCCTTGTAAGACTCTTGTGAGTTGTGGGGTTCTATTATGTTGCCTCGAATGTAACTTAGTAAGGCATTCCATGGGAACCGTAGATTTTCCCGAAAAAAGGTTTAAATGTCCTGTGTCCTGTGTGTGGTTTTAATGTGTACTTCCTTGGTCCTTAACTCCTTACCCGTGGTGGGTGAAGCCAAACGAGCGTAATTTTGTGAGTCGTGAGTCGCAGTATTTCGGTCGCGTAAATATTTTTCATCCGAATCATGGCTCACAAAATTACGCTCGTGTGAATGAAGTAGGATTTTTCTATGAAACTGAATGCAGCAGAATTTCTGCCAACCGAAATTTTGCGACTCACGATTCACAAAACGCTCGTTTGGCTTCACCCTCTCATAAGTCTCATCTGTGCCGAATCACATAAAATCATTCCTACTGTTCTGTACTGTACTGTTTGTGAGATTACCATTTTTTTTTTATTAAATAAGGGGGCAAACGAGCAAACGGGTCACCTGATGGTAAGCAACTACCGTCGCCCATGGACACTCGCAACGTCAGAAGAGCTGCAGGTGCGTTGCCGGCCTTTTAAGAGGGAATACGCTCTTTTCTTGAAGGTTTGCAGGATTACCATTTACCGGGTTCAAACAAACTAAGTAAAATTTTAAGGACGTCTCGAGTCTCGACTCTGACAATAAAGTGTACATTTCTCCTCACATAAAATGCGCCACTTTTTCGTACTAAACTTGTTTTTCAGAAAGTATGAACCATCTATCTAGTTTCTAGTTGATCAACATGTAGAAGATGTACCGTTGGCGCAACATTGCCAGGTCTATTTATTAGTGGCCAATACTAACGGGGCCTAACCGCGAAACAAAATTAGACCCAGCGTAGTCCCTACAAAAAATTTGCTACCCAATTTCAAACTCTAATCCGTTCTGTTAAGGTTTACTTTGTGGTGGAGTTTCGAGGTATTGTTTCATCGACCTTGCTATTCAATAATTTCCCGATACCGAGTTTGCGGCATCGTAACGGGATCGCACCTAGATCGCGAATGCTAGATGCAGATCTACAATCTACATTCTAGATGAAGACACAGACGGAAAATGTTACAGTAAGGCCCATCTACATAATATAACGTCTTAGGGTCAATTCACATCGCAACGCGGTGCGTGAATGCATTTCTTAATTTGTACTGAATTGACAGCTACATCAATTGCGTGAGACTTTCTGGATGATGATTTGGAATCATCTATCTATATTATAATATTGCGTCGCAAATTTTTTTGATTTTTTTAAACCCTACCCACAAATCACAGTTTTGTAAATATTTAAAATGACTATGAACCCTCCCTCTTAAGTATAATTTGCACAGAGCCAGTACTGGCTGCCAATAAGACTGGCAGCCAGTATTGGCTTGACATATGCCGCGAGTGAACAGTTTGGCCTGGCTTGAAAAACTGTTCACACGCGGCATATGCCAAGCCAATACTGGCTGCCAGTCTTATTGGCAGCCAGTACTGGCTCTGTGTAAATTATACTTTAGGGTCAATTCAGACCGTAACGCGACGCGCAGATGCATTTCTTAATTTTTATATCAAATTAATCTACGGCTTAAAATAATATACTACTAACTACACTAATCAAGACCAGCCTACATAGATATGGCACATAGGCCGTATTCTAGCTGTAGGTTACAATGTCACGTCGGGGCAGCGATAAGACAGGACATGGACGTAGACAACCCAACACGGAGAACGCATTACCGCATTACATTATGACGTATCATAATATAGGGACACCGACAAGATTGATTTTTTCATAAGGTGTGATACTAATCATGGAAAAATCTGACGAGCTAATTAGATTCGCATTCGCTTTATTTGCATCATTAACATACATATCGAAAAGATAATAATATTATTATTATGTTAACGTTGAGACATGCTACGTGTACAGTTTGCATAAATTGACATCAGAATAAAATTATGTGTGGGTAGGTGACAATATAGAATAGAATAAGTCACAAATCACAATGTGTAAAGGTTACGCTTTTTAATAAATAATTTAAATTAATTCGAAAATTAATTGTCGTTTTGGTTAAGGGAACTTGCAGAAATTATAAATAGCAACACAATATTGTTATATTAAATAACTAATATACTTACTTTAATACTTAAGTACTTTAAATAAAATAAAAATAATAAAAAAAAAATACTTAGTTCAAGTTTCGGATTGCTGACACCTTACACACACATAATATTCGTACGTACAATAACCTTATTGGAAAGCTATTTCGCTAAGTCAAGTTTTCCATTATGATTGATTACTAAGTGCGTCTTCCATACTGATGGTATGTCAATGGTTCTCCTGAACTGGTAATTGGTATCCACATCCTAGTGTTTGGAGTGTAGACATTAGACACTAGACAGGTACGAAACTGAAACAATTTTAGGGTATGGAGAATATGTAGTTTGAGTCCTTTACAGTTTACATGATAGGACTTCATACGCTGCCAGTTTTGCAACCGGTCTTTCAAAGGGGTAAAAGGCCTGAACATTCTCATAGGTAAGACACACAGCCACAGCCCAAACGTCAGTAACACACCCACAACACCCCCATCCCCGTCATGCGATATTCCTTTTTGGCAAAAAATTTCAAACTACAAATGGTCACTACCCATCCTTAAACGCATCCCGAAAGGTGCTCGGGTTCAAGTGGCCAAGCAACTTTCATCCATAATTAGAGAGGTCATTTCGCATCCCGACAGCTGCCAGCGGTGGGAAAGTCTCCTCTCTTTTCCGTTCCATGTCCTACATGCAATCCAAGATAAAAAAAAAACACTCACTTCTATCATTAAAAACAACTGCTCCAACTTTAACAACCACACCATCAATGCCTCTCTACCCCTTCATTCTCTTAATAACCCACCCCCGCATCTTCTTCGTAAACAACACAACTCGATACACAAAATCGAATCTAAGATCAGCGATGGAGACCTAAAAGGTGCTGCCAACATGCTTTTTTCTAGCGATAGCATAGCCCAATACAACCCTCAAAGCTCAATAGAAGCCCTCCGTGACAAACATCCCACACTCCCACCACCGAACATACCTCCTTCGTCTAGTCCTTCTGTGCAAACCGTAGAGGCCTCCATAAAAGATGTAAAAAACGCGATAATGTCTTTCAGGACTGGATCGGCCAGCGGTAACGATGGTCTAAGTCCCCAGCACCTGAAAGACTTAATCAGTGCATCTGAAGACTCCAGCAGAGCGCTTCTAGAGGACCTGACGGCCTTAATAAATTTGATGCTTTCTGGCAAGGTCCATCACGATTTCACGAGTATTTTATATGGCGGTAATTTATGCGCTTTAAAGAAAAAGACGGTGGTATTCGTCCCATAGCGGTCGGTTGCACCTACCGTAGAATCGCATCGAAAATTTGTTGCAAGCACATTAGTCATTACGAACAAACTTAGAGATGTTTTTCAGCCTGTACAACTTGGTTTCGGGAGTAAGGGTGGATGTGAAGCCGCCGTCCACGCCCTCCGCACTTATATTAAATCCAAAACCGAACAAGTGATCGTGAAGGTTGATGTAAAAAATGCCTTCAACTCCGTATCTAGAAGTGCTCTGCTCAAGGAAGTCCATAACCACATTCCCGAAATTTATGAATACATCCTCCAAAGCTACGGCGCCAATTCGACACTTCTATACAACAGCGATTGCCTACTATCCTCTACTGGTTGCCAGCAAGGCGATCCTCTGGGCCCCACGACGTAATAATGTCTAAATTTAACAATTTGGCCCCTTGTATCAAAATTCTCAGTAAAGAAACCCCCCGCCTTTTAGGTGCCCCCATATTCAACGACGGTTTTGAGCCTTACGTTTCGGAACAAAAACAAAAATTCGTAGAATCTTCCGGCAAACTCGTCGCAATAAAATCCCATATGGCTTACTAATAAATTAAAATAATTCGTTTTTGTTTGTTTGTGCCCCAATTTACATATGTCCTGAGCTGCTGCCCTCTATGGGAGTATCCCAACCTTCTTTCCCATTTAGACACTGTTTTAAAAGACACAGTAATGAATATTTTCAACTGCCAAATCTCTGACACCTCCTGGGCCCAAGCTACTCTCCCCATTCGTTTCGGTGGCTTGGGTCTTAGAAGTGTGTCCAGCGTGTCTCTTCCCGCCTTCCTTTCTTCAGCTCACAGCATTCATCCTCTTTTCATCAAAATCATCACCAATTCTTTTGGAAACATAGGCATTGAGTCACTAGCTGAGGCGATCAACGCTTGGAAACGTGTTTGTCCCAGTGACGTTCCAGTTAACCCCAATATCCAAAAGAATTGGGATGAACCCCTAATCAATTTGGCACAAACAGACATACTAAATTCATCGTCCACTACAGATAGCGCGCGTCTCCTAGCGTCCGCTGAGCCGGAATCAGGCTACTGGCTCCAGGCAAACCCATCATCCAATACCGGAACACTATTAGACAATCATAGATTCAATCTATCACTCAGTTTGCGACTAGGAGCCAATATCAGCGAACCCCACCGCTGCCACTGCGGCGCCGCGCCGCAGTAGACCGCCAGGGTCACCACGGTCTGTCTTGTCGACGCAGCGCCGGCCGCCAGTCCCGCCATGCTTCCTTGAACGACGTGATCCGCAGGGCTCTTGTCTCCGTCAACGTGCCGGCCACTCTCGAGCCGAACGGTATCGCACGTGACGACGGCAAAAGGCCCGACGGAATGACGCTCGTTCCATGGAGCCGCGGGAGGCCTCTTGTTTGGGACGCCACCTGCGTTGATACGCTAGCGGCGTCGTACGTGACGGCCACAACAAGAGAGGCCGGAGCTGCGGCGGCACAAGCGGAGACAAACAAAAGAAGAAAATATGAAGCACTGGGGAATGATTACTTTTTTGTACCTTTCGGCGTTGAAACCCTGGGCCCGTGGGGCCCTGGTGCCAAGCTATTGTTCAAAGAGTTATCCCAAAGACTAGTTGAGAAAACCAACGATCCCAGAACTAGCGCTTACCTAGGCCAACGTATCAGTCTTGCGAATTGCGATACAGCGAGGTGATGCTGCCAGCCTCTTGGGTAAATTGCCCGCAGCCTCCGACTTAGATTTAGTTTTTTATATATAGTTTTTTTTCCGCTTGTTTTATATTTTAGTAATATATTTTATTGTAATTTTAATTGTATTATAAAATATTATATTTTGTAATATTTAACACTTTCGAGGACAGAACGACATTATACGTCATAGTTCGAAATTTTGATACGGCACAACGTACGATGACGTCCAAATAACATTTGGATTTTACAGCAGAACGTTCATTTCCGATTAACTTTCAAGTTAAAATCCCATAAAATGTATCTTGTGTCACAACATGTAAAATTCCCGAAGCTCTACTGTCACGTAGAGTAAGTTTTAAACTATTTCAAATAAGTGCCGATGACAGTTGGCGGTGACGTTACTCGCACACGCACAACGTGTTTATACATCCCGCGCGCCTCCCGCGCTCCTAGATTCGGCGCGGCTGCGTCACTGCGGAGGTGCACTCGCATCAGGGTAACATTTCGTGGCATATTGTAATATTTTCCGCGACAAAACATCTTGAGTATTTAGTTTATTTTATTTGTATGTTATTCTTTCGTTAGACAAAATATTATTTAACTATAAATTAATAATTTTATTTAACTATTAATAATAATTTTAATATATTTATTTTCGATGATTCCGACAATGATGATGGTGGAAAAAATGGTTCAGATAAATCCGTTGAGAGTGATCATTCGCTCACTGTGAACTCACCATCACCTCAAGCTCCTGACTCATCACGTTTTCAAGAGGAGGGTTAGGAGGAGGGTTACACGCTGGACGTTATGACACGTTGTGTCCGTACACGTCTAGTTAATTTTACTTTAAATGACGTAACGTATTGATACGATGACGTGATAAAACGGTTGTGTCATGATGTGTATAAATTAATATGTTTCAATGGGACGCTACGTACTCATACGTCGAATAATTTGTATGGACATTTACTGTGTCATTTTGTTAAACAGTCTCAAGTGCTTGCGTCCCCGAAAGTGTTAAAATAAATTTCATGATAGGATACTTTATATCCCGGAAAAATGTACAGTTCCCGAGCGATAAATGAATTTTAGGGCAACGGAGTTGCGGGGGTCATCTAGTGAAATCTAGTAAGTATAAAAAAATCTCGTGTCCACAGTGTTTGTGCGCGAACTCCTCCAAAACGGCTCAACCGATGAAATGAAATTTTAATTATTTTGTACCATGCATGTACATTCGTTAGGCCTGGGAATAGGTTTTATCTTCTTTTTATATCGATTATCGATATTAGAAAATATAACTTATAATATGGGCTATGGCAAATCAACGTTTGCCGGGTCAGCTAGTAAATAGTAATATTATAAATCTTTTAGACCCATTGAGATCTCAATGTTTAGACCATGTTTAGACCAAATTTAGTTCACCTGTCGCGCACGAGTCTCCGTGGAATTTTAGGTATGCAACATTAATCTAGGCTACCTTCAAGTTTACGTGCTATAAATAATATTATGTATACTAACGACATTCAGAATTATTTAACCTCCGACAGCACCTTATGGTTATACTCTCGTACAAACATTGAGGTAATGTAAATACGATATAGCCCCATGGGGCTTAAAATGTTACAATTTGCGCCCATGCCAACCTTGTAGTCTGTTGCTGATATTAAAATATCACCCTCCTTTTGAAAGTCAGGGGATTCCGGATTTGAGATCTTAGCAGTTAGCGCAAAGACTTAACGAGTAGGTATTTGTAATAATATTAAATGAACAGAAATTTATGACCCATAATTTACAAGTCAGTAAGATAATGCCCACAACTCAGCTGCGCCAAATTTCGTGCGGAAACCGTACATTTTTCCCAGATGAAAACTATACATTGGTCCCTCATCTGCCTATGAATTAAGTATTAATGGTACAGAATAATATTAAAGCTCCGTTTAGACCAAACGACTAACGAGCGAATGCTCATTCTAGTAAAGCTCTTTTGATTTAAAGTAACAACGAGCATTCTTTCGTTGTTCTAGTGTGTTCGCCACGTGTTCGGCGGTAAATAGGTAGAATGCTCTAAGAATCTCGCTTGTTTGGTGTAAACGACGCAAGAGCGCTCGAGCAATTGCCTAGAGCGTTCTTTCGTGTTCGGACGTGCTCGCTCTTCGAGGCGGTCTCTTCAAAGGGATTCTAGTGTTCTTGATATTTTTACTTTTTGGCGGCTGGTTTTAGGTAGTTTATCAAAGGTTATTTCGTAAATATGGATTGGAGTATTGAAAAATGTTTACAAATGATAGAATTATACCATAACAAAAGATGTTTATGGGATCCAACCTTTGATGACTATAAAAATAAATTAACTACTTATCGTTGACGAATGAGCAATGAGCATTCGCTCATTTGGTCTAAACGGAGCTATATGATTCTCATCTATAGAGCAAAAATTCTTATTCTTGATGTTCTTGTTGATTCGATTGGTGTAAACGATCTAAAGTATGTTGTAACTAGGGAATGCAATACCGGGATACCGGGATCCCGAAATACCGGGATCCCGCATACATTTTGCGGGACTAATCCCGGTCGAAAATTTTGCGGGATCCCGCGGGACTGGCGGGATTACAAAGAAATATGATTCATACTCGTAACTTTGCGCGCGGGAGTTCGTGAACTGGCTACAGGCAGCCCGCTAAACAATTTACCTTCAATTCACTTTAAATGACAATGGGGATTGTCCATTTTTTTTTTAATTTTGCTCATAACAAAAACATTTCGAGAAATAAGGTCAGTGATCGTTTTTCTGTATATAAACGAAAAAAATACCCATTAGTTACTTATATTTTTTAACCTTAGTTTGACCTTCAATGGCGTTAAATTAGCAATAAATTCGACCAACATTACGTTTCGAACTTTTGTTAAGCTTCTCGTATCAGCTTTCACATAATGAGCACTTGCATTTGACGAACCAGCCATTATAAATAAGATCGAAAGGAAATTTAAAACAAACACAGAGGTCAATTGGCCGCCGATGATGACGTCAGAGCGAAACTTTAAAAATTTATTGAGAAAAAACTAGCCAATGAATTTCAAAATTATTTAATTTATTTTCTTAAAATACCCTATTTTAACGAAAAAAATATAAAAAGTACATGTGATTTTTTTTGGACAATGCCCATTGAGCCAACCAGCGTGGATGCTGAGCGAGCTTTTCCAGAACCGTTTCGGAATCTTTGGGCACGATTTTTAGTTTTTACCTATATTTCGATTTTTTATATAAAAGATGAAAATAAATAAGCTAGTTTTCTTAACTATTACGAATTTTAAATTTATTTTACTAATAATATAAGATTTACAAATAAGATAATTTAAATTACGAAAATTTCTTAATTATTACGAAGCCATTTCCAAAAAAGTTATAAGTTTTTCTTTAATTTTTTTTTAAAGTCTGAAGTATGGAGGTGTTAATAAACCCTTGAAAAAAGTGTCCGACAAAGTTTGTTTTATTTAAGATTCTAAGAATAAAACGGGCTCTATCAAGTAAAGTCAAAAAGTATTTTAAAAGTTTAAGTCCACCCAGCGGGACCCCGCAAATACCGGGATCCAGCGGGATTGTGATGGTTCAATCCCGCAAATACCGGGATTGAAATTCTCTTGCGGGATTGCATTCCCTAGTTGTAACGAATAACGAATTATAGTTTACACTAAACGAATACGAAAGAATGTTCTTGTGCTGTTCTTGCTCTATGTTCTTTTGGTGTTTACCCACCTTAAGAAGTTTGCATGCTCGCATGGGGCATTGTGAAACGCGGATACAATATTGACCTTATTAATTAAGTGTAAAAGTTACCTCACTTATGTACTCGAACGAGAACGAAATTTGCACGCGAGCATAAAAGCTGTATTTACCAATGCAATCGTTATTACAACTCTGAAAATAAATTTCGAATGCTCGAATTACAATTATTCGAATCTTACATTCGAGTGTGATTTTCATTATTTAAAATCGAGGCATCAGTTGCTCAAGCATTAATCTATACTAATATTAAAAATGCGAAAGTATCTCTGTCTGTCTGTCTGTCTGTCTGTCTCGCTTTTACGCCAAAACTACTGAACCGATTGTAATGAAATTTTGTACACAGATAGTCTAAAGCCTGAGAAAGGACATAGGCTACTTTTAAACTGGAAAAAGGGGTTGCAAGGGGGTGTTTATGCGTATATTTGTTCAAAATAAGTTAGTTCCAAAAATTCATAACAGATGGCGCTAAGAGTCGCCTACATCGCGCTATCGCTTGCTCATAAGTCTTTCTATAAGAGGTGGTACCATACTTTGCTTGATTTTCGATTCTTTCGATTGTTTTACGCGTTATTAAATAACTCGCTGCTCAGTACTTTATCTATGCAGTGACGTAACCTTAAAGTTTAAACCTACCAATGATAAAATATAGTTTATGGGTAAAGCTAAAGTTGTGTAATGGGGGGCAAATAAGCTTTACACACTGCACAGCTGTTTTTGGGTATTTTGATTTAAGGGGTACCAGGGTTTTAAAAAGCTTTTAAATTTGACACCTGTTGACACCGCGCGCTATAAACCGAAGTCCACGCGGACGAAGTCGCGGGCAACAGCTAGTGAATAATAAAGTAATGGACCATTCCGCTACAGACGAATCTCAACGAGAATTTTTATAAAATAAATTAATTAAAAATCAAAAAACCCGACTGCAAAAAATGTTAACTAAAAAGAATGAAACAAGACCTAATTCTGCCGGAGGCATCGAATCCATGTTTTAATTGATACGACTCTTGCTTACGAGTTTCATGCCAGGATAAATATAAGGTTACATAGAAAAATGTAGAAGAAGAAAGTGGATAATAAAATGCAGTCGGAGGCATGTCGCACCAAGTTTAACATTAATTCATAAATCATAAAATATTATGCCTCCGTTTGTATACAGCAATACGTCGAAATCTTTTGTAAAAATTACACTATTCAATCGTTTTAGTGATTTAGACGATTAATTTTGTCAGGCCAATAAACAACTGAAAATTTAAAAAAACTACAATTTGGTGCAGTTTTATTACAAACTTACTAGTACAATTATATATTCCATATCAAAAATTTTAACTTAAAAAGTCAAAACTCAAAATCCACCCGCGTTGAAAGAAAAGTGTCATAGCGAGCGCTACGATTTCAACGCGCGTCACGGGCATGCCTCACGTTCGCTGTTGACTGCGCTATAACGCATGCCCTTGATGAACAAAAAAAGGCCCAGTGTGGACAAAGCTTAAACGGTACGTACTACGTAGGTAATAATTATTATAGGCAACAAAATCTGGCACACCGTGACCAGTAACATGGGAATTTTAACTTTACAAAGTAAACAATAAGGCGTGAATTCGTTAGGTGCGATATATTATTGCATGTTTAGTGTTTATTCTCGTATGGTCAATACTTTTCACAAACATTATGAAAGAAAGTAGTGTTATAATGGGTTTGATTATTTTGAATTGCTGCGCTAATAGGTTGTTTATACTTTATGCTTGAAAATTCCTAGACCAAAATATATTTAAGCAGAATAATAGAAATTTTGCTGCGAAAAATACGTTGTTTTGGATCAAAACTACGTATTTTTCACAGCAAATTTTGCTTTTGAGCAATCAAAACAAACTTGTTTTGATTATTTTGATTCGTTTTTCTTTATTTATGAAGAAGTGATCAATGAAAATCGGCCAAGTGCGAGTCAGGCTCGCGCACCAAGGGTTCCGCACCGTACCATAGAGCGAAAATAGGTAAAAAAGTTGTGTCTTTTCCTTTTGTTAGTTATAAAACTTACTTAAAAGTTATAAGATAAAACGCAAATTGCTAAACAATGTTCCCGGGTCAGCTTTATTATATCGAGCGAATATCGACCTGCGACTGTGTTAAATCAAAGTTAAGTTTAATCTCATTATTTCCCAGTTACCGAACATCTGGGCCGTAAGTAATCAGTAACTGGAACTCAATATTTAATTGATCCTAGTTAACCAAAGTCATTGGACACTAGTTTATGTTTCCATTCTTATTACTTATTAGTTAGGAATTAGTTATTACCAAGTTATTGTATTACTTACTGTTAAAACAAAATACTAGGTTCCAAATTCCAATGAAACATTTGACCTTACTTACTTACATAGTTACATCTCAACATAAGTATGAAGACCATATTAATATTATGAAGACTTTTTAAATTTAAGTACAGCATGGTACAGCTAAGAAACTCAAGGGTAACTGCTTAGTTTTTGTTTTAAGACCTAGGACGTAAACAATCAGACCAATAATGGTATAACAACAGGTTTGATTGCCTATGTCTAGTAATTTAATAGAGCTCCTAGTTGTATCTCATTTCACACAGTGCATGCAACTTCAAGCTATTCGTGCAAAGTAATATCCTTTATTGCTTCCACATAAGATTCACTTCAGAAACTCCCTAGGTAAGATAATTCCAAGCGGAGTATATCTGCTGCATTCCATCATTCAATTATTTCGCCGGCTCGCACGAACTTCGCTCGTTCGTTCGCCGCCAGTCGCGATCTGTATTTCGTGTGAGCGTGTCGTTCGTTGCTCCAACGTAGCCCGCGTAAACATTATTGTAAATACCTAATTACTGTGATTCTTCTCTTGTGTATTAGTGGATTAGTTCTGTGAACGTGCATGTGTGTGTGAAACTAGTTGTCGTTTTCTTGTGCCACGGCCCTGTTTTTGGATTTTCTATCGCAGTATTGTGGTGAGTGTAGATAAAGATTTGCGCCTTAAAAAGTAGAAACCTTAAACCGGTATTACATTCTTATCACAGTTCACACGCGACAAAAAAGCACCTCAAAGTTGATTATGTTGAGTACTACTCGATTAAAATGCCTCGTTTCTTGAACTAAATAGAACAAGTCCGAATGTCAAACAGGTTTTAAGGGAAAAAAGTAATTTAGCGTAAAATTAATGATTCTGACGCATCTAGATTGATTTTTTTCCTTATGTAAATCTGTATTCTGAGATTTCATTACGAGGATCTGTTAAATTATATTACCGTACGATTATGTACAACAGTACAATATTATTAGTATAAGTAAAGCTGCAGTTTGGTGCAGAAAATTTCAATGCCTCAACCACCCTAAACACCTTATTAGTTATTAGTCATACTTTGCTCTTATCAGATCCGGTGTTATGCTATAACACTTTAAAAATTACTATTAAACTTCACAACTTCGCTGCGCTGAAGTTCGTAAATATCGCAGAAATCGTACATTTTTCCGCGATTTAAAATATCTTACGTATCTCCATTCTCCAATCTCCATGTACCTTTCTTTCATCAAAATCTTTGCGGCCGCGGCAGTTAAACTTATAGGTACCTAATATAATACAGAACTTGGATGTTATCAATAATGTTATCAATCTTTTTTTTACCATGCCTTCGTACATCGAAGAAAAAGTATTTTTAACCCTAAAAGCGACAGTAAGAGTAACCCAATGATTAACTTTCTAAAGTTTTTCGAAATGAAAATAAACCGGTTTACGATGTAGGTTGTTTTATGCAATCCATTTTGATCAGGCCAATCGGCAATCGGTTACAATAATTGCAATCAACTATGTCTGACTGCAGATTAAACTTCTACAGACAGTCAGTACATTCAAATCTATACTAATATTATAATTGGGAATGTGTCTGTCTGTTGCATTTTCACACCCAAACCGCTGAACCGATTTTGTTGGGTTACATAATATTTTGAGTCCCGGGAGCGAACATAGGCCTACTTTTATCCCGGAAAAATGTACGGTTCCCGCGCGATTTACGAATTTCGACGCAACGGATTTGCGGGCATGTGGTATTCAAATATTTTTGAAGTTTAAACTTCTTTAGCTGTGTTGTGCACTTGTATCCAAATACTACATAATATTTGGATTCCAAAATCCAAATATGGATATACATATATCCAAATTTTGGATTAAAAACTTTGGAACTCGCGATTTACGGTAATCTCAGAAAAGGCACGGAGAATGAACGAATTTCGACGCAAGTTGCGGCAACGCCTAGTACAATTGTTATTCAGAATTTTTATTCAAACCTTGCAATAAATTTCCTTCGATAAGTGTAGACTGTAGAATGGATTAGCTCTTATCTGAGGAATTTGCGTATCGTTTTTACAATTACAATAAATATTATTGTCATAACCAATTTACCAAACAAAAGTATTAACTTCTCTAGTAGGAATGCCTTATCGATAAGATATCAGAGGTTTATCCTTGCGTAGTTAATGATAAATAGCAGCTTCGGTAAATAGTGGTGGTAACTGGTAAGTTATGTCTAGGTACATACTTGTTAGTAATTGTTACCTCAGTAGGGCTGAGGGCTAGCATAACAACACAACAGTAGACATGGGAAAGAATCGACATACTGACAGATTTTATCGATAAATTGGCGGATTTCCATTGTCTGTCACTTTGTCTATTCTTCCGTAGAAAGAAACCGTTTCTATGGTGACCATGCTACGCCTACTGAAGCGATTTTAATGAAATTCGGTATGGAGATACTTTGAGTACCTGAAAAAGACGTAAGGTAAGTGTCGAAAATGTACGGTTCCCGGGTACGGTAAGGTGCGGAACCCTAAAATCATTACCTACTCAGTAGATAAGTAAAAATTCTTGTTATCAGAGGATTCACCCTAAGGTCAATGACCCGAGGGGACAGAATACGAAAAGGAAGAAAGGCGGAAAAGGTGAGAGGAATGAGGATATATCCATCTCTTTCTCTTAGCGAAATATTTTCTTGCAACATAACTGTACCCTGATTGTAGTATTTTAATGTTACAGCAATACAGCATCTTTTCCCATTCGACCCAGACAGTTTTTTTCAAGAGCTCAATGTTATTCGTAGGGTAAGTTCCGAAGTATAACTCAGTATACAGGCCAGTGCTCAAGGCGTCATATTGTATCCAATGCTATATTGTAATTTGTACTAGTGTGCCACTGATGAGACAAGTGTGACGTATTATAATGACATCCCAATTCCCAACAAACTACAAAGTCATAATGTACTGGCGCATATTTCGGCACGAATCAACAGCTAAATGTCAAACACTGGCCTGTATACTGGGTTAAATTTCCGGACTCACCCTGTCCAACGACAATTTTCGTTTGACGTTTTTGGAATTTGATTCGTATGATGGGTCACAGGAATCTGGATCGACCAAGGAACGAAGTGAATGTCGAATTAAGATAGTAGAATTCGAGTACATCATGTTCTCACAATAGTTGGCTAATGGCTGACCCCTCACCACCTCGACCTTAGGATTTTGATTGACACTTCTGTGCTCGAATGTACATGACTGTAATCGCCTGTACTTGACCAACAGTATTGACTGCTTGACTGTTCGAGTACAACACTTGTGCAATTGACTGTACTAGTTCTGCACAGTTTGCTTACTATGACTGTACAAGTTAAGTTTTACAGTTATCAGAAAACATTAATTAAAATATTAACGAAGCTTAACAGCATCTTTTAATCACACTGATGCACCCGTACTTAGCTGTAAGTTGTAACTCAGCTAAAACACGCCTGTAGTCGTTGCGCGGTCATTCTTGTTGATCATGAACCTGTGACGTCAGCAGTACAACCGAGTAGAAAAGTGACGGACGTGGCCAGTGGAAACTCGTAGGAAGTGGCAATCGATACTCGATACACAACAGTTGTAGGACTGTGCTGTCGAAAAGTGTTATGATATTTCACGTTTTTTTTCTCTCAATTTTTGACCTGTTTTTTTACAATAACGAGTTAAGTATAATTTACTGCCAATAAGACTGGCAGCCAGTATTGGCTTGGCATATGCCGCGTGTGAACAGTTTTTCAAGCCAGGCCAAACTGTTCACACGCGGCATATGCCAAGCCAATACTGTCTGCTAGTCTTATTGGTAGCCAGTACTGGCTCTGTAAATTATACTCTAATTGTTTTGTAAATTGTGAGCAAGTAACAGGCCTCGATGGATCAAAAATCAGTGATTGCACGCATAGAATTTACACATTAGAAACCATCAACATATTACGCCACATCCACATGTTATGGAGACCTCTTGATTCAGGCGGTATGGACTGTCAATTGTCATGCAATATGAGCTGACCCTTAACAGTAACGGTCAGCTCATATGGTAAGTACAGACTTTCATCATTCTAGTCTCTCAAACGGCGTTCTATTCGAACACACTTGTCTACACGTCAGTACATGTAACAGGGCACCTAATAATTGGCATTAGCGCGATCGAATTCCACTTGTGCGTCTAACTGTACACCTTATCATGTTACCACGTTTCTAATGATAGCGCCTTTTACTTGTAAACAGATCATCCAAACTAATAAATGCGCAAGTTTGTCTGTCTGTTACCTCTAGCGATGCAACCGCTCAATCGATTTTGATAAGGTACGCAGATATTTTGAGCCCCGAGAACATACAAAGGGTAGATTTTGTTGGTTACAGCGCGATAAAATTTGTTACATTTTTAAGGACAAAAACTATTTTAAGGCCGTCCCCCGAGCAAACGACCTTGGCCATACATTTGCCGCGTTGCCGAGATCGCGCCAAAACCCTATTATTTTTACTTATCTTAGTTCAAAATTGTCCTAAAAAAAATTAAAACGGGGAATATGTAGGTTATGATATTGTCGATCTATTGGCGTGAGTTTCAAATAAAAGTAATTTGTAAATCCTAAGGAGATGCTTAATGTATGCTTGAATTTTAGTAAATTGGTATTACTTTGGAAGCTGATATCATGAGTATAATAAACAAAAATAGAAAATTTAAAACGGGGAAAGGAATGTTGATATACTGAAGATCATTGGCATGTATTTTTATTATAACTTTGTAGCTTTCAGATTATGAGTTTATAATGCTTTAAATACGGTAAATTACGGAATCTCCGTAGGGAATGCCCTTAATATGTCGGTTTCAGGGGTTCCAAGTACCTTTAAAATAATTCCAGACGTACTTGTGATTTGTGAAATAAATAAAATTTTCAAAACCATTGCTAAAAGTGTAGGTTTGGCTAGCCAAAAAAATCTGCCTGATTTGATGGAGTTAACAAAACAGGATGATAAATAATATTTTATGTAAATTATGTTGTTCGCAAGAAAAAAGATCATTTTACTTTTTGCCAGCAACATACATTACAATGATGATGACTCATTAATGATATTCTGAAATTCAAAACTGATCGTTAAATTTCAGAAAAACATTAAATTGTTATGAAAACCTCGACGCGACGCGGAAGGATCGAAGTACAAGAATAAAGTATATAGCACAAACATATAAAAACATGCATAGTTATTACGTCTTATTAGTTCTTATAATAATATATCCTTGTGTAAAAAGAATAGTAAAAACCTGAGATAATTAGTTCTAAGATACAATAAAGTTGGGTTAAAAAAATTTAAATTGAAACGTACCTACATTTGTGTTTTTTTTTTGGCCTTTAATATGAGAGGACTGAGTATATGTAGCAGCGTTGCCAGACGTCCCGATTTTGGCGGGACGTCCCGATTTTTTCATCAAAATTAAATGTCCCGCGCGGGACAGGCTCAGTCCCGCTTTTCGGGGAAAGCCCAAACGTACATGCAGCGTGCTGAGAAAGAAAGGTGTGTAATGAAGATAAGAGTGTGGGAGGTAGAGGGGTGGATTTACTTCGGCTACTTTTGCTCTCTATTGTCACGTAAACGTTATTTTTACGCAAATAAAAAGATATAAATAAAAAAAAAATTTATATTATACCTATTTTTACTTTGTCCCGCTTTTGACTGAAAAATCCCGCTTTTTCACTCAAAAAGTTCCAAAGTCCCGACTTGGCACAAAAAAAATCTGGCAACGCTGATATGTAGGCACTTTCTTTTTAAATATTAATTATTAAATATGTATTTTGCTTTTTGTCTATTACTGTTTGTGCCCAATAAATTATATTTTCTTTTTTTCTTCCTTCTATTTTTCTGTTTGTTTAGAATCTGACTAAATCAAACAAAAAAATCGAACTTTGCATTAATGTTACTTTAAAATAGTAGAATCTACAGATCGCTGTATCAAGTTGCGACTTGCGATCATTCGAGTTACTTAAATAATAATATTTTCTTTTTTTTCCTCCTTATAATTTTCTGCTTGTTAAGAATCTGACTGGATCGAACAAAGAACGAAGCTGCATCAATGTTGCATCAAAACAATAGAATCAGGGTAGATCGCTGTATCAAATTGCGGTCATTCGTCTAAAAGTCTAGACTCTAGAAGTCTAGATCCTAGAATCAATACTGCTGATGATACTTATTAAGTTCCATAGACTGTGATACAACTGTGGTAATATTTTATATTATCTTCATGCTAGACCGGCAGGCTAGGAAGCAGGCGCATGTAAACGTGGTTTCATAACGTAAAAGTAGCAAAAAAATGCAGTTGTTACGCGCTGAAAAACTTGTCAGTTGTTTCTGAGTTAATTATGGGCTATGGCCCAGGACTCAGGAGCCTTATTTTTGGGTAAAAACTATTTTTAACAATCTTTTGTCTCTTTCAAGGACTCTTGAAAATGTTTTTAATCGCAAGACAAACTTACAGACATATAGATACATACTTTCGCATAATAAGTAGGTGTTATATTAACAAGTCAGGTTCGTGGCAAAAGTGCTTTGGCATGTATACTAGTAATATACTAGTAATAGCCGGTACAGTAGCTTTGGACTGATAAAGGATCAATAAAGTTCCAATGACTATCAAACATGCAACTAAGTACATGCGTTTGTATATTATTCCAAATATTTTGTCTCGAGGCTTTTGAAATTTAAATAAATCAGTGGTGACTCTGAGTGAATAGCATATTTTGAAAGAATTTTTTTCACAGCAATGTTAGCTCAAAAAAAAACAGTTTTTCAGCCCGGCCGCAAATTATCCGCTGATCAGAAAAATTCGGGCGCCCGCCGGAACTTACTCTGTTCATTACATTTTGCTGTAGCCCCGCATACTATCAGAATTCTGACGTGTCAAAAAAGCGGGGCGGGGCGTCTGATTTTTTCTAATCAGAAATTCGGATAATGTGCGGCCGGGCTAAAACCCACTGTTGAAGTAAGGATTGATTCAGACCGCAACGCGACGCGTAGATCTACGCGTCGCGTTGCGGTCTGAATCAATGAATGAATTGATCCTTAGTTTACATAATATTTTGTCGGTTCGTTATAACATACCGATACCATAAACAGCGCATGTATCACCCACGTTACATCATGAATCAAAAATAATAGAGTTTAACTCCAATTTATCGTGTCTATGGTAATTAGTTGATCAAACATGCGCCTACGCATGGTCATAGACCCTGCATTACGCCTGCATATAATGCCAATACTAATAATAAATAATAATATAAATGAATGTGTCTGTCTATTACCTCTACATGCTTAAGTCGCTGAACCAATTTTTATCGGCATGAAGATTGTTTTTTGATTGGGTCTCGGAAAAAATATGGGATAGTAAGCAACGGATAATGTACGGTTCCCGTGCGATACACGAACACCATCGATTATTTATTTTATTTTAATATATTGAGATAACAACAACCTTATAGTCTAAAATATTTAAAAAACACTGTAAGTATGTAACATAATTAATAGGTCAATAAAAGTTATCTACATGAATGATATTATGAAATAATAAATTATATTTAAAAAGTGATTGCTGGCGAAAATTACAACCTAATATTGAGTTATTTGACTTTTTCAAAAACTATCACGTTTGGTCTAGAGTCTAGAATTCTAGACTCTAGTATAAGAATATAAAATTCCCTAGCCGAACATAGAACCTCCTCCTTTTTACGCAAATCGGTTAAAAAATGTAAAATTCAATTACAACGAGTAAATTAATGAATGGGAAATGAAGTTGCGGTATAAATGAATTTCCTTCAGTGCACGGTTGTTAGCTGTCATTGTGCGATTGGCCACGCTCGCTGACATTCCTGGACCGTCGTGGCAGAATGTATGATCACCGTGGTAATTGGCTTTGTCTGTAAAATACGAGAAAAATTATAGATAAGGATAGAATGAGGCAATGGTAATTTCGATGAATTTCTACAGGGGGAGTTCTAAATAATCTTGGTAGAAGCAGATAAAAGGAGGCATGAGGTAACAAGTGGTGAAGGCATACCTTTATTTTGCACACGGGCCACACGCGACAGCCACAAACGCCGTTTTAAGCTAGTCTATAATAATTGGTCGCAAAGTGAATCGTTGTAGCGTGTGGCGGACACCGGCGTCAAAAGATGTATGAAAACTACAGGAAATGTGCCAGTAGCGACGTTTTGTGGTTGTGGCCGGTGGCCTGTGTGCGGGAGCCCTTAGAGATAAAGTTTTCTTATTTCCTGCGGGATCACTCTAGGAATCTTATCTTCCACTGAGTCGTCAGTGGAAGATAAGATTCCTAGAGTGATTCACGTCAAACTTCTAGCTGATCTGCTTCTGGATATTAAAACTTTTTAGACTTGTTACACTGAAATACCATTCCAAACCGGTATGAAGTCATACGTTTCCTATAGCTTGCTTATACAATAGCAATCTAATTAGTTATTTGCGTCAAAGTTTTTTGCCGATCACAAAAACTAATGATAAACGTGACGCTGACGACTCAATACAGGTCGTTGGACGGACGGTAATTACATTTAAGGGGCCGGGTTCCCTCGAAATTCTCATACATACGTAATTCCAAAATCATTTTCTCATAAGAAAATATTTAACATGTTTGAGTTGTTTTTCAGTTTAAAATAGTAATTATCTAGATTCCTGCACAAGAATTTACTTCAAAATATTTAAACATTAAAAAAAATTTTTTTGTTTAAATTTTTTTTTAGTAAATTTAGTACTTAATATTTAAACACTAAAAAATAGAGTAAAACACTAAAAAATATATAAATAAATAGTAAATTTACTACAAAATATTTAAATACTAAAAAATATTTTTAAGAGTTTAAATATTTTGTAGTAAATTAACTATTTATTTATATATTTTTTAGTGTTTTACTCTATTTTTAGTGTTTAAATATTTAGTAGTAAATTTACTAAAAAAAATTTTAAAGCAAAAAAAAAATTTTGTGTTTAAATATTTTGAAGTAAATTTTTGTGCAGGAACCTAGGTAATTACTATTTTAAACTGAAAAACAACTCAAACATGTTAAATATTTTCGTATGAGAAAATGATTTTGGAATTACGTATGTATGAGAAATTCCAAGTGTACCCGGCCTCTTAATAGAATCTGACAACTCGATAAACCTGCAGCGAAAGTTAGAAATAGACCTCGTATGGGGTGTGAATTAGAGTTAAGTAGTTCATTTAACCACATATATTATTAGGTCAACTTCTGGTGTTTTGACCCTTTTTGGGTTTACCCCAAAAGAATTAGACTAGGTTGTAGTACGTCTACACTCTACAGTCTACAGAGACGAGATCCGTAGCTGCTCTAGTTATTTTGAAGAAAATAGGCATTATAAAATATTGAGTTTAAATTACTTAGCTTAACCTTTACCACTTGATACTTCCTATTAGGTAACCGCGACCCAAACCCAATAGCCGCTGGACGTTCTTACCGTAGTCCATAGAGGACATGTCCAAAAAAACGATAGAATGACGACATTCTGGCTGCAATTGGATCTTAATAATCTTATCTAAACTTAGAACTTTAACTACGCAAAAAAAGTTCTGCCGTAAGGTTTATATTATTATGCAAAGTACCCACTATCACTAAGGTATTAGTTTTTAACGTATAAGACAAAACAACGTTTGGCGGGTCACCTATAATGTACACAGGACATGGGGAGATTGGTGACATCCGTCACTGATGAGTCCGCTTGGCGTCGCGCGATTGATCGCTGCCATTACTGTTTGTCTGTCTGTCATAATCAATGGGGACAGTAAAATATAGTACGAGTTATGACCAAGCTGATGTAACGGAAGTGACTTTAGGAAGAAACAAATTGTTTAGGATAGTTAAAGAACCTTTATTTTCGACTAAAGGTACAATTCCATGCATTGCGATTTGCGATCAATTGCGGCCGCGCGCGACCTACGACTGTCGTCGGCCGCTCGCGACCGCGATCGATCGCGATGCACGGAATTATACCTTAAAGTGTCGAAACACACTAGGCCGAATTACGCCGGCGTAAATTCCGCCGCGTTTACGCCGCGTTTCAAATGCATACAAAATACGGACGGAACGCGAGGGACGACACACTATTCCGTCGCGTTCCGTCCGTATTTTGTATGCGTTTGACATTTGCGGCGGAATTTACGCCGGCGTAATTCGGTCTAGTGTGTTTCGACACAAGCGCCTTCGTAGTATAGTGATGTAAACTGTAGACTAGAGCAGCCACACTCAGTCTGCTCTGCGAAGCCCTGCGGATTGTTCCTCCACCAAAAAAGCTTGAAAACCACTTCTGAAGTGTAAAGCATGGCACCAAAGACTTCTATTTAAACTGACATGGCCCTTGACGTGATCGTTGGTTCCTTTCTCGCGTTGGAAAAATATTGCTACAATTTTGGTTAGGACAATGCAGGTTGCTGCCCTGATTGTCTGTCAAGAAAAACGATCCATGCCTCGGATGGTCCTGTCATCAGCAGCTGTGCTGATCTCTCGCCAGTTCTTTCGGTCATCCGCCCGTTCCGTTCCCGTTCCGTCGATTTCAGAGTTTCTAACCGTTATCAACTTATCAGAGAAGAGAATGCCATTGTGTACTGTGACTCTGTGCATGACGTTTAGGCACTATACAATCTCTGACTCTTGACAGAGAAAAACAAAACGACATGTTACCCCTTAGTAAGGGGTCAATTATAACAAAGCTGGTAAAATATAGTTTAAAATATAAGCGTTGACATATTTACGATACATTTTTAAATAGGCAAGTGCTTGTGATATGAATACAACTTAAAATACACAATGAAAAGGGTCCCACTTGACATTGCTGTAGAAAGGATTCCACTTAGTAAGGTCGTAGATAACGCTCGTAGGACATTTTTATTCCGAAATTCTCACGGGATTTGGGACAAGTTGTGAGAATTTCGGGACATAGAAATATTGTGATGAAATGCGCAATCACACTACGTCAGCGATTCTCAAACATTTTTGGTGGCGAAACCCTTTCAAGAAGGAAGTGAAAAGTGAATAAAGAAAGAAATGAAAAGAATAATTGTTGTCTCCATGCTGGTGTTTACTTACATTTCTAAAAATATCGATCGGGGCCTTTGCGAAGCCCCAGGGCTCCACGGAGCACACTTTGAGAATGGCTGCACTACATCAATCATCATCACCACGTAGGAACAACAGCACTTAGTTAAAATTTGCCCAAGTGCGAGTAGGACTCGCTCACAAAGGGTTCCGTACCGTTTATAGAACAAAAAAGTTTTTTTATTTTGTATCGAAGTCTCAGTAATAGGGTCCCGTTTTTATTCTTTGGGTACGGAACCCTAAAATCTATGTTTCGTCATGTTGTGTTAATTGTGATAATTGACAACTCTCTCTAACCTTTTGTTAGTATCGAGAAAGTAATACTTAAGCAGTTTTATCACTTCTTACACAATCATTTAGTTTTAACAAATTACATTTTATTAACAATACATGCCTGGCGCCTACTGCTTACTCTATTGCTATTGCTGATTGCTACCATGATCTTGCGCATGTAGACAATGGACGTCGATCATGGCCGAATATGCCCATCAACATGTTCGTGATCGCTATTCTACCCATCATTGCCATCAAAGGTGATGATGATGACCCAGTAACGTTCAGCTTTATTACCTGATGTAATGGACCATAATGATCGAACAATGGCACTTGTTTTTCCCTTCAAGTGTCACAGTACACTGTACAGGTTGAACTCACGAATTTCCGTTCGACTCGGATTCGGTAACTTTACCGCAAAGTGTTTCCGAATTCTTTTTATCCCTAAAAATAAGTAAATAATCGGCCAAGTACGAGTCGGACTCGCGCACTAAGGGTTCCGTACCGTAAACCGTTATAGAGCAAAAATAGCCCAAAAAATGTGATTTTTGTATGGGAGCCCCCTTAAATATTTATTTTATTTATTAATTTTAGTATCAATTACTAAAGTACAAATATAATTAAGGATTTTACGAAAATTTCAAGTGCCTTGCCATTATTGATATCGAGCAAAAAATAGCAAAAAAATCACGTTTGTTATGGGACCCCCGGCAAATATAATTTTATTTTGTTTTTTAGTATTTGTTGTTATAGCAGCAACAGACATGCACATTCTGTGAAAATTTTAGAAGTCTCGCTTTAGCCGTTCTGACGGTCAGACAGACATCGAAGTCTAAGTAATAGGTAATAGTAATAGTAAGTTTTTACCCTTTGGGTACGGAACCCTAAAAAGTATGATTCCCGCGCGATTTCCAACGAATTTTGGCGCAGAGGAGTTGCAAGCGTCATCTACTATCATCGTACGGTACCTATAAATCATCCACAACGGATGCAAAGGCCTTGTTTTGTGTATAGAGTTGTAGAAAGATCCCCGTTTCTCGTATCACTGTCGAAATACACAGCTAGGCAAACATTGACGTTTGCAGAGTCAATGACCTCTGTCTTGACACACTGCCAACTATAAACTGAAGCCTTGGAGCGCCTGCACTACGTCCGATCCGAATTCGATCTGAACCCGAGATTCACGGATGACGGAGAGAAGTGTGTTCGAAGGATTTAGGAGGATTTCTTATCCTTTATGCGTTGTTGATTTGTCAATATTTTTAACGATGCCAATTAAAAGCGCCAGGGTAAATAAATAAATGTATGTCTACTCCCGACCGTATTTTCACGGGATCGAATCGGAGTCGGATCGTACGTAGTGCGAGCGCTCTTGTTTGCTAGGGAGAGTTGTGACGTCACAGTTTTGTATTTTATAACAGAACGAGATGATACATTTATGTATTATTATACCGTATAGTATACATGCAACTCCGTTGCGCCGAAATTCGTGTGTCACGCGGGAACCGCACATTTTTTCCCATATAACCAAAAGTCTTTTCCCGTCTAATATATATTCTGTGGTCTCACAAAGTATTTCAAAATTTCATCTTAATCGGTTCAACTGGTTAAGTGTGAAGAGGCTATAGACATACTCTTCCGCATTTATCCTATCAAGCGGCAATCCCCATAAACTCACCGGTGTGCGAGACACAATAGGAATAACAATAGATTTCCAAGAATCCACGATCGAAGGATTATAACATTAGTAAGGCTGCGTCCCCATCAGACACGGCACGGCGCCGTCACCGTGTTACGGCACGACGCCGCCACCGTGACACGGTACGGCGCCGCACCGTAACACGGTGCCGCAAACGGTGCACCGCGCGCCCCTATTCTGGGTGAAACTTCCGAACAAAAATTTGTCCAAACTTAAACGAGGCACTTATTTGGAACACATAAAAATCGGCCAAGTGCGACTTAAGGTTCGCGCACGAAGGGTTCCGTACCATTATTATAGAGAAAAATAACCAAAAAATTATGTTTTTTGTATGGGAGCCCCCTTAATTATTATGTTTGTAAGTAATTTGTAATACGAATTTACCCAAAATTTCCTCTGTTTCTGTTTTATTTTTCAGTCTTCGTTTTAGTAACAACAAGAGAATAATTCTTTCGCGATCCATATGCAGACAAGCAATCTCGTTCGAGCGCAAATATCCACTCAAAAGGGACGCACCGTACACCGCACCGTGACACACGGTGCGGCGCCGTACCGTATCACGGTGGCGGCGTCGTGCCGTAACACGGTGCCGGCGCGCGCGCCGTTTCTGATGGGGACGCAGCCTAAGGATAAGGATTAGATAATATGTTGCTCCGATTGTTTCTCTCGAGTCTCGTGTAAACCGTACATTTTTCCGAGGAAAAAACCATTGTTCCTTTAAAGGCCTAAATTCTTTCTCGGGACTCGAGGTAACCCATTGTAACAGTACATCAAACTTGGCCGATTTAATTTAACCTAAGTGTTTTTTATGATTTTACTGATTTATTTGACTTTACGTTCGATTAAAATTAAGTGACAGAATAAATAGTTTAACTGTGAAGTTGGGACGAGTTTACCCGGCAGTTCAAATATTTAACCGGCGGAGGCAAACCTGATTCGGTTAAACTTAACTCTCACGTTTAATTTAACTGGGAATCGTTTCCGTGGTTAAAACATCCGGCCATTCATTAAAATTGCATAAAAAGTGAAAAGTGAAAAAATCTCATAATATATTGTAGAAGAGGTATTTAGACACTAGTGACTAGACAGAATCTTTCGAATTTATTAGTATGGATTTTGCTCGCACATTCGTCGACACATTAATTTGTTTATCGCGCGGTAACCGTACAATTATTTATAGTAAAAAATAAAAAGTAAAAAAAAAACTAAAACCCAACTACTACAAAAAACGACGCTGAAAAAGTATAAAACAAGATTTTCAGAATACTGAACTGAACAAAGTTGCTAATGTAGTTGCAAGTAAATGGACACAGTAGACTCTACCAAGATGCCTTCGTTGTTTAAATTGACAATAATGTCATACAATACTCTTCTGAAGTATGCAATATTCACTATGTAGACATAAATTTTCATGTTTGGAAAACCGCAGTCACACGTTGTCAAAGTGCTACAGTACGGTAGGTATATGTAACGTGTGACTACGCCTTTCCAAATATGAAAATTTATCTCTACAATATAGTGAATATTGCATACTTCAGAATAGTATTGTATGACATTATTGTACTCTAACTACATTAGCAACTTTGTTCAGTTCAGTATTCTGAAAATCTTGTTAAATTATACTTTTTCAGCGTCGTTTTTCGTCGTAGTTGGGTTTTAGTTTTTTTACTTTTTATTATTTGTACTATTTTGGTGTTAAAGTGTATATTTGTGGCGCATTATATTAACAAAAGTTAAATAGATGAACTAATAACATAGAACTTTTTTTGTCCGCTAGAGGGCGCAATACTAAATTTGGTGACAAGCTTTATAGTTCATAACCAACAGAATATCAAGGCCCTTCTAATGGTACTGCAGTGGTCTTATTCTGATAAGTAGTAAAGAAGCTATGAACGAAAAGATGTGAATTATATGCAATCAGCCCATGAATACAGGTAAAGTCACAAGCAAATGCTAGTAATAACTAATATATATATATAGCGGACCTCTAGCGGACAAAACATACAGAGTAAAAAAATAAAGTTAAGATAAATATGTCTATATTTATCTTAACTTTATTATATATATATATATATATATATATATATATATATATATATATATATATATATATATATATATATATATATATATATATATATATATATATATATATATTCAAAATGTACAAGTAAAGCGCTTTTAAATGATACCAAACACGACATATTTATCTTAACTTAATTTTTTTACTCTGTATGTTTTGTCCGCTAGAGGGCGCCACATTAGATTTTGTGAAACCCCATATAGCCTATAACCAGCGAACAATTAAGACGCTTCTAATGATATGTCATTTGTCGAATTCTGATAAGTAGTTTAGAAGTTACGAGGGAACCGTTGAACATACATACATACATACATACTGTATACATACATAGCCTGTCAAAATCATAACCCTCCTTTTGCTTTGCCGTAGTCGGGTAAAAAATGTCTTACACTTTCCCGGGACTCCATATATCAATCATCAAAATCGCTTCAGCAATTTCATCGCGAAAATTTATAAATTTTAACAAAAGCGAATCGCGCGGTAACCGTACAATAATGTATAAATTACATAATAAACACACCGGCAAAATTAGAGGAACATAACAAAATGTTAATTTTTTTTTAATTATTCGCTGTTTTTTATGTATTTATTTATTAATTTAATAATTGATGAATCAAAAATAAAACTTAAATATATAAATTTAGGGCATAAAAACATGTAAAAAGCAAAAATAAAAAATTAGGAAAATCTTTGAAATTTCCGTAAAAAGTTAAATTCTCCATTTTTACTTAAGAAATGCCATGTTAAAAGCATGTAATGCCTTCTATGGATCTCAAGAGGGTCTGGATACGCCAATCCATGCTTGCATTTTGATTGTCAATCATTTCCTGTGGGATATTCTCCTATTCCTCCAGTAGCGCCAACTCGAGCTCCTGAAGACATTTTGGAGCTGGAGTTTTAACTCGTACCGTTCACCCATTGATGTGTCACACGTCCTCAATCGTGCTGGCCTCTCAACCTGGGCTACGCCAGCATAATTTAGGTAATAATGCCCGATTTTTTTACTCTATGGACGCGCATAAAATTGAAGTTACTGCCTAAAACTGTGTAAAAGGCACAACATGCAGTTCTAGGACATCTGTGCTATAGCCATGTACTGTCAAAGTACCATCATTAACAATCATCAGCTCTGTGCGGGCTCCAAATCATATGCCACTTCAAACCATTACGAAGCCTGCATGATAGGTCACTGTTTCCGGTAAGTTTGATGGCCTACAGGCTACAGCGTTCCTTACGATTTATCCACATTCTTTATCGCCTGTCAACAAAATTTACACAGAATTTGCTCCCTTCACTATACAGCACACGATTTCACTCACTTGTCAAGTTTTGATGTTCACGCGCAAATCTTAGCCTGGCTCTTTGGTGTCCTGTCTCAAGTTTTGGTGCCCTTGCTGGCACCTTTGAGTTTAATTTAACTTCTTTGAGTCTTCTTCTTACTGTACAATCGCTTACACGTACATCTCGGACCTGTTCCGACAGGTTTCTTGTCTGCAAAGCAGTTTGAGGTCGATTTCTTAAGGCTTGTACCCTTACAAAACGGTCTTCCTGAACCATTGTCACCCGATATCTGCCTTGTTCTCGTCTCCGAACGTAAGATCCAGTCTCTCTGTAGCGTTGAAAGTTACGATGGACCACGGAAGCCGACACGCCTAAGGCCTGATTGACCGAACGGTAGGTGTGACCTTTCTTTATGGTGGTTACAGCTCTAGCTGTCGTAGATGCTGAGAAATCACTAATTTTGTATCTAAGCAATGTGTTCTTCCAAAAACCAAACAATCAAATGAGCTGGCATACCTTGCACCCCGCTAAAAACGCCATTCTTATCAGAAACACTTACAACGTCAATCATCGAAAAACACTTATTAGGGCATAATTGCAATAAAAATCTGTCAACTTGCCAGTTTTGCTCAATACATATTTTATTTCTTAAATGAGCTTAGAAACTATAAAAAAGGATTTCACACAGCCCGACCCACTTGATTTAAAGTTGTGGCCCTTTTTACCTATGTTCCGCTAATTTTGCCAGTGTGTGTATAACATATATGTAATGTATAGTAAAAATGTATTTTACCATTTCCCGGGACTCCATTATATTACCAAATATCAAAATCGCTTCAGCAATTTCATCGCGAAAAATCAATTTTATTAATTATCAAAATAAACAGCTAGGTCTAAATTAATATTAAATTATGTGAAACCTTTCGTCGTTAATCCACAAGTAAACGATTCGTCAAAACCGGATTAATTTTAGCTTCGTAGGAGAATTATTGAGGTCGAATAAACACTCTACAGTCTACAGTCTACACAATCGATTTCACTATAGATTTTAATTCAATTTGAGTAAAACAGTAGATTCTGCTATGTTATCCATAATTCCATACCCATATTATAAAATGCAAAGTTTGTCTTTCTGTCTGTTACCTCTTAAATCTTCATTCATTAATGCTCAGTACTGACATACGGTTTTGCTCGATAGTTTTACTCCAAATCGAGCAATAACCACCGCGTGGACCGCCAAAACTGACGGCTCGAAGGCTCTCTTCGAGCCGGCTCGATGGAATTAAATATGTCAAATATTATGTCATTTCCTTCGATTCGGAGTAAAACTATCGAGCAAAACCGTATGTGAGTACTTAGCATTAAACGGTAAGCCGATTTTTATGGACCTAGAGATAAAATTACATATTATTTACTTATATTTTAATGCAAAAGAGCTTAAAGTACTCATATTTCTGACCTTTATTTACGTTACTAGTAAAAGTTATCATTTCCAGACGTATTTTCTTGTCCCAGTGGAAATTGTAGTCAGGAATTGAGAAGGGTTAGTTTAAATGCTGTCAGATATTCCCACAGAGCTTGTCCGTAAGATTGATTTATATCTGACCAAAGTGTTATTATTTTGAAGAAATAAGAGAAAATTTTATAGGACGCCCACAACTTCATTGCGCCAAAATTCGTTTAAACTTTAAATCATGCAGGAACCGTCCATCCTTATCGACATCCAAAAAGGAGGAGGTTCTATGTTCGGCTGTGTATTATATTTTTATTTCTTGATAAAAAGTATTCTATATCAAAAGTATCTCCATACCAACTTTCAGCAAAATCGGTTTAGCGGTTTGGGCGTGAAGAGGTAACAGACAGACAGACACACTTTCGTATTTATAATATTAACCTATCAACCCCCATAAGGACACCGGCGACCGCGACAACAATAGAATAACAACAGATTTCCAAGAATCCGCGAGTCAATTTATACGGTCGCCTATGTTTAGTCAATAACTAATTAAGGCGACGCCTTGATAATTTGGCTGTAGCGATGCCGATTTTTCTCAGCAATTACTAAAGCTAAGAAATTGAAGTTCATTGTCAGTATTCATCATGTCTTTGTCTTTGAATTGCCCATAGCATAACACGATTGGACAACTTTTATAGCACAGAATAATCAATCGAAAAGACCTCTGTAAAAAAAGGGATTCCTATTTTTCCAACAGAGGAGAGTGATTTAAGGTTCCAAAATTTGTACATAAATTGGTTCAAGCATGCACTTTAATTTGTGCATAGCTTATATGAAATGTATTTATGGTTTTTAAATTATGCGACAAAAACCATTTTGTCGCTTACGCCCTTTCCATTTTTTGCTGTTCCATTGCTTGTTTTCTACGAGAGGCAGGGCCGGCCTCTCATAGAAAACAAGCAATCTAAAACATATCCAACACGGTTTCTTACTTTAACGCTGCGTCACCTTAACTAGTAAGGGCGTAAGCTACAGCCTATTCACAATTAATTTACCCCACACAGGACCATGTGCCCAAGAAGTAAAGTACACTATTGTAGAATCAAGTGAAATAATATTATGTCCGTACTATAACTAAATTATGAATGGGACAACCGGATTCTAACATTCCTAGAGGCTAGAAGTATTTGCATGATAGATTGTAAAATTAAGTCAATGTAAATTGGTTGAATTGCCTTCCGAGTTAAGAATTTGTCTTAAAAGGTTTCACTAGATTAATTTGATTAATATTAATTAGAGTTTTAGGTGCTATAATATAATAATCAAAATATTAAGGAGTCCCAGTTTTTCTTTAAAGTTTACTTTTTTTTTTTTATGTCTCGATTCGCCGTTTGGACTTTAGTTTTTAGACCATAGGTCTAGACTAGGAAAAGTTAAATTTCTCATAGTAAAATATATGGCCTAAAATCTAAATGGATTGAGCAATACGGTAATACCCCTGTGAAATCGCCCACTCGCTAGAAAGAGAGTAAGCATCGTGCGGATACTTGTCTCTTTATTTTAGCTCTAGCAATAAAAGAACAAAAAATTCAGAAGTCTAGCTATCGCGGTTCTTGAGATACTGCCTGGAGACAGACAGCTGGACGGACATTGAAGTCTCAGGAATAGGGTCCTGTTTTTACCCGTTGGGTGCGGCGGGGCTAAAATGGTCGCATAGCAATTCCTCTCAATCAATTCACAAAATGAATTGTCAAAACTGTCAAAGTCACGAATGTCAAATTAGTACGAATTTAGACCAATTGAATTGGTCAAACTCACGAATGTCAAATTAGTACGAATTTAGACCAATTGAATTGGTAAACTCACGAATGTCAAATTAGTACGAATTTAGACCAATTGAATTGGTCAAACTCACGAATGTCAAATTAGTACAAATTTAGACCAATTGAATTGGTCAAACTCACGAATGTCAAATTAGTACGAATTTAGACCAATTGAATTGGTCTAAATTTGACATTCGTGAGTTTGACAGTTTTGACAATTCATTTTGTGAATTGATTGAGAGGAATTGCTATGCGTCCATTTTAGCCCCGCGGAACCCTAATAAGGATGTTGTCCACGCTCCATACAAGGTTGGACCTACAATATAAATTGATGGCCAACAGTTTTGACAAACTCTAATAATCTTACACTTTTTGTCTGTATTAAAAAAAATCATCAAACCTCTTTGTGTCCTCTAATTAATTTAAATATGGTACAAACGCGAAATTAATTTTCTTTTAATTAGGTGGTTGAATGACAAACAGTGATTAATTAAGACAAGATAACAATTGACATTTGACACGATCACATTGTTTATTATATAACGAGCAAACAAAGTTAATATAATGTGACCTACATCCAAGCTTTGTCAAAGACTGGTCTAAATAACGAGGCAAGTCGCAAAACATCATAATAATATTATTATAGCATCATTAAAAGTGAGAGTGCTTAGTCAAAATGCATTCGTCAGTTTCGATAGTGAAATTAGGCTTAAAATGTATTGGATCAAATAAAGCATCGATTTGTATAGTCAGTCGCGCTTTCGAAGCTTTATGTCATTTAATTATGTCGCGGTCGTTAAAGAATCGCCGATCAAAATGTATGGCATTGACATAAGACGAGTCGAACGTCAACGTCTTAATATTAACGAACGCTTATGTCAATTCCATACATTTTCATCGACGATTTTATAACGAAGCGAAAACGAAAAGATTTTGGCACACCCCCCAGGTGAATGATTTTAATTTTTGAACAATGCAATGCGATGCATTTTTAAACAAGTCATTAAAAACAACATAATATTGTAATTTGTAACGTAGATTGAATTGTTAGAAAATTTTACGTCACGTTGCAATATGAACTGACCCTCTAAACAGCGTCATTCCTTGTTAAATATAATCCATTTTCTATCAAACTGTCAAAATAATATTATTATGATATGCGATCTAGTCCATTAGTTTCACTTATAATATTTGGTAGAATAATGTCACATATTTTCTAGAATAGTAACGTTTAAAATATTTTTTGTGCCACTCGACCATAGACGAGTATCACAAAATATGATTAGACTCAGTCACACAGAGTCCAAACAAATGCAGTCAATAGTCATACAGCTCATACAGACACAACTGTGGTATAGGTAGACTTCGTCTGCCTCTATTCTCAAACCCTTTAAGCGAGAAGCCAAAAGCACAAAGAGCAAGATTCCGCTTTTAAGATTCGCTTGTACCAGAGATAACAATCATGCGGAGAGTAGACAGAGACACTGCGATAGAAGGAGACGGCGATATCGTCAGTATTTACACAGTAACACAATTTCTCGCGTATAATTGTTTTTCACATGGAATTTAGCACGACACGACATAAATATCGTGTCGTGTGAACGGGGATCTATGATGTCGAAAAATGAGGTGATTTGGTCGGGAGGGAAACAAGGATATTGTCAACGCTTCATACAAAGTTGGACCCAGAACAAACTGTCAACAGCGTCAATACAAAACACACATTTGACAACTTGTCAAATGTGTGTTTTGTATTGACGCTGCCGCTTCGCAGTCGCGTGGTCGCGTAGGTTTGTGCAAAGCATAATCTTATTAAAGATTTGTTTATCTATCAGTAAATGAAATGCGTTCATGTATATTGTTTGATTGTAAACTATATAATCCACACAATCTTAGATTTTAATCTGATATGATTCTATTACATCATGCTGCTTTAGGAGACAACATTTTATTTTACTTGCTACATATTTATTTAGTAATTAGTTCACAATTACGCGTCATTTCCAAACTCTATTTGCAAAAGCGTGTCTTTATCTATAATTATCTACTTGGTAACTCTAAAACGGACTAAAACCGCTAGGTACTTACGTATGTACGGCCTACGGGAGATATATTAACTGTCCCGAGATAGTTCATAATTCTTAACCCAAAAAAAGTTACGGTTCTAACATAAACTATAATATTTTTCAACTTTTCTTTCTAAGCAAGGCATTGGTCAATAGATGATTTTTTATGGCTGACATCGCCCAACTTGTAGTCAATCTACTAATCCAATTAATGAAATTACATACGTCCGAGCAATCACTTAGTAAATTATATGCCAAGTCACCTTGTGGTATCACGTTCAAGGTAGCACACGTTTCCTATTGTAAGTATACTTACTGAAAGGTTCTAGTGTGTACTTATTGTTAACACGGCCACTTACGCCTACTCAAATATTTCGAGCTGATTATGACGAAAAAGTAGTTTACTACAGTCGAAATGCGGCAAAAGTTTGCTGAGTTCCGAAATCAAACCAGTGTATTGGGGGTGCTCAAAAATTAATGGATCAACGTCATAATATTGTACCTACTGGCATACCACTGCACTGGTAAGACAAGTGTGACCTATTTAAATGCAAAGGCTTATGTCAAATCGCACAAATTTTTGAAGAAAAGCGTCTTCACTCTTCAGTGAAGTTGTTATGGGGAAAATCATTCATAATAATATAGAGACTGTTGACGCGGACGAAGTCGCGGCAATAGCTAGTATCCAATATAGCAAATCTTGAACAGGTAAATTCCGGTAGTTTCTTTAACCCTGCGGGCGGCAGCATGTTATAATAGTTCACAGAAACGCAACCGGACCTCACGATCCCTAAACATATTCTATATTTTTACACATGATTCATACATTTTAATGAGACGAACAACGGATGTGGAGAAACGGCGTTCGTGGAACCATACATTTTCACTTTTTTCATCGATACAGATACAAGGAATCTTTAATTAACGACTAGCTCTTACTTCCTTTCGTTTGGCACAATTTGAAGGCTCTGCAGATAGGCAGTTTTCCTTTTTGTGAAAATCAGTTCTATTAAAATAATTTTGTAATGTGTTGTTAACTTGTTACTTGAATAATGTTTTTCTTCACGTGAAAAAACAATAATGAAAGTTTCATGACAATTTAAATTTTGAATAATATTTAAGAGCACTAAGTTTCGACATTAGTTGCGGCTTTGTTTAAGAAAGGCACATATTATTAAGACAGACATGTTTCAAAACAAGAAGTTCTCAATAAGTTAGAATTAGGAAATGGTAAGATTAACTCTTACCGAAAGAAGGAATCGTATTTTAAATATTTTCAGTAAAATTAAAAATATATTTCAGTCGTTTACTGGGCTGATTTTTTTGCGAATAATGTATGGATACCGAATTACGCCGGTGCGTAATTTCTAGTATAATGTATAGAATGATCATGTATAATTTGACTCATGGGTATTTTTGTCCCCAGATGGCGTAGCGTAATGGAGGGCGAGTGCTCGGAGGAGGGTTGGGTGCTGGTGCGCGTGCACGTGCCCGAGCTCAACGTGCAGAAGTCCCTGCAGTTCTCTCGCGACCAGCTCGTGTGGGACGTCAAGCAGCAGTGCCTGGCGGCGCTGCCGAAGGTCAGTTACTGTCTACTTTAGGCACTAGTCTCTCACATAGGCCCGTATTTTTGGTCAGTACTCAAGATGCATCTCGGTCTCAAGACACGGCTCAGGCTCTGTGATTTGTTGGCTGTCAAAATTTGGACCAATCACAGAACCGAACCGCGTCTTGAGACAGAGATGCATCTTTAGTACTGACCAAAAATACGGGCCATAGTGGTAATTTTGTAGAGTGTGTAAAACACATTGTACCTAGAGTGTGTAAAACATCTTGTATTGAACCTTTAGATGTAGTGAGAAAAAAAAAGTTAGGGCTTGGGGTGAATAGACCCGTGGTTGGCGTTTTAGTGTTAGATAGTGAGATTTAGGGGCTGATTATACCTACCGAGTAGTGTTGTGAGGCAGTGCCCTCGGACGAGCACATCCGAGAGCTGCACTGTCTCGCCACTCTACTCGGTATATTTAGTGATTTTGCATTGGGGTCAGATTGACCCACGTTTGGTGTTCAGTATTAGTAGTTTGACAAGACGAATTATTATAGTATTTTCTTTACCTAGAGGATAGTTATAATGTTTAAATGCTATGATTGATGAATTGTAGAGTTTATTTCATCAATTTTAAAGAAAAAATATAACTGACACTGCGTTTGAAAATGGTCTTTACTAGATCTGGGGGCAAGGTATGCTTTTCTCAAAGCAACTGTTATTATTCACATTAAAACCAAGAACAGTGTAATGAATAATCTAAGAATTGTAGACATACGGGACAATACGTATATTACTCAACACAGTTCATTCACACGTTGTTTTGAGTAAAAATCACGTAATGTCGTACAAACTACAACCGGCACAGAACATTATTTGTTATTATGATATTGAGTAATAATATTGTTACGTAACATTAAACTTAATTGTACACCTGATTCATTTATTCATTGTTTTTAATCATTGTCTTAATGCATTGCTTTGGTTGTAATTTTTACACTGTGGTGTTCTTAAGACGCTGACAACTGCCAATGACCTTGATCTCGCATCACTCTCGCACCACTGTCGATTTTCATGCCAGAGTGACAGAGATGTGAAATGTTCACTCGGTAGCATGGATATGTCGCAGTATGATAGAAATGGCCGTAATATAGCTACATCCCTAAGGATATACTTATATGCCGTAACATAGTTATACTAAAGCGATTCATAACTATAATCCTAGGAATATAATTATAATACGGTCGCAATCTAGTAATATGATTATCTGACTAAACTTATCTAGTTAAATGGTAATAAATTTAATAAACATAGAAGAAAATTGTCTCCAAACGGTTTATTTACTTCAGTGTTTTATACGTAACAAGTTTTTTCTTAATTCTGAATGACTAATTAAAATTGTTTTGTAAATGTTTGAACACCTAGTACCGTACTATAAGTATTCCATTCACAATATTTTATACTAAAACTAGATGACGCCCGCAACTCTGTTGCGTCAAAATTCGTTTTGGCGCAACAGAGTAGAAGTAGTAGAAAAACTATCCTATGTCCTTTATAGGCACTCAAAGTATCTCCATACCAAATTTCAGCAAAATTGGTTCAGCGGTTCGAGCGTGAAGAGGTTACAGACAGACAGACAGACGGACAGACATACAGACACAATTTTGCATTTATAATATTAGCATGGATAAGTAATTGCAACATTGATTTTAAAATAAAAATAAACCAAATTTATTACCATTTAACTAGCTAAGTTTAGTCAGATAATCATATTACTAGATTGCGATGGTATTATAATTATATTCCTAGGACGATAGTAATGAATCGCTTTCGTATAACTATGTAACGGTATATAGTTATATCCCTAGGAATATGATTATATTACGGTTGTATCTATCATACTGCGACAGATACATTTTTCGTTTGTTAGAGGAAAAAATAAATATTATGGGAAATCTAGATGTCAGAACCGAAAATTAAATCGCAAGCTTTGGATTTTTGTAAAAGGCATCAAATAAACAAATTTTTAAAAGCATAGCTTGTATATTATTTTAGTTAGAACTGTTTAAAGTTCCTGGACGATGTGACTTTGGTATTTTTTTTCATCCAGTAGGAATACATTATTTTATTATTTAAAATAAAGAAGCTTTTTTTAAATATAATCAAAAATCACTTTTTTTTGTGCCAATCAATGAAATATATACGTCTAGAAAACTGCACAAAGAGCCTGTCTTCGCCTTAATAAGATTCAAATTATTATTCGCGGCGCAGCGTTATATTTTGTAGTATATTTTTGTATGAAAATCTGAAGCACTATCTGACACAGTACATTTTCCTTCATCAGAAGTAGCTTTAAATGTCCTCGACCCTCGCGATTGAATGTATGTAATTTAAGTAATTTAAGGTAACAGTCAACAGGCAGACACATTTTCGCATAGTACGGGTAGCATTAGGTCCTTGCTATTCTCTATGGCACAATAGCAAAAAGCAGCTTTTAAGTATCAACTCAAGCGCACTTAGTATTAAAACTAATGTAATACTTTGATCATCCACACAAGAGGTATTTAAAGTGGCGCCTCAGTTATCGGGCCTTTGTTCCCTCAGTCAGATGCAAATTGTGTTTGCGAGGGGGTAGGGGTGAAAGTGGGAAGTGAGGGAACAGGTAAGGGGGTAGGGGGGGACGCAATATCGCGCAATGATCTCGACTTAACTTCCCAAGGTATTGAATATTGTGAAGTTCATTTGTAAGAGATAGAGATTGAAAATTCTTGAAGACAACAATATATTTTATTATAGTTACTAGATCATGCCCGCAACTTCGTTGCGCCAAAATTCGTTTATTGCGCAGCAACCGTACATTTTCCGGGATAAAAAGTATCCTATGTCCTTTTCCGGAATTCAAAGTATCTCTATACCAAATTTCAGCAAAATCTGTTGAGCGGTTTGGGCGTGAAGAGGTAACAGACAGACAGACAGACTTTCGTATTTATAATAACTATTAGTAGGGATTAGTTTGGTGACGAGCATTCGTGAATTACGAGTAAAAGGCCCCGTTTTCACCAACCAGGTGGAAGTCACTTCCTGTGACTCTTTTCCCCTGAAGGGCCATGTCTACTGCATATGACCTTCCTTGACCTTCTCCCAGTTATGGTCTTTAGAAAGATTTCTTTAAATAATATCGAGTATCGACAACTTCCTGACAAGTCCTTAAATCAGCAAGTAGCAAGCCTTTAATCAGCTTTCAAGGGGACATTTCGATGATAAATGGGCGTAATAATCACCTGACAGTTTATCAATCAGACGTCAAAGTTGGGACGCTTAAAATTGAAGCCTGAACGTCCTTTTCTTGATGGGATTACTTTTAAGTATTAAATCTAAAATGGTACTTGTTTATTTTTAATATCTGCACTTCCTGTATAACTTTTGGTTAAAAGTTCCTCTACTTAAGAGAAAAAAACATACACATAGGTCCAAGGATCCACGGCACATACATGAATCTCGTGGCACGTGGATGACATTTTCATGGATGACATGCAAAATAAATTTCCTTTGCATGTCATCCATGAAAATTGGCACGACATTGGCAGGACCATGTAAAACAGCTGACTCCCAAGTAAAACTTTACAAGATTTCGGCCTGTTTGGCCACGCGCTAAAACATCCTAAGTCCACTGTACACATTCTACCAACATTGGGCCAACGCGTCGTGACTCGTGTAGAGTAGGGAATGTCGCTCCCAAAATGGGAAAAGTAGACCATGTTGGCCCAATGCGCTAGCCTAATGCATTGGCCTAATGTGTACAGACGGCCTAAGATAGTATAGATTTTTCCAGTTTTAGGGCTTGTTTCACCACTTCCTGATAAGTGACGAATAGGCTATCCAACAATTAACTTGACAGATCAAGTATGGAGAATCTGTCAAAAAAGTTGAGAATAGCCTATTCGGCACTTTATCAGAAAGTGGTGAAACAGGTCCTAAATCTTTCCCTTAACAACTATCGCATTTGGTCATCTCTCATTTGGTCTCGAGATTAATGTAC
This sequence comes from Polyommatus iphigenia, assembly GCA_963422495.1. NCBI lineage: Eukaryota > Metazoa > Arthropoda > Insecta > Lepidoptera > Lycaenidae > Polyommatus > Polyommatus iphigenia. The sequence continues at coordinate 3,217,141 of OY730189.1, forward strand.
CCATGAGATAGGTAACAAGACGACCCTTAGTTATAAACCACAATACGTATTAATTTATAATGGCTACAAGAAAGTCTAGACATCTATTATAAGACCTAAGCACTAATGCATCCTAATGGACTTATTTATAGACTAGACTTGCTTACAACTCCTATTTGTCATACAGATATTATCAAAGGTTCGTTCATAGAATTTCTACCTCTGATTTTCTCAGAGTGAACCTTATGCTGTAATTGGTTATTAGTTATTTTTAAGATCCTGTTAAACACCAAATAAAACGAAATGCATTGTCCAAGAGGAATAGTCTGTAGTCTGTACTACAATGGAAACATTTATTTAACGTTTATTAAGTATATTTAAAGTAGATTTTTGGTAGAGCATCGGGTCTTCCACTTTTAAGTTTTTGAAGGAGGACTTAGGCTCCTTCAAAAACTTAAAAGTGGAAGACAAAAGAAGAAGAGAAACATAATTATGGTTTCTGTGCAAGCAACTAGGTGTTCAACATGGCTTATTTACAGGCTTATAGCCTAAGCCCTAGGCCTCGCAATGAGCATTAAGTTTCAAAGAAAAAAAAACATAATGTATTCTAAACGAATTTTATACAAACACGTTTTTTTTTAACTCAAGTTTCAAGAAACTAGTAACATCGTAAAAGACCTAGAAATATTACAGCCATATTTCTAGTCCTATTATAAGCCGTAAAACGAGTATTTGTATCATAAAATTATTTTATGTATAAATTATGTAGGTACTTGAACGAAGAGGCAATACTATTATATATTTAAATAATTTAAGTAAATTATGAAAAATATGTCGTCAAGGTTTCGTAAACAAACAGCTGGGATTTACAAATTTTGTTTGATTTAACTAATTATTGTAACGTAGAAGCAGGGATGGGTAAGCTACTGAGTATTTACTCAGACCAGAGTAAATACTCAGTAAAAATGAATTTAGACACTCAGTATTTACTTTTAACTGAGTATTTATGTTTTACTAACCAGAATTGAATTATTTAAGGTTTTTCTTTATTTATTATTTATTTGTATGATATTTATAAGTAGCTATGTTCTTTTTAAGTATAACCAGTATATAAATGAAAATAAAATTATATAATATACTGAATACAAAATTTTGTTTTCGTATTTTTTGGACTCAGTAACTAAAAATTAGGTACCTCAGATATGGAATACCTAATTTTGATGATAGACTACCAATAATAATAATAAGAATAGCCAGCAATATTTAATAGGGCACTGAAGCCATAGTTTATCACTAGGGCTGCTTCTTTTAAACATAATGTAATTAATAATAATAAATATAATCTACAATTAAGATACATTAAAACACAAGCTTTATTTTGCATTTGATTAATATCCTGAATCCTGATGCTTACCCCATTACTATGTTCTAATAAAAAATAGGTGCTATATTGTGTAAGAGACGCTAACGTCTCGTCTTTCTGTACCAACTGCCAAGCGACTTTTCTAACGTATCACACAAAGACAAAACATTGAATATATAATATATATGTATATGTTGGTGTTGTGTATACCGATTTTATAGCCGTGCATTTTATTACAAAGTTGTGTAGTCATCGAAATTAATACACCATTACATTTTCTTACGTCTACGCTTATTGACCGCTTAAACAATATATTACTGACTTAATCAATAGTTAAACAACGGTTAAGCCGTATCCCACGCTGCGTAGGCGACAAACCAGGTATGCTTCGCTCTTATTGTTACAAACATAAGATACAAGTTAAACCATACTAGTTGAAATATCTTGTACGCGTATTATGATTTTTGTCTGGCAAATATTATGTTCACTTGTTGAAAGCGAATAAGATTAGGGTTGTCACTGCGCATATTTTTTTAAGGTAGAGTTTTAAAAAGAAAGTCCTATGTACGCCATAATCTCCATTATTAATAAATACAATGTAATTTAAATAGCGATTAACAATATACATATATACAAGTTTTAATAACTTTGTCTGTTAAGACCGGGCTGCCAAAAATATCAAACCACGCTAGCCCGCTATCCTCCAATCGTGATATAATGATTCCATGTGAACAATATCGCGTACCAACGGTTCCCGCATTAAATATCACGAAAATAAAGGTCGTAAGTCCCAAAAATGTTTTGATGATTACTTAAAAATTAAATACAATACTAATATTTCCTTTAGCCACTATTTTATAAAGTGTGTGATTGTAGTAGTGCAAGTTATTTAACTTATCAACTCCCAAGTGGTTGAATTCAACCGCGTAAACAATAGATTTCCAAGAATCCGCGATCGAAGGATTAATAATTATAGTAACTCAATTAGTGTAACAAATATTTGTTAAAAAGCCCAGAAATATTCATTATTTTGAGAAATATAACTATCGTGTCAAAATAAAGTACTTAATCGTGTTTTCCGTTAGGCTAATATCAGATAAATATAATATACAATGATTAAATAAATATCAATTTCATTTAAGTCAATCGTCTTCCGGGATCGTAATACTTATTAGAAAACACAGCATTTGGCAGTCCGTTCTTAAATAAGTTTTTTTTTCTAAAAATATTACTTGGGCGCCCATAGTCAACCCTATTAAACAGCAGGCTGCAGGCATAAAAACAAGAATGCAAGCTTATTGTGAATCTTGAATCAATAGTTTTACCTTTTTTGTAGAGTACGATTATAAACAGTGCCGATATAGTAATAGTATTTTAAAACCAGTTGTCAACATTGTAGTACTTTTGACATGATTACTTCTTTAGCAGTGCTGTGCACTCTTTTAGGATGGATAAAAATTGTTAAACTCATTTCAGGAGTCAGGGCACATGACAATATGATTGAAAACTCGTGAGACGAATTTAACAATAAATAAATGAATACTTAATAACAAATATTTTTTATTACTAATTAATGTTAGAGATCCTACGTTCTACGATCCTATCCTATTTTTTTTTATATTATAATATTAGAGAGAAACTTCGTTGCGTCAAAATTAGTTTATGGCACGGGAACCGTACACGGTACGAAAAAAAATTACACCTTTGCAGTGGTATGGCGGCCATTGGGACCTGTCGGAAAAGTATGGCAAGGTGATTTTCGTGAATGTCTACTCGACGATGATTAGCTATGCAAAAATTAGCCTGGTACAAATGGTTCAATTTTTTTATTTTTATTAAAATTAACGTATTTATACATATATTCGCGTATGGCGGGCTGTAAGCCGCAGCCGACAAGTATGGCATTACGCTTTCGCCTACTTATTTTTTTCGACTATTTGAAAATACAAGCATTTTTGTGGAACAAATCGTTCGACACTCGTTACTTATACGACACGTTCGATTAACGCCCACGCGTTTGGGCTGCCAGTGCGAGCGTTATGACCATCTTTTTCCTTTTTGCCTTTACGTAATTATACCCCTGTAGAACCGCCAGCCTGGTACAAATGACCAAGAATTTTGTGTCAGTATCTCCGGCCTATTAGTTGGTATGGATGTACGCGAAAATATCTTGGTCAGTATTGCCATGCTACACTGTATCAGTAGCGAAACTAAAAAATAAAAGTGATATGATTAGTCACAGCTTGACCTTGTAACCGGGGCGCGACCGATCGATGCTCACGGTACTAATATTATATCAGACGGTTTTAGAAAGCATTTCTTTGTTAGCAATTACAATATTTAACAAAAAAAAAACCTTTTTTTTTCTTACGTGAAATGTGGAAATGGATCGGGGACGTCGGCCGATGACTCCCCAGGCGTGGGTCTACCCACTAAAACCCCGTAGTGTTCCACTTCCCACTTATGGCAAAGTTACGATAAAACCCACCGCAACTCTGCTAGCTATCGTCTATATCGCGCAAAACAATACACACAATTATTTTTGCACGGGAAAACGTTTTGCGCATCTGCATGTGGGACTCTCCGTAGTCTCTCTTATCTACCCACAACCCATGGTGCTCCACTCTCCGCGAAGGTAAAGTCCCGGACAGAGCAATACATACTTTAGACAACTTGCATTCGATAATTTCATTTGCGACATTGGAAAGCAAAAATGTTCCATAAGGCGACGATTGAGGTAATTTTTTGTATCCCCCTACAAATAAGATGGGTGTTGTGTATATCTTATATCTTTAAACGGGCAATTCTTGTTTATATATAATATTATATAATTGGAATCTCGGAATCGGCTCCAACGATTTTCATGAAATTTAGTATATAGGGGGTTTCGGGGGCGATAAATCGATCTAGCTAGAAAATGTCATTTTATTCCTGTTTTATCGAATACCGAGCACAGCTCGGTCAAATAGCTAGTTATAATTTATAAGGAATCCACTTTTGGTATATTTTAAGTAGCCACTGGTTTTAATATCAGAAATAAAACTATTTTCAGTTTAAAAACTCGTACATTTTGAATTTTCTTACTTCTTAATCTTGATATTCTAGGTTGAAACATCTTGTTTCAACCTATAATAATAACAACATGTTTAAGTTCAGATATCTTTAGATATCATCTTAAACATACTTTTCTCACATAGTTTCAAGTAGAAACATTAACATTTACTTATGTTGAAATATTATGTTGAATTTCCAAAAAAGGTTGTAAGAAAAGGTCAAAAAACGTTTTAAGATAATCGGAATGGCTTTAAAACTGTTATATGGTTAAACAACATGCCAGATTCAGAATCGTCGGTCGAGAAATATGCCATTAATTGGTAATTATTCACAAGTCACAACTTAAATGGTTTATTACTTTAAGACCTCATGTTAACTTTAAAGGCTATGCATACTGGGAGGCAGATCGTTCTATTTGGACTTATCGCAGTTGCCTTCCCCTTATATGAGGGCCTTAAATCAGATCTTACTTATTATTTTTCGTATAAGTTAAATATGACGTAATAAGAATACCGGAAATAAAAAAGGGTGTAAGTGCCAAAATTTTCGAAACGCATTTTTTACCAGAAATGTATTCTATGTGCCATCGCCAATAACCTAAAATAAGCATTAAGTGACTAGCGTAGTTTTTTTTGCTTGGTATTTACATCTTTTAAGAAAGGCGGAGGAGCGGGACGCATAGCACGTTGTTATATAAAAGGGTTTAAGTCCCTACCAGCGTGCCGCGAGTGTTATGAAAATGGTGGACATAGCACCTGTTGTTGTTACCGGTTCGGGAAGAAAAAGGCGTTATGAAGCTATTTTAAATAGCATAGTATGAATGATGTTTTATTGCTTTCATTATTTTTACTTGGTATTTTAATATGTTGACTCAAAAATTTGGTAACTTTGTTGTTTTTGGTTATTTACTTATATAATATAATATCACGTCACTAGTCTTCGTGTGTCTAAAACTTGAATTGTCCAAAGTGCCAATTTACCGAAGCAAACATTGGAAGTTTTGGAACTTAGATCTTTATTTAAAACATAATCCATGGCACTTAGAGCCTTATTTAAGTTAGTTAGAGTTGGACTTAGGGTTTTCTTTAGATTAGATTAGGATTTTGTTGTAGTAATTGATAAGTAAAATACTTTGTCTTTTCTACACAGAGAGATTTTATCTTAATAAAAGTATTTCCTTTAAAAAAATAAAGAAAATCTATTACGAAGATGAGCTACTATTTTGATCAACAATTCCTCCACATTTTTTTTTGGCACTTACACCCTTTTTTATTTCCGGTATTCAGTATGTTAAACTATGTAGGTGATACCGAAAAATCTTTAAAAATAAAAAGTGTTTTAAAAGTAAAAGTAGTGAAAAATACCGTCAGCAAAATCCATACTAATTAGAAAATATACCGGCCAATAAGAAATAAAAAGTTATTAAATGTAATACATGAATGTAAATGTAAAGTTATTACTTATTAGATTAGAAAAGTTAGTAAAATTATAACGATAAACCTGAGTGATAAACACATAGGTTACTTTATGTTTCCACTACAGCCACTACAGGCTACAACGTTTTCCTTTAATTTTCCAATAATATCAAAATGCCTGAAACGCACCCTTCAGGTGCTACACATCATCAGCCGATCCGTATGCTCTTCCAATAATTATGCTGTTTTTCCAACTCTACCTATAAAGTAGATTATTCACTGACCGGAATGATTAAGTTATTAATATTAAAATGTTCGCGCTATTTGTTATGTAGTTCACTCGATCTCAGCGAGATCCGGATCTTGAGTGCACTTCACTTCATTCAGCGTATGTATATTGAGTGAACTAGATCGAATCAAGAGTCAAAGTTATCGATAAGGCTTATCAGGGTGATACAGATACGGGGTAAGTCCAACTAGCTCCTTGAAATGCAGGGTACGCCTAAATAAAGGTCCCAGTCTTACAAAATGTATAATCTAACGAAGCTTAAAAAGATTGTGAAAATTAGACTAATTTTTGTTATGACAGACTTTTGGACAGAACAACGTCTTCAAGTCACGTCTTCTTTAATATAACATCCTTTTCATCAACGAGATTCGATTGCGTGTCAGATACAATCTTATTATCCTCCTTGTCCTCACGTTATCTTATGTTTAGCAGGAAATCTAAAATTACCTAGGCAAAAAGTGGTCGCCATTTTCTGAGATTTAACACAGTTAAAACGTTAGTCGTTGGAAATTATTGTAAATTCTAAGGTCAACTTGCACATAATTAGTTAAAGTTAACTCCAGGAATAACATATTTTATCTTTCTCCTTCTTGGTGTGTATGAAAGAGACAACACGATGTTTAACCCCGGGTTAAAGCTTAAGCTAGATCCGTACGAGTGGGCCTAAGTATCGTGCTGTGTACACTTCTGCAACGGAAAAATTACTAAACCAGTTTCTTGACACCGTTAGCAGATACGACAGTTTACACAAACACTGTCGTATGTGTTGCTTAATTACAATTAGTCGGATTTGTAGTTACGATTTATACGCTAAATGTTGCCCGCGTCTTTCGAAATTTGATTATCGCGTGGGAATCGTATATTTTTCCGGGATAAACAGACCGACACTTTCACATTTATAGTGTTATTATATGGATAACTATAGATTGGCGCAAAATTTGCTTATTGCGCGGAAACGGTACAATTTACAGCTATAAAAATATCGTGTCTTTTGGGACTCAAGGAAAACCTCCCAAAATTTGATCAACGGTTTGAGCATGAAGAACTAACAGACTTTCGCATTATTTATGATTTATTATGTATATTTCGCTTATTTAAACCCATTTTTTTTGACACCTCTAATAGGTATTACGACCGAAAATGTTATAGCTAAGTATGAAATTAATTATTGCAAACTGTGTCAAAACTCAAAGTCTGAATAATTTTACTTGGAATAAATCAAAGAAAATGAGTCACTTCTCTCTCTAGACTTGTCTTTTAAAAGTCTCGACTTGTGATAACAACATTATTTTTATAAAACCGTAAGATAACCGTAGATACGATTGTTTAGTTTGTATAATATGGGTGCGGGACAGTCAAAGGCACTTCCTTCAATGTTCTGTTGAGTGTTGACAGAGTACTTATTTAACTTTATAGCTTCACTGTATCAAAGATCTTTAAATGTGCTTCCTAATGTGGAATTTCGATTTGGGATTCCGTGAAACTAGCGCAAACGTTCGTTTTTAGGGTTCCGTAGTTCTTCACTCGCGAACTCACTGGCTTGCACTCGAAACGCACGTGCGGAATTCATCCCGTTCGGAAAAAAGCGAACGTGTGGGTCATTTATTGTATTTTCTACAAATTGTTGTAATTTTGACGTATCTGCAGTCCTGTGTGTTTGTCCGTGTCATTGTAATTCGTAGCACCGGTACGTAGCAAGGTACGTCGATTGATCTACCTTTTTTGTTTGAAAGCCATGATCGAGAGTGTTATTAATACATGTTTTTTTCTTAATTCCTCGATTTATTATTATGGTATTGTATGTTTTCTGATATCACGCGAATGTGCGGTCTAGTATGAAGATACTACTGTAGTCTGTATATTTATATTGTGGTACAAGACTACGGACCACAAATTGGCCCAGATATGGAATTATGGTCACGGCCCATGCTTTTTATTCCAGGGTGGCCATACCGATCTACTTTCCTTTCTCTTGACCATTCTCGAAGATTCGAGTAACAATCGAATAATTGCCTTTATGTTGGAGAGCTCGTAATTACGATTGCGATCGTTTTGTAGGTCGGTAGTCGGAAGTTTCTTACGGAAATATTTGAAAAATTACATTTAATAATTTACCGTAGAAAATTGTTTCTACATGCGATACGTGATATCTACGATTATTTATTATTTTTATGGCATGTATTAAATTCAACTCATATAATTTTATGTTCGTGCTTATATTATAAAAAATGTGTAATTGTTAAATTTTGACCGATTTTGTTGCGACTGTGAGCGGAGATACTTTTGAGTCCGGGGAAGTCCGTAGAAGACCGCTATTTGACTGCCTTAGCCTAACTTCTATAAGTTAGGCTAAGGCAGTCAAATAGCGGTCTTCTACGATAAGCCACGTTTCTCATAAAAAAGTTGCAAGCAACATCTTCTTTCAATTCTGTTATGAAGGGTGTCCTCTCACGTCATACCTTTTGCGTTCACGGAGAGCAGCTAAAACAAAGTTTTAGCTCCGTGTTTTGTGTTAATCTCATTGCCCTTATTATTGGAATATTATTATTATTTTTCACTGAATTTTATATGACATACCTTATATGCGTTGCAGAATTGCAATGAGACGTATGTTCTAGTTTTCTCCTACCGATTATTATCATGGACAGAGATCCGAAGTGAGTCATTCTAGTCGTATATTCTGCAGTTACTATGTTGTAGTTAACAACACTTCCGTCAGGGCTCTGTTGTGGTCGCCCTAACCGCAGAGCCCTTGACAGTAGGTACCTTCACGCCTGGGTATAAGTAGGTTGATCAAATGTGTCAATAATTTCAGCCTGGAGTGAAAAGGGCAAAACGCTCATTTTCCAAAAAGAGAAAATTGGAAAATGAGCGTTTTGCCCTCCTCGCTAAAATCCCGAATATTTTACCATCAGAATTATAGCTGCCACAAAGGCTGGGTTAATTTTAACGAGTAGGTTAACAGTTGAAATGTAACTGTCAATAATTTCTGCCTGAAGTTAGCAGGGTAAAATGCTCGTACCATTAATGAGCAATAAGCCCCGCCATTTTTTGGATAAAAATACAAAAAAGTTACCGATGTGATATTGTTGTCCCCACGGGGCTAAAACAAAGTTTGTCCCTGTGCATTAAAAAAAAACCTAGTGGCCTACGTTGGTGTCTTTAAAGACCACAGAGGACCAATGGCGTTATTTTAAAAGCTGGGCTATCGAGGGTTGATATTTAAAAAAGAACTCCTCCATTAAAAATCCAATACTATCTTAATAGAATATTGTTCTTGGCCATTTCTCTTGCGTTTAAGATAAGCCTGTGATAAACGATTAAAACTTCCAGTACCCATTAAAACCTAGCTGCTAAGAGGAGACCTTAAACATCTAGATTTTAGTTAAAAAAACCTTTAAATAATATGCACTTAAAGTTCTAACGTTTTAATGCTCATAGATAAACGTACAGGCCTTAAGACCAAGAAACTTGAACTTTTTTAACCTCTTATTATGTAGAAATTTGCTAAGAAAGTATTTTTTAAAATTCCACTCCTATAGGGGAAACATGAAAAAGGGGATTAAAATGTGTAGGTATGTCCTACTCGGGGACGAACCGCTGAAAAGTTATATGTAAATTAGATTTTTTTATAATATTACATAAATATTAAACTATCTCATCGACCTATATATTTTGTACTATGTATTTAATTTTAAGTATGTAAGTGTATAAAATATATTATATAATATTGTAAATTTCTTGAAGCTTAATAACATTTAGTGTTATAACGATCACATTCGCCCATAAATAATTGCTAACAAAATTAATTAACTACACTCATTATAAGTAATCATATTATATGTAATTGTGTGCTAATATATTAATATATGTATGTATATTGTTTTCGGTGGCGTCATCGGACTACAGGTGGCCACTTGGTACCGGGTATGTGATAACTTAGATACGCCCCTGCATGCCTTAAATTATATTATGCCCTCTATATGACGTATGCTCCTGCATGTTATATTAAAACTTGTTTATGCAAAGGGCAGTCTGATTAATCACGGACTCTTTTAATTTTCGTGTTTTTTGTAAAGCGACTCCCTCGTTTTAATGCCTTATGTGATTAATTTACGATCCCTTAGGTGATGGAATCTGCATGAAGTTAGTAGCTACGATATAAATAGTAACAAGACAGTATATAACCGACTTAAAAAAAGAAGGTTCCAAGTTCGCCTGTTGCTTTTGAAATGATACCTGCATATTACCTGTTGTTTAAAATGATTTTGTCTCTTATGTTGCATTTTATTAAAATAAATTACAATTTAAATTATTATTTTTATTCTTATACTTACCTATGTTTTTATTTTAATACTACTTATAATTTTGTACTTAAATCTAGCTCTACCTGCAAATTAAAATATTCATAGGTCAAAACATGCCCGCAAAGTGTAACTTGTAAATGTCATATTCGTATAAATGACCGGTTTCTTAGTGAATTTGAAGGTAAATATTAAGAGCGAGTTCCGAAATTTAACCCAGTGTGCCCAGTGCTCGTGACGTCTAGAATCCGACGCCATATTGTATAGTTGTGTGCCACTGGTGAGACAAGTGTGACGTATTATAATGACATCCCAAAGTATATGTCAAAGCACTGGCGTATATTTCGGAACGCATCAACAGTATCACGTCGATTCTAGAGGTCATGAGCACTGGCTAGTATACTGGTAGCTGGTTATATTTTGGGTAACGCCTCCCCATATATTATAGAGGATTTAAGTAAGCATTGCATGAACTTCTAATATGTATATAGCAAAGCTTAGACTACGTAGATATATAATATACAAAACCTTTGATTTACAATATCTATAAGGACAAATTATTACAACGTTAATTTTCCGCATATTAAACCTATACTACATATTTCTTTCTTGTATATTTAGCTTCTTACTATTTTTATAGTGAAATTATAAGGTTTTTCCAGAAGAACTAACATCGGTCTACATGACGTGGTAAGTGATAGAATTAAATAATAAGTACATTTGACATGAGAAAAACGTAATTTGTGTTATTGCCATGTAAATAGTTCTTAATTATTGCCTAGTTTTTAACTTTTTAGTTTCGGAACAAACTTGTAGAGTCTGATCTTATATTTAAGTACATAGGTACTAGGCAAGTTCGGCAAGCAAGCTTGATAAGCTTTAAATGACCGTCAACGAGCGTACTTGCATTTCTAAATCCTTCCACGGTTTTAGTTTCGTATCTCCATAAAATTTTCAATTTCTGATAACAATAATTTCACGACCGTACTCGGAAAAGTTAAAAAATTACTGAACTTTAATTTATTGAAGTGTTTGTCAGAAAATATAATATATTATGTAGTTTATGTCAAGTACTTCATTAAATTAAAGTTAAGTTATCACTAAGGGCCGATTCACACCGGATCGGCAGCGGCCGGCAGCGGTCGGCGAGACGCGATCGGCAGCGGCCGGCAGCGGCGCGCGGGCGACCTTTTAGAAGTTTTCAAGCGATACTAGTAGTTATAAGTATGTAAATAAAGTTTAAAATTATTTCACACTAAAAGTGCTCTTCGCAGTTCGCGCCGCTGCCGGCCGCTGCCGATCCGGTGTGAATCGGCCCTAAAATATATTACTGCAAGGCCGTTGTTAGTCTTACATTGATATGAGGCAAACTTGGTTGTTATGCTGCTGCCTGCTGAGCTTATGAGCATGAACGAGTAACATTCAGAGGTCTGGAAATATTCAGAGATCTAGAACTCAAAAACTAGATCTACACATATCCTAGGTTGCATCAGCCTGACCGGTCTTTAATGATGATAATTGTAATACGCCAATTACTAAATACCTACTACTGCGATAGAAACATGTTATGTCGGTACTTGGAAAGCGCTAACTGCGTATGGGGTTATTATTCTATAAAGTATAGTATGTTAAGGATTATAGCGATTTTATAATCTAAATGTTTCCTTCAACTTCGTTCCATCATCCACAGTTTTCCTATCGCGCAAGGAATGCACATTAAGCGCTGCATATTCAAGTACAATCTACCCAATCTTCTTATATACATATAAAATTCTCGTGTCACAATGTTAGTCCACGAACTCCTCCGAAACGGCTTTACTGATTTTTACTAAATTTTATCTTGTATATAAAATTCTCGTGTCACAATGTTAGTCCACGAACTCCTCCGAAACGGCTTTACTGATTTTTACTAAATTTTATCTTGTATATAAAATTCTCGTGTCACAATGTTAGTCCACGAACTCCTCCGAAACGGCTTTACTGATTTTTACTAAATTTTATCTTATATATAAAATTCTCGTGTCACAATGTTAGTCCACGAACTCCTCCGAAACGGCTTTACTGATTTTTACTAAATTTTATCTTATATATAAAATTCTCGTGTCACAATGTTAGTCCACGAACTCCTCCGAAACGGCTTTACTGATTTTTACTAAATTTTATCTTATATATAAAATTCTCGTGTCACAATGTTAGTCCACGAACTCCTCCGAAACGGCTTTACTGATTTTTACCAAATTTTATATGCATATTCAGTAGGTCTGAGAATCGGCAACTGGGTACTTTATATATTGATAAGTGCATTTGTTGAATAAATAATAGTAAATTATTACAACCTGAGACTGACGGCGACCATTGTTTGTGCGACGAGATAGCGATCGACGTTGCCATGGCGACATACTTATTTGGTCACTTCAATAAAATAATATGGGCGAAGTACTTTATAGGTATAATGGCAAAGTAACGTTATCCGGGACAGCTAGTATCCTTATAATATTCTCTCATCATCAAATAAATATTTCTTTCAAATAGAAAACCAAGTGACAAATAATTAATCGGCTAAGTGCGTGTCGGACTCGCGCACGAAGGGTTCCGTACCGTTATAGAGCAAAACTAGGCCAAAAATTGTGTTTTTTTTTTGTATGGGATTTAATGTTTTATTTTATTTAAATATTATTATTAATAATTAAAGTACACATATATTTAATGCCTTTGTGAAAATTTTAAGTGCCTACCTGTTGCCATTATTGATATCGAGCAAAAAAGGCAAAAAAATCACGTTTGTTGTATGGGTGCCCCCCTTAAATATGAATAATATTTAATTTTTAGTATTTGTTGTTATAGCGGCAACAGATATATACACAATCTGTGAAAATTTCAGAAGCCTAGCTGTAGCGGTTCTTGAGAGTTTAGATACAGCCTGGCGACATACAGACAGACAGGCAGACGGACAGATAACGAAGTCTTAGTAATAGGGTCCCGTTTTTACCCTTTGGGTACGGACGGGTAAAGACGAAAAGTTAGATTGTCTCTAAAATCTAGCTACATTACATTTAGCCCCCACTCCAAATTATACCTTCAAGGAATAGGCAAAGTGACAATTTATGTTATTAAGTATTCCCTTCCATTGATACTTTTCTAAGAATAGACAGTAATGTCTTTTTCAATTCAAAATCTACCACCCCCCTAATTTCTACTGCATGGTAGGTGTATTTCCGCGGATGTACCGCGGCAGTTACACCTGACTGGTGTTACGGTAACTAATACGTATCGGTCGCCGTCACCGGACCCGCCCGCGTTCCCATCGTGTTACACCAGACCTTTCATATCTATACTAATAAATGCGAAAGCGTGTCTGTCTGTTACCTCTTCACGCTTATACCGCTTTGATGAGAGATAGATATAGTTTGAGTCCCGGGAAAGGTCCCGGGACACTTTGTATCAAAAAAGTCGCATGGAGCACAATTAAAAGTAAATAATAGACTAAAGCCTGTAACATTAGTCGTTTCATTGAGATTTCCTCCACTCGACTCAACCTCAATCCTTAAAAATTGTCATGAGTTCAACAAAACGTCATAAGTTTTTAGAGTACGGTTACACGGTCAGTCTGGCATCAGTTCAGTCCATCAGTCTGAGACTGACACCAGAATTATGACCGGAAAGTAGATATTATGTACTAAAAAAATGATCAGTCCGTCAATCAAACTGTTACACGATCATTCTCCCGTCAGTCTGGATCTGACTGATGGACTGAACTGATGCCAGACTGACCGTGTAAGTTGTAACCTATGTCTTAGGATTGCGGTAGAGTCGAATGGAAGATATCTCACACGGTGTCACAAAAGCCCTTCCCAATAATAATTTTCACTTTTTAATAGTTACGGTACTATGTGAACGGTTAGACATAATTTCGATAGATTGCATAATTGCCGGTTCTCACATTTTCATTACGAACCAGAAATACCTGACGACGGTTGACGTCCGCCGAATTGGCCCACAATCACTACCTGACCCGGCAAACTTGTTTTGCCATGTTAGACCAAAATTCTCGTGTCACAGACCACAGTGTTTAAAATGCGCGAACTCCTCCAAAACTCAATCCTGCCTATCCTTAGCCTAAATACCGTTCTTCCATTGCGTCTTGAAAAAAAATATTCTAGCAACTGAGAAAACGTCGTTAAATGTGGGGACTGGGGGTACTATCTAACAAGTATTTCAGACATATAAGAGTAATTATAAATAGGTCTTCAAGGATATTTTTCGATATCAGAACTAACGCCGCCAAATCCAAATTCTAAAAAAAAAACGCCACGTGGTACTCGGGGACTGCCGCCGTCTGTGTCGAAATCGCCCGAACTGAAACGCCGTTAGACGATGTACGGCTTTATGCCGGTCGGAGTAGGTGACTAGGTGGTGTTAGGTCTATTTTCGTTACGGAATTTCTTGATTCGCTCGCCACGCATGAAGCCCGCGATAACAATTTTGATCGCCCATTTTCCCCTTATTTCGGATAATCGACGCCTCTATAAAGGAATACCAAGTGACTAGTTCGTGAAAACGCCAGATTTTAATAAAGTTCTTTGCGGCTTAAAATCCGCCGTCGAGCAATGAGGAGCAGCGCCATTAATCTCTCGTTTACCTCCTGAGCCTCTACTGCGGTTTAACCTACTTACGAGTTCAAATTATTTTGATTGCTTTTATTTTGTGACAATGTAACTGGGTTGTGATGAGTAGGTAATGGAGGGCACGGCAGTGGTTTGGGCAAGCTCTGATTTTATTGTCAGATATACAGAAACTAAGGCAACATTCCACGCACGTTAAATGATATAATTTCAGGACCAATTGAATTTCATTTGCAAAGCATATACTTATACATAATATACAAAAGGAGAATTTATCAGAAATCGATCAATAATCCAATAGGTTTGCCGGTATGTTATTTAAATCTCTCCTACTTTAGCCACCTAGCAGATAAAATACAATAACATAAAACATTTTTAAGCTTCTCCCACCTGAATTAATATAAATAATCCGTAGAAATGTTAAGGGAATAATATAAGTCGTGTAGCAATTAAAATTTCCCATTAGGCTATGAAAGGATTACATCGTAAGCTGCTTGGCAGAATTTATTTGGTCCATTATTGAAATTACATTTAAAATACTTACGAATAAGAACAGTTGTCTCCAGGCCAAATTTTTGAACAGAAAGCTGCTTTTGCGGCTCTGTTAATTTTTCTGGGATGGGTTAAAATATTTTAAACATGTCAGAGTTGGAGGCGATGAGCTGTGGGCATACCAGCCCGGCTGGCCAATGGTGGCGCAGGAGCGAAAAAAATGGAAAACCCTGGGGGAACCCTTTGCCCAGCAGTGGGACAGCATAGGCTAATAAAAAAAAATATGTCAGAGTTACCTGATCAAAAACTCCTAAGGTAGATCTCTTGTAACTCTATCTTACGGTTTCATCCAGGTTTAATGATTACAAAACTCTAACGAACTGGTTCTCTATTTGGGTACTGTCTTAGGCTGCATTTCCACTGAAGCGGAGCGGAGCTTAGCGGTGCCGAATTGACCAATCACCATGCTCGAAATCTTCGCTCCGCTTCGCTGTCATTCCGCTGGAATAGCACGATTGGTCAATTCGGGCACCGCTAAGCTCCGGTCCGCTTCAGTGGAAACGCAGCCTAAGGCTGGATTTATATGCGTCCGCCCGAACGCGAGGTTTGGCGGCTACACCGCGTGATTACGAATATGTAAATCGCGACCGATAAATCGTTACATACATTTGCTTGTGATCTCGCGGCGTAGCGGCCAAGCCGCGCGTTCGCGCCGCCACATAAAAAATTAGAAATCCAGGCTAAGCTATCCTGCTACAAAGCCAAGCCACAGATTACTAAATAGGTAATAGTTACTACGTAAGCCAAGCCTTCTCTCTCTCCTCTCTGTTATGCAATGATTAATAAATCTGAAAAGTATTCCCAGAACAACGTTTCTCGGTAAATTAAAATAACTTTTGAATAAATTAGCGCGAAGGATATTGCATCACGTCATAAAGGTCAAAGTCGACAATCCAGTTCTAGTGTTACTGTTGTTATGTATTTAAATTGCATATTTTATAGCTGCTACACTACATATTCCAAGCGAAGTTTTTCTTTTCTTAGGGTGTGTTTCACCACTTCCTGATAAGTGCCGGATAGGCTAATCACCTGAAGTTAAGTACCTACTTGACAGATAGAGTATGGAGAATCTGTGAAATAAGTTGTGGATAGCCTATCCGGCACTATATTAGAGTCTATACTAATTAGTCAATATAAATAGGAGAAGTTTGTTTTCATTGAATAGGCTCCGAGTTCCGAAAGTACTGCGTTGATTTTGATGAAATTTGGCATAAACATAGAGTAGGTGACGGGGCCTTCCCCGCATATCCTTATTTAGGATACTTTTGGTCGCGGGAAAATTCCAAACATAGTATTATTCGTGGGAGAGCCATGCTTCGGCACGAATGGGCCGGCTCGACCGGAGAAATACCACGTTCTCACAGAAAACCGGCGTGAAACAGCGCTTGCACTGTGTTTCGCCGAGTGAGTGAGTTTACCGGAGGCCCAATCCCCTACCCTAATCCCTTCCCTACCCTCCCCTATTCCCTTCCCTTCCCATCCCTACCCTCCCCTATTAACCTATTCCCTCTTAAAAGGCCGGCAACGCACCTGCAGCTCTTCTGATGCTGCGAGTGTCCATGGGCGACGGAAGTTGCTTTCCATCAGGGGACCCGTTTGCTCGTTTGCCCCCTTATATCATAAAAAAAAATCTGTAGCCCAGTGTTTTTCAATCTGAAGTTCGTGACCACCTGGGGGGTCGAGAGAACTATTTCAGTCAAACAAACAACAAAGATTAAAAAGGTTATAATATTAAGTAGAAGAATTAACATGATGAAAAAGCTAAAGTTGGCGAGGTCGCGAAATATTTTTTCATACCAGTCGTATCAAAAAAGTTTGAAAAACACTTCTTAAGTTTTATGATATTTAAAGCGTAGTTAAAAGTCCTCCCAGAGGAAAAATAGCTGTGAACACAGTTAGGGTTGCCAGGTTGCTAGACCGAAAAGCAGGACAAAGCAGTCAGCTTGGCCGGACATTAGTACAAAAAAGCCGGAACCTTGCTATCGAGTACTTAGAATCTAAACTTTTAGTATAGCAATACGTTCGGTAGCGTGTACAGATTTTCTGTTTTATTAAAACAATTTACTTAACATCTAATAGCTCTACAATTTTACATCTCATTACTCATTGGGTGTCCGTCATCCGTCTAAAATTTGTAGGACTTTTATATAAAGTTATAGATTCTAGGCTCTACAAAAGCCGGACTCCCTTTACACTTGTACACTACACTACACTCCCTTTTGGCCGGACACGCAAGCGAAAAGCCTGACTGTGTCCGCTTTATCTGGACGCCTGGCAACCCTAAGCACGTATACTTCATAGTCTAAGATAGCGGTTCCCAACCTTTTCAATGCCACTACCCCTGTGAACAAGTAAGGGAATTAAGTTTACCCCTTGCTAATTTAAAATAATTCAACCACACAAATTCGAACGTTTTTGCACGTTTAGATTGTAGGTGTGAAGGTTGATAATGCTTTGCATTCGCAAGTTTAAGAATATTAGGTTCGGTTTCACTACCGTACTATTATTTTGTTTATTATTATAATACTTTTTCGTGCTAACTCTGTTACCCCCCTAGAATTGCCGTTTTACCCCTGCGGGGGTAATTACCCCCAAGTTGGGAACCGCTGGTCTAAGATATGATTATCTATAACTTATAAGTTTCGAGAGCCGGCGAACAGTCATCACTCATTCGATCAAACTTTAAGCTGATTAGCAAACTTTGTCTCTACAAGATTGTCTTCAGTATTATGCTCACAGAACTTATAATGATACTGAAAATTTCGTGATACATAGTACATATTATGGACTATAATGTTATGGCGAATTTTAAGGCTTGTTTAAATTTCATTTGGTCCGTTTTTACCACAATGATACACCGGTAAAAAAAGTAATTTGCAAAGTTGTCGCTCGATGAAAAAAACCTTAAACACAGTGGTAAAGTTTGAAAACTGCAGCAGAATTTTTCTTTACTTTTAACCTTTGCAATAGTAATACGTACAAACAGCGGGTTTCTCTCAATTTATTATACAGTCGAAAAGCCCGAGGCCTCTACGAATAAATAGTATCTACGAATACGAACGAAACCTTTATCTTATGTAACGTCGTCGTAACGTCAGGCAGGTCGGCGAGAGCGTTATTGAAATATGCTTCCGATGGCACTCGAGGCTAGATAGATAAGAAAGGATCAGCAGGCCTGAAATGCCTACTTTGAGTGTTTTAAGCGTAGGTTTCAAAAGACTGCTTCATTTCAAATTTACCATCGAGGAAATTGATTTCTAGGCAGTTGAGCAACGACATTTGGTAGGATCATGTCAATTCAATGTTAATTGTGATCTGTCGGCTGGGTTTGACGTAACGCGACTACGGTGGTCCCTCATCTGCTTAGTAATCAACTTCTCTGATAGTACTGTATGTCAGATGAGTTAATGTGAATTTTCAATTTGGATAGTGTGATATAGATAGATCATAGAACTAGTTGACGCCCGCAACTCCTTCGCGCCAAAATTTGTTTATCGCGGCGGAACCGTACATTTTTCCGGGATAAAAAGTATTCTATGACCTTTCTCGGATCTCAAAGTATCCCCATACCAAATTTCATCAAAGTTCAGCGGTTTGGGCGTGAAGAGGTAACAGACAGACGGACAGACAGTCACACTTACGCATTTATAATATTAGTATGGAAGTATGGAAGTATGGATGACATCATACTGAAATTCTTACTTTACTACTTTACTACTTTACTTACTCATATTAACCCATCAAGCCCCGTTCAAGCACCGGTGATCGCGACAACAATAGAATACAATAGCATTTCCAAGAATCCCCGATCGAAGGATTAAAAATGCGAAGTGTGTCCCGGCCGGGCCCTCGGGTCTGTCTTCACACTAAACGACTGAACTGATTTACTAAAAATTTAACATGGATATACTTTGAGAGAAAGGAAATAACATAGCATAGTTTTTGTTGCAGAAAAATGTACGGTTCGGACGGAATTGAAAACATCTAGGATTAGGGGGCATCTACAAATTACGTGAGGTGTTTTGGGGGGGTCAAATTTTAGTTAGACGAGTCAAATCTCATCTAATCTCACGTTGGGGAGAGGGGGGGTCTCGGCAAATCTCACGTAATTTTTTTCTCAACAAAATACTACTATTTTTGTCCATTTCATCCAGATAGTACGTATGCTTAAGGTTTAATCGTAATCGTAAATAAGATCATTCACAAATTCGTTCGAAAGAAAATCTACTGACTGTCAAACCAAATGTGTTCGTAAGAAACCCACATTTTGAAAAATCTCACGTGAGATTTAGGGGGCGGGTTGAATAAAATCTTACGAAATCTCACCAGGGGGGGGGTCAAAAAATAAAAAAAAACACCTCACATAATTTGTGGACGCCCCCTTAGATTAGGAATAGTTTAATTGTTAAAACTAACTGAGGAGCAAATCCTTTTCTAACATTTTGCGATACACTTATTAGAATCCGGGTAGATTTCTACCTGGTTTCAATCCAAACCCCATATGTCGAAATGGTTATTTTATTATTATAATTTACTGTTCCTCTATAGGCCACCTTATATAGACAATCTAGACTACCTGTATTTCTAACTTAGGAACACTAATAGACTGAATTAGTAGGGCACACCCAGCAGATCTGAATTATGTAATTCTGCTAATTCATGTAGAAATTAGAAACTAGCTTCGATTTCAACATGGCAAGTAACAACTGCTGCTAAAATAGTACCTGGAGCTTTTTTAATATCGCAAAAAGGTGCTTGTACAGAAAAAACTTACGTAAAACGTATTTTCTTTTTAAAGGATTGCCTCGTTTAAGGTATATATGTTTAACGAGGCAATCCTTGAATCCTCCAATTGAAAAAGTTAAGAAAACCTTATTTAGTTAATTTTTTACGGGATGTCTCCGGACATTTTCCACCATTTCATCAGTGTTACTATAGGTCAGCCTTTCCCAAAGTGGGCGATAACGCCCCCTTGAGGGCGCTGAAGGTCTAAAGGGGGGCGTTATGTAGAGGCTTGGGATTTATTTAATCTGGATGCATTTTTAAATTGTAACAATGGGGGCGCTAAAACATAATTTGTTCTCAAAGTGAGCAGTAGACAAAATAAGTTTGGGAACCTTTGCTATAGGTTCTAGCACTAACCAAACCATGAAAATCTTTTTGATCTCAGGGACATTTTTGTTTTGCAGCAGTACACCTATCATGAACATCGTTTGTGTACACTTCTCAGACTAGAACTCATTTTTCATACCACAATCTATAAGCGGCTCCTAAAAGATAAATTCAGTAAGTTCCTACCGCTACTCTTATATTCCATAAGCGCTTTGTTATTCTTCGATTGATCCCTTATCTGAGGGCTTAGAATTTTTTCAATATCCTCGCCCTTTGTTGGCCGTCTGGAGGTTACGGTAATCCCTACTATCTTATTACAAAGGTTTTGTAGGTTATTTTAGACGGATTATGCTGATTTGCGTTCAAGTTCTTGATAACTAGACTAAAATGTAGCCTGTGACTTCGTTCAAATTCGTTTATTTTTCAGAACACGTAAATCTTTTGAAAAAATCGGTTGTCTGTAAAGTCGGTTTACTGACGATAGTTGAACGTGACAACGTCATAGCCTTAACCCCTTAGTTCCGGGAAAAATGTATGCAAAAAAGTTGGCAGGTCAATGTGCAAAAAAAAATGGCGCCCGGCCTACCCTCTTTGTAAAATTAATGTAATGTCCTTACATACAATCCATATTTTATGTTTGTGTGAACTACATTATAATATATGTTAAATTTTCTATCTATCAAGCCATCATAATAAATCAAAAATCAAAATCAAAATCAAAATATTTTATTTCCAAATAGGTTAACAAAGTTAACACTTTTAGAACGTCGTGTCTACATGAGGCCTACCACCGGTTCGGGAACTAACCCGGCGAGAAGAACCGGCGTTAGAAACTCGCGCGGGTCCACCTTTTACCAAAAAGGTGGAAAATAACAAAGGTAGCTTAAGCTAATTTACACTAAGTATGTAAGTAAAGTAAGTGAAAATGTGGTACATTTATATAGAAGTGACCTATGGTCTGTCAGCTAATTTTGCCCAAGGTGTGCTATCATTGAGAAAATCAGTAACCTTATAATAAGCCTTAGCACACAAACGTTCTTTAACAACTTTTTTAAATTTATTGATTGAAAGATTTTGAACGTTTTCTGGGATTTTATTGAATAGGCGTATACATTGACCTTTGAAAGATTTTCTTACTTTGCTCAGCCTGGTTATAGGTATATCTAGCTTGTGCTTATTCCTAGTGTTCCTGCAGTGAATGTCACTTTTCGTTTTAAAATTATTTACATTTTTTCTCACGTATAACACATTATCCAAAATGTATTGAGATATTACGGTCAGAATTCTTATTTCTTTAAACTTTTCTCTGAGAGATTCAAATGATGACATTTTATAAATGGATCGAATAGCTCGCTTCTGCAGCACAAATATTGTGTTAATATCAGCAGCACTTCCCCATAATAGAATGCCATAAGACATTCTACTATGAAAATAACTATAATAAACTAATTTCGCCGTGTCTTCATCACAAATTTCTCTAATTTTTCTGACTGCATATGCTGCGGAACTGAGCTTGTCGGCCAGTTTGGCAATATGAGGACCCCACTGCAGTTTATAATCTAGTGTTACTACTAAAAACACAGTAGTGTCAACAAGATTCATTTTCTCATCATTTAATAGTAAATTGGTTTGCACTTGCTTAACATTCGGCAAGGTAAATCTTAAACATTTTGTTTTATTAGAATTTAAAAGTAAGTTATTAACATTAAACCAATTAACTATTTTTGAGAGAGCACAATTTACCTCGTCATAATTCGACTGTTGTCGCTTCACTTTAAAAATAAGTGAAGTGTCATCAGCAAAAAGTACTATCTCGTTATCATTATCCTTAACTAGATAAGGTAAGTCATTTATATAGATGAGAAAAAGAAACGGACCCAAAATGGATCCCTGTGGGACACCTAATTCTGTTTTGGTCCCAGTGGACCTTTTACTATTGACATCGACCCTTTGAGTCCTGTTCCTTAAATATGATGTCAAAAGGTTGAGTGCCGAGTCCCTTATGCCATAGTGGTGCAATTTCCTGATCAATGTAGCATGATCAACACAATCGAATGCCTTAGACAGGTCGCAAAATACACCTAAGGCATCCCGCGACTCCTCCCAGGCTTCAAATATACTACAAAGAAGACCTATACCAGCATCCGTAGTGGAACGACCCTTAGTAAAACCGTATTGATTATTATGCAATAAATTATTTGAGTTAAAGTGTACTAACAATTGTTTTAATATTATTTTCTCAAATATTTTACTAAAAGTCGGTAGAATAGATATAGGCCTATAATTTGTTGGATCAGATTTAATTCCGGCTTTGAATAAAGGTACCACCTTGCTATGCTTCATTAAATCAGGAAAAACACCATTCTTTATACAGTCATTAAAAATATTGGCCAGATACGGAGCTACGATGTCAATTATTGATTGAACAATCTTAGTAGACAGACCCCAAAGATCTGTAGTATTTTTGATAGTCAATAATTTAAACGTGTTAATAATGTCTTTAGAATCAATTTCTCTAAACTTAAAATTGACATCACATTCCTTTACATACCCTCTGAGTAATTTTTCAGCCTCTGCAGGCGAAGAATTTAAATTTTTTGTTGTTGAGACCGGAATGTCAGCAAAAAACTTTTCAAAAACCGCCGCAACTTCTATGTCAGTAGTAATTTTTTTATTTTCAAAATAAAGTTCAAAATCCGAGTTACGACAGGTGACGTTTCCGGTCTCACCAGCTATAACTTTCCATGTTGCTTTTACTTTATTTTTAGAATTCTTGATTTTATTTTTTAAATAAAGAACTTTAGCAGCATTACATACTTTCTTAAAGATTTTAGAATAATTTTTAACATATAATTTAAATGTTTCATTGTTATTTACAGTTTTATCGTCATATAATTCATAGAGCCTATTTCTGCTTATTTTAATTCCTTTGGTAGCCCATTTAATAAAGTCACTTTTTTTGTTAATAGTTCTAACCGTCTTAGAAGTGAATATAGAATTAAATTGGGTTCTTATTTCTTTAAATAATTTATTATAAGCTTCATCGGAGCTATAAGATTCACCCAATAATGGAATATTTGAATTTAGATTGCTTCTAAATTTCTCAATACGTTTTGTGTTCACAGGAATAAACACAAGCTCTTGTTTTTGTTTACTTTCACAATTAATGTCAAAACATGCTAACTGACCATAATGATCAGAGCTAAGCTTATTAATTATTTCTTTTTTACATGGTGTGAGATTAGAAAATATATTATCTATACAAGTAGCCGTTGTGTCACACACTCTTGTCGGCTCATCGAACAAATAAAAAAGGTTATACGATTTAAACAAAGATGTGAATCTAACTGTATTGGAGTCTAAGTCTAATAAGTTAATGTTAAAATCTCCACATATAATAACCTTTTTGTTAGATGCACATATTTTTGACAATATAGTATTTAGTCCGATGTGATATTAGTTTCTCAATTATAAACTTTCGAAACTATAATTAGTGACTTGTTCAGAAGAAATAAACGAATACTTTATTCTTCATATATTAAGTCATACCTTGACACGTAGGAAATAGAGCACAATTTTGAATAGCCGAAATAATACTAATAGCTCACAGATTGTTTATTTATTTTTCATTCAGAGTGTGGTCAATGTATCAAAGGTCATAACTAACCAAACTTCTTCATACAAAAGTATTCTCTAAGTCATCGAAATACGTAATATAATCGAAACAAAGAGCGCGGCCCAGGTGCGCCTTACGGTTGTTGAGAGACTTGAGAGTGTAAATGGAACGCCTCAGAGCTGTCAGCGAGGTAACGCCGCATGAACTGTCATGTTTTTCGGGCGCGCACCCCATATCGAATTATAAGACGTTATCACGTCAAAAACTGTTATGAATATTGTCTTGAAGTACATAATAATATTTTAATGTATATCCGATTTAAATTTTATCATATTTTCTTCCGCGGTTTAACCTCAAGAAATAACAAATGGACAGAAATTTTTGACGTGATAATGTCTTATAATTCGATATGGGGTGCGCGCCCGAAAAACATGACAGTTCATGCGGCGTTACCTCGCTGACAGCTCTGAGGCGTTCCATTTACACTCTCAAGTCTCTCAACAACCGTAAGGCGCACCTGGGCCGCGCTCTTTGTTTCGATTATATTACGTATTTCGATGACTTAGAGAATACTTTTGTATGAAGAAGTTTGTTTAGTTATGACCTTTGATACATTGACCACACTCTGAATGAAAAATAAATAAACAATCTGTGAGCTATTAGTATTATTTCGGCTATTCAAAATTATGCTCTATTTCCTACGTGTCAAGGTATGACTTAATATATGAAGAATAAAGTATTCGTTTATTTCTTCTGAACAAGTCACTAATTATAGTTTCGAAAGTTTATAATTGATAAACTAATATCACATCGGACTAAATACTATATTATGATGGCTTGATAGATAGAAAATTTAACATATATTATAATGTAGTTCACACAAACATAAAATATGGGTTGTATGTAAGGATATTACATTAATTTTACAAAGAGGGTAGGCCGGGCGCCATTTTTTTGCACATTGACCTGCCAACTTTTTTGCATAGATTTTTCCCGGAACTGAGGGGTTAAGGCTATGACGTTGTCACGTTCAACTATCGTCAGTAAACCGACTTTACAGACAACCGATTTTTTCTCTGTGGTTAAACTCTATGGTTAAAAATGCAGTGTGGGCAGATTTTTAGATCTATTGAAGAAACCTGGAGCATGTCTACAATTCATCATTATTATTAATTAATAATTAGTAGTTATGCGCCAAAATTCATTTATCGCGCAGAAATCGCCCATTTTTCCGGGACAAAAAGTATGAAGAATGCCTATGTCCCTTCCCGCGTCTCAAAGTATCTCCATGCTCAGCAAAATCAGTTCAGCGGTTTGGGCGTGAACAGGTAACAGACAGACACACGCTTATAATATTAGTATGGCCATTTGTAACTATTCTTGTATTGCCATCAAAACGTATCCGCCCACCTCTGTGTTAGCGATCTATAAATTTGTTCTGCATATTTAACTGTGATGTCATTCTCGCGTTGTTACGACTTGTTGTCATAAGTTAACTTTGTTTTGTAGCGATATAATCTGACTGCTAATCGTAAGTTTAGTATTTGCTATTAAAGTTTTATTTAATAAATGATTGCATACTTTAAATTGTGAAATAAATTAAATCAGTGGCACGGCAGCAAGTATTTCCATAAAAATTAATGCTGATTATGTTTATTGAAGAAATAAAACTAGCTAGGTATTTTTCTCTATCCCTAGAAAACAGAGCTTATTTGAATTGTCGTCTCTTATTTCCACGGATAATAATCTTTATACATCAACACTTACTTATTATTATAACTAACTGTCCCGGCAAACGTTGTTTTGCCATTCAAAATATTTCTACTTCATCAGTTGACACAAAATCTTACCCCCTCTTTTGTCCTCTAAGAGGGGTGGGGGGATAATTTTTATACACCAGATTTTAAGTTGGAAGAAGACAAATATATCTGCGAAAACCGTATGCAAATCGGATCAGTAGTTTTCGTGTTAAAGCAAAAATCTTATACAAAATCTGACCCCCTCTTTCGTCCCTTTAGAGGAGTGGGGGGAATTTTTTTTATAGACCAGATGTTAAGTTGGAAGAAGACAAATATATCTGCGAAAACCGCATTCAAATCGGATCAGTAGTTTTCGTGTGATAGTGGAACAAACATACAGACAGACAGACAGACAAAAAAACTAACCACATCTTTGGCTTCTATAGCGATGTACTAACACCCCCCTTCTTTAATGTACAGAATTTTCATTTCTACAGTTTTATTGTATGTATAGATATGTAGAAAGTGTCTGTCTGTCTGTTACCTCTTCACGCTTAAACCACTGAACCGATTTTGCTGAAATTTGGCATGGAGATAGCTTCAGTCCCAGGAAAGGACATAGGATAGTTTTTATCCTAAAATGTACGGTTCCGGCGCGATAAATAAATTTTGGCGCAACGGAGTTGCGGGCATCATCGCCTAGCTTTACATAATATTAAATCACGTTGATTTTCTTCGAAATAATAGCATTTTCTACTTTGTATATTATGTTATTTAAAAATTTTATTCTACATCTCTTTTCTGACAAAATGTAGGTACTATTTCGGGCGGCTTACGTAAAGCCAAGTGTGTTTACGTGGATAACATTACCGGGTTAGTACGATACCGCTAAGCTCTGAAAACACCGCCTCTTAGCCGGCTAATATTGACCAAGTGATGCAAACTCTATGCCTGTTTGAGGAAATGCGCTATCTTTTAACATTTTTGTGGCGACTGGCGCTATTTGGATATCCTATTTTTTGTATGAATTATTTTTTATTTATAAAGATAACTAGTTGATTAGGAGGAGGAGGAGTCCGGTTACTAACATTGTGACACGAGAATTTAATATATAAGATAAGATATTGTACATATTAGAAAAATTAAAGGCGTTCAGCGCGCAGTCTTTTTAGCCTAAGCCCTAAAGTATGTTTGTGACAGACTTTCGTATTGTTATACAATACAGGAATACTACCTAGGAGAATACGAATAACAAATCCCAAATACAACAAGCGCAAAAGGTTTTATGCTTGAGGTTAGAGGTACAGGAAAGTTTCTAAATGTTGGAGATTTAAACGTAAATATTGTTTAGGCTTTAGAATCTTCTTTCCAAACCACGAAAAACTAAACTTTATAACATTGTGAGAAGTTTTATCTTGTTTTTGGACAAAACATTTCAGTTACACGTGGAAACCTCGATTGCGAACTTTATATTCAGAAATAAATTATACTAAAAAAATACGTTTTCAATTATCGGCATAGACTTTGTGCAAAAGTAATCAAATTTTGTGAATATGGAGGTTCTTAATATAATTTCGCCTTGTATTTTAATTGTTTAACGAGTAGGTATAACAATTAATTACAAATATTTTGAGCATAATATTATTTAAAATATAGTACAAAAAGACTTTTTGGCAGAAATATAATAGTCATACTCGAAAAAAAATTTTGTCATAAGATCACTTACGACACCGAGTTTAAAGCACCCAAATGCATTTTATGAGGCATGGTAATACTTTGAGCTCTGGATTTAAATAAACCCGGAAAAAGCATAATAAAGCATATTATATAGGACTAAACATTGGTCAAGTTAACCAAGTGGTTTTCGCGACCATAGCCGACCGTAATATTAATCGATATTACTCCAAGGCCGACACGCTTACGACGATAATATTGTTCACTAGGCCACGTGAAATTATATCATGCAATTGTAGGCAAAATGTATGATGGAACGGGAATATACAAAATGCGGGCTACGTAGTAGTGTTACTTGAACTACTTGAATATTATTCGAAACTTCTCTACTCTACCATGCTAACCATAATAACGAACGCTTCCGTGGTCTAGTGGTAGAGAGCACGGCTCTTGACTCGGAGGTCGTGGGTTCGATTCCCGCGTTGGAAACATGTCATTCCAAGTTTGGTTAGGACAATACAGGCTGATCACCTGATTGTCTGACAAGTAAGATGATCCATGCGTCGGATGGGCATGTAAAAAGTCGGTCATGCGCCTGATCTCTCGCCAGTCGTGTCGGTCGTCCGTCCCACTGGTTTATGAGAGTAAAGGAATAGAGAGTGCTCTTGTGTGCTACGCACACACTTGGGCACTATAAAATTACTCCTGCGTAGCTGGCCTGGTTTCAATGAAAACCGTCACTGGAACCGGTGTGGGAGCTATTAAGTATAATGCTAACCATCAAAGTCAGTTCAGCGCCTTATGCCTGCCATACACGCTGCGGTCTACTGGAGAGGTCCACTGTGCAGGTATGCCTGCGCAGGTAGACCGGAATGTGTGTGGAAATAGACCAGTGCAGTTTTTT
The DNA here is from genome assembly GCA_963422495.1 of Polyommatus iphigenia. Classification (NCBI taxonomy): domain Eukaryota; kingdom Metazoa; phylum Arthropoda; class Insecta; order Lepidoptera; family Lycaenidae; genus Polyommatus; species Polyommatus iphigenia. Next base: position 3,245,764 of record OY730189.1, read on the forward strand.
GGACCTGCGCAGGCGACCGGCGCAAAATCTATTCCCACACACATTCCAGTCTACCTGCGCAGGCATGCCTGCACAGGTGGACCTCTCCGGTAGACCGATAGCGTGTGTGGCTTACATTAGGTGTAAAAGCGGACATAGTAACAGATATATTATACTTTTTTATTTTATTTTAATGGTAACCATAAAAGCTCTACATTTTCCAAGCAGTAGAATAGAATAACGTTAGTGTTACTCTTATTTCATGCTTACAGAATACAAAGCAAATAGCGTAATAATAGTTTAAGATGTATTGAATTGTTAGAAGCCTTTATATTTGCATTCTTATTTTTCACCACTTTGTTGTATCCATTTTATGCGTTATGTGATGTAAACTTAGAACTTTAGCCTTTGTATTCAAAAGCTATTTTAACTAGCCCCTGGAAAACAAGTTTGGCTTGGAAGATAAAATAAATTGGAGTTAAAATTGTAATTTCTTTAAAAAAAATGCGTGGTACCCAGTGATCAGATCTAGCTAGATGTTGTTTCTCTATTCAAGTCGTAACATAAGTTTAATTCTACTAAATTTTCTTAGATTACCTTAGGTGGTTTAATAATATTTGAACAATCTCTAGTCTATATAGGTATTGAATGTATTAAGTTTTAACTTTTATACATATTACGTATATACTCTGGTTAACAAGTGCCATTTTCGTCAAAACCTGATCTCATGCACAGAAAATTATGATTTTGGTCTCATTTGATTCGGAATACCATCTAGAACATTTATCAAAAATCCAAGAGGGGCTGAAAAAAAAAATGCAAATGTTATAAACAATTAAGTAAACATAAAAAGAAGGGTTTGTTTTTTTTTTATATTTCAAAAACTATTTGAGATAATCAAAATTTGAAAATAAACCCTTAAAGAGCAGGAAATTTCCTAAAAAAAATCCTAGATCCTGGAACCTTACCAATAATTGTTATAGCTTTAATTGAGCGGCGAATGTAACGGTAAAACCGCGTGATTCGGATTTCGCGTGATTTGCCGCAATCTGCTACGTGAACTAAAAAAATATTTTAAGTGATTAAATATTAATATTAAGGAATAAAAAAAATTGGTTTTTAAGTAGACATATCAATAAACAATAATCCGTTAACAAAAATAAATTATCCCAATTTGTTTATTATTATGCTTTTCTTAATTTGTTAATAGTCACCATTTTAATGTTAACATAAAAACGATGATTATTTCAAAACAAGAAATCCAGATTTTTTTATTATTCTTTTGAGCTAATCTTAAAAGGCCTTATAAGAGATCCCCATTGAAAAAATGATTTTTTTTTTATTTTTCACTTTTTTACTAACATTCAAAGGCATCCCAAAATTATTCATGTAAATAAAGCAATTACGGTACTTTTATAGCCAATTATTGTTATTATTTTGTTTTGTTATTGTAAGATGCCAGATAACAATATATATTTTTTATTTATATATAACTAATAAAATTGAAATAATCATTTTTATTGATGAAAAAACCCTAATTGCTTTATTTACATGAAAATTTCATGAATGCCTTTGATTGTTCATAAAAAAGTGAAAAATCAAAATTGTAGAATTTTTCCAACGGGTATCTCTTCTAAGCCCTTTCAATATTATCTCAAAAGAATAATAAAAATTTCTAGATTTCTTGTTTTGAAATAATCAGCATTTTTATGTTAACATTAAAATGGTGACTAATAACAAATTGAGAAAAGCCTAATAATTTTACAAATTGTGATAATTTATTTTCGTTAACGGATTATTGTTTACGGATATGTCTACTTAGTGCCCAAATTTTTTTATTCCTTAATATTAATATTTAATCACTTAAAATATTTTTTTAGTTCACGTAGCAGATTGCGGCAAATCACGCGAGATCCGAACCACGCGGTTTTACCGTTACTTTCGCCGCTCAATTAAAGCTATAAGGATTATTGGTTAGGTTACAGGATCTAGGATTTTTTTTAGGAAATTTTCTGTTCTTTAAGGATCTATTTTTAATTTTTGATTATCTCGAATAGTTTTCGAAATATTAAAAAAAACCCTTCTCTTTATGTTTAATTAATTGTTTATAACTTTTGCATTTTTTTTCAGCCCTTCTTGGAATTTTGATAGAATGTTCTAGATGGTATTTCGAATCGAATGAGACCAAAATCATAATTTTCGGTGCATGAGATCAGGTTTTGACGAAAATGGCACTTGTTAACCAGAGTAATAGACCTGAAAAGGAAAACGAAAATAATCATGGTTTTAATAAAATTGTGTAGGTCCGTGTACGTAAACTGTTCGTGTGTTGTCCGAAAGTAATTTCCCTCGGGATCTTCTTCTTAGATCTTCCCTCATCTTCGTGAAAAATTTCATGCTAAATCAACTTTGAACCGGACTAAGTTTCTGAAAAAATATCTAGATGTTATTTTCTTCATTAATACTAATTATAATTTAAATGAAATAAAAAATAAATAAAACAGATACTACAACTTATCATAACTGAAAACGCTTAATTTACACACGCACGCACACATACGAACACAACTACGCTACTTCACGTAATCTTTCACACGTGTCACAAGTCACGTGACCGCCGCCCAATAGTGAGCCACTGTTATGTTATATAATTATATAGATGACTGTGTGTGTCAACTACAGTTGACTCACACAAAGCCGGCATCACTTTATTCGTAGAACTCTATCTATACTTTTATTCTTGCAATAGAAATGTTTACGGTACCTAATTTAACATTTACCAGTGAGTGTTCGCACCTTTCCTACTTCCTGCATTTCCTGGCGCTAATGCATATTTAATGTGTGTTTAGTGCAGAATACAGTATAGACACGAACTACAATTTTGCTGAATGTCGCATTTACTTTGCCAAGTTTGAGACTCTAGATTCTAGAAGGTCGTCAAACTTGGCAATCAAAATATATGTAGAAAAATCTAATCTGGAAAATCAATGGAAAATTAGCGTAAACTTAAAATTCTCGTGTCACAACTCAACAGTGTTTGTGCGCGAATAGGTTTTATCTACTTTTATATTGATACTAGAAATAATTTATATGGCAAAACAATATTTGCCGAGTCAGCTAGTTTTATATTAATTTCGTTGCGTCTTATTTGTTTCTGTTTTTGTGATGGACCCGTTATAAAGCTGGTTATCCAATATTAAGTAACTCGTGTAAAATAAGAAATATAACATATCAGAAGGCAAAATATAGGCCTTACAAATTATAGGCCTCAAAATGCCTGCCAGCCTCAGAATTAGGGCGTTGACTGGTGCTACAAAACAGCGGCCTTAAAATAAAAGTTCTACCGCAAAATAAGGGTGCCTGAAAATACATTAAGTATAGAAGGTTTTAATGCCGGAAAAACGTACTGAAAGTTTTATTTATTCACCGAACGTTGATATTGTGCACGTAATCACAATAAAATATATTATGTTCTAAAGCAGCTATACTCAACCTACGGCCCGCGGGCCGCATGTGGCCCGCCAGGACTTTTTCAGTAGCCCGCGTGATGTTAAACAATTTTAAAGTTCACGCCCACCGACAAAATAGAGCAAAGTCGTCGTGACATTTGTCCACTTCTAAATTGCTGGAAGAATGTTATTTTTTAACCCTATAAAATGCTGGTTAAGGCCCGCGACACCAAGACCAAAAAGTGTTTGTGGTTCGTATAAAAAAGGTTGAGTACCACTGTTCTAAATTAATGCTTAATAACGTAACTTGTATGAAGTCTTTGACCTTGTGTTATTGCTCTGAAATATTAAATACAATTCCTTCACGGTACGACTATGTGTCTCCAGACTCCAGTCTCCACTATGTTGAGGGCGTCCATAAAATATGGAAATCATTATAAGGGTCCAGAAAAGCTTGAAAATCTTCAACGTCTTGCGTAGTATGTGGACGCTTCCAGATCTAATTTAAGTTAAACCCTCAGTTTTCGTCGGGGTTTAAATCTTAGGCCGGGGGTACCTACAGTATAGGCCGGTTTCTTAAGCCCGCTGTACACATTAGTCCAACTCATTAAGCCAGTCCATTATGTAAAGAGTATAGAATGTCGCTCCCTGCTCCCATCTTACTACCAACTAGGCCTCTACGCGTTGGCCGAATGCCCTGGTCCATGCGTTGGCCCAAAGTGTACAGGCGGCTTAAGAGATGGTTAGGTTATTATAATCTCTTGCCATAAACAAACCTATGATAATTGCACCTTATGTTTCACCTTGGATCGACCTTAGAACACGTCTAGTTCTCCAAACAATGCAACACATAATTGTCTACAACACGCAAACTCTGTTATTATAAACCATTCAGATTTCAGATGTAATTCAATCATCAAATCGTAATTAATAATTAAGTAATCGCGTTTCATTTGTTTGTGCAAATATGGTTTGGTCATAAAAAGAGTATAATACAGCCAGTCCAGTCATAATCCGATTAAACCGCATAGCAATTTTCTTATAAACGTTAAACATCAGATTTTTTGAACACAATGCACAAGACGAGCCCGGTCAGGTTAGCCTGCGATCAGTCCGACCTGAAAGATCGGCCTCCCCATGTATAGGACCCTTAAGCGGGACTCCATAAGGGTGAATGTTCACTCGGCGTCGCTACCGCACGTGCGTTTTTAGGTCGCAGAAGTAACGAAGGTTTCTTGCAGATTGTGAAAGGTGTTAATAACGGAGATTATATTAATAGCCCAATCGGACCGTAATTAACTAAATTGCTCTTAAACGTACAAATCTAGTTTCGCAATGAGGACTGTGGTGTGAAACTTGGCACTGTGAATTTAGATACTTTTTCCAATTTGGATATAGTAGTAGTACTATTTTTATTTCCAGTCTTTTAATTACCACGTAACTTGTCTTAAATATTCTCTACATCTACGGTGTTAAATATTCTCTCTAGATTTTGATCTAGAGAAGATATGTATCTGTGCCTTACGCCTCTACGGAAAGCTTTGGCAAATTATATCTATTTTAAAGTGTAGCAAAATATATTACACATTGTAAAAATAAATATATTTTGTGTACATATATCATATAATTTTTTTCATTAAACCTTAGGGTTTAATGAAAAAAATTATCAACAATTAATATTATCTATTTATATCCGATGATTATTATTTATTATTTATTTTAATTTAAGCATAATAATTAATATACCTTGCATGTGTTGTGGCTTATTTAACATTAGCATGTAAATGCTTACGTGTTATGATAGTTATAACTTATTGAGTTATAACTTACCTTATTCATATGCTAATTGTTACCACGTACCACATATAACCTGTAGGTACAGTGTACATGATCCATATTATATATTTAATAACAATCTGCGGACATACAACTTAAAATTCTTTGCTCGAAAATGCTGCCTTCTTTTTCTTCCGTCCTTTTTAAATAAAGAATAGAATAATGCAAAGAATTATAAACTAAGGAGAAGAATAAAAGGGATGTGCTCTTGTCGGTGAAACCACCATTTCCCTGATTACCTTCTATTTCTTTCAGCTCTTTAAAACATTGACCTTTCTAAGAGTTGGTTTTTTAACTACCCCTACATATCTTCCTGATGCCCTTTTAACTATTAATCATCTTTCCTCTTCTATTTTCTGATTAAATGTTTATTTTTGGTTAAAGAACAATATGACTAAGCAAGATCTGTCTTAAATGAAATCATACAATACAATACTTATCAAATAACAAAAATAATGTTATTTTTATTACTAAGTCATTAAAATTTTACGTCAGCCATTAAAATGCTATTATTGCATTTATTTTAAAAATATGTTGCAATAGAATTAATTCACAGAAACATATTTAGGCACTGGAGTAGTGTTTTAGTAGTCTACTACTTAATTTTAGTCTCAATGTCTACATTATAAAAATATCCAGCCGAAGCCCTTTTCTGGAAGTCGGTTAAAAATTAAAAAGTAACAGGCCCATTTTCACTGACCTTAACCGAACGTTAAGTGAACCCTAGCAGCCGCTTAGTTTATGTGAATTAACATTTCACCAATCCATAGGTGTGTTCCCTTCAAAAACATATTCATCAGCAGATAAGTATTGGTAAAAACATTTTTGTCTTGAGCGAAATGAAGACTACGTTTCGTGAAGAATGTCGTTACTCGTTTATTACCAATAGAATCGCTTTATTCGTCTGATCTCCCATTTTACCGCCTTTGTGTTTCCAGTCTCTTTCAATCCACATTAATACGAAATGGAAAATTATAAGCTAGTCGTGTCGGGTGTGTCGGTGTGACCCATCCCACTAATGACACGGTGACATTGAAAGCTTATTATTATAGAAAAATGGCGTAATAGGTAGGCTATTACGCCATTTTTCTATAATAATAAGCTCCCATGGCGTGGTCGTTCTTTGAAAGCGAAGCCGGCTATGCAGAAATCATTGTTATAGCACATGCTGCACTCTTAGTTCTCTTTAACCCATCAGTCGTGGCAAAACGAGACACAATAGCTTTTTCATTGTTATCGCGGCCGGATGTGGCCGCTTGGGGCTTCATGAATTAATCTCATAACAGTAGGACAGATCAGGCATGTCCGATTTTTTAAACGCCCATCGTTTGATCAACATTTGATTGTCTTGTTTCAGACACTCAGGTGATCCTCCTATATTTTTAGGACAATACAGAATGATCAACTCGAAAGCAATATTTTTAGTATTGTTCAATTCGGATATCGAATTTACTGCTGCGAGAGAAGGCGAACTAAGAGATTATTTTGGGCGTTGATATAATCTATTTAGCAATTATAGTCCTGTCAGCTTTTCAGCCTGTTGCTCAAAACTCGCGCGCGAACCTTTCCTTAAATAACTTCATAGTTTCAAGCAACTTTCCACTGTCCATATTCCTCTGAAATAACGCAACGGATTTGAAGTGCTTTTTATAACAAGAGTGATTGTTCCGGAAGGTATTATAAAAGGTATAACGTATATAGCAAAACAAAGTTTGCCGGGCATTATATCTCTCGACAGGGTACTCGCAGCGCGTTTAGGTCCCGTTAAGCTGTTTGAAGCGATTAGTTCCCTCGTTTGCGGTGATACGCCAAATTCCAACACTCTATTGACACAAATCGATAAATGCTTAGAAGTGAAGAACGCTTAAACGCTACCTAAATTAAGATAGAGCAATGACAATTTAGTGATTCAGAGTTATTCTTTGCTTAAAAATTGTCAGTATACTATCCTGCACGGATGAACGCTGAAGCAGAGTAGACAGAACTGTCTATTGTGGCTGAAGCGTTGACGAAGTAGAAGTAACGCTGCCATATTGTAAGGTTGAGTTGTCACATCTTTCGTTCAATGTTATCCGAGTATCATTTTGCTTGTGGTTAAATTATAAATTACTAGATGACGCCTGCAACTCCGTTGAGGCGTACACTTTCCAGGGTAAAAAGGATTCTATGACCTTTCCTGGGACTAAAATTATGTTCATATGAATTACCAGCAAAATCGGTTCAGTGGTCTTGGTGTGAAGAGTTAACATACAGAAAGACACACTTCCGCATTTATATATATGGGGAATTGATGTTTCATATCGCATGTCATTCGCTGTGTCATATCCACATCCTCATGACTAGGGCATGGAGACCGGGTTTTCCCGAAACTCGAAAACCCGGGAAAACTCGGGTTTTTGGGAACAAGAAAAAACCCGGGTTTCAAAAATGGAACCCGGGTTTTTCGAGCTTTTCGGGTTTTTAGTTTTTTTGATTATTATTAAAGGCAAGACCTGATTAATTAAGGTATTTATAACAAACTAACATACGAATTCTTTATATTTACAGATTTAATTATTTATATTCAGTTTATATACATAAAAGTTTCGTTTTTAGAGCGTCACAGATTAATTGTCACAAAAATGTTTATTAATATTTTGCACATCCTACCAAAACTATTCAATATAAAAAAACAAAGCCTCTTTAAGCAATCTATCCATCGCAAAAAATGTTCAAATCTCATAGAAGTATAATAGTTTTTAATGAACATTCAGCGACTGACCACAGTTTTCTTCATTTTTTGATCAAAGGCTTACGAAATAAAGAAAACGATGTCATAAGAAAACATCTTGAAAGGGTTCTAAGTTTGCTGAAATTACCACTGAGGAAATTGATTCCTAGGCAGTTGACAGACCAACGTCATTTGGTCTGATCATGTCGATTCAATGTTGATTGTGATCTGTCGGCTAGGTTTGACGTAACGCGACCAAACTATGTAGGTCCTCCATCTGCCTAGAAATCAAATTCTCTGATAGTACCTTAGACTTTTGATATGGGCAAGTCAGCCGCTAGTTGGTAACAAAACGTTGTAACTTGGATCGACCGTTGCTGATAAAATACACCCAACAACAAAGTCTATATGAAAGAATATCTAAAAACCAATCAGGAATTTTTGGAAACAGTAAATACGGGTTATAATAATGTTTCATTGTGTTTGTAAACACTTTTCCGAATTTTATTCAGTAACTTTTCCGAATTTACATAGTAACAGATTTTTCTAAGGCCACTAAAAATCAACTTACTCAATTAACTAACCTAACTTAACTTACTAAAAAAACTACTTAAAGCTTTTTGTCGTTATTTGTTATCACAATGGTCATAATCATATCAGATAGCTGTGGACTAGCCCTAAGTTGAAATAATCTGATTAAATTATCCCAATATTAAGACAGTGCAACCACTAAAAAGGCTCCAGGAAAGCAGCCTATAGAAACCGACAAAACCATCCAGAGGAGTTTCCATCAAGTTGGTTCTTATGATGTGAAACCATTTTGTATTCCAGCATTACAGTCTGGCAAATGCGGCAGATTGCTTTTCATGAGCTTCGGAGGCTGATGATGGTAACACATAAGACGAATGATCTTTCTATAGCCGGACGTGGATGGCATACTCACTGAGGAATTATTAATACAGTAATTTTAGTAAACTCAGATCAAATACAAGCCGGGGCTATTATCAGCACCAGCGCGAGAGACAATTTCTTGTGTGTTGCACCATGACACCATGGTTTATCTTTTAAATTCATCATTCATCATCAAAAGCAACCTTCCGCATTTGCGAGTCTGGTCTGGTCAACTAAATGGTTATCTGACATGAATTCTGTCACAATAGACTAGAACAAATAACGACAAAATTCTTTGAGGGATTTTCCAGTAAGTTAGAAAAATAACTTAAATTGCAAAGAACAATCGGCCTCATACCGTAGCGAGGCAGAAAAAAGCAATTTAAGATAAAAACTATGGCACAAAAATTTAGTCACAGATATAAAGTATGCCAAACATCAATAAAGACTAAATAATTATTAATAACTTGACAATCAGCAGTAAAAATCTAAAAGATTTGCTGGCAAACATTTTATTAAAAAGTTTATTCTTCAAAATACTGTCTTCAAAAATTCGTGATAGATTTTTATATATTTCATAAAATGCAAATACATTTTAATAATACACGTATATTTGAAACTTGTTCTAACACGTAATTTTGGCCCGAAAACCTACATTTTTAAGCTTTGATAAGATCCAAAATATAGAAGAGGTAAACTAGTCGCTTCATTAAAAGTATGATACGGCCGTGCCCGTGTACCCGAGACTTGGTTGGGCACTGCTGTGACCCGAAAGTATGGTATTTAAATAGTTAGTATTTAACTGTGTAGGTGCTGGCAATCGCAGAAAATCATTTGTAACGTATTTTCGCGTTGTTAATACTTGAATTGTAAAAAAACTCGAAAAAACCCGAAAAACCCGGGTACCCGGTTTTTCATTTGAAAAAACCCGAAAACCCGGGTTTTGAAAATTGGGTCCGGGTATCAATGCCCTACTCATGACAAGATGACACGATCCTTGTATGTCTGATTAGTGATTGGTTACATATTTGTCTCTTCATCGTATTAAGATGCACATAACGCTTCGTAGATGGTGACATAATTTATTGTTATGCTCTGACGGTGTAATTATGTGATGTCATGTTGTGTTCATCCGGGTTTTATAACATTGTAATAATTGTACAACTAATTTCATATTGTAAAGCGATCGCAAGCAGAAACATAAAATGCAGGTATACCGTACAATATCTAATTTAAATGAAAAAATATTGAATTGAAAGAGCTGCTAAACATAATATTATAGCTGGCAGCGCAAAGTATGGCGCAGTGTTCGTTTTTTAGATCTCTTTGGTGGAGCGAGGAGTGGGCGAGGTGCACCGTGCAGGGAACACGCTATTGGTAGATGAGTGTCCTGCAGACGCGTCGTTACTGGTAAATTGGTAAATATTGTACACATGCGCTTGTAGCTGCCCTCATGCCCTCTAGTTTCGCCGAGCGATCTTAAAGTCCTGCACAGCCTATGCGAGGTATGAAAGCGTATACGTGCGATATTTAATGATTGATCAATAGTCAATACATCAGCAATCAGCGCTAATGTTTTATTTCCTCTTCGTGTGTTTAATGCGATCGTTAAGTTACATTGTTCTAAATTGTATACAATTACTAGTCATGTAGTTTTTTGACGTACGGTGCGAATTGCGATCGTATGGTGAAGGAAAATATCGTGAGTAAAACCCGCACATGGTTGGTCCCAGACGTATTGACCTGCTCATTCCTCTGGACTATAGGCTAACTATGTTGCGAGAATGCCGTATGTGCTTGGGCAACCATACGGATATTAAAGTCTTGTCTCAGGTACTACGCTCTGAAATTTCTGTACATAAATCATCCACAATGGATGCTAAGGCCTTGTTTTGTTTAGTTTTTTGAAACTGGGAGCATAAGTACGAGCAACAAGCGACTGACCGACCTCGCTTGAAATGTTGCGACCGCGACTGATGGCCCGAAATGTATGAAACATTAGCACAGACCGCTACGCGTGACTCTAAAACCAGCTTTACATCTCGGGCCGTCAGCGCCGACGGTCAGCGAACAGCCAGCGTGACACCAAAATCAGCCTCTGACTGAATCTGAATCAAAATTAACATTTTACAATAAACATTAAAATTTGCCAAACTAGACGCTTCCCATCTAATATTAACCTTCCCTGGACTTCCACAAATATTTCAAGACTAAAATTAGCCATATCGGTTCAGCCGTTCTTGAGTTTTAGCGAGACTGATGAAAATTTAAATTAATTTTTATTTATTTATACACATTGACGAGTATTTAATCATCTTCAACATTTGATCTTGGACCCAATTTAGATAATTTCGTTAATAGTTTAAAAATTCAGCTCTGAAAGTAACACTGGTCACTACACTACACGACTAAACTTTTAGCTCAGGCATTCCCATTAGCAAATTCCCAGGAATTTGCTAATGGGAATGCCTGAGCCAGCATGCCAGCATGCAAGTAGCCAATAGATAATTAGCCGTTAACGTTGTTGATACCACATTATTAAGTTGTTCATTATTGATTATCTTCAGCGTTCAACATAAAGATTAACTTACAGCCTGACTTGAGCAGACGGAGGTAAGTTGTCTAGATCTCTTTTTTCTTTCTCCTTAAAATAAATACAGTAGTAAATAAATTAGTAAACTGAAGACTCAATAAAAATCGGTCAAGTGCGAATAGAACGCGCGCACGAGGGCTATCGAAACTAGCGAATACATTTTGACTACGCACTCAGGTTTATCTCCTCAATTCTTCCGCCTATCGCACTTCGCTTAGGGCAGATTGAATTAAAGATGGACATAAGATTTTGTATGATGTAAGAGGCATGAACAGGGTCCCGACTCTCACTCCTCGAATGTCCTTTCGATTGCTCAGATCCGCTTGAGACATTCATGCAAGAGACAGCTTTTTCAGTTGGGGAAATGCAATTACGCGTCCCCAATAGTTTGGGGATAGCCAATCTCACGGTGGGACTCTCCGAGGCGGTGGTCCACTAAAATCAACCGCGACAACGCAACAGACAGCTTGCGAGTCTGCGATCGAAACGGCATTCGATGCCTGAGAATCGGACCCCAGATAATTCAAGCGATATCAGTACCATCGCCCGGGGAAGTCTCTACCATCACGACAACGGCCCCGTCCGCCATTTTGTTTCGTTTCAAAATAGAACGCTAAGTACATAATATAAAAAAAAATTCGAAAACCTATTTTCTTATGATAAAAGTATTTCTGTTGCCCATATAAGAAAGGCCGACTCGCACTCGCACACAAAAAAATGTAATTATTTACGACATCACAATAGAAACCCCAACAATAACAGTATTTCTCCACTATTTAATGAATGTTATTATATTTATAAACCTTCCTCTTGAACTACTCTACCTATTAAAGAAAACCACATCAAAATCCGTTGCGTAATTTTAAAGATTAAAGGGAGCAAAGGGACACGAGGGAAAAAAAGCTACTTTGTTTTATAATATGTAGTGATATGTCTTAATTTTGTACATACGATTTTTATGTATCCGGAATTAAAAAAAGAAACAAACATATATCATTTAATATGGTTTTATTGCTTTTCAAAATATTCGCCGCGATGATCGACACACTTTTGCATACGCTGGAACCAATTTTCATAGCACTTTTTCCATTCTGATTGAGGTATCTCCAAAACGTGCATTTTGAACGCATCAACAGCCCCTTCGCGGCTCGAAAAACGTTGACCACGTAATTTGTTCTTCGCGTATGGAAATAAAAAGAAATCGTTAGGTGCCAAATCAGGGCTGTACGGCGGATGACCAGTCAATTCGATCTTTTGACCCTCCAAAAACTGAGTTGTTTCAGCTGAGGTGTGACAGCTAGCATTGTCGTGATGTAATATGATTCTGCGTTGTCGGTTGTCCTTTCTTATTTCTTCAAAGACTTCTGGTAAACAAATGGTCGTATACCATTCAGAATTAACCGTTTTACGATTCTCTAATGGAACTGTAGCCACATGTCCATTAATTCCAAAAAAACAGGCGACCATTTGCTTCAAAGTACTTTTTGCACGAGTAACTTTTGTTGGTTTCGGCTCATCTTGGAACACCCACACCGTTGACTGTTGTTTAGTTTCGGGGTCATATGCATAGATCCAAGATTCATCACCTGTGTAGATATTATAAACGGCTTTTGACGTACCACGGTTGTATTTTTTTATCATTTTTTTGCACCAATCGACACGAGCCCGTTTTTGATCGATTGTCAAGTTGTGCGGAATCCAACGCGAACATATTTTTTTTACAGCCAAATGTTCGTGTAATATCTTATGTATGCTCGTCATACTTATGCCTAAGGACTCTATCTCGCGATATGTAACATGACGATCACGCATTATTAGTTCCCGCACAGCATCTATATTTTGTGGGACAACAGCTGTTTTTGGGCGACCTTCTTTATTTTCATCCTTGAGCATAGACCGCCCACGATTAAACTCACAGTACCAGTGATAAACAGTGGTTTTTGATGGTGCTTCATCTCCAAAAGTTGCGGTGAGTTGAATAAAGCACTGTTATTGATTTAGCCCACGCCGAAAATCGTAGTAAATCATTGCACGAAAATGTTCACGCGTTAAATCCATGGCAAATGAAGACACGCAATTTTCAAAATGACGCCACAATGGAAAAATAATTGACAGTCACATGAAACAAAATGTATTCTTCAACCAAAGAGTTCTATTTTCAAATGTTGTAATTACTTTTTAAATATTGTTCTTGTAAGTGGCCAGTTCCGGATACATAAATAGCAGCCTATGTAAAGAGAATAAATAAATATAAAAAAATTAATAAAAGATGGTACTGTAAGTTGTAACTTGTAACCGATGATTTGATGAATGATGCTATGTGATGCCAAACTTAATCGATGTTGAATGAAAGTGGTATTTCGACCGAAGGTTAGCCCATACATGGACATAACTGACCTGCATTAATGACATTTACACACATACTGCGAAACAGAAAATTACTCTCGAAGCTTGGACAAGTAAATCCATACTAATATTATAAATGCGAAAGTGTATCTGTCTGTCTGTCTTTTATCTCTTTACTCCCAAACCGCTTAACAGATTCCGCAGGTTAACGATGATACTTTGAGCCCCGGAAAAGGACATTTTTTGTCCCGGAAAAATGTATGGTTCCCGCGCGATAAACGAATTTTGGCGCAACGGATTCGCGAGCGTCATTTAGTTAATTATAAATAATCATATAAGAAAAGTTGTGTACATTAACAACGTAACAAAAGCAATCGAAAAGTTATTAACAAGTTTTTGTGATTACTTGATTAGCCCATAGAGTGTTAAGAAAATAGTTATATTATGTACTTCTATAATCGTATTATCATGCGAAAGTGCGGTTTATCTCTTACCTACCTTTATATACATGAAGATAACTTAGGGTGGGTTACACCAACTTACTTTAACTATAAAGCTACAGTGCAAAATTTCAGATCTTTGGTTACCGTTAAATATGGCGTCCGACGCCATATTTAACCATAACCACTCATACTAATTATATCTAAATTTTTTCGTGAAAATTTACTATGTTTCACAGTGTTATATTTTTCCTGTCTATTTTTACGGATAATTCAATTTTTATACTCTCCATCCCATTACCTGTAGCTTTAAAAATAAACGCAACAGACATCTGTCAACTTCTGTGGTCAAAGTTAAGGTTAAAGATATGTTAGCCTTAACTATAACCATAACTTTAACTTTAACCACGCCTCTGGAGCAACCCACCCTTAGAAATTAAAAAATAACGATAAAAAAAACTCTTTTAACTAGATTTAAACCAAATTTTTGCGCAGTTATCGAGGTAATGACGACGAACTATTACTTACTTAGAACATTCTCCATCATTAACATGATGGAGAATGTTCTAAGTAAGTTCTAAGTTATTTGATTTAAAGCTAACGCTTTAAATCAAATAAAACTAGATCAAAATCGGTCCACCCGTTTGGATGCTACGAAATCACGGACAGACATACACAAAAACATACACGTCAAAATAACACCCTTTTTCGTCAGGGGTTAAAAATATTCCATATGCATAAATATGCATAGCAATAAGCTCCGTAGTATTATATAGTGATAGTTGTATGTAGATGAAAGTGGAGCGGTCCAAGGCCTCCGCGCTCGTGCCAGCTTACATAACAGATGAACTCCAGATAAACCGCCTATATCTTCATATACGCTGAATATAGTCAATAGTGTATGCCAAAATATTGAGATGCGGGTAACATAAAGAAGAGATTACTTTAGGGTGTTCTTGAATGTAACATCGAGGAAATTGATTCCTAGGCAGTTGACAGACCAACGTCATTTGGTCGGATCATGTCAATTTGTTAATTGGGATCTGTCGGCTGGATTTGACGTACCGCGACCAAACTACGTAGGTCCCCTTTCTGCCTAGGAATCAACTTCTCTGATAGTACATAATATGTATGTGTCTTTTATATAGAGTTCACTAAAGTAGCAGCGCTAAAACAGTGAGTTTACTGTGTTTCTATGAAATATGCCGCAACTTTATGAATTTGCCCATTAAATAATTAAAAAAAGTAACTATCAGAGTTGGTATTTTACAACGCACATAATATTTGTTTTTAACCCCCGACAAAAAAGAGGGGTGTTATAAGTTTGACGTGTCTGTCTGTCTGTGTGTCTGTCTGTGGCATCGTAGCGTCCAAACGGGTGGACCGATTTTGATCTAGTTTTTTTTTGTTTGAAAGCTGACATGATCGAGAGTGTTCTTAGCTATAGTTCGTCATCATCAGCCTGCTCAGTGCTGGAAAATCGCGGTTCATCTGGTTCGTGAAGGGCTGATTAGCAACTTGCAGTCGTTTGGTGGGCTTTATATTTTGCATTCTAGTTCGTGACATTTATGAACATATTATACACATGAATGGAAAGTTGACCTGGTGCTGCAGCATCACCTTTTAATCAACAGGAATTAGGATACCCAACTCCTCACCAACTTAGAGCAATGGCTTCGTGTTTGGGCTCATTTTAATTGCAACAACTAGTAAGACGTAGATAAACTGTAAATATTTGCATGCTGCTGCTGCAGCATCACCTGGATTCTATAGGAGCCGAGCTGTCGAACCCAAAGTGAAGGTTTCATGTTTGGACTCATATCGACGGCCTCGTCCAAGAGGACATTCATAGATGGTATTCATTGGGATATTTATGATCCTGTTGATAGGAATTATTCTGCACTATAACCAACACAAGTTTAAAAAGCATGAAATAAAATTAAATTAAGAAATTTAAAAAAAAACCCCGCCAAACAACTTTAAAAAGTAATGAAATAATATTTACTGACTTTAAGTTTAAATAATTCCTAGTCTAAAGTGATATTTTAGTCCATAATTGTTGTCAAGGTGTGTCGGGGGACCGCTAATGAAGATATTTGATTTTACATAACATTATAGTTTAAGGGTCAGTTCACAGCAAAGTGCGAACCGAATCGAGGGAATCAGTGACTTGGCGATACAAAATGCAAAAGTCGCTGTTGGCGGTCCCCCGACACACCGTGACAACAATTATGGACTAAAATATCACTTTAGACTAGGAATTATTTAAACTTAAAGTCAGTAAATATTATTTCATTACTTTTTAAAGTTGTTTGGCGGGGTTTTTTTTAAATTTCTTAATTTAATTTTTGTTATATCCTGTATATAATTTATATGAAGTTGCCTGTCATAATAATATAATACTTTTTCGTCCGATTTCTATATTCCATCCAAATCAAGCGTTGAATTTTTTGTCATTTCTTCTTAGTGTCCGAACTCCGAAGCTGAAACCGACAAATAGGCAACCACACGATACTATGGAAAGTTTTCCCAACGAATGCTTAGCGCAAAAACTAGATCAATCACATATGGAGGAAAATGTAGCCCAGTTATGTGTCATATTGCGTTCTCTCATTGCTGTCTTCTGTGATATATCTTGTTCATAACATGCTGTTTTATTTCTTCCTAGAGATAAACGGAATATATTTTTTCCAAAAAGAAATTGACCTTCGTTTTAACATTACGAAGATTAATTCATGAAGCCCCAAGCGGCCACATCCGGCCGCGATAACAATGAAAAAGCTATTGTATCTCGTTTTGCCACGACTGATGGGTTAAGGCACTGGAATTCATATAATATGTAGTTGTATTAATACAAATACAGCAACATATTTGAGCAAGTTAATACCAGTACATTTCCGACAGATCGAAACGATCGATCGTATATAGTACGGCTCTTAAGCGCAATAAACACTGAGCTCGCCGGGCCGCCGACAAAGCCCGGCGACACAACCCGGCGGCCTGTATGAAAAGAATGATGTCGGCAACATGCGCCCGCGCGTGTTACCCGCCGACATGTTGGCGGCTTGGGTACGCCTGCACTCAGTTGCCCGGCGACACAACCTATAGACACGCGTCAATCACTGACCAATCACTGACTGCCAAATAAATTTCTCATCTCAAGCCGCCGACATACCGCCGACATGCCGCCGACCAAATTTTCCGACTTGTATTATGTGAAGCCGCCAACTAGACCGCCGACACACGCACGCACACGCAAACACGCAGTTGCCGACATGTATCGGCAGCCCGGCGGGCTCAGTGTGTATTGCGCTTTAGGTACCTACACCAGAGATTCGAAACTGTTAGTTTTCCTTCTCACTCCTGAGTCCTGACACAATCGAGAATCGAATCAACTCGATCTCAGTAGGATTTCTTACTTCTGACATCTACACTAGCGCACATAGGACTGTATCTTTTGAATATCACAATATACAATATACATATAGGTATGTACCTACCATTGAAGAAATGATTCATAAGGCAGTTGACAGACCTACGTCATTTGGTCGAATCATGTCAATTCAATATAATTCGCGACCTGTTGCCTGTTGGTTGGATTTGACAAATCATGACCAACATCTGCCAATGAATCAATTGAATTATATGTGGTATTAACTATTAACTATGTGTACGAAGCCTTAAACTTTTATGTAACGACGTTGCAACACACCTCGTAACGTTGATTAACTGAGTGGCATACAGTGTGAGTGGCGTATGGCATACAACCTGTAACCCCGCTGGAGCCTTATTAATTGACCTTTCAACTCTTTTATTTGATACTGATTAGTCTAATATCGCTACATAGTATAAAGCAAAGTTTCTAGCTGTGATGTGCGTAGATCCGTTATGTAACCACTTTTTTACTTCATTATACAGTGCAATTAGTTTCAAAAGTACCGATTCCTCTTGAATCCGAATACCCTGATTATGCTATTTCATCCAATATTTATGATCGAGGAACATTCGGCGTCCTGTCAATGTAGACCAGCACGAGTCGGCGCATGAGTACCGAAAACTATTCCACCTCAATTTTTTTATGCGATCCTCTTCAAATTGCCCTCCTGATGATATAAATGCATGTTGCCATAATGCAACCCGGTGCCATATTGTTTAAACAAACATTGTTTAAACAATTGCAAGGAATTGTTATTTTTCAACCGGACAATTTTTTTTATATTCTTTATTGAAATACCAATAAAAAAGGTCCTATGACTTTTTATGATAAAGTTAATATTTTTAAAGATATGAATTTTTAAAGGTTCGAAAAATCTCAAATTTGGATACATTCGACCCATGAAAAATAAGTTTAAAAAAAGCCCCCCTTAAATATTATACTTTATTTTATTTAAAAAAATATATAACTTAGACATTATTATTTTTTTAAATATATTTTTCATGGGTCAAAAGTACCCAAATTTGAGATTTTTCGAACCTTTAAAAATTCATATCTTTAAAATTATTAACTTTATCGTAAAAAGTCATAGGACCTTTTTTATTGGTATTTCAATAAAGAATATTAAAAAAAAATTGTGCGGTTAAAAAATAACAATTCCTTGCAATTGTTTAAACAATGTTTGTTTAAACAATATGGCACCGGGTTGCACCATGGCAACATGCATTTATATCATCAGGAGGGCGGGCAATTTGAAGAGGATCGCATAAAAAAATTGAGGTGGAATAGTTTTCGGTACTCATGCGCCGACTCGTGCTGCACTAATGTCAAATGAACGTAGTGAAACTCCAGAAATCATCCGTTTGACTCTTTCTACCAGAAAGTTAATAATTAATATACCTATCGGAATAGAGCAACAATCTCGAGCTGTCAAACGAAACCGAAATTGATTTACATCTGTGTGTAAAAATATGTGTACGTATTACACTTAACACAGGCATCTTTCTATGAGATTAAATTGTCAACGTGCCGATAAGTGCCGACTAGATGTCAAAAAAAGAGTTCTGCTGTCATGTATCACACATACCACCACGCATTGTTACTGATAGTTGGTACTACGAATTCTGTGCTGATAGTGACATCTCGCTTGCTCACTCGCTTTGTTTCTCTATTTCGCTAGGTATATTAACTTTATGCTTTCTACTTATAAGAGTATGCTGTTGATGTTGGATAGAATCGGACAGGGTTAAAGCCCTAAGGCCGATCCATTCGTTCGGACTGATCGCAGGCCGATCTGAACTCTTTTTGTGCATTCCCTTGTGTACCTTCCGGTCAGGTCGGCGTGCAGTCCGACCGGATCAATTTTCAACCACCGAACTTTCTCGAGTATCGATGTTAATTATCTCTAAAATATTTATCACTGGCGAAACAGCACAAAGCGGCATTGTCTCAACACTCAGATACTGATCGACCCTATTCTACTAAATTACATTTCTTATCTTCGTACTATGCCGTTGTATTAAAAGTAAATAAGCCTTAACGGCTGCTTATATTTTGATTACCAAAATTTTATACTGGTGCTTTGCTGCTTATTTTTTCAAGAGACTTACATAAGTAGTATTACCACCGCACTCAGAGATTTAAAACGATTCATTAATACTTAACTTTAATTTAATGAGTTTGCCATTTTTATGGAGTTAATGTCAAAATTTATATACCTAGTTAAATTATACTTAAGTAGTATTACCGCCGCACTCAGAGATTTAACGATTACTTAACTTTAATTAAATGAGTTTGGAATAAAATGTATGGAGTTAATCTCAAAATTTTCAAAGTTAAATTATTAAAACTCTGTGAGGCTTTCGCTATACTTAAACCGTTTTTCCTCTTTCTCAATGTATTTTACTTTTTTGTATACATAATTTGATTTATTAGCACTACATAAATATTTAAACCTTTTTTTTCTTTTACAGGTAAGTTCCAGATAAAAGCTTTCAACGTGAGCAGACATTAATATCAACATCTGTGAGTCACAACTCCGCCATCTAAATATTGGTTCTATATTAACTCTACAACTTTTGCATTGCTTTGGCTCTCCTATTTGTGGGACTAATAGAAGAGCTATATGCTACAGCAGTGCAAAAGTTGTAGAGATCCAATATGTTTTGTTTGGTTTACCTGATACGTAAAAATACGTAAAAAACGTACGTCGCGGATAAAAATTTTGAACAAGCCCATTAATTGGGTCTTAACTTGAATCAAGGTTGAATAGCATAAATAATTTTGATTAGAAGTAGCCATGTTGAAAAATAACAAGCTTGTTATTGGTATAATGAGTATTGAAGACTCATAAGTCATAATGTGTGATAATGTGTCATTATATAAGTTGGTCATATTGTGTTGCTCAAGACTCAAGCAGCCTTGATATTTCTATCGCCTTTAGATATAGCCATAGCTCTACTTAAGCTGATATCAAACGGTTTAATTAAATCCGTACTAATATTATAAATGCGAAAGTATGTCTGTCTGCCTTTCTGTCTCATGTCTGTTTGTCTGTTGCCTCTTTACTCTTAAACCACTGAACCGATTTTGATGAAATTTGGTATGGAGATAGTTTGGAACCCGACTCCCGTGCAAAGACAAAAAAAACCGAAAAAATATACGGTTCCCACGAGATAAACGAATTTTGGCGCAGCACAGTTGGGAGCATAAATAATTTAAATAAATGCTTCATTTTTAACACCCTTCAAAAACAGAGGGATGCTATAAGTTTGCTGTTTGACGTATTTGTCTGTCTGTATGTATGTGTGTTCTGACCGTTCCATCGTAGCATCCAAAATTCCAAACGTATGGGCAGAATCTAACAGAGCAGAGATTCGTTCTACTTCGCTAGCTACAAACAAAACAGCAAAATATTATTCACAGTTGAAAATCTAACGGTGCCGCACACTGGTCCCAAAGTAAAATAAATGGGACATTAAGAATTTTCGGATCGAAGGTCAACGGATCAGGCTGATTTTTATATAATTGCATCAGATGCTACAAAAAAAATCAGCCTCATCCGCTGACAAAAAAAAAATAAAGTGCCTGTAGCTCTAAAAGGCGCAAAAACCGCAGTTGAGCGTCTGTGACAAAAATGTACGACAAGAGTCCCTCTATAAGCTGTGCTATGATTTATGTTGAATACGTTTGAATCTTGGAAGAAAATTACAAAATTATGATTTCGTCCATACAAAAAATAATTCATATTTTTTTTCTCTGTGAATAAGGCATATTTGAAAAAAACAACATCTATAAAAGTAACTTGTAATTGCATCAGATGATACAAAAAAAATCAGCCTCATCTTCAGAAAAAAAAATAAAGTGCCTGTAGATCTAAATGGCGCAAAAATCGCAGTTGAGCGTCTATGACAAAAATGTACGACAAGAGTCCCTCTATAAGCTGTGCTATGATTTATGTTGAATACGTTTGAATCTTGGAAGAAAATTACATAATTATGATTTCGTCCATACAAAAAATAATTCATTTTTTTTTCTCTGTAGATACTTAAGGCATATTTTAAAAAACAACATCTACAAAAGTAACTTATAATTGCATCAGATGCTACAAAAAAAATCAGCCTCATCCGCTGAAAAAAAATAATAAAGTGCCTGTAGCTCTAAAAGGCGCAAAAATCGCAGTTGAGCGTCTATGACAAAAATGTACGACAAGAGTCCCTCTATAAGCTGTGCTATGATTTATGTTGAATACGTTTGAATCTTTGAAGAAAATTACAAAATTATGATTTCGTCCATACAAAAAATAATTCATATTTTTGTTCTCTTTAGATAAGGCATATTTGAAAAAAACAACATCTATAAAAGTAACTTGTAATTGCATAGATGCTACAAAAAAAAAACAGCCTCATCCGATGACAAAAAAAATTTAAGTGCCTGTAGCTCTTTTAGGCGCAAAAATCGCAGTTGAGTGTATATGACAAAAATGTACGACAAGAGTTCCTCTATAAGCTGTGCTTTGATTTATTTTGAATACGTTTGAATCTTGGAATAAAATGACACAATTATGATTTCGGCCATACAATTTTTTTAAATTATCTTTTATCTCTGTAGATACGGCATATTTGAAAAAAACGACATCTATAAAAGTGACTTGTAATTGCATCAGCTGTCTACAAAAAAAAATCAGCCTGATCCGTTGACCTTCGATCCGAAAATTCTTAATGTCCCATTTATTTTACTTTGGGACCAGTGTGTGCCGGTGTATGTCAAATATTATGTATGCAGAAGGTAATGAACGATTATAGTTTAGCGGAAACGTCAGACAGAATATTAGCAATAAATATTAAAATTACCTAATAATGGTCTGAGGTCCTTGGTCTAACACCTGCAAATCACTGCCGCCTTTAAACGCACTCGATATTCAACTCTATGTAGAAATAATAAGGGTCTAAATAAGATTTCTTATCTCGTACCACCCGTTGTAAATTGTTACCCCATGACAGTTTGGTCAATCTTTGATCAGTTTTGCCAAACAATGAGGAGGAATGAAGGTAACTTTTCCCTTCAAATAATATAATCCATACTAATAATATAAATTATGCGAAAGTGTGTCTGTCGACTGTCTGTCTAAGGGAGATCGCACACATCACACTTTTTGTGTGATCGAGTCTGCGGCTTACATACAATCTGCATGGCGCGCGCCATCAGAATGTATGGAAGCCACGGACTCGATCACACAATTATTATTTTTAACAAAAAATTAAAACCGACTTCCAAGGTAAAAACAATAATAATATGAACTAAAAAGTATTAAATAATTCTTACTCTTTAATACTGCCTCTTTCAGAATTCGTCTAAATCTCAACTATTGATGTACATAAGAACTATAGTCTTTATTATTTTGAAGTCGGTACCAGCCAATTTAATCGTGAGTTAATCAGTCAATGTCAGAATATATTATGAAACTTTTGGGACTGGTACCGACTTCAAAGTAATGAAGACTATAGTACTTATGTACATCAATAGTTGAGATTTAGACGAATTCTGAAAGAGGCAGTATTAAAGAGTAAGAATTATTTAATACTTTTTAGTTCATATTATTATTGTTTTTACCTTGGAAGTCGGTTTTAATTTTTGTTAAAAATAATATTAATTTCACTCTTTTTAGTTATTTACCGGTAAACATATTATTTAGCTGTCAGTTGTAGATATATAGGATTTAGGTATGAAACTGTCATACTCAGACAGTTTTCAAACTTATTATCTGAGTTCACTATAGTCCGCGCGGAACTAGTTGGCCGCGCCTTAGGTATGTGAGCGGTGGGACGGAGAGGCGGGGGCGCTTTATTTTGACAGTTCTGGCTAGTTAAGACAAAAAACACAAGAGATTGCAATAGCAAGATGAGTCCGCTGATAAAAAGACAATCTAAGGAAATAATGTTTAAAGTGCATACGTTTTTAAAAAACGGAAAGCCGATGTCAATAGTTTAGAATATAAAACTGATCAATTGTCTTTAATTTATTCTTTTCAATAATTAAATAATATTATTGTTCACGATATCGCGAGATTGGTCGTCACTGTCTAATCTCATGTGCGTTGCGAGCAGCAAGCAACCCGCCCCCTCACCCCCGTCCCTACCTAAGGCGCGGCCAACTAGTTCCGCGCGGACTATACCACTTTAGACTTTCTTAAAGAACTCAAACAGAAAATTTCAGCATTGCTTGATGAACTCTAAGCGTATATATGTTTAGAGTTCATCAAGCAATGCTGAAATGTTCAAACGCCTATCTCTAAAGGCTCTATAGAGTTCTGGTTCAGTGACTTTCGTTGTATTGTAAAACTTCCTCATGTAAACTCATCAGCTCAACATAATAAAATATGCTTAAACTACTTTAAGCCACAATAATAATAGAACTATATTTGTCCCAATCAAGGAGATTCCTACGTACCTCATTATAGATCCCATGATCAAATTGCCAACTTGGTAACCACAACATCAAGTTAAAATAATTTACTTTGTAACAAGTTAACAACATTAATATAATTTTCAAAATCACTCGACAAACTCGAGTCTCGATCGAAAAGACTATGAAAAGTACCAATAATAGGGTCATAACTCATAACGATGCATCGTGTGTGGTAGTGATAATTATGATGATGATGATGATGAATGTAATTTGCATAGTAGCATATGCTTTCAGTTCTTAAAACACCGCTGAAAGTCCGAAACTTGTATCTAAAAGGAATCCGGAGTTCTCTTAGTATCTTCGGAACCATAGCATGCCTTGGTGCAAAATCTTACTTTTTGGTAGTATATGCCTAGGATCCTTCACATAAAACCAAAATCACTATATGTTTCCATATAAATTTTGAGGAGTTCCCTCGATTACTCATGGATTCCATCATCAGGTCACCACTTTTGTGAACATGGTACCAAATTGGGGTTGTACCCTATAGAACAAAAGAAAAATTTTGAAAATCGGTTCTCAAACGGCGGAGTAATCGTTGAACATACACAAATAAAAATATCCACAGCCGAACGTATAACCTCCTCCTTTTTTTGGAAGTCGGTTAAAAAGTGTGACGTGTGCGATCTCCCTTAGGCGCAGCGCAGACGACAGACTATCCGTGGCGCACTTTTTAGTCTGTGGGAAATAGAACCTAAGTATGCAATTATTTATTTATTTATTTAATGATTTATTGTGCACAAGAAATATTAACAAAACAATAATTTACATAGTAAGACGACACAAAGGGTCTGCTTATTTCTAATAGAAATCTCTTCCAGCAGCCCTACGGAGAGAGATTGGATAAGGATAGCAGATAGGACGTGCACAATCATGAATGTAATATTAAATAAACATGTACTTCTTACAATAAAACTAATAATAATAATAATAATGACCAGATAAGTTAATATTATATGATAACAAAATAAATAAATTATACATTTACCAAATGCTATAGCTACAACATACAATAAATAATAAATAGTAATATAAGAATAATGAATAAATACTATATGTATATATAATAACGGTATTTAAATGGATGGAGATTCGAGGTAGTGCTCTTTCAAGCGTCTTTTAAAAACAGTAATGGTGGGACTATCACGGATGGTGTGAGGGAGCGAGTTCCACAATCTGACAGCATGAACAGTGAACGAGTAGGAGTAGAAGTTGGAACGATGGGAGGGGAGGGAGAGATTAGACCGGACATTGGACCTACAAGGGACATCAGGAGATCGAGAGAAGTTGAATCTGTCGAGGAGGTATGGAGGAGAGCGAGGATTGTACAGGATGTTGTAAAGTAGGCAGAGGATGTGGGAGTTACGGCGGAGACGGATAGGGAGCCATTTAAGTTTTGTACGGTAGGCCGAGATATGGTCGAACTTTCTCAAGTCGAACACGAAACGTATACACAGATTCTGTAGACGTTCTAGCCTAGTTAACTGCTCCTCAGTGGCGTCTAGGTAGCAGGAATCGGCGTAGTCTAGGATGGGAAAGATGAGTGTCTGGACAAGGAAAATTTTGGTATGTATAGGTAGGAAGTTTTGGAGGCGCCTCAGCGTGTGTAGTGAATAGTGGACTTTCCTGCTTACTTCGGTCACTTGCGGGTTCCATGACAGGTTACGGTCAAGAATTATGCCAAGGTTTTTGGCCGAGTCTGTGTATTCGATAACAGTGCCATCATAAATTACGCTTGGAACGTTGCATAACCGTTGAGACATATATCTGCTGCCTATGATCATGGCTTGCGATTTGCTGGGATTTACCAACAGACCGAAAGATTTTGCCCAGTTAGCTATTCGCTCAAGATCAGAGTTGATGTCATTGACTGCAGAGACGATGTCGAGGATATGACAATGGCGGTAGATTTGCAAGTCGTCTGCGTAGAGATGGAAGTAGGATCTGATTATTAGAGTGATGTTATTTATAAACATTGAAAACAGGAGAGGAGAAAGAACGCCGCCCTGGGGTACCCCCGCATCAAGAACACACCAGTCTGAGGTAGCCTCGCCGGAGCGAACTCGCTGCAAGCGTCCCCGAAGATACGAATCTATCCAAGTAATAACTGACGGGGAGAAGTTAAGGGAGCGCAGCACGGAAAGGAGGATGTCAAAGTCAACAGAATTGAACGCACTGCTGAAGTCAAGCAACACTAGTATGGAGATACATTTGTTTTCCAAGGCAAGGCGCAGATCATCAGTTACCTTCAGCAGTGCAGTTACAGTACTGTGACCAGGTCGGAAGCCGGATTGAAAAGGAGAAAGCAAATGGTTGGATGATATGAATTGGGACAGCTGCTGGTGGGCTATGTGTTCGAGGACTTTGGAGAGGTAAGGTAATATAGAGATAGGTCTGTAATGGGACAGAGAGGAGGGATTAGGGGTTTTAGGTAGAGGAATTACATCAGCACGTTTCCATGCCGAAGGGAAGCAACTCGTTGCCAAGGAGAAATTAAAGATGTGTGTGAGAACTGGCAAGAGTTCAGGGAGGGAGAGGGATATCATACGGGAACTGAGACTGTCATTGCCTACAGCAGTAGATTTAATAGCCGCTATATGCTTAGCGACATCGTCCTCAGTAACAGGTGTAAAGGAGAAAGCGGTACAGGAAGGGAGAGGAGAGGAAGAGAGATGGGCTAGTGTGCGCGCTTTTGTGCCTTGGTCAACGATAACCGGAGGCTGAGAGAAATGAGTATTGAGCGAATTTAAGTCTGGGGTGCTGTTTGTACTTGGTGAGGACTTACCAATGCCAAGTGTAGAGAAAAATTTCCAAATTTGAGAAGGGCTGGATTGGTCGATGGAAGAATGTATGTGGCGTCTTCTAGCGTCCCTACACAGACGACTGCAAAGATTCCGGAGATATTTATATTTGACTAAGTTCTCGTCAGTGGGTCGTTTCCGATATCGACACAAAGCTCGGTTGCGCCTGGCCATCGTGGATTTGATGTCCTCCGAGAGCCAAGGTGCCGGTGAGTGCTTAATTTTGACTCTTCTGACAGGAGCATGCCTATCAAAGATGTTGATTACGAGTTCTGTTAGCAGCGTCACCTTCTGGTCAATGTCAGAGGCCGAGTATATAGGAGACCAGTCCGTATCACACAAATCACGTTTGAGGGCCTCCGGATCGAGGTTATTGAAACTGCGAAGGAATTGGTACTTAGGGACTCGTCGAGGAGGTTTGATTTTAAAGGAAAGGAATACCAAATCGTGATAGGAAAAGATGGAAGGAAATTGGCCGTGAGAGGCGACAAGGTCAGGAGACGAGGTAATGAGGAGGTCTAATAGCGAAGGAGTGCAGTTTGGAACGTGGTGGGTTGCAGCAAGCGGGATAATGTTAAGGTTTAGGGACGACAGTAAAGAATGGAGCTTTAAGGAACGTGAGTCGGACTTAAGGAGACAAGTATTGAAGTCACCCGCAATCAGAGTGTGGTCGTAGTTCGGACAGTGTGCGGCTAGTAGAGATTCTAAGGAGCTAAAATAATCAACGCGGATAGATGGGCTGTAGACCACACAGAGCAGAATAGTTTTGTGATGCAAGGTTACCTCAATACATAGATATTCAACGGAGCCAGAGTAGCGGTTTGGCGAAGCGGAGATAATATTGTAGTCAATATCACCACGCAGATATATGGCTACGCCGCCACCACCTTTGCCCACGCGATCGTTGCGAATCAACTTATACCCCGGTAGATCATACGCAGTAGATGAAAGTGAGGGCTTAAGCCAGGTTTCAGAAACTAAAATGGCATTGACAGGAGAATCCACAAACATTTCCAGAAAATCTGCGTAATGCCGTGGTATGCTTTGGGCATTAATATGCACAATATTGAAATTGCTTTGGAAGGAGGAGAAGGAGCTCGTTAGCTGATCATGTGCAGAAAATGAAGCAGATAACCCATCACCACTGTGAAGGCTAAGAAAGCTGTCGGACGAAGAAGAGCATGAGAAAAAATCATCATTCAAATCAATGAAATCCATTAAACTACCAAAATATCATCAATATATAGAAATAAAAAATATATATAAAAAAATATATATATTATGTATATAATATATTATATTATATAGAATAATATGTTTATAAAATATAATAATACAAAAGTTTTCTTTATAATTAAACCCATCCAAGCCCGCCGCAGCGATGAAGGAAGATAATTACACACTCATTGACAAACAATTGACATAGTTACACAATAGTGCAAAAAACAACAAAAGAAAAACAAAATGTAAACAATATAACACAAACATTGCCAAGACAAAAAAAAAAAAAAAAAACATTTTTACATCAAAATGGGACTGCATAAAGTGCTGTCTTACCCTTTACAATGGGAAAAGAAAAAAAAAAATGACATTGACAGCTTGACATTTGTACTCTATGAATATGAAGTCTGTCAAAGTCACTACAAATTACAAATTTAAACTACAAACATTTTTAAAGTTATAAATAATTAACTACTAGAGAGAAGAAATTATAGTACCTTACAGTTAAAAATAAACTTGGTATACAACTTACAAGTAGGTTATTACAGAACACAGTATAATTACATATGAATAGATAGTGCAGGCCTATGGTTTTCTTGCACGACGAGTAGAAGAAGCGGCTCTACTGGGCGGCTTATTTCCAGTGGGCTTTGGTACCTCATTAAGACCACTCTTGGCAACTGGCAAGAAAGGAGTAGCCTTGGTATCTTTGGTGGTGGGGAATTTAGCCATGAGCGCCTTGAGCTCGTCCATGCATTCTATTTTCCGCCGAGACTTATCTGGCAAAACGATGGCTATCTTACCCTCTGCAGACCAACAATTGCGGATGCCAAAGTGTTGCCGTGCATTCATAAAGACCTGATGCCTTGTCTTGGTCAGGAATTCAGACACAACTATGCCGGTGTTCTTGAGTGCAGTCTTAGCTTCCCAGACCAAGCGACGCTGCTCGAGATCTTTGAACCTAACTAAGACGGCACGGGCTTTCCCTTTTGGAGATCCAAGGCGGTGACATGATTGTAGTTCATCGCTTGTAAGTTCAGTAATTCCCATTTTAACTTTAATTGTGTCAGTTATTATATCAAATAACTGTTCGTCGCTACTTTCAGGGATACCATGGAAGAGCAATATCTTCTTACGGAAGTAAGTTTCATGCCTATCCAGTCCAAGAGTTAATAGATCTAGCTGTGATTTTAGTTTAGTGAGAGTTTGCCAGACAAAATTCTTAAAATTGCGAAACTCACTACTTAGTGTTGAAAGGTCTGGAACTGAAGACATGGATGCAGTGTCCTGGAGGCGCTGCTCGTAGGTATCCATGCGGGACTGGAACAGCTTGGCCAGGTCTTCCAAGTTGGTGGCAAGTTGTGATGATAGATCCATTTTTAGTGGTGATGGTTGTTGTTGAAAGTGGTAAAAAGTGCTGAAGTTGTGCAAAGTTAATATTGTGGCGAGCAAAGGAGGGGTTTAGTAATTATTTAATATAGCGCATAAATAATTTAAAGAACTGTAAGTAATTTAATTTTAATATAAGATTCCTGGGTCTACTTTTAATGTTTTTGCACCGCCTACCCGCAAAAAAAAAAAAAAAAAATTATATGCAGTAACGCACACGACGCGCAAAAAGTGCGTCACGGATAGTCTGTCGTCTGCGCTGCGCCTATCTGTTACCTCTTCAAGCTTACCTTGTAAACAGCTGAACCGATTTTTATGAAATTTTGTATGGCTATGAAGATACTTTGAGTACCGGGATAGGACATAGGATATTTTTATCGCGGAAAATGGCGCATTCAGGCGCGATAAACAAATTTAGGCGCATCGGAGTAACGGGCGTTATCTAGTCCCATATTTTTAACCGACTTCCAAAAAACGAGGAGTTTATATGTTCGGTTCTGGATATTTTTGATATCTAACTTCGCCGTCGAAAATGCAGCTTGCAAGACTCAGCAAATAATAATTCACTATGACAATTACGAGCTGGGCTTAGCATAACTGGACATTTAATATTGGTTTAGTTTAACGGACAGTTATTTAAGTTAACTGGCAATATATTAACCGGAAGTTGTCGTGTTTTATTAATTAACGAGCGTGTTAAACAGCCGTTTTGGTTTATAATAACAGTGTTCCAACCATTTACATGTTAAAATATGGCGTCCGAATATTGTTTCATAAACATGGTTTATAAAACAACTAGCGACCCGCCCCGGCGTCGCACGGGTATAAAATATATAGCCACTGAAAAAATGATTAAAATCGATAGCCTATGATCCTTCACGTGGTCTACTTTTTATCTGTGCCAAATAACATAAAAATTGCTCCAGTAGTTCGCGAGATAAGCCCATTCAAATAATTTCCTCCGTTTTTTCCACATTCTCCTATTAGTCTTAGCGTGATAAAATATAGCCTGTAAGCCTTCCTCAATAAATGGGCTATCTAACACTGAAATAATTTTTCAAATCGGACCAGTAGTTCTTGAGATTACCGCGTTCAAGTTAGCCCTTTGAAATAATTTTCCCCGTTTTTTCCACATTTTCCTCTATTTCTTCGCTCCTATTAGTCTTAGCGTTATAAAATATAGCCTTTAGCCATCCTCGATAAATGGGCTATCTAACACTGAAAGAATCATCAAAATCCATTGCGTAGTTTTAAAGATTAAAGGGAACAAAGGGACATAAGGGAAAAAAGCGACTTTGTTTTATAATAAGTATAGATATAGATATTCCATGGGCGCATAATGTTAGTTACAGCCTTACAGGTTGAAATCCAGCTGATTTTTTTTTCGGTATTTAATAACTGAGATTTTCATCGACGTTATCAGCATTCAACCATACTCCAATGAAAAAACCATACAGTCCTGCTCAATATTATGTTAGTTCAATACTCAAAATGACCTGCTGAAGATTTCAATTAGATATTCAGGTTGCCCGCTGAAAATATCTGTAAGATATTATTCGATCGTGGAAAAACGAGACACAGTAGCTTATCTATTGTTATCGCGGCCGGATGTGGCCGCTTGGGGCTTGATGAATTATATTGCATTTCAATTGCGTGAGACGTCTTGCGAATCTGTCAAATCCATACTTTAGAAAAGCATGCGCGTTGCAGTCTGAATTGACCCTATGAGTTAAACAGAGTAAATCGCGTTCAGTTTCCGACTTAATTTCACATTATACTGAACAGGTTCGAACAGAATTCACTTTAGGTACGCCCAACGATCTAGATGACCTATTACACTAGTTGTATCATCGGACTTTCACCGCGTTGTTTCCTATACTTACATTAGCGTATATTAGTATTGTTAGCGCCTTTGTTAGCAGCAAGAAAGTGTGCTTACTTGCTTAGGTGCGTTCTAAATAATTATCAGTGAAGATTTGTTAGCGACTTCCAAAAAAGAGGAGGTTATGATTTCAAAAAAAGATAGTATTTTTGTGTGTTTATCGCGCCCAAACCGTACATGTATGATGTACTACATAACATTGAAAAACTATCCAAGTTATTACTTATTTCCATCTCATTCAATAGGGAATATTATGCAAAGGTCGGAACAGAGGGCGCTGAACATACAGTAAATAATGCGACCGAGATCCGACATGGTGCTCACGTCATATCAGAATATTGACAGAAACGTTCTTAAACGTCGAACAAAACTTATTGTTTACTGTCTATGCTGGTGCTGACTCTCTGGTCAAACATTGCAGTACAGCTCGACAAGGCTTTAAATGAACGTGGCGAGAAAAGGAACTAACGCTTCTATCATACAAAAACGTCATTTTTGACAGTTCACCTTTACCAGCAGCGCCCCGTCCACATAAACCTTTAAAGCCTTGGAGCACTATAAGTAACTAGACGTTCCGCGCGGCTTCGCCCGCGTAATTTAGGTATTTCACTGACAAATTAGCCCACAAAAATAGCCTATGATCATTCACGTGATCTACTTTTTATCTGTGCCAATTGCCAAATAACACAAAAATTGCTCCAGTAGTTCGCGAGATAAGCCCTTTCAAATAAATTTCCCCGTTTTTCTACATTTTCCTCTGTTTCTTCGCTCCTATTAGTCTTAGCGTGATAATACATAGCCTATAGCCTTCCTCGATAAATGGGCTATCTAACACTGAAAGAATCATCAAAATCCGTTGCGTAGTTTTAAAGATTTTCAAATCGGACCAGTAGTTCCTGAGATTAGCGCGATCAAACAAACAAACTCTTCAGCTTTATAATATTAGTATAGATATTATGTCCTATTTAATCAAAATAGTAAAGTATTGATAAACTAAATAGTAAAGAATTGATAGACAGAGTTTCGCTTTTATACTAGGGTTATTGATCGTACTTATAATAATTAACTAGGTATACCTAGTTATCTATATTAACTAGGTATACCTAGTTATCTATATTAACTAGGTATATATAGTTATTACCGCTATATATAGCGGTAATATTTCAATAAGCCTAGTTACTTGTTACGTATTGGGTACGAAAATCTCATTAGGGTCTGAAAAGTAGTACTAGAGTCTAGAATTCTAGATTGTTGGTCAACAGGTTGTCACATAAAGTATGTTAGGGAGATAATGGATTCGATTTGCAGTATTAAAGATAATTCGATTAATACAGTTTTACAGCCGCCTAAATATATAAACTATGTTTATATATTTTCTGTCTGAGTGCGACCGTAACGGTGGACTGTGGCGTATATAATATTATGTATGTAAGAACTATGAATATCGATAAATACTTTCAATAGAAAAAGTCTTTATTTTTAAAAAAACTTTTTTTTTCGAAAGTGAACTCTACATTTGCATGAAAATGCGAAGTACGTTTAATATGTTTTCTGGAAAAAAAATTTTAAACAAGCAAATATTATGACATAAAATAAATTCAGGACGTTCAAGCACCAGTAGGAATATGAATTATTTCAGTTTGATAAAAATGTCGAATGAAAATTCCAGTGCAGTTTATTTGTTTCAAGTAATTAGGTCAAACTACAGATAGAACAGGTTTTAATATAAAATAACAAATTAAATTAAAATGGGCTGGATTAACATTATGCGGGAGCGCGAATGCGGGATTTGGCCGCTACCATAGAGTAAATATACCTCTACATAACAAGCAAATGTATGTAGAGTCTGGCCAACGAGAGCTGAACCTAGTGTAGTGTATTGATTAATAAAGATGGCCGCGTTACTACCACTCAGGTTGAGGCTGGGACAATAACATGGTCGCCAGACGTGAGAGCTGTCGCCCACTAGCTTACCAGCCGCAGCCGATAGTAGAGTGTTCAGACTTCAGAGATACAGTATTCTGTGTTTTACTCCTCCAACGACAATGTATTCTGATAATGACATTAGTATTTAGTACATAGTCGATGGTTTGCTGTTGCACGATTTCATGATCTTGATTTATACATTTGCTTGTTATCTTGCGCTTATGGAGTGTAGATGGAGGAGAACTATCTCTGTATGTAAAAAGTGTCCGCTGAAATGCGTTAAATTGGCGCTACAGTAGCAACAGGGTAAATTTTAAATCAAAAATTAGACTCGGATCATGAAACAAATAAGGACATGTTTCTTTTCGTTTCAGCTCGTTTTCCGGGTTTTAAATTCCAAAAAGATAAATACAATGATCAAAAAATAAAATTCATTCCACACCCTTTGCTGCAGCTAGCGCCACTCTTGGAGGATTTATACTCTGTTATTTACTGCGGACAGCTGGACACTTTTTCAAATATCCCCCATATAAGATAGTTCTCCTTCATCTACCCTCCATACTTGCGCTGTAGCCGCTAAACCGCGCGATCGGGCGGACGCAGCCGCGCCGAGGCAGCCATTTTGAATAAAATCGGCCATCTTGTTTTAAACATTTGGCGGATCAAATATTGCTTCTGCTTATCGAAAATCTTGAACATTGACATTTATCGAGTTTTCTATTATAACGAATTTGACGACTGCAGTGATTAAGGTTCGTGTTTGCTCTACGTACGTAGCGCCAAACAGCATCTTTCGGCTTTCCACGAAAAACGTTTTGCGAATTGATGTTTTCCGACGCGATTTCCGATGAAAACTCAATACCTGACAATTCCCAGAAATGTTTACTGAAATAAAGAGATTTTTCATAGGAAATAGGTATTTTTAATAATGAAATGCATATTTAAGTTTATCCATACTTCCATACTAATATTATAAATGCGAAAGTGTGTCTGTCTGTCTGTCCGTCTGTCTGTCCGTCTGTCCGTCTGTCTGTCTGTCTGTTTGTTACCTCTTTACGCCCAAACTGCTGAACCGATTTTGCTGAAATTTTGATTTGAAAGGACATAGGATACTTTATACCACAAAAATGTACGGTTCCCGCGCGATAAACGAGTTTTGGCGCAACGGAGTTGCGGGCGTCATCTAGTATTTAGCGCTACAATAGATAAGTGCTCTACCACACAAAAATCGCCCTCATTTTCCATACTAATCCGCAGATAATCATCATAATAGACACAGCCGTTAGCTGATAAGGTTATGGTAATGTGCGATTGTCCGGAGAAAGGTAACATAAAGCTTCAGAACAGACGTAAGAATGGAATACTGATATGAGTGGACAGGACCTAGTTTACTGAATTGGAAATCTAAAACATTCTCCAATCCACTTGAAGGCATGGAAGGTTTCGTCAAAATCGATCCTACTAAGACCATATTATACTGTAATTATTGTGGGACTCGTATTTTATCGACTCGTTTGTTACTGATTATACGGCTACGACCTAGGACAGTGATAGTTCTTAGTGTTTGGACTTAGTGCTTAGTGTTTGGACTTAGTGATTTGTGTGAGCTAGTGTTAGTGAATAAAGTCTTCAAGAGAGTCACCAGGTCTTTCTCTCCGAATCCTCGAACCCTAGCACGTAACAATATAGTAGATTTACCTATTAGCAACCGAACTGATAATTCTGAAGGGTCTATAATGTTCCATAATATACTCGTATTATACATGATAGAGCTCGCTGTTAAAGTAGCAAACGCTTGACGATAGAAGTGAGAACATTTCTCATAGAAATATTAACTCTTTCAGCGATGCTACTTTCACAATGAACACTATATACACTGTGTTTGTGTGAACACCGTTATCCTTGAAACCATCAAATGAGCCCGTCAAAATGAACAACTTTTTCTATGAGAACAATGTTGGGAACTCAAAAAAAAAATGCCGTCTTCATACCCATACGGATGCCCGGATCGGCAATTTGTATGGGTATGAAGACAGATTTTTTTAAATTCCCAGCATTGTTCTTATAGAAAAAGTTGTTCATTTTGACGGGCTCATTTGATGGTTTCAAGGACAACGGTGTTTACACAAACATCTTGTATAAGAGATATATACACATACACACAATATTTAATCAATAAAAATCTCATTAAATACGTGGTATAAGGCCACGATGGCTTGTCAAACGCGTAATGTGGAACAAATCAATTTGCTGAGACCTAGCCGACTTGTTGGCAATACTGTGCTTAATACACTTATAATAGCTATAGCTCGCCTATTTACCGACTTACCATGCTATTATGGTTAATATGTGCAATATATACAAATATTAGAATTAACCATTTGAAAGTACCATTCGTCGTGGTTTGAACGTACTTCTTAAAAATTCGGTTCCTTATCTTCTTTCCAACAACATCCAAAGGCGTCGCAGATTAAAAATACATACTACACGTCATGTATTAAAAATAATATGCAAAATATTTTTTTATGAATATGATAACATTTATTATCAATTTCACAACTTAGGATAGTAGTAACTATCAGTACTATCTGGAGTGCTACGCGTTTAAAATCAATAAGCGATACATTAAGGTCATAATCTTTATCGTATTAGCGCCACAATCATACTAGATTATAACCGACTTTACAAAAATGAGGATTGAGGAGACATATTTTTTACCTTTCAATCAATTCAAATATAATCATTTAATTCTATTAACGAATAAATGTTATCCAAGACATCGTGCGATGGGCAAAGGAGATTATTCATATTTCTCCGTTGCTGCTCGCAGTGGACTGCGTATTCTAAAGAAAGGCTCATTTAGAAATGCGTCCTATCGTTTTATATGTGAACTAACCCTAAAATTATCGACGGTCTTACCAAATATATGT
This sequence comes from Polyommatus iphigenia, assembly GCA_963422495.1. NCBI lineage: Eukaryota > Metazoa > Arthropoda > Insecta > Lepidoptera > Lycaenidae > Polyommatus > Polyommatus iphigenia. The sequence goes on from OY730189.1 coordinate 3,282,058, forward strand.
TTGAGTTAAAAAGCAAAAAAGAAAAGTTGTAAAGTTGCGCCGCGGTTGCCACCACAACGCTATGAACTACCAACAAAGTTCTAACAACAAATAGTTTGAATACTTTCTCTGTAAAGCTTTTAAACAAAAAACAATAAATAAGTCTACGGAACAAAATGCCCAGACTGAAATAGTTAGGGCCTTTTGTTAGACAGTAATATTATAACTACTACAACTAACTACATCTATACTCATATTATAAAGCGGAAGAGTTTGTTTGTTTATTTGTTTGAACGCGCTTATCTCAGAAACTACTGGTCCGAATTGAAAAATTCTTTTGTTGTTAGATAGCTTATTTATCGAGGAAGGCTATATGCTATAAATTATCACTAAGACCAATAGAAGCTAAGAAATAGAGGACAATGTAGAAGAAAACCGGGAAAATTATTTGAAGACGCTTATCTCGCAAACTACTGAATGAATTTTTAAGTTATTTGGCACAGATGTAGAGTAGGCTATTATACATAGGCAATTTTTTGCGGGAAAATGTACGGTTTCTCTAATAAAGAATTATCAGTTTGTTTTGTTACACCGTATACGGTCGCATTGACATCAAATTCTTTTCTTTTTTGAAGTCGCTTAAAAACAAAGATACAAAATTTTATTGACTTTGTTTCAACGATTGCTAAACTTGCGCGTTCGAAACTTGAAAAAAATAATTTGCAACATTAGATGTGATTTACAAATCAAACAAAGTGAACGACGTACAATTATCTAGTTCGGTGGCTGGTGGGGTAATACTGCCGTGGGTGGTTACGCAAGAACTCTGCACAGCCATAGTGTCATAATCTATCAGGGTCGATGAATGAAGATTGTTAGCTATCCATATCCACACTAATATAATCCATATCCATTATAAGTAATTCTTACATGTTATGGGTCGTTGAGATACCTGAAATAAAGACATTTTATTTTATTATCTATACTAATATTATAAATACGAAAGTATGTCTGTTAGTTACCTACGAACAAACCGCTAAGCTGATTTTGCTGGTATGGAGATATTTTTTATCACATAAAAATGTACGGTTCCCACCGACAGACGAATTTTGTAGCAACGGAGTAGCAGGCGTCATATAGAACAATAGTCCATGGAAATCGTACAATAAAAGGGGTCTTCACTTGCATCAAATCAAAAGTTCTGATTTTTTTATATGTTGTATGTGATGAGGTGGTAATGTCAAATATAATTTTTCCACCTCAGAATCCTTCCGGAACATTGTAAAATTCATGAGAAACCATTAAATTTTTGATCAGTTTTCAGTTTTTCCATTTTTTACCACCAAGGACCTGTTTAATGGTAGAAGTTATCAGAAATTACTTTAAAGTAGACAAAATTTTCAACAAAATGAGAATAGTTAGGTCTCGATAAACTGAATAGTTTCAAAGATACAGCTGTTCAATTGTTTGTAAATTTTCCAAAAAAACATTTATTTTTCGAGTTTTTACAAGTTTTCGTCAATGTGGTCAATTATTGATCTATTTGACGGCATAAATTAATATACGTTATTAAAGAAGACAACATTTTGAACAAAACGAGACCAATTTGGTCTATTAAAATCTGATAGTTCCCTAGCTACAGCTGTTCAAAGTTGCTGAGGTGAGTAAACAAAATGATATCAAGACGTGAGTGGAAGAATAAGGTAAGTAACATGCAAAAACTTCCCGGTTTTTTGCTTAAATGGAGGCTTTAGGGCCGGAAAAATTATTTGAAATAGAAAAACTATGCATTTAATGTGTAGCCAGATACATTAGCTAGGTTATGAAGAAGATAAGTTGCAAGTTTTAATAAAATAATTAGGGAAAAAATTAGTTATTGTCCGAATGTTACGAAATGTTACTTGTTCGATTCTTCCACTCACGTCTTCAAATAATATGACTTACTAGACGTTCCACGCGGCTTCGCCCGCGTAAATTAGATATTTCACAGACAAATTAGTCCACAAAAAATAGCCTATGATCCTTTACGTGCTCTACTTCTTATCCGAACAAATTGCTCCAGTAGTTCGTGAGATAAATAATTTCCCCCTTTCAAATAATTTCCCCCGTTTTTACCACATTTTCCTCTATTTCTTCGCTTTTATTAGTCGTAGCGTGATAAAATATAGCTTATAGCCTTTCTCGATAAATGAACTATCTAACACTGAAAGAATTTTTCAAATCGTACCAGTAGTTCCTGAGATTAGCGCGTTCAAATAAGCCCTTTCAAATAATTTCCTCCCGTTTTTTCCACATTTTCCACTATTTCTTCGCTTCTATTAGTCGTAGCATAGTAAAATATAGGCTATAGCCTTTTTCGATAAATGAACTATCTAACACTGAAAGAATTTTTCAAATCGGACCAGTAGTTCCTGAGATTAGCGCGTTCAAATAAGCCCTTTCAAATATATTTCCGTTCCGTTTTTCCACATTTTCCTCTATTTCTTCGCTTCTATTAGTCTTAGTGTGATAAAATATAGCCTATAGCCTTCCTCGATAAATGGGCTATCTAACACTGAAAGAATTTTTTAATCGGATCAGTAGTTCCTGAGATTAGCGCGTTCTTACAAACAAACTCTTCCGCTTTATAATATTAGTATAGATGAAATAAGCATTATAATATTTTATAAAATGAAATAATGTATACTAATCTATACTAATCGATACTAATATTATAAAGCTGAAGAGTTTATTTGTTTATTTAATTATTTGTTTGTTTGAACGCGCATTAGCGCGTTTTTAGAATTTTTCAAATTGGAGCAGTAGTCCTGACTCCTGAGATTACTCAGGAACTACTGGTCCGATTTGAAAAATTCTTTCAGTATTAGACAGCCCATTTATCGAGGAAGGCTGGAGGCTATAATAACATCACGCTGTGACTTTTAGGAAAATGTGGAAAAAGCAGGGAAAATTATTCATCTTTGAGAGCTTCCGTTGCGTGCGCTGCAGAAACGGCCCAAGATGCCGAAAAATATGTATGGAAAAATTATTCCTCTTTAATGATCTAAAAAATGTCCGTGATAGTACGTGTCTATCTTTTAAGATTAACTCAAAATAATCGTTTTTATATTATGGTCTAAGAATCGTTGGTCGAAATGAATGCATTAATTAAACTTTCTGCCACGCACAGTAAAACTCTGGAACGAACTGTCACCAGCAGTATTTCCGGACCTATACGACCTGCAAACCTTCAAGAAAAGAGCGTATTCCCTCTTAAAAGGCCGGCAACGCACCTGCAGCTCTTCTGATGTTGCGAGTGTCCATGGGCGACGGTAGTTGCTTACCATCAGGTGACCCGTTTGCTCGTTTGCCCCCTTATTCAATAAAAAAAATTATGAAATAGACGCAGACGAAGCCGTGGGTAACAGCTATAATTTATAAAGCTGAGGAAGTTGTTCGCCAAAATAAATAGAATGCCCATAATAACTATTCCACGCGAACGAAGTCGCGGGAACAGCTAATTAGAGTTTAAAAACTCAAAGTCTGTGTTATACGTATTAACTTTGCATGTGGCGGTTGAAGTTGAGGTCGTCACAGGAATTTTATTATCGTGGACATCTGCTCCACAAAGTTGTGTGGCCTCGGAATGTGTCTTTTGGAGAAAATGGTGCCAGATATTATGTCCAATACTTGAGAAGTCACTACGGCTCCAATATAATCGTGGTTTTCGACGGGTATCCATTATGACGCTTCAGAAAAAAACACCAAAAGCTCTGAACGTCTCCATAGAGTTGGAGCAAAGTCCTCCCTGTTATCTTTGACGAGACAACCATTGTTTCAGTTGCTCAGGATAAGTTCCTATTGAATGACAGAAACAAGGTTAGATTCATCAACATGCTGAAGGTGCAACTGGAGAGGAACAATATTCTTACACTACAAGCAGAGGAGGATGCTGACCGACTAATAGTAACCACAGCCATTTCCAATATTATGTTTTTTACATACGACGTAGTTAATTTTGATTTTTTTTTTTTGAGATTTTGCAAACAATTGAAAAGCCTGTATCTTTGAAACTATTCAGTTTATCGAGACCCATTTATTTTATTATAGATCGAGACCCATTTATTTTGTTGCAAATTTAGTCTACTTTAAAGTAATTTCTGGTGACTTCTACCATTAAACAGGTCCTACCAGGTGGTAAAAAATGGCAAAAACTGAAAACTGATCAAAAATTTAATGGTTTCTCATGAATTTTCCAATGTTCCGGAAGGATTTCGAGGTGGAAAAATTATATTGAACATTACCACCTCATCACATACAACATATAAAAAAATCAGAACTACCCCATTTGATGCAAACCAAAATGTACCAATTCCATGTACTACAATGAAGGGATAAGACCTTATTAATCCAGGTTACTAATTACTCATTTTGTCAAAACTTTTGAAGTGAATCTTAATAACGACGTGTGAAAGAAATTTTATCTCTCTATTTTGAAATATAAGCATAACCCATGAAAACTATGGCGTATACACTACGAATAATATTAACAAAAAATTTAACTTTTGGGACTGGTACCGACTTCAAAGTAATGAAGAGTATAGTATGTACAGAAATAGTTAAGATTTAGACGAATTCTGAAAGAGGCACTATTAAGAGGCCGGGTACACTTGGAATTTCTCATACATACGTAATTCCAAAATCATTTTCTCATACGAAAATATTTAACATGTTTGAGTTGTTTTTCAGTTTAAAATAGTAATTACCTAGGTTCCTGCACAAAAATTTACTTCAAAATATTTAAACACAAATTTTTTTTTTTTGCTTTAAAATTTTTTTTAGTAAATTTACTACTAAATATTGAAACACTAAAAAATATATAAATAAATAGTTAATTTACTACAAAATATTTAAACTCTAAAAAATATTTTTTAGTATTTAAATATTTTGTAGTAAATGTACTATTTATTTATATATTTTTTAGTGTTTTACTCTATTTTTTAGTGTTTAAATATTAAGTACTAAATTTACTAAAAAAAAATTAAAAACAAATTTTTTTTTAATGTTTAAATATTTTGAAGTAAATTTTTGTGCAGGAACCTAGATAATTACTATTTTAAACTGAAAAACAACTCAAACATGTAAAATATTTTCGTATGAGAAAATGATTTTGGAATTACGTATGTATGAGAATTTCGAGGGTACCCGGCCCCTTAAAGAGTAAGAATTATTTAATACTTTTTAGTTCATATTATTATTATTGTTTTTACCTTGGAAGTCGGTTTTAATTTTTTGTTAAAAATAATAATTTCACTCTTTTTAGTTACCTAGTAGGTAAACCATCGCGTATATTCTAATTTCTACGTATCTTATTATAATTCGAAAACATTCGCGTTTATACTTCAGAAACTGTGTTTATTTACGTGTTCCACATGATTTATATTAATAAAACTAAATATGTACCTAAATAAAACGGGAGACGCATCACGCAAGTCAACCCGACAATCGACATTAAAATATGTCGATTGTCGGGTTTTATTTTTTTATTATTAAATTTTGCCGTAACTCTCTCGAAACTCTCGCGTCGCCATCTGGCGAAAAACTAAAGGTAGGTACCGCGGTGGCGGATGGACTTGCCTTTCCGAGGCAGTAGTTTGCGGCAACGGAATTATAGGTGGCGCTACAAAGTACGAAGTATTTTTTTACTAATATATCTAATATATATCTGTGGACGCTTCACAAATCACACCACGTCAGTCTAGCCCCGTGCTAAGTACCTGAAGGACTTGTGTTACAGGTACCAGACAACGGAAATGTAATATTTAATACTTTTGTTGCAACAACATTATATTTTTATTAAAATCGCTATGAAAAGTACCAATATAATAAGGACATAACGTGATGATATAATTGTGGTGTTGCATCCCATATATACACTTATAAACAACCATGTGACATTGGTGACCCTGATGTGGTAATGATGATGATGATGAATATAATTTGCATAGTAGCATAATTATGCTTTCAGTTCTTAAAACAGCGCCTAAACCCCCAAACTTGTATCTATGAGGAATCCGGAGTTCTCTTACTATCTTCGGAACCATAGTATACCTTGGTGCAAAATCTTGTGTTTTGGTAGCATATGCTTAGGATACTTCTCATAAAACCAAAATCACCATATGTTTCGTTATAAATTTTGAGGAGTTCCCTCGATTACTCATGGATCCCATCATCAGGTCACCACTTTTGTGAACATGGTACCAAATTGGAGTGAAACCTAATACAACAAAACAAAAATTTTGAAAATCGGTTCACAAACGGCGGAGTAATCGTTGAACATAGACAAATAAAAATAAAAAAAATAAAAAAAATATCCACAGCCGAACATATAACCTCCTCCTTTTTGGATGTCGGTTAAAAAACTAGTATATACATGATTACGGTACGCGACGCCAACTCGATTTGCAGGATGTTCTAGAACAAAACAGAAGAATGCGAAAAATATTTCATCAAGATTTCTTCAAAATTAAATTTTTTGTTTGTACGCTAGAAAATTTTACACGCCAAAGATTTCAGCAGTAGACGTTTTTCTGTTAAATGACACTTTTTGGACTTCTAATATTTTAATTTGCAACATAAAATTACAATACAATGTATGACTTCAGATAAAACACGCATTTGGGGCATGAATACATTATGTAAACATTACTATGGTTTCTTTGTAGTTCACACAGCCATATAAGTTCTAGATTACGTTAAAATGATTTATAACGCGTATGATAGTGCTAAATATGATGATGACGATATCCTCACAAGATGAGGTAATTTCTGCATGGTTTTTCAACTGTTGTCTAAACCTGGTAGATAAATCATAGGTTGCATCATTAGGCGCATTGACGGTTCATCCATTCAACCAAATGGCAGATCAAAACTTAAAAACCTACTTAAAAATGTAGGTCACATCTACAGATATAGATCAACTATGTCTGTGGTCACATCAGATAAATTAATAATTCATAAGCAGATGACGGTCCTAGTAGGGTAATATGTCAAATCAATGCTTGGTCATGATCGTCAGCTGGGTTTGAATTTGAAAATATAACCTGGTCAAATTCCAGACGTACGTAAAAAGAGTCCATTTGGATAGCAAAATGTATGTAAGTATATTTTCATTAAATTATGTGTATTGACGGAATATTCTTTGCTAGAATAACTGCTGCAGAGATTCGCTCATACGTGCTCTTCCAAGACATGTCCAGGTACTCTCATGCCTCCTTTGAACGCAGTCTGGCACAGTCTCGAGACAGCAAGCTGTGATGCTATGTGTTTGTACTAGGTACATAGTTAAGTTTGGCTTAGATATAAGAAATTGTTAAGTGGTATAATTCTGTAGCCTCATGAGGACGACATGATCGCCCTGTTTGTGAACCAAGTCCTGAATAAAGATTAAAAAAGTGAACCAAGTGTGCGAAGCAACAGCCTGCGAAGCGACATTCACATCATGAGAGTAGGCCCAGCAAGCCAAGTCAATAAAAGCCCACGGCGTAGAACTGTGAACGAAGTGCGGCGGGATGGCGCGCAATTCCCCGCTTCCTTCCGCTGGGGGACGAGGCGCCGCTCGCACGCCGATTGACTGGGAATGTCGCAACGCCCGGCCTCCTGATTGTTGCTGATAAAGTCGGGCAGGAGCCACACAAGGCACTAGGTTCCCTAAAGCTTTGACAAATAAGTCAGTAAAACAGGTGAATCGCGCTGAGGAATCGAAATGGCGGTTTTGTGAGCATTCTTCTAATATTATAAATGCAAACATGTTTCTGTCTGGATGTTATTTCTTCACGGTTAAACGGCTAATGGGATGAGATGAGACGGTGATGCACAGATACGGAAAAGTTTTTGTTGCCAAAAAATGTACGATTCCAGCGCGAAAAACTATTTACGACACTAAGGGCCTGTTTCACCACTTCCTGATAAGTGCCGAATAGGCTTAACTTGACAGATGAATTATGGATAATCTGCCAAAAAAGTTGTGAATAGCCTATTCGGCATTTTATCAGAAAGTGTTAAACAGGCTCTAAGAATATTGTTTCATCTATGTCAAGATGTTAATTTAGCCAAAGCATATAAAGTATATTTAATATTTATTCAATTGTAGAACATGTAAGTAAATAACTTTAGACTTAACTAACTTAATAATACCAAGTAAGAAAAACAACAATTTAATCGTCTGACCGCTACACACTAACCGATAACAACCAAAAATGCAGTTCTCTTAAACGGGTTGATAACGATAACAGTTCCATCAAAATAGGTCGATGAACGGAACTAGCTACCTGGTATATGCCTCGGATGTATCACTCTTACTGCTATAGGGATAAGGTTCAAAACGGCCGTGCAGCCTCTAGAGTCTAGATAAACATAACGGATTCGAACCCGCGATGAGTCGCGTAATGACAAAATTACTATGATTGATTCGTTATATTATGTAGGTAAATGTGCCTTAGAAATAATTAAGCCAATAGGATATATTGGTTCTGTGTTAGACAGATCCAGGACATCCCTCCGTATACGGCTGAAGGCAAACCGCAGGTGGTTTTAGTGGGTAAGAGTCCCTCCGGGGTGCTTCAGCTAACTGAGACACACCCCCAACCCGGGGCACCCTTAAAGGGTTTCCCCTGCGCACCAAAAAGAGGTTAAATTGGCTAGGAGAGAACTGCGAGAGAGAGAAGCAGCATATAGGGAACTAAAAGTGCTTGTAGAGGACAGGGAGAAGTGGCGGCAGCTCCACCGATAAGGGCTTTCCCTTAAATAGGAAGAGAGAGGATATATTACTGCAATGTTTTCACGTTATAAGCAGCACCAGCACAGACAGTCAACAAAAAGTTTTGATCGACGTTTGACAACGTTTCTATCGATATTCTGGTATGAAGTGTGAAACGTGTCAGATTTTGGTCCTATTTGGGCGCAGCGCAGACGACAGACTATCCGTGACGCATCACGGATAGTCTGTCGTCTGCGCTGCGCCTTACTGTAAGCACAGCTGTAAGCATCTGTGACTTACAGATGCTTACAATGCAGCTTACAGACTGTAAGTATGTGCTAGTAGTAGAAAAACAAGGCTCTCTACCATCTGCCTCAAACTCATTTTAGAAAACTTCGGCCACATATCCAGAAAAAAAGGAGACAACCTTTAAAAACTCATGGTAACTGGAAAGATTGAGGGAAAAAGACCACGAGGCCGCAGTCCAATGCGCTGGTCCGATTCAAGTGTGATGCGAAATCCGCATCACACTTGAATCTATCGTCTACGACGCTCTTCGAGTGGCCGAAAATGGGAATAGCTGGTGTAACACTATAAGAAGGAAGGTCATAGAAGGGGGAGGTCACGACCCTCAGACATGTCACATGAGGAACACGACTAGAGGAGGATTGTATGTGCTAGTAGTGCTCTCTGCTCCGACCTTTGCATAATATTTACTACTAGACGTTTCGCGCGGCTTCGCCCGCGTAAATTAGATATTTCACAGACAAATTATCCCACAAAAATAGCTTATGATGTCTACTTCTTATCTGTGCCAAATAACAGAAAAAATACGCCAGTAGTCCGTGAGATCAGCCCTTTAAAATAATTTTTCCCCGTTTTTTTCCATATTTTACTCTATTTCTTCGCTCCTATTAGTCTTAGCGTGATAAAATAATATAGCTTATAGCCTTCCTCAATAAATGGTCTATCTAACACTGAATGAATTTTTCTAATCGGACCAGTAGTTCCTGAGATTAGCTTGTTCAAATAAGCCCTTTCAAATAATTTCCCCCCTATTTTTCCACATTTTCCTCTATCTCTTCGCTCCTATTAGTCTTAGCGTGATAAAATATAGCCTATATTTTATCACGCTAAGACTAATTCTTCGATATTTCGGCTATCTAACACTGAAAGAATTTTTCAAATCGGACCAGTAGTTCCTGAGATTAGCGCGTTCAAACAAACAAACAAACTAACAAACTCTTTCGCTTTATAATATTAGTATAGATTAGGCCAGGGGTTCCCAAACTGTGCGCCGCGGCGCCCTGGTGCGCCGTGGAAAGGCAAGAGGGGCGCCGTGAGTCGATCCTCCATCATAAATCATTATCCATAACCACAAATATTATAAAATAAAATTACAATATGAATTATTATACAAAGCAGGCAGATGATTAAATATTTGTTTATTATTTACTTGCTTAACTTAACTATAATTAATAATTATATTAAAGGTGTTTATTAATGTATATTTTTGTAATAGCTAGGTAGAGTAGGGTACCGTGACAAAATATTGACTTGTAAGTGCGCCGTAGGCTGAAAAAGATTGGGAACCCCTGGATTAGGCCATAATCTATGCCCGATCACTGGACTATTTTTGACAGTTCAATTATCTACTGGAGCTTTTGATTTTAACTGCAGCTCTATTGAATAAAACATAAGCTCCTGTCAAAAATTCTCAGAAGCTGGGTACTAACTACTAGTGGTGCAAAAATAACGCGTGAGAAGTCATTGAATCTGTATGTTAATATATTCTGTTAAAATTCAGGCAATTTAATACAGTTTAATATTAATCCAACATTTTTTCCGATAGTTGCAACTTGCAAACATCAACTTCCGCTAAAAAGTTATTACAGAAAGCTACACGAAAGCATACCGGATATTAATATAAAACAGAACAAAATAGTGTTTTATAATTTCGCTACTGGTACAAGTATCGACAAAAACCTGCAGCCCACATAGCGATGAAAAACCACGGTTTTAATGAAACAAGTATTTCGTACTCGCGATTTTAAACTGAAAATCCTTTACAGGTAAATAGGTCAAGCTCAGATATAGGTAGGGCTGCCAGGTCGCTAAACCGAAAAGCTGCTCAAAGCAGCCAGCTTGGCCGGACATTTGTACAAAAAAACCGGAACCCTGCTATCGAGTACTCGTAGAGTAGTACGTTCGGTAGGGCGTGTACAAATTTTCTGTTTTATTTAAATAATTCAACATCTAATATACTTTTACATCTAATTAGGTGTAAAACCGTCTAAAATTAGTAGGATTTTCATATTAAATTATTGATCCAAAGCTCTACCCGGACTCCTCCTAATTTTGGCCGGACACGCAATTATAAGGCCTGACCGTGTCCGGCTTATCCGGACGCCTGGCAACCCTAAATGTAGAGTCGTGAAAAAGTTTTTATGTAACTAAGTACAATGACCGGCTGTATTCCGTGAGCCGTAAGGGCGAGAGTCGCATGCGGGCTCGCGCATTGTGCTCACAGGTAGTAATTGAAAATGTTTTGTTACCACTCTGGAGTCTAATTTTCGTGCGACGAATCACGAATGTCGCATTAAAGTACAAGTTGTCGCTAGCTGCGGAGGGTGTTTTATAGAAATACATAGAAACCAGTAGTGTCGCGACGACACGTCGTCTGCAGTTGTCGCGTGTCGCTCGGTTACAGGGCCTCCGCTACCATATTATTATGTGCAATGTGTGCAATGCACACGGGCGCCATCCTCTAGGGGCGCCAAAACCAAGGACCGAAAAAATTTGCCTAAAGGGGCATCAAAATCCTTTTTTTGCACACAGGCGCCTGTACTGTAGCCCTTACGGGCCCTGCTCGGTTCCAACTTGTACCTTTAATATCTGAGGCTGATTCTCATGAATCAAATGTTGTTTTGATATCAGGCTATCTCTCACACATGCTGTCACATGTGACAACCTGCAATCGAAGCGATATTCGAAATACGAGAATCGGCTCCCCGACTTTCATTGCGCGGACAGCATGTGTGCACGCGAAATCATGATTTTGACAGGATCTATCTATCTATTCACTTTTGATTTGATTGGCTAACTTTAGAATTTTAACCAATCAACTACACCGCTGTTGAAAAGAAAAACCCCCAACTTCAGCCAGTCTGCGGTCGAAACGATACTTACTCGAGGTATGAGAATCGAGTCCCAGCCCCCAGTATATTTAGCGAATATTTCAGCTGCGAATTTCATATTCGCTTGTTTATCCTTAGAAACTCAAACAATGTGCTGTGTGACTTACGAAATGAGACGCCGCTCTGTTGAAATTCTATGTAAATCTAAATTTGTTTGTTACAGAAGTGTAACATTTTAAGACTAAAGTAATATAAAGTGGAAAATCGACTACGGATGTTTTAACAAAAAAACAATTTCAAACAATTGGGGCCACCTTTGAAGTAACTTCTTCCCAACAAAAAAAGAAACATATGATAACCTCCTCCTTTTTGGAAGTTGGTTAAAAATAAATTCACAAACGGCGAATTTATCCGCGAACTAACACATGGTCAGGTCGACCAACGCGATCGGCCTCTCCGTATATAGAGGCCTTTATTATTTTAATGCATTCTAGCAGTTTACTACTAAACTTGTTAAGATAGTTACTGGTTGTAAATATTTAACGACTTGCGAACTTAAATCGGTCCTTAATAATTATTTATCTACAACATCATTGAATTTAAATTATAAGCCATAATTTTCGCCAACACTCGCCATCTTAGCTAACGGCAATATAAACTACTAGCTGTTGCCCGCGACTCCGTCCGCGTGGACTTCAGGTTATATAGCGCGCGGTAGTTCCCGTTTCCATGTAAGCTACAGAGTTGCTTCCGCGCGCGCGCGGTACGATTACTTCAAACTTCAAGAATCTTCTTAAAACTTCAAATAAATTCGCGAAAAATTTCATCATCCTCACCACCTCTTATAGAAACACGTTTGAGTAAGCGCTTGTGCGATGTAGGACGACGCACAGCGCCATCTATTATGATTTTTTTAACTAACTTAATTTGAACAAATTTACGTAATAAACACCCCCTTACAACCCCTTTTTCCAGTTAAAAAGTAACCTTTTAGTATAGATTTACCAGCTGCAGGGCCGGTCATAATCTTCGCTACTGCGCACCCCCGCGCCGCCTTGGTAGCGCCCACGTCGAAACGGGCGTAAATCGCAATTTTTAATTTCGTCATAACTTCTAAACCAAACATCCAATTTTAATCGTTCAAAGACCAAATATTATCTACACAAACTGTACTCAGTGAGAAAATAATTTATTTTGATAAGGATTATCAGCGTGAGTAAAATAAATGCGTTTAAATATAGTAAAAAAATATCAAGATTTTTAAATAAAAAAAATGGTTGTTGTGCCTCACTTGACATAGATAGGTATAGTGTGTCGAGGACATTTTTGTAGATATTTATAAGATCTACATTTACTTAGAACATTGTATGGTTCTATCTTTTATTGTTTAGGCAGCGTACGCAAAATAAGTAACTTTTCTGGTTGATTTTTTTCACTTTGTGTCAGAAAAACTCAAATATTTTACGCAACCCTATATTTTTCAAAATAAAAAGTAGCCTATGTTACTTGTAAATAATGTAGCCTTCGAATGGTGAAAGAATTTTTAAAATCGGTCCAGTAGTTTTTGAGCCTATTCATTACAATTAAACAAACAAAGTTTACCTCTTTATAATATTAGTATAGATTCCCATTAAAATTTACCCCTACTTCTATAATATGAATAAAAATGTAATATGTTTGTTTTTTTTTTTAAATTAATAATCATGTTAGATATCCTTTTGTTAAATAATTATATAAAGTCATTATACTGTAAAAAATATTAAAAAATTGCATCTTTTTGCTAAATGGTGGTCCCGGGCGGGTTAGCTCCCGAACTACAACAAGTAGAACAATCTAAAATCGTTTGTTACAAATTAAGATACAAAACCCTATATTATTTTTGTACCATTCGTCAAATTAAACAAATTGTGGCGAACCATCCAGTCAGAGCAGTTCAAACACAGAATAATTCATCAGAAACTTCTGAGCAGACACATCGTTGCAGCCTGCAGGGTACTCTAGAATGGCTGTTCTCAAAGTGTGCTCCGTGAAGCTCCATGGCTCCGCAAAGGCCTCCGCGGCGTGGGGCTCCACGAGCGATATAGATAAATCGTTTTTAGGAAAGGTCACCAGACACCACCAATCACCATAGAGATAATTAATTCAAAGACAAAACATTATTTTTTTGGGGGTCAGTAAAAATTACACTTATTAACCTATTAAGCCCCATAAGAGCACCGGTGATCGCGACAGCAATAGAATAACAATAGATTTCCAAGATTCCGCGATTGAGGGATTAAAAGGGTTCCGCTTCCGCCACCAAAAGGTTGAGAGCCGCAGTTCTAGAAGCAATTTCTAACAGTTGATTTACAATCGCCGGCCGTCGCTTCTTATTTACCGCGCCCACGGTATATTCACGTCGAAAACTGTATTAGCCGTTTTAATAGTTCCGTACATGGAGAAATTAATAACTTAACACACAGACTGCTGTGTGAAAGTATAAGGAAAGTAACAGACCAGCCCTAGTAGACAAGTGGCAAGCGATTGTCGTAAGCGCTAACAATATGTATGCGATTTGACATAAGTCATCGCTTCGCTAGCGAATACTAATGTCAAATCCCATACATTTTGTGGCATTATGCTGGATTTACACGGGTGACTAAAGCCGCACGATTTTCGCCGCACGGCGAAAATCGACCGTGTAAATGGCAATTCGACTACGCCGCATGCGGCTAAAGTCGCAAGCCCCAAAGTCGTGCGGCCAATGGCCGCATGCGGCTGATAACTAAAATCGACCGTGCAAACGCTCAGTCGCAAGCGATCGCTTGCTGCGAATACTACTGTAGCGAGCGCAGACGCGACATTTGCACGCAGAATGAACTAGTCACAGGCGATTTTTGTAAATGGGGTGGCGATTCGACTGGTGACTTGCCGGGTGACTAAAATCGACCCGTTAGTCACCCGTGTAAATGGGGTGGCGATTCGACTTGGACAGACGATTCGACTGGTGACTTGCCGGGTGACTAAAATCGACCCGTTAGTCACCCGTATAAATCGACCTTAGCGTTGGCGTACTTACGATAATCGCTTGCCGCTTGTCTCTCTACCATGAGTTTAAAGCTATAGTTATTATCGATACTCGATACCGACTACGTACATTTTTGGTATGGCGATTTTAGTTCCGCAAGTGACCCCTAGAGGCGCTGTAAAATTTGCTGCATACCATACTAAAAATGTACGTACCTAGTCGGTATCGAGTATCGATAAAAACTATAGTTTTAAACTCATGGTAGAGCTACTGCAGGTCCTGCAGCTCTACTAATGTTGCGAGTGTCCATGGGCGACGGTAGTTGTAAGTTGCTTGCTAGCTAGTTATCACATCATGCTAGCTGCGCCCTCTGGTCCGATCTTTGCGTAATATTCTCTTTTAATGGTTGATTCTGACGTTTGCATATTTATATTGTTAGAAAAACTACTGTTTAATAATATCCGTACTGACCGCGTTTCCTCACGCGACGGCTTGATATGAAACCTTAGCGAGGACTTAATTTAATTTGTTATTTGTGACACTAACTTGTACGGTCTAGACAGACTATTAGAAATGGACTAGAATCTAGATTATTGAATACATTATTATAAACAAAGAAGCATGCTCGTCTTAAACTACTTTTTTATCACATCGCTCTACAATTTCGCAATATTAAGGGTGAAGCCAAACGAGCGTAATTTGTGAGTTGTGAGTCGCAGAATTTCTGCCGCGTCTTTTCATATCATGACTCACAAAATTACGCTCGTGTGAATCAAACAGGACTTTTGTATGAAACTGAATGCAGCAGAATTCTGCCGAGCTGAAATTCTGCGACACACAACTCACAAATTACGCTCGAGATAATTTTAAATCAACGACATTCGAGTAATACAGATGTTTTGGGCACAATATATTCTATTTCTGCTAGAGTAAAGATGTTTTGTAGATGTACCTTTAGATTAAAAGAAAGAGGCAGAAAAACAATCTTCCTTCGTCACCTAGACGAGACGGATTTTTTTACATTAGGTATGTCAATTTATTATGCCTGAACTATACAGCAGTAGATCATGTGCCTAAAATATCTGAAGCTGAAATTAACACACCTTACAAAGTATGTTCACGCACTAAAGGAAATAATCAATTCCCAAAACCACTTAGCTTTTTTTCATTTGGCGTTATGAGTTGACATGACTTGGTCCAAACTTGGACCGCTTCCAAGTTCACTAATCCTGCATCTTACTTACCATACGACCAGGGTATAGGCGTTAGCGAGAGCGGAAAGCGGGCTTTGCTATATTAAAGGATTTGCGTGTGAGTTTGTTTTCATTTGGCGTTATGAGTGAGTTGACAGGACTTGGCCCAAACTTGGACCGCTTCCAAGTTCACTAATCCTGCATCTTACTTACCATACGACCAGGGTATAGGCGTTAGCGAGAGCGGAAAGCGGGCTTTGCTATATTAAAGGATTTGCGTGTGAGTTTGTTTTCATTTGGCGTTATGAGTGAGTTGACAGGACTTGGCCCAAACTTGGACCGCTTCCAAGTTCGCTAATCCTGCATCTTACTTACCATACGACCAGGGTATAGGCGTTAGCGAGAGCGGAAAGCGGGCTTTGCTATATTAAAGGATTTGCGTGTGAGTTTGTTTTCATTTGGCGTTATGAGTGAGTTGACAGGACTTGGCCCAAACTTGGACCGCTTCCAAGTTCACTAATCCTGCATCTTACTTACCATACGACCAGGGTATAGGCGTTAGCGAGAGCGGAAAGCGGGCTTTGCTATATTAAAGGATCTGCGTGTGAGTTTGTTTTCATTTGGCGTTATGAGTGAGTTGACAGGACTTGGCCCAAACTTGGACCGCTTCCAAGTTCACTAATCCTGCATCTTACTTACCATACGACCATGGTACAAGCGCTAGCGAGAGCGGAAAGCGGGCTTTGTTATATTAAATGATTTGTGTGTGAGTTTATTTGGTGCATAGGTAATACGTATTACGTATTAGCTGTCCCGGCAAACGTTGTTTTGCCATTTAAAGTATTTCTACTTCATCAGCATACAAAATCTTACCCCCTCTTTTGTCCCCTAAGAGGGGTGGGGGGAAAAATGTTATGTAACACCAGATGTTAAGTTGGAAAAACAGTTAAGTAATAATATAAAGTAATGGTAAAGAATAAAGTTTACTTAATACAAAATCTGACCCTCTCTTTGGGGGGGGGGGGGTGGGGGGGGTGATTTTTATACACCAGATGTTGAGTTGGAAGAAGGAAATATATCTGCGAAAACCGTATGCAAATCGGATCAGTAGTTTTCGTGTTAAAGCAAAAGTCTTATACAAAATCTGACCCCCTCTTTCGTCCCTTTAGAGGGGTGGGGGGAAATTTTTTATACACCAGATGTTAAGTTGGAAGAAGACAAATATATCTGCGAAAACCGCATTCAAATCGGATCAGTAGTTTTCGTGTGATAGTGGAACAAACATACAGACAGACAGACAGACAAAAAAACTGACCACATTTTTGGCTTGTATAGCGATGTAGTGACACCCTCCGCTTATTATTTTTTGAATATCTTTAATGTACAGAATTGACATTTCTACAGTTTTATTATATGTATAGATGGATCATCATGGCCCAAGAGTGTGAGTTTATTTGGTGCATAGGTACATAATTATGGCCCAAGAGCCAGCGACTCTACTAGGGCCCGTATAAATAAAGACGCGGTTCGGCTCTGTGATTGGTCCAAATTTTGAAAGCCAACCAATCACAGAGCCTGAATCGTATCTTGAGACCGAGATGCATCTTGAGTACTGACTATTTACGGTATAAATAGTACTCAAGATGCATCTCGGTCTCAAGATAACGCCTAACTGTCGCTGGCCGCTGGCTCTTACTCAATTAATAATAATACATTAATTTTCGATAGAAATTGTCTATAAATCGGACGACGCGGTGGTAAAACCAAGACTCGTGAATAAAAGTTAAGTAGACAAGTATCAAAGATATTTATTTCCCAAAATGCATTAAAAAAATTTTGTCTCACGATTTTAGCTCTTAACGTGATAAACTGTAAATTATGTCTTATGTAATTATAACAGTAAAACTAATTAGTCTTATATTACTTAATTGATGTTAAAATTTAACTTGGCGTTGAAATTCTCATGATAAATTAAATAATATCTCGTTTAATTTGTGTTAAGTTAATTATATAAAGTTCGCACTTTAAGTCCATTAACTGGCGGCGTCTACTTTCATCAAATTATATCATTTGAAATATTTTAATGTCTCCGGAATTAGTGGTCTCATTAGGTTGTACAAGGAAATAAAATTTGAAATAACGGTAGTTTAGACTTTATAGTAAATAACGGTGCTGCAACTTCCATGGGAAGTCAAATGTTTGTACGAAGTTCAAGGGACGAATTGCAAGCGACCCTTTTCCCAAAGTTCTAGTAAGGTTGTCCGGCCTTGTATGATGATCGCTGACAGATTTTAGTAGGAGAAATAATAGAAGTTTTTTTTTTAATTTTCTGACCCTCCCTCTCCACTTGGTGAGATTTCGTGAGATTTTATTCAACCCCTCAATCTCACGTGAGATTTTTCAAAATGGGTTTCTTACGTAAACGCGTTGGATAGTTTGACAGTCAGTAGATGTAACCTCAAAGACTCAAAGTATGAATGAAATTATTTTCTTTCGAACGAATTAGTGAATGATCTTAATCGATTACGATTAAGCATACGTACAATCTGGATGAAATGGACCAAAATAGTATAATTTTTTTGTAACAATGAAAAAAAATATTACGTAACATTTGCCGAGACCCCCCCCCCCTCTCCCCAACGTGAGATTAGATGAGATTTGACTCGACCCCCTCCCCCCCCCTAAACACCTCACGTAATTTGTAGACGCCTCCTAAGTCGTACACATAAAGATGGTCGGAAGTACATAATAACTAATAATACATATAAAAATCCAATAATTCCCGATTTTATAGGTCTACATAATATTATGTTTACACTCTACATAGAGTATGACGTGGGCAATCTAAAAGCTACAATTTAGAAGTGTGTAGGTACTGTTCAATACAATATTTTCTCTTAAATATTATGTTCTTTAGGAACTTTAACTCTCCATAATATTGAGAGTCTGTGGTAAATAAAGGGTGATAGTTTTGATACTAGATAAAGTTAACTAACAGTTAATTAATAAACCGTAAAAGTTGATTGAAGTTAACAAAATAATTGTCCGTATCCGCGGGCGCCGGGGTACGGAACTGCAGTAATAGTTATGGTTAACTATAGTACTTATAGTTAACTGCACTTTAACTTGAACCTCTCCGAAATTACTGACTCAAAATTGCTAGTATTCTTTGATAAGAAGACTGTCTACCTTTAATAAATATAAAGAAGAAGATTTTAGTGTTTTTACTTTTGATGAGGGAAGTACACGATTATTATAAAATTTTAGGCGCAGGTATACAGTAGACCACGGAGAAGGACATAGGCTACTTTTATACATTAAGCGGTGCGTTACAAGCGGTCGTCTTACATACGAACGGCACGTGTCGGCGGCACGTGTCGGCGGCAGTCGACGGCAGTCGGCGGCACGTGTCGGCGGCAGTTGACGGCAGCCTTTGACAGTTTATAACGCTTGCAGGGGGCCTACCACGACCTTTCCTAAAACTATCATGTTTCCAGAACACTTTGTTGTAAGATTACAACAACATTACCGTACTCACTTTTTAAATATAATTTTACTAAAAACAGTAAAACCTACAAAACAATGTTAAATCCGCTGTGAAATATTAACTTTTTTAGGATCGCTAGCTTGACGTTAAAGTAATAAATTCTCGATGTCGGTTAGTAGAGGTGGTGGTAGTCCCCCAGTTGTGACGTACCCCCGCAAGGTAAGCGTCCACAGGTCGGTATCGTACGCAACGGACATCTCGCATCAAACGGATATTTTTTTCACAGTACGTCCGCTGAATCGGCAGTGTACGGATTACTGTTTAGCCTAGTAAATGAATGCTCAAAAGGGGGGTATGGATGGAAAAGTCGAAAGCAGAAATTTTGACTTAAGAACTTTGTTTGGACTAATTTGAAGATAAACATACTAGCTAGTCGGTAATCCGTACGCTGCCGATACAGTGAGAGCTCTTAGAGCGCTTACAGACGAATGGCACGTGTCGGCGGCACACGTCGGCGGCAGTCGACGGTAGACGACGGCACGTGTCGACGGCAGTCGGCGGCACGTGTCGGCGGCAGTCGGCGGCAGTTGACGGCAGCCGTCGACAGTTTATAACGCTTGCAGTTGTGACGTAACGCGTAAAGGTAAGCGTCCACAGGTCGATATAGTACACAATGGACGTTTCGCATCAAACGGATATTTTTTTTACAGTACGTCTCACTGTATCGGCAGCGTACGGATTACCGACTAGCCAGTATGTTTATATTCAAATTAGTTCTTCAAAGTTCCTAAGTCAAAATTTCTGCTTTCGACTTTTCCATCCATACCATACCCCCCTTTTGAGCATTCATTTACTAGGCTAAATAGTAATCCGTACACTGCCGATTCAGCGGACGTACTGTGAAAAAATATCCGTTTGATGCGAGATGTCCGTTGCGTACGATACCGACCTGTGGACGCTTACCTTGCGGGGTTACGTCACAACTGGGGGCCTACCACCACCTCTACTAACCGACATCGTTTGACAGATAAGAATTTATTACTTTAACGTCAAGCTAGCAATCTTAAAAAAGTTGATATTTCACAGCGGATTTAACATTGTTTTGCATTTTTTACTGCTTTTTTTGTAAAATTATATTTAAAAAGTGAGTACGGTAATGTTGTTGTAATCTTACAACAATGTGTTCTGGAAACATGATAGTTTTAGGAAAGGTCGTGGTAGGCCCCCTGCAAGCGTCATAAACTGTCAAAGGCTGGCGTCAACTGCCGCCGACTGCCGCCGACACGTGCCGTTGTCTGCCGCCGACTGCCGTCGACTGCCGCCGACACGTGCCGTTCGTCTGTAAGAAGCCTTAGTCGTGTAGTCTTTAGCTTGTAGCCTAACCTTGTAACTTGTAACCTGCAGAATCTAGCTTGCAGTCTATAGCTTGTACACAGCCTGCAGTCTGCAGCTTGTAGCCTATAGGTGAGAACTCTCCGGCACGGCGGGGGTCGCGATGGTCACAGATAGTGGGTGATTTGTGGTGTTGGTAAAAACTGGTACTGGTATCATTCCCAGGGGTTTCGTTCACACATTACCAATTTACCACCAGCTCTGAGTATTGTAGCATTTTTTAGCGAGTTTCTTACGCCGGATCTTTTCGCCGGGCTAGTTCCCGGGTGGATATAGGCATTGTAGATTCGACGATCAAAAAGTGTATCGTGATATTATCCTAAAAATAAAATATTATTTTATTTATGTTTTTTATACCTGAAACCCCATATTATGCTCAAAGGTGGTGCTGCGAACTTTTTTTACTATATTTCCAGCATGTTCATGTACACAGAGATAGTATTCATGTACACAGAGATAGTACTGCCTACTTGTGTTCAAAATCCGAAACTCGTACCCTATTAACTTGGCATGTGCCTGCCTATAAGATCCTGCATATTCCCTATGCAAGCAATAATTGTGGTATCTGTGGTGGTTGCTGATAAAAATTAACATAAAGAAACTATTGCTAACAATGAAATATAAGCTCGCAAAGTCTACTCTGGTTATTTCGTGACAAAACAAAATAACCAACGAACAAACATCCACTTCTGAATTACACTCGTAACAAGTATCAAGATTGTTCGTTAGACGTCCATCGCTCGGGGCACTCGCTCTTCCTGGTGTTCCATTACTGCAGTAAGGACAGGCTATATGTGTAGACTCAAAATGGTCCAATGTGAATACCCCAATGGTTACGACTTGTAAATGGAAATTGTGGCCTAATTACGTACGCCCTACAATTGATATCTAGGTCTTAGGTTCAGAATTTTTAGTGCTATCGCTGATCCTAGATTATAAGGATTATAGACCTTAAATCCTATAAGCCAGGCGTACACACAAGTCACAACTAAAAATGACAATTTCTACGGACCCATCCTCAGTTTGTAAATCATTCGTGCTTTCATTGCGTGTCAGTCGCCGCTGACAATTTGAGCGGGAAAGTCCGCCATTTTATTTCGCTATCCCGGTAATTGGGACCACAGATATTATTATGACTGCATAAACATGACTTATCTTTACTATATCATATTATTGAGTTATGAATGGGGTAAAACTGTGGTCGATGACACTTTTAAGGTCCGTCTTTTTATTTTTTCGGGTCGGTCTTCAGTGGTGAAAACATTTTTTCGTACATTTAAAAACTGTACCAGTCCAATATTTTTATTATCATTGTAAAAGCATGTTAAATTAGTTCAAAACTCCTATATTGACGGGAAAAGCTTAATTTGCATAGAAATTGAGTTTATATTGGTCATCGAAGTTTTGGTAACTGGATTGCTTAAAATAAAATAATCACCAAACCCGATTAAAACTGTATCAAATAAACCTGTTTAATTTTAATGTACATTGTTGCAAATTAATGTTTTTAATTTACTTTTACTTAATAAAAAAACATTATCGTGTGTCGTTCTCCGTTGACACTATTTAAATTAATAAAATTAACCTACTTACTTGCTAAGGCTCAAGCGATTAGTAGGGCCTTGATGATAAAATAACTTAAGATAAACCAAATAATTTAGTTTCTTTTGTATTGTTACAAATTACAATGTCGACAGTCATTAATATTTTTCCTTGACTACCTTGCATATCTAGCTGTTATTTTAAAAACTATAACCCGACTACCTATATAAAAATATACGAAAAATATTATAACCAATGTTACCCTCGGCATCTTTACTTAACTATTGACACCTCATTCGGTAAAATCGGACCAGTAGTCTAGCCGCTGCTAGACCACTTACATACTTTCCTAGACTTCTAAAATCATAACCTTTCCGGCTTCGTCGTAGTTGGGTAAGGATGAGTTTGTAACCAGTTTTTTGGTACACAAAAGTATAGGGAACCATTATACCGTTCTGTTCTTGGGCATGGTTAACACGATCCAATTAGTGATTAGAGCCTGTGGGAACCTTATAAGGTAGGTGATAAGTGATAACGTTATCAGCGCCATGTTTGGTCACCGGCTTATCTAAAGGCCTTATTACACCGACCGAGTAGTG
This sequence comes from Polyommatus iphigenia, assembly GCA_963422495.1. Lineage (NCBI taxonomy): Eukaryota > Metazoa > Arthropoda > Insecta > Lepidoptera > Lycaenidae > Polyommatus > Polyommatus iphigenia. The sequence goes on from OY730189.1 coordinate 3,305,131, forward strand.
TAACGAGACAGTGCTCTCGACGGAATATTGCTAAAAATAATAATTAACTTATAATAATATAATTAAAATAAATTTTAAGCTATGGATTTCCGCAAAGTAAAGCCTGATTCAATTAACTATTAAGTATACCGAAACTTAGGTCTAAGTTGTGTTAGAACAATTTTAATTCAACAATTTCTTATTACTCTCGATGAGTCAGCGCTGCCAACTTGAAGAAAAACGCGACAGCTGAACTTCTGAACTAGAAGTTTACCGAAGTCGCGTAATTCCAACTTCTACGAATTAATATTCTTCAGTTTGTTTTACTTTAAACTTGTGTTACTGGCAAAAAAGGATAAACACAACTTGTTATCTTTCAGCTAAAAAAAGTTAGCATCTTACAAATAAATTACACTACAGACGTTAATTTTATACATACATTGTTTTGACATTTCTGTCAAGCCTTAACGTATCGGGCAAGGACAAAACACTTCAAGTGAGACGTCTATGTATTATAAGGTAGAGCTTTTAAAATTAGCGGCTTGAAGTATACTACTGTGTTTCTCGCGCTGAAGCAATATGAGAAAATTAGATAAATGACTATAATATAGAATAGTGTCGTGTATGTATGTGCAGTAATTTATCATGAGCATCTCCATAATGGCCGCTTTGACGCCATATTGGTTGGGCAACCGGCGCGAATCGTTGCCAAGATGTGAATTCTATTCTCCTTCTTAATGTGATTTTAATCGTATGTATGAAGAAACATAATTTATTGTGGATTTAACGAAGTATCTTAAATCTAGCAGGCATACATACTTTTTCATTTTATCCCATCTTTTTGAAAAAAATTGGCCCCGCGCGGGTTTCTTACGCTGGTTCTTTTCGCCGAGCTAGTTCCCGAACCGGTGATAGGCACCAATGCAAAGGAATTAAAATAATCGGCAGTGTGTAGGTACGTTAAAACATGCAGACTAGCAAAAAAATAAATGCAAGAAACGGGTTAATTTTATGTAAAACTAGTTTTTCTGCATTGCTAATTCGTACTTATAATGCTAGAAAATGTTTCTTAAACGGAAAACACTCATTTTTCTCAAACGTGGCCAGCAAAAAGTGTCAAGGCATATACTGTAATAGATACACGTAAAAACTGCGATAAAAACACCAGTTTCCTTTCCTTTGAGCAATTTCTAATAACTCTCTTAGGCTCAACTCACACTGGGACAGAGTCGAAGCAACACAGTTTTCGCCAAAACATATTCATCTCTATTGTTCTATTATCTATAATTAAGTACAAATTTCTGAACCCGGTGAACTTTGCAAACCTGGGCTTTCTCGAATATTTCAAAAAGCGAAAAGATGAAGAAATAGAAAATTAGCCAAATCTGTTCGAGTCGAAGCTCTCGAGTTTTAATGAGACTAACAAAATTGAAAATTCATTTTTATTTATATAGGTATAATGAGAGAGAGAACGCGACATATTTTAATCCACGATTTAACGGCGCAAACATTTTTTTGCCTTAAAATTATTTTAAGCTGATACTTGATATGGTGTAATGAGTGAACAATTTCACAGTCGATTTAACAGGAGACGGGACTGAGGCCTGATTTTCATACATCGAACATCACTTCGAACTCAGGTTGTCTCACTTGCACGTATGACAGAATGTGTGGGTGCGAGCAGAACAGCCTGCGATCGAAGCGATACTCTGGTACCTATTCTCTTATGACCTTAGTCACTCCAAAACAGCGACCACAAAATTACTGAATTGGTTTTGATAAAATAATATATTTTTTTTAATGTAGGTTACTATTCGCGGTGAAAGGCATGGTGATGGTTCTCACTGAATTTCCTTTGGATTCCTGAAAGTTGAAATAAAGTTGTAATGTTGGCAGGATTGCATTTTACGTTTTTCTAACTAAAGTAAACTACGTTAATAAAGCTATAAAAGCAGAAGAATTATTCTAAGATGTAGATTCAAGAATAATCTAAGTTTATCGAATACATACTATCTCACTATAGCTTTCTAAAACATGTTGTAATTGTCACCCACAGCAAAAAATATGATAGAAATCAAACTTTCTACAAGGTCAAGCTATAATATGAATTGAAACGTTACTTCTGTTGAACGACGCAATAGTTTTTATCAGTGTATTGGCTTATACGATTTCAAATCTACCGTGTAATAACGTTTGTTCGGATGTAAATCCATACTTATCCATACTTTAATATTATTATAAATCCGAAAGTTACCTCTTTACGTTTAAACCGCTGATCCGATTGTGCTGAAATTTGGTATGAATATCTTCTAAATTTTTCAAAATCGGTTCAGCGGTTTGGGCTTGAACCGTGAAGACGTGACAGACAGACAGACACACTTTCGCATTTATAATATTTTATGGATGTGTATCTTTTGTGACTCATTAATACTCATTTTGTTGATCATAGTAACGTATAATAATTATTACTATCATAGAAAAAGTAGACTCAGAACGGACTGTGGATGCTGATCACTGACATTTGACTGCGCTTGAGTAATTTCCGGAGTATGTTGTTGCATCTAATTACTCCCATCCGTTAGCACTTAGCAGGCGGAAAACGTGATGATTGTGTAACTGATGCAGGGATCATCTCAACGATTGTATAACTTAGGTACAGGGTACTAGATAAATATTGTGATGAGTATGCAAGACGCGGACAACCGCTGGTAGAGTTGCGGTGGGTTGATCGTGTCCCGAACTTTACCTAAGTGGGAGTGGAGCGATATGGGGTTTTAGTGGGTAGATACTATACTATAGGTAGGTACTAGTAATACTAGTACTAGTAAGGAGAGCTTTAAAGAAAAAGAGTCCTATTTTTCGTCTGTCGCTTTCGTTTCTTATAGAGAAAAACAAGGACAGCACGAGATACAGTAGAGCTGTATCTCGTACTCGCGTGCCATCCGAGATTCGAGCCACGAAAATTGGCCCCCTGATATTTTTTACCTGACCAACAACCTTTTAAGATTGTTAGGTGAACATAGGTCAAATATTAGGCGGACCTTGTGAACACAATCAAACGGAAACAAGATGATTATCAGCACTCTTACTCCTACGGTTGTTCTTAATTGTAAAAACTATAACAGTCCAAAAACAGTTTCCCACATCGAGATTACAGTGGGTTAAGGTGGCTTTCCGATCTTTGCCGCGTGCGACCGCGACCGACGAAATTCAAACAAAACGCCACATTATGACGTAGGCTGTGACGTAGGCTTCATTGTACTACATACTCTACGCCACCGTAAAGCTGTGGCGGCATAGGTCGCTAGATCAACATTGGCAGAAAATGAAAATAATAAAATTAGTGGACAAACGAGCGAACGGGTCACCTGAATTTATCAAAATAGTTGCAGGTGCATTGCCGGCCTTTTAAGAAGGTATACGCTCTAACCTTGAAGGTTTGCAGGTCGTATTGGTTCGGAAACACTGCTGGTTACAGTTAGCTCTAGAGGTTTACAGTGCGCGGCAGAAAGTTACGTGAAAAACGCACACTGGAGATTGCCACAAGTCAAGGTGATGAGAGAGGTATATTTTTCTTGTGGAACGATTGCGGAAACTTGCAGGAGGTATGATTCCGAACAATTCCTCAGAGCACTCCCAGTGATACAACCGATAGAGGATGCAGAGCGAAGCCAAATCTCGGCGTAATTCCAAGAGGTCCAGCATGTTTGAAACACTGGGGCAGTCAATTTTCGTGTTCGTTCATCGTTGTATACTATAAAAACTAAGAAAGAGTAACTCCGTCAAAAAAATTGCACCAAGAGGCTACAAAATGAGACCCGAATACATGCATATTATATGCATGTATTCGGTACACAATTTTGTGTATTTATAATTTGAGTGTTAGTGTTTCGTAGCTATTGTCATATTTTTAGTATGCGAAAAGGAACCAATTTTAAAACGGTTGAAGTATGGGAGTTACGTTTCCTTAGTTTTTAGGGTTCCGTACCCAAAGGGTAAAAACGGAACCCTATTACTGAGACTTCGGTGTCTGTCCGTCTGTCTGTCCGTCTGTCTGTCTCCAGCATGTAACTCAAGAACGGTAATAGCTAGAGAGTTGAAATTTTCACAGATTGTGTATATATGCTGCCGCTATAACAACAAATACTAAAAATAAAATAAAATAAATATTTAGGGGGGGCTCCCATACAACAAACGTGATTTTTTTAGCCTTTTTGGCTCTATATCAATAATGGCAATAGGTAGGTACTTGATTTTTTCTCAAGGTCCTTAGTTTTATGTGCATTTTGATATTTAATAATAATATTAAAATAAAATAAAACATTAAGGGGGGCTCCCATACAAAAAACACATTTTTTTTGCCTAATTTTGCTTTATAATGGTACGGAACCCGATTATTATTATTCGTAGGTTGTATACGATCCAGAGGGAGTAGTTGGTTTTTTTTGTCGTGTCTGTCCGTCGCTTGCCGCGTTGATCGGAACGCTACCTTAACAGTCCAAAAACGGTTTCCCACATCGTGATTCGTGTGGGAAGGTTTGTGACGCAATACTCCATAATATCATTCAGCAATATCCTACCTCGGAGCTACTCTATATTGAACCTAATGTAGAGCACATAGAGGTGCTCTTAAACGACGAGAAATTGCTACATGTCGAAGCTGACAGGTGAATTAATAAATTAAGTTTATTGCCGATATGTCTACAACAGTATAAATAAATATTTATTATAACATTAGTGATAGTTTTTTCAGAAAAGTTGTAAGAGTTATGACTACGAGTTTCGATGGTGATTTAGAATTCTACTAAGTAATGGACATAATTTTATAACTAGCAGTATTTACTATAGGCCATTAACAGATCTTGCCAGTTGCCACATAACCACGTATAACTATATTTTATAGTTTAGTCTATACTCTATTAGAATCGAAGGGTTTCTATTCTAGTAGACTAACTGTGACCAACAACTGTTTTCACTTAGGTTGGGCACTAGAATCTAGAGTTTAGACTCTAGTGTTCAACCTAAAGACTAGTCTAGACCAAAGTAAAAACGGTTGCCGGTTAAAACGACCGTAATCCAAAGCTTCGGTCAAACAGTAGACCGAAGTAAAAACGTTTGTCGGTTACAACGATCGTATTTGGACCACATCGGAGTCGCCAAAGGCCACAGAGAACGTGAGTTCTACGCAATTGTTAACAAACTGTCACAAAAAAGAATTCTAAAAAAAATCGGCCAAGTGCAAGTCGGACTCGCGCACGAAGGGTTCCGTACCGATAAAGAGCAAAAATAGGCAAAAAATTGTGTTTTTTGTATGGGAGCCCCCCTTTATTTTTTATTGTATTGTAATATTATTATTAATTATTAAAGAATACATACAATCAAGGATTTTGTGAAAATTTCAAGTGTCTATAATAGTTACCATTATTGAAATCGAGCAAAAAAATCGGTTGTCTGTAAAGTCGGTTTACTGACGATAGTTGAACGTGACAACGTCATAGCCTTAACCCCTTACATACAATCCATATTCTATGTTTGTGTGAACTACATTATAATATATGTTAAATTTTCTATCTATCAAGCCATCATAAATAGTATTTAGTCCGATGTGATATTAGTTTCTCAATTATAAACTTTCGAAACTATAATTAGTGACTTGTTCAGAAGAAATAAACGAATACTTTATTCTTCATAATATATTAAGTCATACCTTGACACGTAGGAAATAGAGCACAATTTTGAATAGCCGAAATAATACTAATAGCTCACAGATTGTTTATTTATTTTTCATTCAGAGTGTGGTCAATGTATCAAAGGTCATAACTAACCAAACTTCTCCATACAAAAGTATTCTCTAAGTCATCGAAATACGTAATATAATCGAAACAAAGAGCGCGGCCCAGGTGGGCCTTACGGTTGTTGAGAGACTTGAGAGTGTAAATGGAACGCCTCAGAGCTGTCGGCGAGGTAACGCCGCATGAACTGTCATGTTTTTCGGGCGCGCACCCCATATCGAATTATAAGACGTTATCACGTCAAAAGGCCAAAAAAATCACGTTTGTTGTATGGGAGCCCTTTTATTTTGTTTTTAGTATTTGTTGTTATAGCCTCAACAAAAATACAAAATTTCAGAAGTCTAGCTATAGCAGTTTTTGAGATACAGCCTGGATACAGACAGACAGACGGACAGACATCGAAGTCTCAGTAATAGAGTCCCCTTACCCTTTGGGTACGGAACCCTAAAAACGTTGTATTTGTAACAACATGACGCTCGCGGCTCGCGACTCCGTTGCGACGAAAGTTTGTCTTGCGGGAACCGTACACTTTTTCCGTTTTCGCAACAAAACTAAGTTAAAGCGCTGAAATAGTTACTTTTGACTTTTATGTTTCTCTGAGAAATGCTACAACGTCACGAATTTGCCCTGGAAAACTCAAAAAAAGTAACTCTTTCAGCGCTGTTATTTTTTACAGTAAACTCTATACGATACACACCCTTAAGTATTTTTACTTTGTTTTGATATGTCGCAGGGAAAAGAGGATATCAGGGATGTCACGATATCCCTAGGGCAGTGTTTCCCAAACTTGTCGGGACCGCGACCCATATCTACAAGAAAGTTTAAGGGAGATCGCAGACGACAGACTTTTGTGCGATCAAAGTCTGCGGCTTCCATACAATCTGATGGCGCGCGCCATGCGGAATGTATATAAGCCGCAGACTTTGATCGCACAAAAGTCTGTCGTCTGCGATCTCCCTAAAGTTCGCGGCCCACCTTGTGTCATGAAGACAAAAAAGCAGCGGTATGTTGCTGCCGCAGCATTTACCCGTTAATTCTTATCGTAGTTCACCACCATACTAATTATCATCATCGTCACTCGTCAGCCTTACTTACGATTACGTTTGCGTTCGAATGCCCCGCCCCCGTCCCGCACGCACCCACGACGACGAACGAACGAATAAAATGACAATCGAACGAATAAAATGACAATCGAACGAGTATGACAATCGTCCTATAGTTTTAGGGCCCATCCAAAATCTACTCGCGACCCACTGGTGGGTCGCGACCCACACTTTGGGAAATACTGCCCTAGGGATATCACGAACTCCCGGTAGATGCCGAATATTCTTGTTTGTTACGTCTTCTTACTAAAATTATCTAGTGATATGTCATTTCACTAAACTAAATCTAGTGAAATGTCAGAAACGCGGATACCGCCGAATAAAAATCGAGCGACTCATTTCTCTCGCTCGCTCTAGTTCCCACACGTGACACGGGCACTAGTGGGAGTGAAACAAATGCGTCGCTCGAGCTGGCGCGGCTCGTCTAGCCTGGAGACAGACAGACAGACTAACCCTTTGGGTACGGAACCGTAAAAACTAGGATAATCGAAGAGCTGGAGTACCTGTAGTACTTGTGCCTGTACAAGAGCCTAACCAAACTAGAGATCGACATGCCACCTTTACAATAAATATTCAACTTGGTCGGCCGCTTCATTTGACGTCAAAAATTAAAGGTCTGAAGTATCTGATGAAGAACCCTCAGCTGGTTTCAACTGTATGATTCAGAGATATGGTGATGCCCCCTCAGATCTGCTATAGTTGCATTATACGTGTGATAATAATAATAATAACTCCCACTCTGGTTTTGATGACGGTGGCCGGTTTCATTGAAACCAGGCCAAGAGTAATTTTATAGTGCCCAAGTGTGTGCGCAGTACACAAGGGCAATCTCTATATTCCTTTACTCGCATAACCCGGTGGGACGGAAGACTGACACGACCGGCGAGAGATCAGGCGCAGGACCGACTTTTTACATGCCCATCCGACGCATGGATCATCTAACATCTTACTTGTCATCTGACAATCATGTGACATCTGAATCTTCAGATGTTAGATGATCCTATCAAAGTACCCGTGTGTATACTAGAGCAAGCGAGAGAAATGCGTGGCTTGATTTTTATACGGCGGTATCCGCTTTTCTGACGTTTCACTAGATTTAGTTTAGTGAAATGACATATCACTAGATATTTTTAGTAAGAACAAGTAACAAACAAGAATATTCGGCATCTACCGGGAGTTCGTGACATCCCTATCAATATCGTGAAATCCCTGGTATCCTCTTTTCCCTGCGACAGATACATGTTTAGACTTTTTGGGCTCTGATCATGTACATGTTTTATATGTTGTTGTATTATATCTATATATGTTACAGCCAAAGTAATAAATCTGGATATTAAATATATTATCTAGCCATTATTTATAATGTCTACTCAATTTATATAAAGTGATAATTGACACAGAATTAATCACATTAACTAGCAATTTTATATAATATCTTCAAAGACTTGGATAATGTAATAAAACAAGTAGGTAAATATTATAAAATTGTATTTCAATTTACCTTAAGCATACCCAACTACATGAGTAGCAATATTATTACTAGCCATAAATAAAAAGATTTAAAAAATCGGCCAATTGCGAGTTGGACTCGTGAATGAAGGGACCATTATAGAATATAGAGCAAATATTTTTTATTTTTGTATGGGACCTGGCCCCTGGGTTGTAACTTGTAACCCTTAATTATTTTATTACTAATTATAAAAGTGTTAATATAACTAAGTATTTTGTGAATATTTCAAGTGCCTACAAACTAGCAAAAAAGGCCAAAAAAATCACGTCTATTGTATGGGAGCCCCCCTTAAATATTAATTTTATTTTGTTTTAAGTATTTCTTGTTATAGCGGCAGTAGAAATATACAATCTGTGAAAATTTCAGAAGTCTACTTTCCAGCTATAGCGGTTCTTAAGATACAGCCTGGAGTCAGACAGACAGACAGACAGACAGACGGACAAATGGACAGACATCTAAGTCTCAGTAATAGGGTCCCGTTTTTACCCTTTGGGGTACGGAACCCTAAAAATACAGAGATCAATTATACACATATTTGGTGTCACTCTTTAAAGACTACAATAATAAAATATTTAAAATGAACTGACATTAAATAACTGGGTCATAATATTATTATTATTTATTCTTATTGTAAGGAGGGGTGATAAGTTGGTTATACCGTATTTATTACTTTGGCTAACTTCGACCAGCTATTATGAATAACATCCGGATAAAGTGATTAATTAATCACATTGTCTAGTCAATTTAGGTATTATATATAATAACCTGTCATTATGTATAATAGCTATTTAATCACTCTGACTGTAACATATATAATACAAGTCTCAAAAGTATTCTAAAACTGATATCAAGTCCCAACTAGCCACTAGGTGAATAGTTTAAAAATGTCATTCACAATTTGATATTATGTTGTGCAAGCGCGTGGGCCGACCGGTCTTTGAATCATTTACCAGTCCGCCCTACGATCGCCAACTTAGCTCAGGGGCCCGATTCTAATGCCTCGGCCCTCGAATGTCTCTTCGATTACAGGATCTCATTGCCGCGCGTAAGGGCTCCCGCACACGGGCCACCGGCCACAACCACAAAATGCCGCTACCGGCATATTTCCTGTAGTTTTCACTTTCATACATTTTTGACGCCGGTGGCCGCCACACGCTACAACCATTCACTTTACGACCAATAGACTAGCTTAAAACGGCGTTTGTGGCTGTCGCGTGTGGCCCGTGTGCGGCGACACTAAGTTTCGATAGTATAAGTACATAATATATGTACTGTGCAATATGTCGGATTTTGGTCAGACTTACTGTATGTGCTAGAAATGCCCTCAGCTCTAATAATTATGCTGCTACTCTATAAGTTACAAGTTTACAACAGACAACTCGAGCAAGTCTGTCAATTCAAAGTACCTATATTATGTATTCTTCTGTACGAGTACCTAGCAAAAAAAGGTTAGTAATTAACGGATCATTTAAGAAATACTCAATCTGTGAAAATTTTATAAGTCCTATAGCGGTTCTTGAGATACAGCCTGGAGACAGACATACAGACGGACAGACAGACGAACAGACAGACGGCCTGACAGACACCAAAGTCTCAAATATAGGGTCTCGTTTTTACCCTTTGGGTGCGGAACCCTAAAAATCGACGCGTCACGACTCACGTTACACGTTTTAATTGCTAAAAATAATAGGTAAAAATTTAAATGATTGGTTTGGATTTGCATTGTCTTAATCTGTCTAACGATTTGCTAAACGCATTACAGCTGGACCAATTGTGATGAAATTAGCCGCAGATATACAGGGACACAGGCTACTTTTTATGACAGGAATATTTTAAGACGGTTTCTGTTTATTTTTGCCCGTCTAACTAGTCGCTGGAACGGCTAGTACTAATATAAAACCTAACTCCTGGGTATAAAAGTAATATTTATGGCTTTCGCAAAGAACGCTCGTAAAATCGGCCAAACTATAAAGTTTTTCCAATTTGTTTTTTCGTTTTAATCGCTCTTGTGTCTATATAAGGTATAGTTAGAATTGATTGTTTTACATTAGTTTGTTTTATTGTAATTTACTAATTTCCTCTTGTTATATTTGCGAACTTAATAACCAATATAGAAAACTAACGTCGTTAGGTTAAAGTCGGTTTAAAACTAAGGGTGAATTTGATCTGCTGGATTTGGTTTTATAGGAAATTCCTTCTTCATTCACACGAGCGTATTTAGGCCGTAGCCAAAGTCCCTTTCGTTAAAAACGATGACGAAATTCGTTAATGTATGGGATTTGATATTAGTCTTCGCAAGCGAAATGTCATTTAGCGATGACTTACGTTTTGACAACGAAAAGATACTTTATCAAAAGCCCTCTCCACACTCGGGGCGCGAATGGCACCCGCGATTCACTGGTGCTACGCGCCGTGAACACGACGCGAACAAATACTGCCTTCTACACTCGCAATCTTCGCATTTACGTTCGCGCATTTGAGTAACGCGGGCTCTACACTCGCGGCGCGAATCGCGGCCGCGGTACACGGATGCTATGCGCAGTGAACACGATGCTTACAAATACGAAGCTGCGAAGCGCAAACACGAAGCTGCAAAACCCTCCACACGCGCCGCGAATGTAGAGCCCACATAAAATGGACGTTGAGGTCACTGTTGCTGCTGCTCTGACATTGCGTGCGACTGCGAATAAAAGCGAGTGTGGATGATGTTCGCGCTTCGCGAGCCCTTTGTCGCGGGCCAAAAAACTGACACCGGACGGGGAAAGCCGCCCGCGCCGCCCGAAGCACGAACGCGAAGCCGCGAAACCTTCCACACTCGCGGTTCGCGGCCTACGCGGGCTCGCGCCGCGAGTGTGGAGCCCGCTTAAGGGGCCTCTAAATTTTTCGGGGATAGTAACGATCATTTTATAATATAATATGGCGGTTAAGTGTTTAAGGATAATAAACAGACAGACAGTTTCTTTATTAATAGTAAGTACAGATTCAACTGTCCGTCCTTTACCAGCCGAGGTTAGAAGTATAATTTGTGCAAATTATAATTGAGTACCTAGTTCCTTATATTTTAAACCTGATAAGGATGTCTGTCTGTCTGTCTGTCTGTCTGTTACCTCTTCACGCCCAAACCGCTGGACCGATTTTGCTGAAATTTGGCATGGAGATACATTGAGTCCCGGGAAAGGATATAGGATAGTTTTTGTCCCGGAAAAATGAACGGTTCCCGCACGATAAACGAGTTTTGGCGCAACGGAGTTGCGGGCGTCATCTAGTCGATAATAATGATGAAAGCTAGAAAATAAAAGTGTATGGTATTGATTTGTGAACTATGGTTTAACCATATCTAGTCATTGTTGAATTAAATACAATCACAACACAAATATAAAACATAGCAGGACAATTATTATTAATATAAAAATCAATACAGTACAATTTAATATAGTACTTTATATTCCTACTAAACCACGAGAATCGGGCGTACGCACACTTATCATAATATTATATTATGTCAGATACATAATATGTCAGTTATATAATAATAAAGAGCAAAACAATGCGTTCGCCCAAAAATTTACTTTATTTTGCACAAATTTTATTTCATGAGCACGTATATGTATATTATATTTTTGAATTGGTACAATGGCCACCGAAAGTGATATAAAATAAGCTATTAATAAGAGAAAGGTAAATTCGGTACAGTGGCATTGGCCCTCGACAGCGCAGACGAGACACAACATTCGCATTGAAAACTGAAATATATTTAAAGAAATTGTCCCCAAAAATGTAGGGATTTTCTTCGTGTGTCTTTTATTTTGACATAGATAATTATGTGCGTAATATTCATATTAAAAATAAGTCATAACTCATAACCCCCTCCAACATAACAGGCTGCGCAGGTATAAACAATATAAATTATTTCTTTCCTTCTTAACATTAGACTTTCGAATTTTTAATATTAGTAAGGATGTCTTTAAAATTCAATCGATGCAGACAGACAAACAAATCTCGCTTTATCATACTAGTATACATGATGTAAAAAAATAAAGTGATAATACTTTAGGGTGTGTATGTGTCCCTTATAATTATTATAGAGTTCAATGTAAAAGTAGCAACGCTGAAAGTGAACTCTATACAGGGGACTCAAACACACCCTAAAGCAGGGGTTCCCAAACTGTGCGCCGCGGCGCCCTGGTGCTCCGTGGAAAGGCAAGAGGGGCGGCGCGAATCGATCCTCCATCATTATCCGAAACCACAAAATATATTATAAAATTAAATTATAATATTAATTATGTAAAGCAGACAACAGCAAATTACTTAACCTGCTTAACCTAACTATAATCATTTAAAGTATTTATTTATGTTATATCTTTTTCTAATAGCTAGAGTAGGGCGCCGCGACCGTGACAAAATATTGTACGATCTACTGATCGCCGCTGGCTGAAAAAGATTGGGAACCCCTGCCCTAAAGTATTATCATTTAGTTTTGTTACATTCTGTACATAGGTACATATTATAATATCACAAGCGAGACTGTGGTCTCTCCTCGCGACAGTCGCTCGTGCGCAGTGGCCCGTCTACGCCGGTCTAACTGTATACAGTATGTAGGACAAAGGTTTTGCTCTCGCCGATCAGTCGCAGGTAATGACGATGACTTAACACTAAATTATATATCTGATAATAATGTTTGGTTTGGTATACCCTTTTACTTCTGTGTAGTTATAGTCCCCAGCAGGGCAATCGCGCTAAATTTTTTCAACTGAACCGCAAATGAAACTCGGACGTTGATCGACTTTTGGAACGATTCGGTATCGCGCTAACGTTTTGACAGCCAGTTGAGACGTTACTGAACCTCAGCTCAAGCGCAAACGCTGTCAAAACAAAAAGTTGATACAATGCAACTTCTACTCGCACGTTTCTGAAACGTTTCTTATTTTGGTATGTCAAATTGACGAAAATCGATGGAAAAATATGACATAAGCTATAATCAAATTATAATTTAAGCTTATGTTTTACTTCAAAGCTGTAAAATAACACTACGGACTATTTGAGTTTGTTAAAAAGTGAATTGAATTTTGACATTACCTACTTCTTTACGTAAATGTTTTCTCCTCCACATAAAACTTTTGTCACAAGTCACTAGTCACTACTCAACACTTATGGCGCTTGTAAAATATAGTAAAACAATATAAATTTAATTACGTAAATTAAAAACTCCAAGTAATACGAGTCATTCGCATTCATAACTACCAAAACAACTTCACTCGTGTCATATTCATCCATATGTTTAAATAAACAATTTGTCGATTGACCAATTAACGCATCAGAAAAAATTTGTTCATATTTAAACCAATCAAAATTAAATTAGAAGAGCGCTGATTGGTCCGCTGCAATGTCTGTCTATAGGTCAAACGTTGCGCTTCGTTCGAGTTCCATCTAAGGTTGAGCTACGGTTGAAACGTTAGCACGATACCGAAATTTGTTCAGACGCAGCGGAACCAAACCGTAACTGAACCACAACCAAAGTAGATGTGAACCTGAATTGAAACGTTTAAAAATAGCGCGATTGCCCTGCAGTACAAGGAACTAACTTTTTTCTGATACATACAAATTTACCACTTTGTGAGTGCCTTGTTTACGATGAGTCCGACAAACTTTTCTATGCGAAAAATTTCGGCGCTGCTGCGTTTGCGAATGCTTGACTCCTGGAATTGTCGATATTTCGTCACCATGGCTCTTCGTACATACAACTTTCATTTTTTGGAATTTGTTTAATAAAGCTAATTTAAAAACTGTGGTCAACTTGTCTGACAAGAATCACGCAGCGTTTGGAGTGTCCGACACCCTAAAGATGGTAGTAGCTATTACGTCACTATGGCTCTTCGTACACACATGTCGGACAAAAATAGCAATGATAGATAATGTTATTCCAAATGCTAATATCAACTTGTCCGACAAATATATTGAGTTAAATAGTCAGTCCGACAAGAAAATGAAAAAAAAAATCATTTCTAATGGTGAACTTCTTTTTGTCAATTTCTGACTGAATAAACTTTAAATAATAGGTATTCACTTGTATTATTTAAATATTATATTATAGTTAGGGAGGCGAAGAGGGGATTTCGCGACAAGTTCGAGCGTGTCAGATTAAGCTTGTATAGGCTTCCGACATGCCTCTAGTTATCATGGTATAAAAATCAGATTTCTCACGTGGTGAGTTAATAAAAACTATTTTCGAATATAAATATAGATGATGTTTAAGCTGGAAACAAATTATCAGATGTTTTCATCGTATGCGGCTTGTTTCTATCTGATTAATACATAACTGTATTTTAAAAAGATAAAAAACCGACTTCAAAATTGTACGTCATTGAAAATTAGAACTCTCTATCTCCAAAACTACTAAACCGATTTTGATGAAACTTGCACTATTCCCTAAGTTGAACAATACCTAGTACAACAAAAAAAAAGAATTACTGAAATCGAAATGGTAGTTCCAGAGATATGCGAACACAAACATAAAAACATACACACATACATACACTTTTGAAATTTTGCACATTTGTTCAGACGCTGATTTAGACTAACATATACGAAAATTGGGCAGTTCTGGAAATATTTCATACATACGCGTCGAATTGATAACCTCCTTTTTTTGAAGTCGTTTAAAAATACACTAAGGCTCTTGTCTGAGATAAGTCGCGGACGCGACCTTGACCTCATATATTTTTTTAGAATTATCATGCTCCTACTTTAGAAGTTAGAGGGGGGGACACATTTTACCATTTTGGAAGAGTCTCTCTCGCAAACTATTCAAGTTAGAAAAATAATATTAAAAACCTCAATATGATTTTTATTTTTTACAGACCTATCAATAGATACCCCACACGCAAAGGTTAGAATTTAGATGATCAAAATCTTAATGTGGTTCACAGACTATATCTACTTACTAAGTTTGAATAGTATAGCTCTTATAGTTTGGAGAAAAGGGGCTGTGACATACGGACGGACAGACAGACAGACAGATAAACAGAAATGACGAATCTATAAGAGTTCCGTTTTTTGCCATTTGGCTACGGAACCTTGAAAAATAAAGCTTCATATTTTCCTAACTAAGCTTCGCAGATATTTTATGTTGCACTAAACTAAACGATTTAGTTATTTTGTTTAAAATCTTGTTAATTACTTACCTAAATAAGCAATTTTCTGAATATATTTTCTTTTTCATAACTTTAAAATGGCTGCAGTTTCTGAACACACCGCTTAAATAAAAAACGCTCTTACTATTTTTGTATCAGTTTTATCTAATGTAAAAAACCTGCTTATAGGTCTCCATGACGCTCGAGTGACCACACGAATAGCACCCTGGTCTCCCCTACTACAATCATTGAATCGGTCATATCAAAAACCTCTTCAGTCCTTCAAATTAAAATTTTCAGGAATCAATAAAAACTATTTTATGCTCAAACAAATAACTTTTAAAGGACTTTTTTGTTCTCAATTTACTATCAATTTAGAAGAAGAATTCCCTGGGAAGTAAAATGAATGGAGATATATGAAGACGCTTTTAACCCTTAATCAGGCTCCATTACCCATGTGCACTGGTGATAGACTATAAAAGAAGATCACTATAAAACTCCAATTACCTAGGTGGTCAATAAATCGTATCGTATGCCTGATTAAGGGTTGCCTACCCTACATATCAAGCGGGCAAGCTCCATTAACGTTACTCTATCATACTATTTAAACGCCATTTTTCGGGTTCCGTAGTCAACATTATTAAAAATTTCATTAAAAATAACCTTATTATCATTTTACATACAGTATTTGTATGTATGGATATATGGATATTTTTTTTTTGATTACGCAGGGGAAACCCATCATGGGTGCCCCGGGTTGGGTACCCCGGGGGTATGTGAGACTCCTACTCACTAAAACCACCTGCGGTTCGCCTTCAGCCGTATAACGGAGGGATGTCCCGGATCTAACAAACACGAGACTCCCTCCACGACCGGCCGGTCTACCTCGGGACCGGACTTCCACCAAAAGTAAGGGAACGCTTAGGCAAACTAAAGCGTTCCCCTCGGCGCCGGGACTAACAAAGCCGGGCAGGTTCCCATCCTGACCCGGAGCCCCGTTAGACGAGAGTTAGGAGGTTCGCATAGCGTCGCCTCCGCACTCCCGTCCTACGCCGGCGGAGCGGCAGAGAGGTGGGATCGTTCTCTCTGTCCCGCTCCGTGGCCTCTTTCTGCGATATAACAAATTCGCAGAAAGAGACCGCCGCCTGCCAGGCCTCATCGCTCTCGAGCATGCAGCGCACCATACTCGGGAGCGAGAGGTCCCCGCCTAGCACTGCCACCAGATCGTGGCGCTGTACGGCCCAACGATCGCACACCTCGAGGGTGTGCTGGGCCGTGTCCTCCGCAGCGCCACAGTCGTGGCAGGCCGGCGTAGGCTCTCTCCTGGCGATCTTACACAGGTACGCACGGAAACAACCGTGTCCGGTGAGTACCTGTGTAAGGCGGAATGTGAGCGGTTTTCTTTTGCGACGCATCCACGCCGCAAGAACTGGACGCAGAGCCTGAGCAGTACGTTGACCGTACTGGGCCTGCGCCAGAACCTCACCCCACCTTCGAAGCAGCCACTCCTGCCCCAGCTTCCGCACCCGCGAGAGCTCCTCCCATGTCGGCGACTCACCGAAGAGTGACCTCCTCTCTGAAGTGAAGAGGTGCATCTCGGCGAGCACCGGCGCCACGAGCTCCCACGGGGGATCTCCAGCCAGGGCAGTGGCTGCCACCCAGGAGACTGTACGGTAGCCCCATGGATTTATGGATTCTTTTAGCAGTGACCAACAATTAATAATAAAATTGATATTCTAACTAGTCCACTTGCATTTCCGTAAGTATCAACTATTTCAGATATCGCATCCAAGCATGTGGGGAGACTTCCAAATCGGACACCTTCGATATTATATAATTTATAATATTAGTATGGAAGTATGGATTACAAAAAATTCTACATCAGAGTACTATATCTACATCATTATCATAATAATTGTTATAATCATCAAAGTTTTCATCATCATTGTCATTGTCATCTTCATTCTTCACCACTAACGTCGCTGCTATTGACAATACTACAATAATATTAGGAAAATTAGAAGGTTACTGAATGAGTATTAAATTGATATGAAATATTAATAGAGTGCCTAATATTTCTGATGAAATTTCAGATTATAAATTCATATTCGATTAAAATCCAGCCATAATCGTCAGGCGTTACTTCCGACGGATTGCGAATAATATGTGAATTGCTCCGTATTATGCTGCTTAAGTATAATTGTATCCTCTTAATATACTGCAAAAGTTCTTGCTTAATGGGTTGACGGTTTTGAACGAGTACATTCTACAGACGAGCTCTTCAATAACTTTAAAAACTGTAGTTGTGGTGTTGGTTTGAAAGCCTCTCGAATTTTGGCATTTTTAGGGTTCCGTACGCAAAAGGTAAAAACGGAACCCTATTACTAAGATTTCGTTATATGTCCGTCTGTCCGTCTGTGTGTCTCCAGGCTGTAACTCAAGAACGGTAATAGCTAGAGATTTGAAATTTTCACAGATTATGTACATCTATTGCCGCTACAACAACAAGTAAGAAAAACAAATAAAAAACAATATTTAATGAGGGCTCCCATACCACAAATGTGATTTTTATGGCCTTTTTTGCTCTATACTAATAATGACAACAGGTAGGTACTTGAATTTTCCACAAAATCCTTAATTATATGTTTACTTTAATACTTAATAATATTTATATAAAATAAAAAATTAAGGGGGGTTAAAATTAAGCTCCCATACAAAAAACACAATGTATGGTCTAATTTTGCTCTATAATGGTACGGAACCCTTCGTGCGCGAGCCCGACTCGCACTTGGCCGATTAATTAAATATTGAAGGGCTTTCTCTGCCCCTTCCCCTTATTAATGTTGCTTAAAACTGCCTGTTTTTCTTTAAAATCAGGCGTTCTATTACTTTGAAAACAGGCAGTTTTTAAAGCAACCTTCATAAATTTGTGTTTTTGTATTTTTTCCAATGACTGGCACTGTCCAATCACTAGTCATTTACCCTACTTTATTTTAAACCGAAAACTACTAAATTTAAAGTTGTATGTACGGGGAGACATAATGACGTCACATCAAGATTTTTGTGGTGGTGGAAACTCCAATATGCAGCGTGATTATTGTCGGACAAGTTGACCACAGTTTTTAAATTAGCTTTATTAAACAAATTCCAAAAAATGAAAGTTGTATGTACGAAGAGCCATAGTGACGTAATAGCTACATCTATAGGGTGTCGGACACTCCAAACGCTGCGTGATTCTTGTCAGACAAGTTGACCACAGTTTTTAAATTAGCTTTATTAAACAAATTCCAAAAAATGAAAGTTGTATGTACGAAGAGCCATAGTGACGTAATAGCTACATCTTTAGGGTGTCGGACACTCCAAACGCTGCGTGATTCTTGTCGGACAAGTTGACCACAGTTTTTAAATTAACTTTATTAAACAAATTCCAAAAAATAAAAGTTGTATGTACGAAGAGCCATGGTGACGTCATATCGACAATTCCAGGAGTCAAGCATTCGAAAACGCAGCAGTGCCGAAATTTTTCACATAGAAAAGTGTGTCGGACTCATCGTAAACAGCCTGCACTCACAAAGTGGTAAATTTGTATGTATCAGAAAAAAGTTAGTTCCTTGTACTGGGGACTATTAGAGTTGAACGTGAAATGGCAAAGCTTTTTGATGTGAAAACTTTTTGGAGCGGTAAAAAATTTTAAACTGTCGTCGGGATAGAAAATTCTTAAGAGCAGGTACACATTGGGCGTTTCGAAGCGCGCGCTTTGCTAACGCGCGTTTTGAGAACCCCGGATTCTATTGAAGCGTACACATGCAAGCGCGCCAGCAACGCGCGCTTTCAAAACGCCCAATGTGTGCCTGCAATAAGACCGAGGGAGAGTTCGCATAGCATATCTCCCTCTCCTTGGACCGGGTGGTAAAAAAGTGCCTGCTCCTGATTTTTCGTTTTCACTTTTACCGGCACTCCCGACATGCATTTTGGCTTAGAAATTTCTTTAAAATAAGTTGAGGGTATATCTAATTGACTTGGATGACTGCCATGGAGGCGCTAAACTTGAAATATAAGGAATCATATTTTACAAAAATTGAAAATGACTGCGTTATTACAACTTTTATTGACTTTGTCCACTAGCCAAATGAGCCTTGGAGAGCTGTACAGGCACCTGCACACTGCAATAACTTGGCAATAACGAAGATAATGTTAATAATATCTGACACAGAACTGACAGTAACGAAATGTCGCAACTCTGTGCAAATTGATACTAACCGAAACAGTACGGTAATGGGGCCGAGCTTAATGTCAGCAAGTAGCTCTGCGTATTAAGGGCATTCCCTCCGGAGATTCCGTAATTGACCGTATTTAAAGCCTTATAAACTCATAATCTGAAAGATACAAAGATATAATAAAAATACAGCAATAATCTTCAGTATATCAACATTCCTTTCCCCGTTTTAAATTTTCTATTTTTGTTTATTATGCTCATGATATCAGCTTCCAAAATAATACCAATTTATTAAAATTCAAGCATACATTCAGCATCTCCTTAGGATTTACAAATTACTTTTATTTGAAACTCACGCCTACATATCGACAATATCATAAACTACATATTCCCCGTTTTATATTTTTTGACGTGATAACGTCTTATAATTCGATATGGGCTGCGCGCACGAAAAAACATGACGCAATATGCGGCGTTACCTCGCTGATCGCTCTGAGGCGTTCCATATAAAGCCTAGTATCCTCATCATCATCATCATCGCTCAAGTGGAGACGCCTGAGCACGCTCGAATTCGCACGAATGAGCGGCTCATTCGCCCGAGCATGTTCAAGTGGATATAAGGCTTAAGGCTGTAAAGACGTCATACGCCTAGTACTGGTCCAATCCGTTCTGTAGGGTTACCTGGGACGCAAATCCCTCTGGCGTAATAATAAATAAAACAACCAGTGAGTGTCAGCGAAAAGACGAAAATTCATTCCATTGAATTACATATACCAAATGTTGTCGGGTAAGCGATAGCGCGATCTAGAGGCCTAACAGCGACATCTGTTATCAAATCGCGGAACTAAATTTACTTATAAATTAATATGAAGTTTACAAATCTCAACAAAGGCTATGACGTTGTCACGTTCAACTATCGTCAGTAAACCGACTTTACAGACAACCGATTTTTTTAGGACGATTTTGAACTAAGATAAGTAAAAATAATAGGGTTTTGGCGCGATCTCGGCAACGCGGCAAATGTATGGCCAAGGTCGTTTGCTCGGGGGACGGCCTTAAAGCTTGTCAAAAGTCATGCCAGTGTACAGCAAAATACAACTTTCAAGATATCAATATTAATATTACTGCAATGTTTACACGGTAGAAGTAGCACCAGCACAGACAGTCAACTAAAATGTTCGACGTTTGACAACGTTTCTGTCAATATTCTGATGACGTGTGCTCTGTGCAACATGTTGGATTATTTGCTGTATTTGTTAGTAGCGCCCTTTGTTGTGACCTTTGCATAATACTCTCTACTAGATGACGCCCGCAACTACGTTGCGCCAAAATTCGTTTACCGCGCAGGAACCGTACATTTTTCCGGGATAAAAAGTATCCTATGTCCTTTCCCGGGACTCAGAGTATCATCGTACCAAATTTCGGCAAAATCGGTTCAGCGGTTTGGGCGTGAAGAGGTAACAGACGGACAGATAGACAGACACACTTTCGTATTTATAATATTAGTATGGATTAGGTATTATAATATTTCACTGACGTTAGCATTATATAAGTTAGCTGATAAAACGTTACAATGAAAATTAAATGCAGTAAAATAATCTCAAGCAATCATTTACATCTGAATCAGCATCTTACAGCAGTTACAGAGTTAATTTTGTGCAGATTTGCATAAAACACACAAAATTTAATATTCCAGAGAAACGCCGAGAGGTGCCAAGTTTGAAGTTTTACGAAATATAGTTTACTTCGCGTCGCTTGCTTTTACAAAAATTTGCATATTCTAATAACTTAGAATAATTCAATCGCAATTTCAAAGGGACTGTTTTGTTATGCCTAAGGTCTTAGCGCTTATCCCTTGGCCTATTAACTTAAGGCCCTCATATACGCGGTGGTCAATCGATGCGGTCGGAATTTAACATAAGTTCTGCCGCGATCACGCGGCAGAACTTATGTTAAAAAAAAAAAGTTAAAATTTATTCGAATTTCATAATTAAACTTATCGAACCCTGCTCGCTTTTAAAACGCAACGCTGCAAACTGGTGTCAGCAATCCGAAACTTAAAGTTGATTACCATGTCCCGTTACCTATAGAGTATAGACTATAGTTCCTGTACGATCCCTATACAGATAGCACAGTTCGTTGTTAGTAGACTGGTTATTTACTTATATGGTGTAATGGGGTCGACCATAGACCTAATATAGGGAATAGACTGAGTCTTCCCATTTCTTGACTCTTGTCGTCGACTTTATCAAAGTGGACTTATTTTCAGCGTTATTCTGGCGTTTTTTCTTTCATTTTTTGTTAAATAGGTTAGTTTATATTTATTTTTTGTTCTAACTCTCGAAAATCGTCTGAAAACTTCATATAAAATATCAAAAATATGCAATTCTGTGTCTCGTTATTTTGATTATTATACATAATATACTTAAAAATCGAAGGTACACAGATATAAATAGATTACAAATAACGAATTATCTATACCGTATTGTTTTACTAAGGCTCAATTTCACCAACGACTGTTAAAGTTAATGCTCGATTTAGTATGACGTTACCTCTTTTGTTTTTTAAATGAATGAAAGAGAAGACATGACTTTTTAACAAGCTGTTAACACTAACCGACAATGATGAAATTGGGCCTAAAGCTACAATCTGTTATTTACTATTTTTACAAAACAAACATGAAACAACTTCTTAATTTAGCAGTGGCCAGTGGCTCTGGTGATATTGTTCCATCCTCCTGTCTGCCCATGTCTATGACACGAAGGTTTCGCATGTAAAGGAGGCTTGATGGTTAAACATTACAATAAAACTGGATCACTTCGACAGTCCTCAATAATGTTAAATGTACCCTTTGTAGGGCCAACCGGACAGCAGGGTTATCACTTATCTACCACAATATTTGCTTTAAGTTTGCAGTGAGTGACCAATGTATTTTTCACCCAGAATCCTTCGATCGCCAATTCTTGGAAATCTTTTATCATCGCGGCCCACTTGGGCCATACGGGGATTGATAGGTTAAAGTGATTTCACGTAGGATTGAAATACTCGTTATAACTTGAGGTTTCAATCCTTTTTGTTCAATTTCAAAAAGTTTAACTAAAAAGTATAGTTAAGATGGGACAATGTCTGTCGGGCCTGCTAGTTTTATATGACGTTTTGCCCAGATTCGCCGTTAGAACTTTAACTGGTAAACGCTGATAACTAACCGAGTGCCGACTTTAACGTATTTAGCTCCGATCTGACGACGTTAAGCGATCAAGACGGACGGAAATGCGACGGACGACGAGCCAATTACTGTCTCATACATGCCACTATGTTTAGTGATTAAATAACCGTATATTTTGCTAAGAGATGGGCGGCCAATCAATCTAATAACTTGTTCATACTGAGGCTAGATTTATAAGTGTCCACGAGATCGCGGGCAATTTTTATCGCGCCGCTATTTACAGATAAATTAATAATATTGCTTGCGATTTCCGCTACCGCTAGGTCACACGAACGCTAAAGCGATGACACCCGCAACTCCGTTGCGCCAAAACTCGTTTATCGCGCGGGAACCGTGCATTTTTTTGGGATGAAAAGTATCCTATGTTCTTTCCCGGGACTCAAAGTATTTTGTGGAGATATCAGAGAGATATAATAGAAGTATCCAAATTTCAGCCAAATCGGTTTAGCGGTTTGGGCGTGAAGAGGTAACAGACAGACAGATAGACAGACAGACACACTTTCGCATTTATAATATTATTAGTATATTAGTATGGATATATACTCATTAGAAACCCCAATTACAAAATAGTTTATACTCGTTCATTTTCGATTGATCGAAACGATTGATTTCAAACGAGTGCATGTGCTAAGTAAATTATTATCAAAATCGGTAGTTTCGTAGGTAACCTATAATTTATTCAAATCACGTTATAATATCTAATTGAATCAGAATAAAATTCTCTCTTTTTCTAGAGTAGGTAATAGGTATAGACTATAGAGCATAGGTTCTCAACGTGGGCGATAACGCCCCCTTGTGGGCGTTTGAGACTTTTGGTGGGGCAGTAGAAGACCCAGAGAAAATTAGGGGGCATTGAGATAGTGCAGATGGGGCGTGGGTAGATTAAAAAATATAGTCTAAAAAGGCAAAAAACACACGCTAATCACGTACTTACTAAAGTAAAATAAAAATTAATATCGTTTATTTTTGTTAATGTAGGTATTGTAATCATTTTTATCACGTTTTGGCACGAGCTTGACGAGCAATGGATTAAAATCATCATTACTAAAAACTATAAAATAAAAATATAATATAATATCTTAAGTAACTCGTCTAATATAATCGTGGCAATAGCTGTTTTAAGTTCGCGACAGATTAGTGCAGGCGCCAGAGGTTTTAACCTCCGAAAATTGTAATAGTGAATGGATTTTTGTTTTTGAGGTGTCATTTTCTTTTTTACACTATAACCTGCAAAGTTTACCAAAAATTTTTTTGTGCTTTTAATTTTTTTGTTACTTAATTTAAAAAAATAATATTTCACCATATAAAACCGGTCCAGAAAAAAAAATTTTTCTTGTTCCTGTTATTTAATGACTCTTATCCGATAGTTTACGTTGAAAATTAACCAAATACACAGTTTTAAAAAAGAAAGTTTGCTTTGCTAAGCTAAATACAACTATAAGGTTTTTGCAAAGTTTTTAGAGATTAACGCTCGTCGTAACCAAGATAAAAGGGTTTGGGTGGATTTAAGGGTTGTAACGAAAAGTGTGTTAAACTTACTTATTGTGCGTATTTAATTTTTAGAGAAATGATAACTTTTAAGTACTTAAAAACGTTTAAATATCTCCAAAAATGTGTAAAATAGACCGAAAATATTTTTCTATATTTGTTGAGAATTTATTTAAGTGAGAGCTAAAACATTAAATGCATCGACAAATGAAAGACTTTTTCTAGTCTTTGAAGTATATTTAAACTTCCTAATTAAAGCCAGAAAAAAAATTGGGTGCTACAAATCTCACGTACTTATATTATACAAATACTAAAGACGCATGCTGCGACCTATGTTTGGAAAATGCTTACCTGAATACAAAAAAATATCAGTTCTTAACCTAATTTGTAATTTTTTCCTTTAAGTATGTTTTAGCAAATATAATTAATGAAAAAAAAATCAATTTTATTCTGTAAAAACCTAACCAAAAGAAATAAAATACAGATTTTCTTCGAAATATCCGTGAAAAGTTTGTACTACATTTTCAGAAAATTTAATAAAGTAAGAGCTAAAAAGTTATACACATTAAGAAATAGAAGGCTTTGTTAAG
Organism: Polyommatus iphigenia; assembly: GCA_963422495.1. NCBI lineage: Eukaryota > Metazoa > Arthropoda > Insecta > Lepidoptera > Lycaenidae > Polyommatus > Polyommatus iphigenia. The sequence goes on from OY730189.1 coordinate 3,330,165, forward strand.
CCTAAAAAATAATTTTAAACTTCCTATTTAAAACCAAAGAAAAATATAAACGCCATTTACCTGGCGAGGCACACGACAAGCACATTTGGAGGTATGCTCATCTACATACAAAAATATTAATTTTAAATCGAAATTATAAATTTTTTCAACTTATTTTCTTTCTTTGGAATATAAGCAACGATACAAATGAAAAAAATAACAATATATTTTATTATTTTGCTATATATTTAAAAGAAAGAAATATGCAAATTTTCTTCAAAATTTTACAGTTTATGAGTTTACTGGAAGTGGTAGAGAATAATATAAAAATCAAAAGCACAACTTTTTAATAGGTAAACTTTATTATTTATGTTATCAGCTACACATTCCTTTTTTTTCTTTTCAATTTTCATCCACTATTGCAAAAATCGGAGGTTTGCACGATATTTACGCTCTGGGAACTCCACTAGATGGTAAGTAAAATTAAGATGGGGGGCTCTAGAAAAAAACATATTCTCAAAGGGGGCAGTGAGCAAAATAAGGTTGAGATACTATGCTATAGAGTATAAATACTAGGTATACGTTAAAGTCTGTTCAACTATACTTAAGTTTTTTTACTCTTATTTTATAAAAAAACTCTCTCTTTCTGTCAAAAAGTAACTTGAGAGATATATACAATCTATGGTCTATAATGGGTTAAAGACCTATATGTCAATGGGTTTATACTTAAGGTATTCCAGATAAAGGTCGATGTTAGTTCAGCACACAGTTGTCCAATGTTCGCATTCCCCGGACGTGACAAAACATATCCATCACTGGACCACGGTGTTCCACTTACTGTCGTGCCTCGCTTACTGGTATACTGGCATGCTGGTATGTGCAAGTTAACATTATAGACTGGGATTAAACATTTAAAAAAATAACGACATTCACAAAGACAAGTATGCGCTTTTTTGCCCCACTAAGGAAAAGTAAGAGTATTTACTCTATGTTTGTATGTTTTCTCGTAGCGGCTAAACTACTGGTCCAATTGTAACAAATGAGGCTTCAATAAATTAGTAATGATGCCGCCAGTGACATAGTCATATTTTTCACATATTTTTATAGCCTCACTTCAGAGATGTATGGGGTTTGACAAGGCATCGCTAACGCCATGACACTTAGGGCCTGTTTCACCTTTCACCACTTCCTGATAAAGTGCCGGATAGGCTATCCACAACTTATTTGACAAATTCTCCATACTTTATCTGTTAAGTTAAGTTGTGGATAGACTATGCGGCACTTATCAGGAATTGGTGAAACAAGCCCTTAGCGATGCATTATGCGATATCAGATATGTCAAATCCCATACATTTTTACTTCTAACTTCACAATAGAAGCTAGCGAATGCAATATGACCCAGTACTTGAATGCGTCTCGAGATGACAATTTCACAAGTTATAATGAATATTCTGTTCGATAACACGAAATTCTGCGCATAATTGAATCGAAATGGGAGTGCGATAACTATGCAAATCGTTTGGCGCCTGTTGTTTATAGGCGGATAATATTTATCTGGTACTTTACAACTGCCTGATAACTTGTATCGGAAACTAATGCAGTTGTATTTGCATTTCAGATAAATGATTTTAGTAACAATTAAATTCTAGTTAGCCTCTAAATATTCTAACATTTGCATATTTCGGTTAAACCACTTTGTTCCTTAGGTTATGATATAAAAGGCCTTTTTAGAGCCTTTTTACCACAGAAAACTGGTGGTTGAATTGACGACAATCGCTCATGAGCCATTCTTGATTTAATCCGTCCATCGTGGGTATCGCAGACATAATAGATTTTCAATTGTTGTGCTGGCGGGCGGCTGACGCTTGGGGATTGATAGGTTAAACGCGATAAGCAAAAGAATATGACACAATTATGTATTTTGATTTTTGTCTCACGAAGATCATACAATTTGCTAGTTACTGTCATCATTCCACATGACTTTTTCGTGTGAAGGCAGCACAAGACCACATCTATGATCTAGTACCGCCGTAGTCTACCGAGATCTATGCCCGCTACTGTCATGCGAGTTGCTGTGTCGTGTGGAGGCAGCACAAGACGCGGCACGGGCGGGGTGTCAACAGTGATCGGCCCTCTCATCAATTACTACGAGTATACCCGATACCCAAATGACCTCAATAGCTCACCGGTGGTACGGTCAGCAGCGTTAAGGTTTAGGCTAAAGGTTTCTACTGACATTGGTCTAGCGCCGCCACTGCTTTGAAATGCTTTAGAAATTAAACCCATAGCCTAGCAGCTAGCTGGTCTTAAAATTCCAACCTCCTGCGGTTGCTTCATGTCGTCCGCTGCCAAACGACACCCTTATCATGTCGACCGCACGCGCATCGTCGTCGCTGATGGCCCAAGTTTTTTGATGATGATGCCCAAGGGGGCGTCCACAAATTACGTGAGGTGTTTTTTTGAATTTTTTGACCCCGCCTCCCCCTCTGGTGAGATTTCGTGAGATTTTATCCCCCCAAATCTCACGTGAGATTTTTCAAAATGTGGGCTTCTTACATAAACGTTTGGTTTGACAGTCAGTAGATTTTCTTTCGAACAAATTTGGAATGATCTTAATCGTATAATGATTACGCTTAGGTACGATTAAATCGCATACGTACAATCTGCATGAAATCGACCAAAATACTAAATAGTACCTATTATTTTGCTGCGAAAAAAATTACGTGAGATTTGCCGAGACCCCCCCCCCCCCCCCTCTCCCCAACGTGAGATTAGGTGAGATTTGACTCGACCCTCTCCCCCCCCTAAACACCTCACGTAATTTGTGGACGCCCCCTAAATAATATTTGAAAATAAAATTTGCCACCTTATTAAATTTTTATAAGGGGGCAAACGAGCAAACTGGTCACCTGATGGAAAGCAATTACCATTGCCCATGGACACTCGCAACATTAGAAGAGCTGCAGGTGCGTTGCCGGCCTTTGTAATATCAGCGCAGACAATAAAACTAATTTTGCAAAATAACTTTGCTTAAGAACTGTTTTGCTGACGGTAGGACCGTCAGCAAAACACCTAGTGTCTGCGGCGAATTAACGACCGGATTAAAGTTTATTTAAGCTCTATAGTAAAGCTTGCTTAACTTTTACTTTTCTTTTGCCTAGAATAGTAGACTTTTTGCACACTCAAAAACATAGCGTAGGTTTCGAAATGTAACCCAGTATATTAACCAGTACTCATAACGTATTGAATCCGACGCCATAATTCATATTGGTCTGCCATGACTGGTCACTGGTGAAACAAGCGTGACGTATTATAATATACATTGTAGTTCATTGTACATCCCAACAAAGTCATATACGTTAATGCACTAGCCAGTAAGGATATTTCGCAATAAATCACCAATACGACGCCGATTCTTGACGTCATGAGCACTGCCCAGAACACTGAGCTAAGCTGAGATTTAAGAACAGAATCATCATACCTGTTGTATAAACTTCTGTGCCGATTTGAATGTAATTTGCTATGGAGGTATCGTACAATGTATTGCAACTCACGGGTATAATTTATCTATCCTATGACGTGATATGTCTCAGACTCTTAGAGGGCTTTCATTCCGGAAAAATGTACGGGTACCGCACTATAAACTAATTTGGGCACAACGAACGGCAACCATCTTGTCTTAGGGTCAATTCAGACCGCAACGCGACGCGTAGATGCATTTCTAAATTTGTATGGATTTGACAGATTTCAATTGCGCGAGACGTCTTGCAAATCTGTCAAATACAAGAATAATTGCTCGTTTAAAGATATAAGATTCAGACCGCAACTGACGCGTAGATGCATTTCTAAATTTGTATTTATATATATATATATATATATATATATATATATATATATATATATATATATATATATATATATATATATATATATATATATATATAAATACAAATTTAGAAATGCATCTACGCGTCAGTATAGTAATATATATATATATATCAAATACCGAGCAAAGCTCGGTCAAATAGCTATAATCAAATCTATACTAATGAGGTAAACTTTGTTTGTTTGTTTGTTTAATTGTAATGAATAGGCTCAAAAACTACTGGACTGATTTTAAAAATTCTTTCACCATTCGAAAGCTACATTATTCACGAGTAACATAGGCTACTTTTTATTTTGGAAAATATAGGGTTCCGTAAGATATTTGGGTTTTTCTGACACAAGGTGAAAAAAATCAACCAGAAAAGTTGCTTATATTGCGTACGCTGCCTAAACTATAAAAGATAGAACCATACAATGTTCTTAGTAAATGTAGATCTTATAAATATCTACAAAAATGTCCGCGACACACTATACCTATCTATATCAAGTGAGGCACAACAACCATTTTTTTATTTAAGAATCTTGATTTTTTTTTTTACGACATTTAAACGCATTTATTTTACTCATGCTAATAATCCTTATCAAAATAAATTATTTCATCACTAAGTACAGTTTGTGTAGAAAATATTTGGTGTTTAAATGACTAAAATTGGACGTATGGTTTAGAAGTTATGGCGAAATTAAAAATTGCGATTTACGCCCGTTTCGAAGTGGGCAAGGCAGGGGTGCGCAGTAGCTAAGATTATGACCGGCCCTGCAGCTGGTGAATTAGCTTATATACCAAGAATATCAACGATCCCTACTGATTTGCGGTTTGCCTATAGGCTATACCCTGCAAAAGGCTCCAATTTCCTGTGAGACGTAGCTTTTGCGGCGGTACCGACCAATGTGGGCCACGGGTAGTAATAATGAATATAAATCAAAACTGCTGAATCAATTTTAATCATTTTTTCAGTGGCTATATATTTTATACCCGTGCGAAGCCGGGGCGGGTCGCTAGTATCAAATATAAATAAATAATCGGTCAAATAGTTAACCCTTAAGTTAATAAGCTTAGCGACCTTATTATATTTTGTACTTTCAAAATGGGGATTTTAGTACCGCGTTCAATATTCGTATTACACTTACGCACAGGTAGTCGTTAATATTGTATGAGGTATAAACTGCCCTCGTATATTACCCTGTCCTTCATGTACCCTGTAGGTAGAGTGTAGGGCGAACCCTAATTTGAGTATTTCAGTATATTCTGCCCGCAACTTTGTTTGTATAGATATACTTGTCTTGATTAAATTTACCGTGTCAGAAAGTAACTCCGAATTCGTATCTCATACTTTGAACGAGACAATCTTGTATTTAAATATGTATGTAATTGGTTTCTCAACAAAGGCTACAAATACCTGCTATTCGACTAATGAATATTGATATTATATTATTATGTTTGGTTTTGGGTGAGAAAAATGATCTAACTAGGTCCCCGGGAAGCCTTGCATTGTAGGGCTATTTATATTTTTTATTTTCTTTTAAGTTTGAGCAGAGCTTTTGCTGCTTCTGATATCATTACTACATTGACATTACTCTCTAGTTACTAGTATACAATATGCATCATACCTACCAGCATGATTATACAATAAACAGGGTGTAACAAAAGTAAGTGATAATATTTTAGGGTGTGTATGTGTCCCTTATACTATAGAGCTCACTGTGAAAGTAGCAGCGCTGAAGCGATTTTTTTGTTACAACCTGTATGTAGATTTATAGATAAAAATAGGGAATATGACGCGGACGCAATGGTCGGAGCAGAGGGCGAAATTAGCGCATAATCTGATTAAAATCCGACATGTTGCACCCGGCATAAGCCGCATAACAGAATATCGACAGAAACATTGTAAAACGTTTAACAAGCTAGCGTGAAAACGTTGTAAGGCTCGCAGTAATATATCCTATGACTAGACGTTCAGCGCGCCGTAATTTAGTAATTTCAAATACAAATTAGCCTACAAAAAATAGCCTATGATCCTTTACGTCGTATACTTTTTATCTGTGCCAAATTAAACAGAAAAATTGCTTGAGTAATTATGAGATAAGCCCTTTCAAATAATTTTCCCCGTTCTTTCCACATTTTCCTCTGTCTTAGCGTGATATTATATATAGCCTATAGCAGTGGCGTGGGGTGAAAAAAAATAAAGGTAAAGCCGGACCAAAAAACGGCTAACTCGTGAATAAGCAAAATTTCAATTCTTGTAAAAAAAACGTGCAATAAATTACATACCTGTATTAAGTGTGTTAGTTTACCTTTTCCATAACTACTAGGGTGCTTTGCTTGCATTGTGTGCGTTGCATGCAGTGTTAGTGTTGTTAGTATTCACCACCTTCACCATACATGACATCACTGGTATTATATGAACAGTGCATGTCGAGTATGATAAAAGTGGCTTTAAAAAAAGCCGTTTTAAGCACACGTCACTCACACTCACACACCAAAAATAAGTGAATCCTGACTTGCCAGTGTAGATGTTTGTTACTCAATCATGCAAAAACTGGATTTAGATGAAATTTTGCATGCATCCCATGTCAAACATGGAAAGGAACATAGGCTACCTGTCTGAAGTCCACGCAGACGAAATCGCGGGCAAAAGCTAGTAGCAAAGAAATATCAGCAGAAATACGTACCTAAATGTTTAATTTTGTTATTTGTCGTCTGTCGTCGTTATTTAATATTATTATAAAATATAATAGGTAATCCGTAAGACAACAGTCAATTTGTACTAATGCTGCCATTTCTCACCTAACCGTGTCACGACAAATTACAAAGTAAGTAAAACAAACCAACCTTTACGATGTAACAAACAAAAACACAACACAACACTTGGCAAGTAAAATTTCACTACTTTCGATTCTTTTAAACTGTATAATATTACAATCAAGCTAGCCCACTAACTTAATAAACAAAATTTTGCATATTACAATAATAACAGTACAAAATGAGTGCAAATTAGCGCGTAATATAATTGTTTATGTGAATTGAAATGACAGCACGCGCCGGTCGGCCGCTGCAATTAGCTCTGTTGTGATTGGACGAAATCTTTTAAAGCGAAACATGCGAAACTAAACCTTAACACATGACAAATAAAGACTAGGTAGGCTATGTGGGATCGGCTTGTTCGACAATATCGACGAGTCGTTTGCATGTAGTAGTAATGTGTATGTGTGCGTGAATTTCATACATTTCAAATGTTTGGATTCCCGATGTTTTGAGCGAGTTCCCCGGCCACCGCCGCCGCACACTATGTACGCGTTCTGAGTGCGATCGTAAAAACGGGTATGTGTGCGTTTGCGTGATTTTAAATACATGGCGAATTATTTTTATGAAATTGTAGGAAGCGGGGTAAGCTATAATTATTAATAATAAAAAATGTATATATTAAAATTGGCCAAGGTAAGCCGGTAGGAATCGTGTTCTATGGAGGCTTCGCCACTGGCCTATAGCCTTCTTTGATAAATGAGCTATCTAACACTGAAATAATTTTTCAAATCGGACCAGTTATAGTTCCTGATATTAGCGCGTTCAAACAAACAAACTCATCAGCTTTATAATATTAGTGCTACAAGACAAGTCTTATGTTGATACTTGATAGACGTGTGTCATATCATTCATGTCATGTTACCCCGTGACTCATGTTGTCCACCTAACGGCGCCACTGAGGAATGTGATAAGTAGGTAGGCTAGTTGTTAGTACTTACCTAAGACCTAGTTGTTAATAATCATGCTAGCTTTGCTAGTAGCTGAATGATACAAGGCTTGTTGTGTAGGGATTATATTTCAATTTACTTGGAATTAGAACTAATGAAAGAAGAGAAAGAGAATATAACCGTCCTCCCTTCTTTCGTGAATCAAAGATCTAAGAAAATAAGGACAGATAGCGGGAAGCTATGTGTGTAAGGTAAAAGCTTTTTTGAAGAAAATCAAAACTCGATCTAACGTATAACTATGTATTTAACTTTATCAAATGATCCATTCAAAACTGTATTTTTTATTTACTACACAAGAAGATACACTTTGCATATTTACCGCCAGAAAATGACACATAATGCATCGCATTATGTGTCATTTTCTGGCGGTATTGCCTCGCGTATTGTAACTTACCCTAATGACATCAACAATATGAACTGACCCTTCATCATTCACCACTTACCTTTCTAATGATTCACTTACTGGCTGTAAGTTGTAACACATTGTATGCAAACTCTGCTATTTAATTGTTGCCAGTGCTGGCACGCCCCCACGTGGGCTACTTGCCCACAGATTTCTCTGACGCTTGTCCATGTCGTAACATGAATAACTATCCATTGTAGAGCTTGCAAGGCCGTAATATACCTCCTTGTCTATTGTACCAGTAGCTTTCGTACTAGGTATGTACTTGTGAATTCTACCATTTTGTTTTGTACTGCTCTGGATGTACTAGTTTCTATCAGTAACTTGAATCTTCCTACTGCATTACCAGCTCATTAAACTATGGAATATTTGGGTAATGCTTTCGCATGTATGCGTCAGCTCGGCAAAACACCACATTTAGGTTGGGTTGCACCAACTTACTTTAACTATAACTTTAACTACAGTGCAAAATGTCAAATCTTTGGTTAAAGTTAAATAAGGCGTCCAAGGACGCCATATTTAACCATAACCGCTCATAAGTATATCTAAATTTTTCGTGAAAATTTACTATGTTTTACATGTTATATTTTTCCTGACGATTTTTACGGATAATTCAATTTTTTATACCCTCAATCCCGTTACCTGTAGCTTAAATAAAAAAATTAACGCAACAGACATCTGTGAATTTCTCCGGTCAAAGTTGAGGTTAAAGTTAAAGATAAAGGACGCCATATTTAACTATAACCATAACTTTAACCTTAACTTTAACCACGCCTCTGGTGCAACCCACCCTTAGTGTTTCGCCGAGTAAGTGAGGTGAAACGGCTTGAGGCTGGTGGGGATTTTTGGGATGAGTCGATAAGCATTTAAGTTTTCCCGTAGTTAGGTTATCGAATATCATTGAGTGTATACATTTGACATTACATAATTGGTACAGGAAGTAGGAATCTCAGGAAGGCAACTCACAACTCTTGCACTAGAGAAGTTAAACACGTTGGTTGTGAGTTGTGACTTGTGGCAAGTGTCAAATGTTTTTAGCGTAATATAAACATTTACCCTCGTCAAGCCGGTCCATTAATGCAGAAGCATGACTTTGTTGTTATTTATCCAAACCAAATATATAATTAGTGATCCCAACGCGGACGTATAAATAAGACAATGTCGATAAATTGTAAATAATAAATTGACTAAAAGGTCAAGCGTTGCACAAGGCTTCGGACCATATAGAACTAAATAATTCGGACATTCGGCTATGAATTATATGTTGATAGGCAGTTATAGACCGCAGGTATAAATTGGTACATGATTTGTATCACATGACGCCCGCAACTCCGTTAGACAGAATTTTGTTACTTCTTTTACATGTTGAATTTCTATGTCCTTTCCCAGGACTCAAAGTATCTCCATACCCAGCAAAATGGGTTCAGCATTTTGGGCATGAAGAACAAAAAGTTACAGACACACTTTCGCGTTTATAATATTAGTAAGAGTAGGTATTAAATTGGTACAAGATATATATTATATGTTGATAGGCAGTTATAGACCGCAGGTATAAATTGGTACAAGATATATATCACATTTCGTTAAGAGTTCCGCTGTAAGTTATGCTCTAAAAGTGACCTTTGGCTTCGACAATAAACAAGATCTTTTAATAAGTTTTAACCTATGGCGGATGTTATAGGCGTGAACTAGGCGTGAACCTTAAAATTGCTGAAACTGAAAGTATTACGCATTCGGGTTGGGACCCGGTTATGTAAAAAATATGTACGTTTTTGTAGAGACTTGAGAAAAATTTTATCCTGAAAAAATGTGTGGTTCCCGCGCATAAAACGAAACTGCGGACAAAATGTGTCCTGTAAAAGCACTACAGTATGGTTTACATTATTCCAATCCAGTGCTTGATTGTCACCCGTATGTACCTCTAAACCCGCTAATACACAGCATAGGGTCGCAGCTGGTTCCAATTTAATGACATCCCTAATGAAAATGAGACGTATAGGTGTTATGTCGTGGAGCCAATATAGCGACACCAATATCACTTTATTGACACCTAAGCCTCCGATATTGCTTGTACAATGTACAGCCAGCAAAATATTAAAAAGTATCCGTCAAAAGATGTAAAAGCATTTTACAATAAACTCTACAGCTACAGGATATAACAAAACAAGGTGATTATACTTAAGGGTGTGCAATGTGCATACCTCTTCTATGTAGAGTTCACTATGAAAGTAGCAGCGCTGAAAGAGTTACATTATTTTACTTTTTGTATGGCCCTACTTTTCATGACGCTGCTGGGGCGCCTGCCCATACAAATAAAAGAATTGCTCTTTCAGCGCTGCTACTATCACAGTAAACTTATGTTATAAGGAACATAATTTATTATACACGCCCTTCAGTATTATCATTTTGTTTATAACACCCTGCCTAGAAATATATTACGCAATACATATCCTAAATCCTAATTAGTCTGAAAGATCTTTGGTTTAAAAAAAAACCTTTTATTTGCTGTCGGTACAACCTGCTCGGGTCGATCGAATTCACCTCAGTCTCATGTGGGGCGGGCAATTTAATAGAAGCAATTTTAAAAAATACACAACTAAATTGGATATTACAAGGGCAAGGGTTAGTTCATAATTTTGTAGCATAATATTTCGTTAACGAGCAAAGCGGAGCAATATTTCGTAAACAAGTACGATATTGCTTGTACAGCTTGTTATTCCTCCATAAATATCTTATAATATTATGTACTATCGGAGAAGTTGATTCCTGGGCAGATGGAGGACCTAGCTAACAGTGAATTGACGTACGCCGACCACATGACGTAGGTCCGTCAACTGCCGAGGAATCAATTTCTTCGATGGTACGTTCGTTAAGCCTGAGAATAGGTTTTTATATACTTTTTATATTGATACTAGAAATTATTTATATGGCAAAACAATGTTTGCCGGGTCAGATAGTAGTCATATTACTAAAAACCCTTGAAATCCTGGATCTATCAGTTAATTCTAATGGGAATTAATATAATTAATAAGTTTGTAATAAAGTTAACCACCTGGGAATCTAAACCATTATTCATCTCAACATGTTTCATTTTCTAGGGTTACCACTTACTGGTAACTTGGTTACCATGGGGTTTCAGTAGACCCCGCGCCTGGGGTGTCCCACATACCCCGGAATGTCCCCAATCCGCCGGGTATGAATGTAAAAAAGGGATACGAATGATATTGGAATTTCTAAAACCTTCGAGGCTATTTTCAGCGCATAGCTCTTTTTGTATCCATTAGAAGGATAAAATGAATCACATTTTTGCTGAAATTTTCCAGTTACCGACTGATTTGCGAACCGTGTGCAAAGGGACAACCCTGAATTTCTCGTAGGGTCGCTACTTTTTTTTCAGAAACATTTCAATTGCATATGATATAGAAAAAAATCTACTTAAAATATTTTGGGCTTAAAGTCTAATGAAAACTACTTTAGCGGCATTGTGCATTTTTAGGACTAGTTAATAATGTAAACTCGCTTTAGGACACGTGACCTTATCGAATATTCATAAGGCGGAGGGAGTGTAGACTGTAGATTGTAGACAACACGAGGTAGATTAGTAAGTAACATCCTTCTTTCTGCCGCACCGCAAATGTGCCTGCTGAGTGCTGGCGTAGCATGGTCACAATAGAAACGGTTTCTTTGTACGGAAGAATAGACAAAATGACAGTTAGACAAGACAAAATGACTGTTGGACACTGGAAATCCGCCATTTTGTCGATAAAATCTGTCAGTATGTCGATTCTTTCCCATGTTTACTGTTTAATGCAGTGCAGGACTAGCATAAGACATATCTTATGCTAGTCCTGCTGCTCTACTGTTCTCTTGTGACTTCTGTCGGCACTCCCAGAGGTTTTTTTTTTAAATTTTAATATGAACTGACAAGTGGTAACCCTATACTCAGATCTCAGCACACTCTATCTTCCCGTATAACAAGTGCAGTCAACAGTTAGTGCTATACATCATAGTTGTTAGTCGTTAATCTCGCAGACCGGGAGCATAATGTAGTCTTATTAATATACTGTCCGCAACTTGCACTTACGGGCTTAATAGTCTGGATTAGATTCTCTAGAATCTAGATACATATTTTCCCTTCGTGATATAAGATACGTACTGTATATTTTTCCTTGACGGATGGGTTAGAAATGTCGCTTGACAGACTAGATACTGTGTTTTGTCTTTTTTCGGTACGTTAAAAAAGTTGCTTAATGCTTTAACAAACGACTTTTAACTTGCATGTAACATAGCACTAAATTTCAAACGTCTAATCGCGGCACAAAACTTAATATAAAATGTGTCAAAATCTGAACAATGGCCAAATCGTACAGATGATAAAATGTGGGCGGTGGCGTCCCGATATGCCATTGGTAGCAAAAATTCCCTAATATTTTAAGGCCTCGAAAAATATTAGAAATGTGTCTGCAAATAGCCACAAAAAAAAGATCAATATATTTTAGTTTCGTTATGTTCTGACAGCCGGCGATCATTCGCATTCGTTCTATTATTTGGGTAATACTCTATACTGCAGTCGCCAGAGGTTTTAACCTCCGAAAATTGTAATAGTGAATGGATTTTTGTTTTTGAGGTGTCATTTTCTTTTTTACACTATAACTTGCAAAGTTTACCAAAAATTTTTTTGTGCTTTTAATTTTTAGTTACTTAATTAAAAATTAATATTTCACCATATAAAACCGGTCCAGAAAAAAAAATTTTTCTTGTTCCTGTTATTTAATGACACTTATCCGATTGTTTACGTTGAAAATTAGCCAAATACACAATTTTTAAAAAAGAAAGTTTGCTTTGCTAAGCTAAATACAACTATAAGGTTTTTGCAAAGTTTTTAGAGATTAACGCTCGTCGTAACCAAGATAAAAGGGTATGGGTAGATGTAAGGGTTGTAACGAAAAGTGTGTTAAACTTACTTGTTGTGCGTATTTAATTTTTAGAGAAATGATAACTTTTAAGTACTTAAAAACGTTTAAATATCTCTAAAAATGTGTAAAATAGACCGAAAATATTTTTCTATATTTGTTGAGAATTTATTTAAGTGAGAGCTAAAACATTAAATGCATCGACAAATTAAAGACTTTTTCTAGCCTTTGAAATATATTTAAGCTTCCTAATTAAAGCCAGAAAAAAAATTGGGTGCTACAAATCTCACGTACATACTAAAGACGCATGCTGCGACCTATGTTTGGAAAATGCTTACCTGAATGCAAAAAATATCAGTTCTTAACCTAATTTTTTTTTCCTTTAAGTATGTTTTAGCAAATATAATTAATGAAAAAAAAAACAATTTTATTCTGTAAAAACCTAACCAAAAGAAATAAAATACAGATTTTCTTCGAAATATCCGTGAAAAGTTTGTGCTACATTTTCAGAAAATTTAATAAAGAGCTAAAAAGTTATACACATTAAGAAATAGAAGGCTTTGTTAAGCCTAAAAAATAATTTTAAACTTCCTATTCAAAACCAAAGAAAAATTTGAACGCCAATTACCTGGCGAGGCACACAACAAGCACATTTGGAGGTATGCTCATCTACATACAAAAATATTAATTTTAAATATAAATTATATATTTTTTCAACTTATTTTCTTTCTTTGGAATATAAGCAACGATACAAATCAAAAAAATAATGATATATTTTATTATTTTGCTATATATTTAAAAGAAAGAAATATGCAAATTTTCTTCAAAATTTTACAGTTTATGAGTTTACTTGAAGTGGAAGAGAATAATTTAAAAATCAAAAGCACAACTTTTCAATAGGTAAACTTTATTATTTGTGTTATCAGCTACACATTCCTTTTTTTCTTTTCAATTTTCATCCACTATTGCAAAAATCGGAGGTTTGCACGATTTTTACGCTCTGGGAACTCCACTTCTAGGAAAAATTGAAATAATTAGAAACGAGATCGCCGAATATACACTTGTAGGCTACACCGCAGTCGGGAAAAAGGTAGTTCTTAAGTCTAACCTCAAAATAATTGTTAACGTTATTAATTACTAGCTGTTGCCCGCGACTTCGTCCACGTGGACTTCAGTTTATAGCGCGCGGTGTCAACAAAATTGGTGTCAAATTTAAAAGCTTTTTAAAAACCTGGTACTACCCCTCAAATCAAAATACCCAAAACAGCTGTGCAGTGTGCACATAATATTTAATATTTTTAAATTAAACTTTTTTATACCAAATTTTAAAGCTTATTTAGCCCCCCATTACACAACTTTAGCTTTACCCATAAACTATTTAGTTTTTATCATTGGTATTTGGTAGGCTGTTGTTTCTGATATCTATGTTGGTAGGTGAGTTATTTAATAACGTGTATAACAATCGAAAGAATCAAAAATCTAACTGAACATGGTACTACCTCTTATAGAAATACGTATGAGCAAGCAATAGCGCGATCTAGGCGACTCTTGGCGCCATCTGTTATGAGTTTTTGGAACTAACTTAATTTGAAATTTTGAACAAATTTACGTATAAACACCCCTTTACAACCCCTTTTTCCAGTTAAAAAGTAGCCTATGTCCTTTTTCAGGCTTTAGACTATCTGTGTACAAAATTTCATTATAATCGGTTCAGTAGTTTTGGTGTGAAAGCGAGACAGACAGACAGACAGACAGAGATACTTTCGCATTTATAATATTAGTATAGATTGTAAAAAACCGTGGCTATTTAGACATAATTCTCAAACGGAATTATGTTTAGAGCATAAGAACAACCAAATCTAACTTTAGTTTATTTTGGGACATCAAAAATAAAAGTCGAGTCCAGCTCCTATACAAATTTGGCCATGATTCTTTCTGTGCCTCTTTATATTGACTAACTTTATCACAATGAATTTAAAAATTATAGATTTAAGATGGAACATCAACAAAGAAACCGTATATAATTTACATTAATTTTAAAATAATGAAACATGTAATTAATAACTCGTTATTTAACAAAACCGCCATCTTTGGCGGTCATCATCATCATCATCATTACAAAATATTTAAACTCTAAAAAATATTTTTTAGTATTTAAATACTTTGTAGTAAATTTACTATTTATTTATATATTTTTTAGTGTTTTACTCTATTTTTTAGTGTTTAAATATTTAGTAGTAAATTTACTAAAAAAAAATTAAAACAAAAAAAAATTGTTTAAATATTTTGAAGTAAATTTTTGTGTAGGAACCTAGGTAATTACTATCTTAAACTGAAAAATAACTCAAACATGTTAAATATTTTCGTATGCGAAAATGATTTTGGAATTACGTTTGTATGAGAAATTCCAAGGGTACCCGGCCCCTTAACTATTTCCGTGCTGCTATTTTCTACCTTCTACTTTGCTACTTCAAGTAAACCAAAACCACTCTAATAGGTCTCATAAAATATAGTGAATACATTAATAGATAATCCTCGAAACCGCTCAAGGGGTGGTCTAGTTTGAGTATCATTCATTTTACTCCGGGGTTTCCTGTGAAAGTTTGTATGATACTTACATACAAACTTTTACAGGATGTAAGTGATGCTTATATCGGTATAAAGGTCAGAGGAAAATAACTCAAAGCTAAAAGCACTGGTACACAGTAATTTTCTTTAAATATGTAAATGTCCTTGTGCCTAACAGAAATCCTTTTAAAATGCAAACCGTAAAAATAGGTTTAACTCAACCCAAATGTAAAAAAGGGAATGTGTGTTAAGTGAACCCGGCGAACAATCCTCGACGAATATTTTATGGAGCACCGAGAGCGGAACAGAAAAGTTTTATTTTGTTTCCGAACATAGAACAAAGCGGGTCCCAAGTAAACGATACTCGACCTGTTATTGTTGAAGTTACAATAAAACCGGCCAAGTGCGAAATGGTTCCACTATTGGTTCCGTAACTTAGTAGAACACCAGTTCTACTAAGTTACGGAACCAACCAATCTACCAAGATTTAAGTACTTAACAAATTTTTGAGTGATCTCTCTTATTAACCTTATTTTCAGACTCTTGTCCTAAAAGTTAAGGATCTACCATTCAGAACATCTGATATTAAGGGCCAGTTTTACCATTTCCTAGTTCCTGACAAGTTTCGGATAGGCTATCCATAATTTATCAGTTATCTGACAGATAGAGTGTGCCGTGTGGAGTATCTGTCAGATGAGTTAAGGACACTTATCAGGAAGTGGTGAAACAGGCCCTTTAAGACTTGTGTTATTGCCAAATTTCCGTAAACGAATGAACCTTCGGGACCCTTGTTCCTAGAAGTGAAGTCTATTTTATTATTGTTTTGGACATCACTAACTGGATCGTTCTCGTTGTCCCCAGGAGCTGAAGGAGAGCTTCAACTATGGGCTGTTCTGTCCTCCGGTCAACGGCAAGGCGGGCAAGTTCCTCGATGAGGAGCGCCGGCTCGGGGACTACCCCTTCAACGGCCCTGTAGGGTATCTTGAGGTGAGTGAAAGGAAACAAAGTGAACCTAAATTTTCCAGCACTGAGCTGCAGGCTGACTGCAGCTAAAACAACAGTTGGAAAATTTTGATTTATTTTTTTCATAAAACGTTGCAAGCGCTAAGCAACTTTCAGTTATTGAATTCTGATGCCTGACTCTTAACAAGAGGTTTCTCAAAATTCTTAAATTTAACATCACATTTGTTAACTTCACCAACTGTTAGGTAGATTTATAAATTATCATTCGTTTTTCTGACGCACGTTCTTTTCGCCGGGTATGTCCCCTAACCAGTGGGTCACTTGCTCATTTATTTTATCCCCAGCTGAAGTACAAGCGGCGCGTGTACAAGATGCTGAAGCTGGACGAGAAGACCCTGAAGGCGCTGCACTCGCGCGCCAACCTACGCCGCTTCATCGAGCACGTCACGCACGGACAGACCGACAAGATCACCAAGTCCTGCGCCAAGGGACTCGACCCTAACTTCCACTGCCAGGACACCGGCGGTTAGTATGTTTTACAACTACAGGGGGTTAGCCAAAATGTTTTCTATACGGTATACCTCTTCTTTATGGAATCTCCAATCCAAAATGAGTGGCATTTTGCAAAAATTGCAAATTCCACATTCATTGCAAAAATTGCAAAATTCCATTAGCCCAGTAGGTTTAGTTCAGCCTTGTATTATAGTCAGAATTTTTTTTGCATCTGTGTTTAGGGGTGGTCATGAAATTCAAAAACTCGACCAACCCCGACGTGTGCGTTAGCCGTTATATTGGTTTAAAGATCAAATCTTTTTTTAGACATATCTCCTTTATTTTTTATTTTTTTACGAAAATGATAAGAACTAAATTTGTTGTAAATTTAATTTTCTACATTTTGAGTTCTTATAATTTTAATTTTAAAATCAATACTTGTTTACGGATATAAATGCAAAAAACAAGTCAAAGTATAATTTCGCTTGTATGTCAATTATTATCGAATTTAGCAAAAATAATTGTAGAAACAAAGTTGTAGGTAGGATAGATCATTAAATTTCCTACAAATTTGATCCTAATGATTTTTTTTAGAAATCAATATTTAAGCTCCTACACCTATGGTAAATGTACCGGGACCCAAGCGACTGGATAAAACTGAATAATTCTGATCATGAATTAGACCTTTTAACAATTACGGCACAACCTACACCTGAATAATTATTAAAAAACGGCCAAGTGCGAGTCGGACTCGCTCATAAGGGTTCCGTACCTTTATAAGGCAAAGATAGACAAAAAATTGTGCTTTTTGTATGGGAACCCCCCCTAAATATTTATTTTATTTTAATTTTATTATTAATTATTAAAGTACAAATAGAATTAAATATTTTATGCATATTTTAATTGTCTTAGTGCTGCTATTTTTGATAAAAAGCAAAAAATGCCACTAAAATCCTGTTTGTTGTATGGGAGCCCCATCAAATATTAAATATAATATGTTTTTTGGTATTTGTAGTTATAGAGGGAAACAAAATACATAATATCTGAAAATTTCAAGTCTCTACCTATTACCGTTCTTGAAGCCTGGAGACAGACAGACGGACAGACAGCGAAGTCTTAATTTTAATTGTGGTTAATGTAAAGAGCTACAAGTTTATTTCTGTTTTTTTCTGTATTTGACAATAATCGAGATACAGGTCGAACAGGTCGAAATTATACTTTGACTTGTTTTAACTCTACTGGGGTACATACATATAGCAAAAATTATAAATGTGAAGAAAACTTGTTGGCCTTCTGTTAAAAGTAAAATTTCTCAACCTATAAACAAATGAAAGATGGACTATAACTTCTTATCCTCTTATCTTACCAAGCACATATTCCCGTCTAAATAATGTTTATCAATAGGAAAACGAATACGTAAATAGGTCGAAACTCATTGGAAAGTAATAACTCCGTAGATGTACATTTGAGCATAACATCGAGCACAAAAGGCTTGTGCAAAAACTACATCTACGTACGTTCGCAATCTCCATTCTCAGTCACGACTTGCAAACGCTCTAATAACCTGTACCTTCTCATTCATTTCGAACAAGATGTTATACATTCAGTAGCGGCTATTATGTGCCGATTTATCTTCTATTGTTTCATTACCGTGTACGAGGCAATATGATCTTAATACCCAATAGTATTGTTCGCTATTCTCCGAATATACCACGTTAATTATTGTGTATCAATCGAAGCGTTAAATCCGCGATAAATATTCATTATTCATGCCCAAAGTTATGGAATAATTAACGTACATAATGCTATACGAATCAATAACAAGTATGCTATCGAAATAAAATCGGTCTAAGAATAGTACCTGGGGGGACGCCATGAGAATATTGTTTTTTTCCCTGATTGCACTCAATACGCGTTCCTACATACGTAAGAATTTGCCGAGAAATGATTTCCTAGCCTCGATACAATTATAATCACCGTTGCCGATGAAACGTTATGTGAAAACGCCCGCCATGCATAACCAATTGGATCAGAAGCTTCGAGATGGTCTTGTCAATGTAAATACAGTGTATAAACATAACAAGTAAATGCTTGTTATTGTTCTTTTTTCTTTTCATGTTAAATAGATTAATTGGTAGCTATTTAGGTTTAAACACCAATTTTAGGTTGGCAGAATCTGAAAAATGTGTCTCTTAAAAACTTGTTAAGGGCGTTTATAAATTAAGTAAGACGAATTGAGGATGCTAGTACCAAAATATCAGCTCTTCATGATTCATCCAATCTTATGAACCGTTTTATTTTCCAGAAACACCACTAACGATCGCTGCCGGTCTAAAGTCACCATCGAAAGTATTGATATCCCTCGTGAACGGCGGAGCGCTGCTGGACTATAGAACTAAAGATGGAAGCACAGCGATGCATAGGGCCGTGGAAAAGAACTCTCTGGAAGCCGTCAAAACTCTTCTGGAGCTGGGCGCGTCACCGAACTACAAGGATGGGAAGGGGCTGACCCCTCTGTACCTGTCTGTTACCAATAAAACTGATCCATTACTGTGCGAAACCCTGCTTCATGATCACGCGACTATCGGAGCTACTGATTTGCAAGGGTGGCAGGAGGTGCACCAGGTAAACTGATGATTTCTAAGTATATTTATAAAGACCAAACCTTGTATACCATATTTTAAGCTGCGCGTGGCTGCGCGTCCATCGGAATCGGAGCGTACGGTGCGGACGGAGCGTCGTCATTTATAATTATAATAATTTGTCAGGCGCAGAAATTACGTTCCAGTGTTCGCAGTACCTACCATAGAAATTAGAAATCAATACAAAGAAACAAATCCGTCCGCTCCGTACGCTCCGATTCCGATGCGGTGGACGCGCATCTTTAACAATTAGTGCTCTGCTAGTAATTTACTTAGGCCTGTATGATATTGAGCTGATAATAAATTTATTATCTGATATTAGCAATGTTTGTCAGAAAGGATGTTATGAAGTACCTTTTTTCTAAGTATTAATTATGCGTACGTTGTTGACTACCGCTGTAAAGATATTTTAACAAGGTTACTTGAATCTAAACGATCATTCTCTTTTGTACGGAGAAAATATAAAGGCTTTACCTAATGGCTGGATTAGGTTGTCAAAAACATTAGAATCGGTCGTTACGCCCTTGGAACAAGTAACCAGAATGTGCGTCTACATTATGCTCGAGCTTCTGCCGATATAGATTTTAAAATAATCTTAAATAATCTTAAATTTACATTGATATAATATAATATCTTAAAAGAAGAATTCCTTAGCGGCTACAGTACAATCATTAACAGCGTCATTAAACCGTGTTTAAGAACGCTTAATATATCTTCATTCAAAGCAAGTGCAGTTTTTGTTTAATAATGTTCACTAAAAACTTAGTCCTATTAACTTTCTTTGGCTTCGATCTACTCAGCAAAAATGGATCTGAATATGTATGTAATGGCTTGATTGACAGACTTAGGGTCGATGCAGACCGCGACGCGATGCGTAGATGCATTTCTAAAGTATTGAATTGACTTTGCAAGACGTCTCACGCAATTGAAGTCTGTCAAATCGATACTTTAGAAATGCATCTACACATCGCGTTTCGGTCTGAGTTGACCGTAACCATGCTGCTCAACGTTTCCAGGCATGTCGCAACGGCCTCGTCCAACACCTGGACCACCTTCTCTTCTACGGGGCCGACATGAACAGCCGTAACGCGTCAGGCAACACACCTCTCCACGTGTGCGCTGTCAACGCGCAGGACTCCTGCGCTCGCCAGCTCCTATTCAGGGGATGTGACAAAGAGTCGCTCAATTTCGCCAACCAGACTCCTTACCAGGTATAAATCAAAGTTCGCTCTGCATTTCCTCTTGTGAGGAATGTGTTTGTACCAGACTACGGCCGCGTTGCAAAGACGGTTAGTCATTTTGACCCGTATGACAGTGCCTATACACTGAGTGTTACATGTACCATCAGAGAAGTTGATTCATGTCAGATTGCGGATCTGCGTAATTTGGTCGCTTTATGTCAAACCTAGCCGACAGATCGCGACTAATATTGAGTTGATATAATCCAACCAAATGACATGGGTCCGTCAACTGCCTGTGAATCAACTTCTTCGATGGTACTTGCGGTATATGATGTTCATCTGTTCTCTCGTAACTTCGAAACTAGTCAGACAAATCAGGTCGTTGGAAATCTCTTGATCGTCTTTAAACTTATTAGTAATTGTTAAGATTCAATACAATCAGTGCGCTGAGAGAGATCAGGCAAATAAAAGACTATTAAAAATCAATCTTTCTATAATTTTTTTTGTTTCTTTTTTAACAAATTATTTAATGCATTTCCAGGTGGCAGTAATAGCTGGAAACTTAGAATTAGCTGAAGTTATAAAGAGTTACAAATCCGAAGAAGTAGGTGAGTTTACATTTCGTGATTAAAGCATGATATTTATTATGTGTATTGTATTTTATGTATTTTACATAATAATCTAGACTATATTTATTTATGCAATAATATCCATACAAAACGACCAGGTAAATTGGGGTTCTAGGTACATATTAAACCGTCGCAAAATTAGACTTTATTGGTGTTACGTTAGCTTTGCTTAGTGTTATCTATATATACGGACAACTCTTCTTCATGTTCTACTGAAACCTTACATAAACTGTGGCTTTCGCATGTTACGAACATGTTATATTTTATAATAAGGCCTCGGGCATACTAGCGTAGCAAATGCAGCGTCAAGCGACCTGTGTGCTCGGGGCCGTATCGTTAGAAGTTAGGAGCATGTTCTCAAAACATCTAGATGTTTCTATTCCATTGCTTATCATAATGGTGATGGTTGTAAATCCGACGGCTGCAGGTATTTATGTATCAATATTTATTTATGTTATTTATATTTATTTATGTTTATTTTACTTTCATTCCGACAGTTATGGAGTCGCGGTGCTTTCTTATTCCCGACGTTTCGGCTTCTTACTGTCACGGGTAGTCAAGTAGCCGAAATAGGAATATCGAAAGTGCCTCTACAAAATCCATAAGTGCTTCTACAGGGTGTAACAAAACATAGCGATAATAAGCATATAAGTGTAAGTCATGAATTTGCCCATACAAAAGTTTTTAAGAAAGTTACTCTTTAACGCTGCTACTCTGACAGTGAACTCTATACAAGAGACAAAAACGCATCCTAAAATATTATCACTATGTTTTGTTACACCCTGTATAAACGATAACGATCGAAAACCTTTATTTTACTTACGTATGATTTATATTTATATTTGTTTTACGATTATTTGGTGTTATTTTGAATAAGTGCCGTTTCGTGGTCCGCCGCGCTACAATCCGCGGCGGCGGTCGGGCGCGTGGGGCGCCTGGGGCTGCGCGGGGGACCGGGGCTCGCTCGCGTCCTCCACGCGCATCCCCGCCGAGCTGGACGCTCTGCTGCGCGGCTGCGACCGCCCCTTCGACCGCCCCTTCTCCTCCGCCTCCTCGTCCATCGACAGCCAGGACGACGCCAGCATCATCACAGGTACACAACCATCACCATCGCATGTCTGGTCGCCTGTCATCCGCACTAGGGCTGCCTCCCGCATCACACCGCGTTTCACGGTTTTGGGCTGATAATGTTATGAGATGCGGTAGACAACCCTACTTCCTTCGTTATCGACCTGCACTATCTACCGTACCTTAGCAACATTAATGTCGCAAAGCACTGAGTTACGGTGGGCAACTCTTTCTTCCACTTGCACTGAACGCTAGACAACCTTAGTTTCTCCTTGCAACTGTTTGAGTAGGGGCAATTAAGCCACTTGGTGGGCTTCTAATAGGGACTTGTGTGCTCTGATTGAGACAAACTGTATCTTCTCGGAGTTGGAGCAAGTGTGTAGTCTGCATTCAATGTCACACTTGCCTCAATTGGTATAGATATAGTGGGCTAGTGTGTCCCAGTCAGGGCACTTATTAGAAGTTCCCCGATGGTTGGGGCAAGTGTGTGAAGTGTCACTTTTAAATTGGGGAAATTGTGACTTCGGGTAATTCGTTGCCTAAAGCAAGTGTAAACTGGTTGGGGCAAATGTGACGCCGGATGACCCATCATTGGGGAAAATGTGTCACCGGATGGTGTATATGGGGCAAGTGTGATACGGGGCGGGTTGTCCAGAATCGTCGGGCGTGGGCACGAGCACGTGCAGCACGGAGGCGTCCTCGATGGGGGCGACGGTGGTCTGCCTGCAGCCCTACGAGCCCACCGCCCACAACCATATCCGCCTCTGCCAGGGAGACATCATTGAAGGTAAGTTTGGATATTAAAATGTAATGTTATGGTTATTTGATATCTTAGACACACTGAGACGCGGCACTGCGGTTTTAGATAGTAAAACAAAATTGAACTATGTATTTCCTACTTTCCTTTTGGAATTACTGACCCTAAGTGTCTAAACACAGTAGGCTGAATTACGCCGACGTAAATTCCGCCGCGTTTACGCCGCGTATCAAACGCATACAAAATACGGACGGAACGCGACAGACGACACACTATGCCGAAATTCCGTCGCGAGCCGAATTTCCGTCGAGCCGAGTCGAGCGTAAAGTTCGGCAGCGATTCGGAGGTAATGTTTTGATAGCAACACACTACGCGACGGAATTATCAAAACCGAACATAGGAAATCCATCCTTAACTCTAAAGCGTTAATGCACACATTACATCTGAGAATTTTAAAAACTCACTTACGCGCACGTGTCGCAACGGAAATTACGCCGCGAAATTTCGACTCTTCGCGTAATTTATAGTGTGTCACATCAGACGTAACGTAAGCGACTGAACGTAATTTCGGCCACGTAAATTACGTCGGCGTAATTCAGCCTAGTGTGTTTAGACCCTAAGAGAATCAAACTATACATATAAAGCTGCGCAGCGCGGCATAGTTTTTGCAATGAAAAAAATATTTTCTGTTGTAATAAATAAAGTTTAACTGAAATACAGCACCACGCAGCCTCTCAGTGCGGACTGTAAACTGACCTGACTGACAATATTATTATAGAACAGTATTTTAGAACCAAAATAATTTAATCTAGGTCTATTTAATTACTGGCTAGTAGGTTAAGCACAGTCATTTTGTATTGTAACAACTAATACTCATGTCATTCCATCTTAACAATGTCGTTTTACTAATATAAGTATAGACGTCATATATACGAGTATTTGGAATTTTGTTAATGTTAAGCTGGTTATATTTTTAATTCGCAATTGGCGCTCAACACCTGGTCTCTTGTGCTACTAGGATAAACAGTGGTGACTATCTTATACAAAAACGACGCCTGGTGGCTTCTTAGTTTTAAAACTGTCTATAAGAATTTTCGTCGAAAAATCTAGTCTTTGCCGTGTCCAACAGACGTGCGGCGCTCAGAAGTCAGACTATAGTCATTAGCCGCTATCCCCAACCCGCGGCCCGCGGGCCGCATGCGGCCCGCCGGGACTTTATTTGTGGCCCGCGTTATGATAAACCATTTTAAAATTCCAATGAAATTCACGTCCACCGGCAAAATAATGTAAAGTCGTCGTGATAGTCGTGAAATTATTTCCACTTTTAAATCGTTAATTTTGAAGAATATTATTTTTTGGCCCTAAAAAATTTTTGTTGCGGCCCGCGACACTAAGACCAAAACATGTTTGTGGCCCGCGTGAAAAAAAGGTTGGGGACCACTGGTCTATAGCTACGAGCTGGAGCATAAAGAAGTGATAATACTTTAGGGTGTGCATGTGTCCTTTATATAGAGTTCACTGTCAAAGACTTACCTACTTCTGATTTTGTTATGAGAAGTACAGTGTACACCAACATCATGAATTGTCTGCTTTCCCAGTAATATACAAGGGGCACAAACTCCAAAGTATATTTATGTTATGTCCTGGGGCCGTACCACGAAACCGTTTTGGGACTCAAACGATCGAATCGGAATGCCTCGTCCTACTCTAACAAACGTAAAATGACGTTGGTAGAGTAGGATGCGCGCGTTTCGATTCGATCGTTTTGTTGTAGGCTTGTGCCGTTTGTGTCATAGCATAATATGTGTTCCAGTGTCGTCAGCGACGGACGACGGGCTGCTAGAGGGCGTGGTGCGGGGGACGGGCGCGGCGGGGCTGTTCCCCGCGCGCTGCGTGCACGAAGTGCGCATGCGCCAGAACCAACAACATCAGGTAATAATAATACTACACTAAAATGAAATAAAATAAAAAACATAAAACGCAGAGTGCACTTCCAAAAAACTTATGGTACGGCCAGATTTGCAATATGAAATATCTGTAAGTTACCCACTGTAAGTTACTGTCTAATGTTATACCTAGGAATAATAGTGATGTCCTCTTAATTTCATTTTTCATATAAATTTAATAATGCATTAGTTTATACTTGCCTAACATTAGGCAAACTGAACTTTAAACATTTCGATTTGTTAAAATTTCATAATAATAAAGACGTGTTCAGACGAGCGAGTTTTATGTACGTTCGGTATCAGCTCGTGTGTTTTCCCAAACGAGCGCCTGAACGCGCCATAAGCATTAAACCATTGTACCATCTTTGAGAGAGCACTATTTACCTTGTCGTAATTATTATTTATTTTGTCGTCGCTTCAAATTAAAAATTAGTAAAGTGTCAGCAGCTAAAAGTACTATCTTATGAGTTATACTTATCTTTAACTAGATAAAGTGTGTCATTTATGAAGATAAGAAAAAGGAAGAGGTCGAAAATAAATCCTTGTGGTACACCTAGCTTTGATATTTTACTCCCATTAGACCTTTTAGAATTAACTTCTACTCACTGCGTTCTATTTGGTATAAGCTTAACAGTTTTAAGCACTTGCCCCTTATACCCTAGGCCTAGCGGTACAATTTTCTGACTCATGTAGCATGTTCGACACAGTCAAATGCTTTGAATAGATTGCAAAAGATACCGAGTGCCTCCCGTGACCCCATCCAAGCTTCAAATATACTAAACAGAAGACTGATGCCTGCATCTGTTGCGGACTAATCTGATTGATTAATTTATTGATTGATTGACCAACTCCAGGTGGTTCCGGGTGGGCAGTCGCGCGTGGCCGGCCGTCGCGAGATGGCGCTCAGCAAAACATACTCCGCTACCGCTCCGAGAATTAAAAAGACGTGAGTATTCTCAGTATTTGAAGCTGGACCCAAATATTTGGTCTTCCTTTTATTGGCACCTTAGATTTCTGTTTCAAAATAATGGGAATGCCGATAAGATTTTCTGTAGAACGAACTGTTAAAGTGCCAATTTTACCACAACAACAACAACATTTTTTTATGAAGGTCAACTCGGTGCCCAGGCCCTTTTACTTTTTTTATTAAATGGTATTCTAGATATTTTTGATACTATAAGACTAGTCTGCTAAAGATTCCTTCTAACCTAACCATTCCATGATTTCAGATACGACAACAACGAGGTAACAGAGTCGCTGTGCGACGGGCGGCGCACCGTGGTGTTACACCGCGCGCGCCGGGGCTTCGGTTTCGTGCTGCGAGGGGCGAAGGCCGCGTCGCCGCTCATGGAGCTTCGCCCCTCGGAGCGATGCCCCGCGCTCCAGTATCTAGATGACGTCGACGCCGGCGGAGTCGCCGATCGGGCTGGTCTGAGGAAAGGCGACTTCTTGTTGGCGGTTAGTTTGCTAGCGATATTCTCGCAAGTTATTGTAAATTTAACAGGCACTTTTCGGGCCTTTTTCCCGCCCTGCGTGCTATGCCCTGCGGACCAGATCCGCGTGAGGGCGATAACAAGCATGGCAAGAAAAGCGCCTAAAGGTCAATGACCGCTGGTGCCACATTAATCTATTTTGGCTTTAGTGAAGACCGTGATTTTATCCGCAGATCAACGGCGAGGACGTGTCGGCGGCGTCGCACGAGCACGTGGTGGAGCTGATCCGCAGCTCCGGCGCGCTCGTCTCCATGACCGTCGTGTCGCTTAACGCCGGTCAGTATCACACGCGGCGACGTCCCCAGGCGAGGACGTGTCGGCGGCGTCGCACGAGCACGTGGTGGAGCTGATCCGCAGCTCCGGCGCGCTCGTCTCCATGACCGTCGTGTCGCTCAACGCCGGTCAGTTTCACACGCGGCGACGTCCCCAGGCGAGGACGTGTTTGCGGCGTCGCACGAGCACGTGGTGGAGCTGATCCGCAGCTCCGGCGCGCTCGTCTCCATGACCGTCGTGTCGCTCAACGCCGGTCAGTATCACATGCGGTGACGTCCCCAGGCGAGGATGTGTCGGCGGCGTCGCACGAGCACGTGGTGGAGCTGATCCGCAGCTCCGGCGTGCTCGTCTCCATGACCGTCGTGTCGCTCAACGCCGGTCAGTATCACACGCGGCGACGTCCCCAGGCGAGGACGTGTCGGCGGCGTCGCACGAGCACGTGGTGGAGCTGATCCGCAGCTCCGGCGCGCTCGTCTCCATGACCGTCGTGTCGCTCAACGCCGGTCAGTATCACACGCGGCGACGTCCCCAGGCGAGGACGTGTCGGCGGCGTCGCACGAGCACGTGGTGGAACGGATCCGCAGCTCCGGCGCGCTCGTCTCCATGACCGTCGTGTCGCTCAACGCCGGTCAGTATCACACGCGGCGACGTCCCCAGGCGAGGACGTGTCGGCGGCGTCGCACGAGCACGTGGTGGAGCTGATCCGAAGCTCCGGCGCGCTCGTCTCCATGACCGTCGTGTCGCTCAACGCCGGTCAGTATCACACGCGGCGACGTCCCCAGGCGAGGACGCGTCGGTGGCGTCGCACGAGCACGTGGTGGAGCTGATCCGCAGCTCCGGCGCGCTCGTCTCCATGACCGTCGTGTCGCTCAACGCCGGTCAGTATCACACGCGGCGACGTCCCCAGGCGAGGACGTGTCGGCGGCGTCGCACGAGCACGTGGTGGAGCTGATCCGCAGCTCCAGCGCGCTCGTCTCCATGACCGTCGTGTCGCTCAACGCCGGTCAGTATCACACGCGGCGACGTCCCCAGGCGAGGACGTGTCGGCGGCGTCGCACGAGCACGTGGTGGAGCTGATCCGCTGCTCTGGCGCGCTCGTCTCCATGACCGTCGTGTCGCTCAACGCCGGTCAGTATCACACGCGGCGACGTCCCCAGGCGAGGACGCGTCGGCGGCGTCGCACGAGCACGTGGTGGAGCTGATCCGCAGCTCCGGCGCGCTCGTCTCCATGACCGTCGTGTCGCTCAACGCCGGTCAGTATCACACGCGGTGACGTCCCCAGGCGAGGACGCGTCGGCGGCGTCGCACGAGCACGTGGTGGAGCTGATCCGCAGCTCCGGCGCGCTCGTCTCCATGACCGTCGTGTCGCTCAACGCCGGTCAGTATCACACGCGGCGACGTCCCCAGGTGAGGACGCGTCGGCGGCGTCGCACGAGCACGTGGTCGCACACAGCGACAACGTTGTCCGCAGGCCGAAGAGTCGGCTGCATTAATACTAAATAGTTTTTAGTGTAGGACCTTATTACGCGACACTACGCTACAGCAGAGCTACGCAATACGTCACGGATTCTTCGTATGAAATCAGATTTATCCTGACACCTCAACAACACGTTCTAATAATATTAGCTGCTAAATATTACAATGATGTGTGATTACAGGAGCCCTGGAGGGTCAGTGCAGCGTGCCGGCGAGCAAGTCACAGGGCCAGCTGGCGAGTGGCCGGCCCTACGCCGCCACGCTGCCGAGGAAAGCCGCTGGCGGTTAGTTTGTCTTATTTTCATAATATTTTTTTCATTACTTTTCTTTTATGATGCCGCACCGCTTCACTTTTGGTGAAAGCTGACCCTGATGAACTTGCACTTCAACTGCAATAAGCGTAAATTAAAAATACGTGTACACTCGGGGACTGCCTCGGTAAAGCTATGAGGCATTTTCTTATCTTTTTAATTTGATCGTCAAACAGTTTCCATTTTAGCAACTAGATGGCGTATGGGTAGACAACTATCCGTAATACCAGAGAATACCATCAATAATTGCTACAAAACTGGGCAAAAGAATGTAAAACTTGATACATTTCAATTTGAAAAAGACGCAATAATATTCCAATGAGTAGGATAATAGAGTTAGTATAACGATGTTTTAGTTAAAACTCACGGAAGAAATAGCCCTATTTACCGATATTCACACCAAATGTCACAGGAAATATACGTTTTGGTTTTGACAACATCTGCACTTGTGCAAGATAACGGATATTTAATGGCTAATATTTTACCAATAATGAACATCAAAAACCCAAATAACACAATTTGGGAAAAAATAATAAAAACCACACCAACAATAAAAAGTTGAAGAAGTTTGAAAGTGACATGCTCGCCAAAACTCTCTTTCAGTTGTCAGTTTTTTAGTTTGACAATTTGCGAGTTCCTAAACTGTTAGTATACTGGCCTAATCGCTTAAGGTACAATTCCGTGCATCGCGATCGATCGCGGTCGCGCACGACCTACGACTGTCGTCGGCCGCTCGCGACCATAGTCAGCGTATGAAAATGTATGGCACCGCTTCCGAGGCCCGCGACTGACGCGCGCGGCCTACGACTGTCGTAAGCCGCGCGCGACCGTGCCATATAACTTTGACACGGTCGCGCGGGGCCTACGACAGACGCGCGCGACCGACGACAGTCGTAGGCCCCGCGCGACCGTGTCAAAGTTATATGGCACGATCGCGCGCGGCTTACGACAGTCGTAGGCCGCGCGCGTCAGTCGCGGGCCTCGGAAGCGGTGCCATACATTTTCATACGCTGACTATGGTCGTGAGCGGCCGACGCCAGTCGTAGGTCGTGCGCGACCGCGATCAATGGCGATGCACGGAATTGTACCTTTAGGCCAATGATCGCTTAGGCGTATGCTCTTCGTGACTTGACAGTACACTGATATTTTTTGGAAACACAGACCATATTATGTAGTCAGTGATGCCAACCTGCAGATAATTTCAGATCGGTGGGGAACCAATAGAAAATCTAGAAGTGTCTATCGTCGCGCCGTCTGGTGGAGATTAAAAATAAGAAAACATCCCATTGCATAGCGTTTTTATCAACTAATGCAATTGGGTGAATCTACTCAAAATGTTATTTTAGGCCAAAAATTATGTTTTTTAAAAACCCTTAAATATTGCTCTGAATATTTCTGGTGTTAAAAGGCACTGAAATAGAATTCCCTTTCTGTAAGAGTCACGAAAAAAAATTAAATAATTTAAGAGATATTTAATATTAAGTAAAAACTGTTGTTCATGACAATGACGACATTTGTGGAAAATGACGTGTTTACTTAGAATAATGACAATTTGTTGAGAATAATGATTATTTTAAAAACGCCTCCGTGGTCCAGTGGTTAAGAGCGTGGCTCTTGACTCAGAGGTCGTGGGTTCGATTCCCGCGTTGGAAACATATTGTTAATTGTTATTTCCAAGTTTGGTTAGGACATTGCAAGCTGATCACCTGATTGTCTGACACTCATAACAGGAAAATAAGGTCTGACAAGTAAGATGATCCATGCATCGGATCACGGATGGGCATGTAAAAGTCGGTCCTGCGCCTTATCTCTCGCCAGTCGTGTCGGTCGTCCGTCCCACTGGGTTATGAGAGTTAAAAGGAATAGAGAGTGCTCATGTGTACTGCGCACACACTTGGGCGCTATAAAATAACTCCTGCGTAACTTGCCTGGTTTCAATAAAACCAGCCACCGTCACCGAAACCGGTGTGGAGGTTATTATTATTATTATAAGTAAAAAATAGGATTTTCAATAAAACTTGTATGTTAGTAAAAGTATTGATTTATTATAAAAATTAGGGGTGGGCCGAAATTCGTTTTATATTCGGTTTAACCGAACTTCGGCAGCTTGAACCGAACTTCGTCATTCGGCCGAATTTCGGTTAAAATGCCGAACATTCTGCACTAAATATAGTTGCCAAATTAATGAAAAAAACATCACACTATATTTATGTCATTCATAGTCATTTATTTGAATCAGAAAAAGTAACCATACGTGATAAACAAAAAGCTTAAATTGGTATTTTTAACTACCAGTCTCAAAAATCTTTGGTTACGGTACTTAATCAAACAAAACATAAAATTAAACCGCTCTTCTTACTAACCAAACCAACCCTAGAAATCTTTCTTTAAGTAAGAAAGATTTCTAGGGTTGGTTTGGTTAGTAAAAAAAAAAAATTGAATTTGAGGTTGGCAACCCTAGATTAAGTATCTAGGGTTGCCAACCTCAAATTCAATTTTTTTTTTTTTGAGGTTGAATTTCGACCATTGGGAGATCTATAGTAAGGGTGAAGCCAAACGAGCATAATTTGTGAGTTGTGAGTCGCAACTCGCAGAATTTCTGTCGCGTAAATATCTTTTCATACAAATCATGACTCACAAAATTACGCTCCTCGTGTGAATCAAACAGGACTTTTGTATGAAATTTCTGCCAGCCGAAATTCTGCGACTCACAAGTCACAACTCACAAATTACGCTCGTTTGGCTTCACCCTAAAAAGACCCTAAATAAAGGATATCATCAAGTGGCACGTTGCGCCTCTGTTTTGAAACAGCATGGCAGCGCGGCAACGCAATTACTTGCGAGTAGCGTAAAAATTTGAGAAGAGGCGCGTGAATTTTAAAATTAAAAAACCCAGGACAACCCAGGACGTTGCTTAAAAACTATTGAGGACGTCCCAGGACACTACAAAAACTAGGACATGTCCTGGGAAAACAGGACGGTTGGCAACCCTAACTTAATCAAAAAACAAAATTTTACTGCCCTTCTCAACAAGTCTTAGAAATCTCTCTTACTTAATCAAAAAACAAAAATTAAACTACTTTTCTTAACAATAATAACCAACCATTAGAAATCTCTCTTACCTAGTCAGACTCAATACACACAATGAAACTGTAAGATCTTAATAATGAGTTTTAGAAATCTTTGCATAGGTAGGTACTTAACTTAATAAAAATACTAAATTATATTGGTCACCTTAATCCTTCGATCGAATTCGAATCCCCGATCGAAGGATTAATAGTTGGCCCCGCGGGGAAACGCGGAGTGCGGGCGGGGCCACAGATTAATATATGTAGCAAGCTAGGCGGGGCACAGCTAGCAATATTTGCAGCAAGTGCGTAAACACTAAACAAGTCACTACTCACAACACGAAAAAGCGCGGCGAAATTGAACCGAATTTCGGCCGAACTTCGGCCGAATTTTTCATTTTTACCGAATGTTCGGCCGAAGTTCGTATTCGGTTCAAATCACATTCGGCCCATCCTTAATAAAAATGTATTCCTTAAAATATAGCTAATACCAAAACCTACCTTTAAAAAAATATATTCTACCTTTTCGAGTCACCTGCAATAAAAAATGTAAGTACACCTGTTAAATAATAATTCTGTTATTTATTATTTCTCAAATAATATTTTATAACCAAACGTTCCGCGCGGCTTCGCTCGCGTAAATTAGATATTTCACAGACAAATTAGTCCACAAAAAATAGCGTATGATCCTTCACGTGGTTAATTTCTTAATTCTTATCAGTTATCTGTACCAAATAACAGAAAAATTGCTCCAGTAGCTCGTGAGATAAGCCCTTTCACATAATTTCCCCCGTTTTTTCCATATTTTCCTCTATTTCTTAGCTCTTATTAGTCTTAGCATGAAAAATTATAGCTTATAGCCTTCCTCGATAAATGGGCTATCTAACACTGAAAGAATTTTTCAAATCGGACCAGTAGTTCCTGAGATTAGTGTGTTCAAATAAGCCCTCTTTCAAATAATTTCCCCCCGTTTTTTCCACATTTTCCTCTATTTCTTGGCTCCTATTATTCTTGGCGTGATAAAATATTCCTTATAGCCTTCCTCGATAAATGGGCTATCTGACACTGAAATAATTTTTTAAATCGGACCAGTAGTACCTGAGATTAGCGCGTTCAAATAAGCCCTTTCAAATAATTTCAAATAATTCCACATTTTTCTCTATTTCTTAGCTCCTATTATTCTTAGCGTGATAAAATATTGCCTATAGCCTTCCTCGATAAATGGGCTATCTAACACTGAAATAGTTTTTCAAATCGGACCAGTAGTTCCTGAGATTAGCGTGTTCAAACATACAACCTCTCCTGCTTTATAATATTTCAGTATAGATAAAATTTTTACTACTTTTCTTACTATTCTACTACTACTTTTCGAAAAGGTGTCAAATAATTACCTAATTGCTCCTAATTGTAATATCGACATTGCATCGATTCGATATATTTATCCCTGTTTTCCAGAAATACAGTAACAGATTTGGTCATTATTCTGAATGATCGTCATTATGCTTTTAGGGCTATTCTGGAAAATGACGTTCATGAAAATGACGGATTCACTAAATTCTTTTAATAATTAAGTATTGATATAAAGAAAACTAAGAAAATTATTAAGAACTTAGAAATGTTGCGGGCCTTTATAACTTGGTATAAAAAAAGTAGTGAAAAACAGACAAATGTTGGCACACATCGAGAAAGGTAAATGACGTCTTATTTGGAAATTTTTGTAGAATGTATTTCAAAGACTCACCTGCATAAAACGAAGACCTCTATCCACACCAAAGCACTGCGATCAAATAAAGTGAGCCAGCAGATTTTATCGCAAAATAGGTTTCAACCCGTCACGTAGAGTATATCGGCAAGGAATTCAAAACAAACAATGCGCAAGACAATGACGCAAATTTTATGAACATTTTAAAAATAGAATTTTTTAGTTATTTAATGTAAGTTGATGTGTTATTTGTTGGTGTCGAATAGTTTATTAGTTCTTTATCTTCAAATTAACATTAAGTTTTTAATCCTTTCTAGCTCATTTTTTTTTATAAATAATAAATTGTAAGCGGCAGTACCGAAACGACACGCAAAAATTTCACAATTTGGTACTTTTTTTTATAATAACTTTTGAAATATTAACTCTACTTTAAAATAGTTTGAGCAGCATTTTCGTAAGTTAATTAGACATTGAAATGTGTAATGTTACATCAAATTTACGAAGGCGTTTTGGACCCAACTTCAAAGACATGAATTTTGTCTCTCTCAAATACGAGTATTCGCCCAATTATGATTCGCATACTCACTAACACCGTGTCGAAGTCTAGCAACGCCGCACGGACCGCGGCGTGGCGTTGCCGCACCGCTGTGCCGGTCGAAGTGAGTGGTGTTAGGTTTTTTCGTTACGGAATTTCTTGATTCGGTCGCTGCGCTCAAAGCCCACGATAAATCCTATGCAATTGCTTAAAAATTACAAAAAGCAGACACGTTCTAGAATCTAGATTCTAGAATATAATTTAGATAATCTAAAACTTATTAAACTAGTAAAATAAGTAAACTATAAAACAGGTCATGTAGTATATGTAACAATATATTTTATACTGTATCATGTAACAGGGCGGAGTCCTGCGCCCGCGCCGCCACGTCGCGACCCGCGCACCACGTTGAGCGTCGGCCGCGCGCGCGCCAAGTCCATGGTAGCTGGACTAGGTGGGTGGCACCTTTATTTATTTAACCGTCTGTTGCACATACAAATTATTCACAGAAAATATACATAGAAAGAAAGACACAACAGGTTACTATTTACTCGATTACGGAGAATGGTAGGGTATGATTTTGGCAGTGTATGAATGTAAGTTTGTTCCATAGCGTAGTCAATTTGGGCCCCAGGGCTGCATATATTTTTTGATATAGCGGAAGCTACGAATATCAAAGAATTAGAATCATAGGCAGACTAATGTTGACTTAATATAATGCAACCAAACAGCATAGGTGATAGGTCTATGTGGCTTCATAGGGCTGCCCATGAAGCCATTTCCTATGCTACAAAACCTTAAAGACTTGCAAAGAAAGTTTAGCGAAGGTGCAATCGGCTATTGCTCTTTTGTTTCGCTGGCGAACTTATAGTCCCTTTTTTGTTTTCTCATTCTTGTTTGTGTCGAGGCTAGCCGCTAGAGGCTTTTACAGGCTTTTAGGCCATTATTGTTTTTTTTAAATAACATTGTCTTCTTCTTCATTATAAGTGCTGATGGTACATTGTATATTGAACAGAGAACGGTGGTGAGAAGGAGGAGAACTGTGAGCCGCTCAGCGTTGCCGGCAAATCGTCGTCAGCGGAGTCCGTGCAGCTGCACGCCGGCAGTAACAGTGAGTTTGTTTGTTATAACTACTGAAACGATTTTGATGAGACTGAAACATGATTTCACAATACATCAAAGACTAAGGGCTGGCTTACACGTATTAAGTAGATAAGTAGTAACTAAATTTTAACTTAATTTGAAGTGCCTGCCGGAAATGTGTCAAGTGACAAGCCCCGCCTGCCAACCTTACAGAAAATTGTCAAAATTCTAATTTCCTTGTTTAGTACTTAACTAAATTTTAACTTACTACTTGCTACTAAATTTTGTGTTTACATGCAATAAATAACTTAAAATTAAGTCAAAATTTAGTTAACTACTTATCTACTTAATACGTGTAAACCAGCCATAAGGGTCAATTCAAACCGCAACGCGAAGCGTATGGATCCATGTGTATGGATTTGACAGACTTCAACTGCGTGAGACGTCATGCAAGTCTGTCAATTCAATGATACAATATGATATTATGGACGCTTGTATAGTGAAAAATCCTCGTGATGAAACCCGCACACCCTGATCCCAGACGTATTGACATGACCAGTCGAACCATTGCGATGCAAAGGCCTTTCTATTTTTAAGTTTAAACTATTTTTCATTGTACGGTGTGCCTATATTACGTTAACTCACACTCTGTACAATAGGCTTGATGACTATTTTTTTTTCTTATTGGTGATTGAAAGACCCTTA
This sequence comes from Polyommatus iphigenia, assembly GCA_963422495.1. NCBI lineage: Eukaryota > Metazoa > Arthropoda > Insecta > Lepidoptera > Lycaenidae > Polyommatus > Polyommatus iphigenia. The sequence goes on from OY730189.1 coordinate 3,365,987, forward strand.
AAAAATAAAAACATCGCTGAAAGAATGACTCTGATAGCTTAAAAATTCACAAAGATATGACAATTCAAACATCTCATAAAATAGACCTGCCCGAAACGCTCCATACAAATTGCTACGAAAGACTGACGTCACTCTTTCGTAGTTTGTACGGATCGGGAGAGAACTTTATTCGATAGGTATATTAAGTATTGCGTTTATGAAAGTGGTTTCATAACAAAAGTTGCTTTTAATTGCATAAGTTATCGAATGGTATACAAATATTAAGAAATTTTATTGAAAAAGAAATCGACTTGATTATCCAACTTTGAAGGCGCATAAAAAAAATACAAATGCTATCGAGCTGAAATTTTGGGAACACTTATTTTTTACCGTGATTTCTTTATTTTATTAACAAAATTCGCTAATCTTTGACCTTGTCATCATCCCTATTACAGCGAGTACGCCAGTGGCGGCGCGCACGGCGTCGGTGCGTGCGCGGCCGGCGTCGGGGCGCGTCACCGCCGCAGAGCTGGAGGAGCTGTTCGCGAGACAGGCGGGCGCTGACACCACGTAAGTTGATGTTTTCTATGCTTTTTCGTTTTTTATGAAACTTAAAAGAGGGTTGTGGCGTTAGCCAGAATTAGCCTCACAATCCTGCATCGCGCTATCGAAGTTTCGGAGATCAGCAAGATATACACAGATGTAACAAAACTGAGTGATAATACTTTATGGTGTGTAAGTGTCCCTTATATAGAGTTCACTGTGAAAGTAGCAGCGCTGAAAGAGCTTTTTTGTAATTTGTATGAGCAAGCGCCTGCACGTCATGAATTTTTCCATACAAAGGTGAAAAAAGTTACTCTTTCAGCGCTGGTACTTTCACAGTGAACTTTATAATATAGGCAGGCCTGTCCCACTCGCGCGTATAGGCATCGAACTGTAAGTACCACCCGCGGGTGGCAAATTAGTAGGTACTCACAAGCGAGCGGTGACGCACGCGCAAGATTTTTCGTCGTGTATCTACTGTATACTGATCATAGAGGAATTTAATACAATATAATACTGATTTAACCGCTGTGACAAAATCGTTATAAATCTTATAAAAATGAACAATTAAAAAAGCCAATGAAATATGTACAGGCTATTATATTTGAATAAGGTATTTAAATACAAATAGTAGATAAAACTATACAAACATAGCAAATAAACCAATTTCATACAAAGAAACACACAAACTACACAGAAATAAACACAAGTTACTATGTTTAAATTGTAAAAGTTTCCTGCAATATTATAATCCAATATAGAACTACTATGAAATATAGGTTGTTTTACTGAAATTTGATATTACTATAAAAAGGTTTGCTATTCATACCAATGGTAGTTTAAAAAAATATTTGGTTTTCTAAAAGGCGAAAACCTTCATTTCTTAAGAAAAGGTACGCGTTATGCGATAGAAAGAGAGCGCACTTGTAGGTAAATTTATCCGTAGGCAATTTAGCATTGCGCGTCGGAATTTCAACTTTATAGTATCGTAGCTTGCGTCGTTATTTCTTTAAACGGGTTTCGGGAGTGAGGAATCTGTTGTCAAACTAATATGTATTCTGTGATATAGGGGACCCATACACAACCTAAAGTAATATTACTTATGTTAGTACCCGGTATAACGTCTGAATTTATGACGTCAGGGGGCTTTGGCCTCGGCATGTTATCTCGCTAGGTCGGAAGATCTTCCTTTTCAGCCGCCACTCACATCGTTAAAGGGTAAATGAGCGATCACCTGATGAAAAGCGACTGTCGACTCTCATGGACGCCCTCGGCAGTTACAATCAGTTCTTAAAGCTGTACAGGTTCCATTACGACCTTCAAGCAAAACAAGAAAGCTTCATACGAAAGAAATCAATAAAAAATCTACATTACATATAGAATCGTTCCAAAATTTTGTTTATATCTCTCATATCAAGTAACTATACCAACGGACAATGATAAAATACAATCTTACAACATCTGTACATATTGTGACTATTAAATATTGGGAGAATATTAAATAGTCACACTATGTACAGATACTATGTACAGATAACTGTGACTGTATTCCAGTGGCGGCGCTATGATGACGCGCTCCGCGTTCACGGGGGGCGGGGCGTCGCCGGCCGCGTCGCCCGCCCGCCAGCCGCGACGAGTGTACGCCTCTGTTGCCGACATGAAACGTTGCCGCGGGAAGGTACGACGCTTCATATCAAATCAAATCAAAATATTTTTATTCGGAGTAATTTTTTAATACAAATATTTCCGAACGTTGATACTACGGTGCCTACCACCGGTTCGGGAACTAACCCGCCGAGAAGAACCGGCGTAAGAAACTCGCACGGGGCCATCTTCTAAAAATCTAATCTACTAAAAAGATGGAAAATTACAATTTAAAACATACAGTACAACACGGTCAGTGGTCACATTAACCTGACGCACCACTGGAATGCTTCCTAATAATTTTATGCTACCTATACTAATATTATAAATGCGACAGTGTCTATCTGCCTGTCTATATGTTTTATTGTGAAGAGGTTTAACCTTCAGTAACATCGTTGTCGCGAGTGTATTAGTGTGTATATTAGAGTGTGTTTTCTTTTGAAAACCTTAAAAGTTTCATTAAAATCATTGCAAAAATCACCTTAAACTAGTAGTTAGAACAAAGTAGATCCAGAATAATGCCTTCAATCACTTTGTTTAAATCAACACGTGTGACGATAGGCATTAGGTACTAATAATCCTATGACATTTCGCAGGCGCCACCGCCGCCGGGCGGGTCGCTGCGGCGCGAGTTCCACAGCACGCCCGACCTGGCCGCCGAGCTCGCCGCGCGCCCGCCACGAACACGCTCCAGCGAGGACGTGCACGGTCTGTACACTTCTTACTCTTTTTATTTTATTTTAATCTTAAAAGTTATTGATTCATGCAAATTACAGCTGCAGATTTAGTAGAACTTAACTGTTTTAATATGCCAGACAAAGGCAATCAGAGTTTGTATCGCAGTGTAAATATTAAGAGGCTGTTGTGTCAATTGTTTAATAATATGGATATCTTTTATGTGAAAACGTATTTTTTTTGTAATTTTCTCAGATTGTATTCTAGCTCTAATCATTATTAAACTTTTTGGTTTTTTAAATAAAATAAATTTTGTTTCTGTAACGCCCAAAGGTTGACTGGTAGACTCTGGTAGATAATGTCATAAGGCATTATAATTATGTACACTTTTATACCCTTATGTGCCGTTTATTATTAAAATTTTTTTAAGTAAATAAATTATAACAGACGGAGCGGGCGGCCCCGCGCCGTCGTGCGCGCCGCCGCCACCACCGGGCGCGCCCGCGTCGTCGTTCCGGCCCGCCGCGCCCGCCAAGCTGTACGCCTCGCCGAGAGCGCTCGCCCCTGTCGCCTATCGCCCCGCACCGCCTACCAAGGTAATATTCATATAAAATTTGGTAAAAATCAGTAAAGCCTTTTCGGAGGAGTACGGTAACTAACATTGTGACACGAGAATTTTATATATAAGATTACACAGGTGGGCCACCCCTAATTGGTCCCATTTTCCCACTTTTGATGAAGGGAAGGGACAATTTAAGTTGTACATGAAAAAGTTCACCCACAAAATATGGCGTACCTAACTTATTTCACAAACGGACTTCACAGCCCATCTATATCTTTATATTCACATATTCCAGGGTGCGAGCGAGACGGGACGCGTTGCGCCGCGGTCGTGGGCGGGGCCGGCTCGGCCGCTGCGTACGCGGTCCGCCGACGACGCAGCGCCGCAGTACGCGCAGCCGCTTGTGCACAAGGGCATTGGGAGACAGGTAAGAAATGAGTTGTGGGAATATGCGTGGCGGCCGCAAACGGCAGATTTTCCGACCGAGCAAGGTATCGGACCGAAGCCTACTGACGTCTTTTCAGACTGTCTTGCCGATCACTGAAACTTCGATAGGGCGATACAAAGTAGAGAAATGATAGCTCTGTAATGCAGGATGATGCGTTGTTTGGCCCGCTACATCGAAAAACTAAAATCAGTTTTTGGATAAAACAAACTATTATATAGGATACTGAATATTCCAGAACTCGACGCCCGCGCCGCCGATCCCCGAGCCGGACTACAGCATGTCGGAGTCGGACGACGAGCACAAGCCCGCGCCGCCCGTCGCCGAGACCAGCGCCAACAGCAACACCAGGTGAGACTCCAGAACTCGACGCCCGCGCCGCCGATCCCCGAGCCGGACTACAGCATGCCGGAGTCGGACGACGAGCACAAGCCCGCGCCGCCCGTCGCCGAGACCAGCGCCAACAGCAACACCAGGTGAGACTCCAGAACTCGACGCCCGCGCCGCCGATCCCCGAGCCGGACTACAGCATGTCGGAGTCGGACGACGAGCACAAGCCCGCGCCGCCCGTCGCCGAGACCAGCGCCAACAGCAACACCAGGTGAGACTCCAGAACTCGACGCCCGCGCCGCCGATCCCCGAGCCGGACTACAGCATGTCGGAGTCGGACGACGAGCACAAGCCCGCGCCGCCCGTCGCCGAGACCAGCGCCAACAGCAACACCAGGTGAGACTCCAGAACTCGACGCCCGCGCCGCCGATCCCCGAGCCGGACTACAGCATGTCGGAGTCGGACGACGAGCACAAGCCCGCGCCGCCCGTCGCCGAGACCAGCGCCAACAGCAACACCAGGTGAGACTCCAGAACTCGACGACCGCGCCGCCGATCCCCGAGCCGGACTACAGCATGTCGGAGTCGGACGACGAGCACAAGCCCGCGCCGCCCGTCGCCGAGACCAGCGCCAACAGCAACACCAGGTGAGACTCCAGAACTCGACGCCCGCGCCGCCGATCCCCGAGCCGGACTACAGCATGTCGGAGTCGGACGACGAGCACAAGCCCGCGCCGCCCGTCGCCGAGACCAGCGCCAACAGCAACACCAGGTGAGACTCCAGAACTCGACGCCCGCGCCGCCGATCCCCGAGCCGGACTACAGCATGTCGGAGTCGGACGACGAGCACAAGCCCGCGCCGCCCGTCGCCGAGACCAGCGCCAACAGCAACACCAGGTGAGACTCCAGAACTCGACGCCCGCGCCGCCGATCCCCGAGCCGGACTACAGCATGTCGGAGTCGGACGACGAGCACAAGCCCGCGCCGCCCGTCGCCGAGACCAGCGCCAACAGCAACACCAGGTGAGACTCCAGAACTCGACGCCCGCGCCGCCGATCCCCGAGCCGGACTACAGCATGTCGGAGTCGGACGACGAGCACAAGCCCGCGCCGCCCGTCGCCGAGACCAGCGCCAACAGCAACACCAGGTGAGACTCCAGAACTCGACGCCCGCGCCGCCGATCCCCGAGCCGGACTACAGCATGTCGGAGTCGGACGACGAGCACAAGCCCGCGCCGCCCGTCGCCGAGACCAGCGCCAACAGCAACACCAGGTGAGACTCCAGAACTCGACGCCCGCGCCGCCGATCCCCGAGCCGGACTACAGCATGTCGGAGTCGGACGACGAGCACAAGCCCGCGCCGCCCGTCGCCGAGACCAGCGCTAACAGCAACACCAGGTGAGGGGACACGCTAATAGAGAGAACTTGAACAAGGTGGCCGCATCCTAACATCTCATAAATGAAGAGTGGAAGTACACAATTACTAACAGTAAAAAAAATGTCGTTTTTTTTTGCGTAAATTGAGGTTTTCCTTTTTATGCTGCGTTTCCACCAGAGATGTGTTGCGAGGAATGAATTTTTAAGACCCAATAGCATCGCCGCGCTGAGCGATGTCATAGCAATGCTCACGTCAATGAAGCGATTCTATTGGTTCTCAAAAACATATTCCTCGTAACACATCTCTGTTGGTAACGCAGCCTTAGGGCCGAAAAATAATTTGAAATAATGAAAAACGTTTTATGTGCAGCCAGATATATTAGACAGGTAATGAAGTAGATAAGTTACAAGGTTTGTGCAAATAATAAGGGAAAAAATTAGTAAATGCCCGTATTTTACAAAATGTTACTTATTGTGTTCTTCCACTCACGTCCTTAAATATTTTTGACACGTTCGCGGCCAGGAGTATGTTGTTACCCGAATGCGGACCACACATGACAATATGCAATACGGGACATCAATAAGGGACAAGGTGGGGCTCTGACACGGGGCCCGGTGCCCTTAATCTTCATTTACTATGTATTTACTAGTCAAAACAAAATAAGGGCCACTCGTCTTTTTGTCGTTGGAAGCGATTACACTCTTTTAATGCATTGTTAAGTGGCTGACGATTTATGATGGTGTTAGCACATCTGTTAACAAAGATTTTTTTAAGTATTCCACTTGGATATTTTGACGTGATAACGTCTTATAATTCGATATGGGATGCGCGCCCGAAAAACATGACAGTTCATGCGGCGTTACCTCGCTGACAGCTCTGAGGCGTTCCATTTACACTCTCAAGTCTCTCAACAACCGTAAGGCCCACCTGGGCCGCGCTCTTTGTTTCGATTATATTACGTACTTCGATGACTTAGAGAATACTTTTGTATGAAGAAGTTTGGTTAGTTATGACCTTTGATACATTGACCACACTCTGAATGAAAAATAAATAAACAATCTGTGAGCTATTAGTATTATTTCGGCTATTCAAAATTGTGCTCTATTTCCTACGTATCAAGGTATGACTTAATATATGAAGAATAAAGTATTCGTTTATTTCTTCTGAACAACTCACTAATTATAGTTTCGAAAGTTTATAATTGAGAAACTAATATCACATCGGACTAAATACTATATTATGATGGCTTGATAGATAGAAAATTTAACATTACATATAATGTAGTTCACACAAACATAAAATATGGATTGTATGTAAGGATATTACATTAATTTTACAAAGAGGGTAGGCCGGGCGCCATTTTTTTTGCACATTGACCTGCCAACTTTTTTGCATAGATTTTTCCCGGAACTGAGGGATTAAGGCTATGACGTTGTCACGTTCAACTATCGTCAGTAAACCGACTTTACAGACAACCGATTTTTTGAAGTGGATACTATTGGACACTTTATTGTTACCACATGACTCTACCTGATTTTAAGACAGATTTAAAAGATTTTGCAGGAGCAGTTAAAGTTTTGTTTAGCTAGTGCCTTAACTAACATTTTGAGGATATTATGCCGAGGATTCGATGACATATGGATTTAGCAACCGTATCTAGGGCCGTAACATTACTGCACGAAGGCAGTTCACAGCGTTCTGTGCATCGCTTGCAGCTCGGTTTTTCTCGGCGAGCGATTCAGAATGCTTGAAATTGATTTTAAGAGATTGGGGCACTAAGTACTAACCAGAAGACGGGGATCTGGTAGAGTACGAGCAACCACGGCACAGGAGGACCGCTACGTGCGCTTGACGGCCCGTAGAGAGCGCGTCAGCACAGCCCGCTCTTTACAAAACCGCCTGCGGCAGGCGACCGAAACCAGCGGCAGAGATCAAACAATTAGAAATCGGTTACACGACGACCAGCAGTTCGTCAGAAGATGATTACTATGGATTTTCTTAACGAGTACTCATCTGGCAAACTGATTGATGAATATGAGTGATTGGAGTACAGTATTGTTCACAAACGAGTGCAAAGTGAAATTTGTTAGTGATGATCGTCACATTAGAGTCTGGAAACGTGAAGGAGAGCCATTTTCCGATGCCTGCATACATGAAAGTGAGAGATTTGGGGATCCTAACGTTATGATGTGGGGAGGAATCTCTATGTCTGGCAGAACCGAGCTAGCCATTCTCAGTGGAGGTACGATAACAGCTCAACGATATATCGAGGAGGTCATCGGGCCCCACGTGGCCCCATATGCATACAGAGTTGGCACACGATTCCACCTGATGCACGACAATACTCGCGCACACACAGCTAGAGCCACCAGGGAAGCCCTAGAGTCAGCTGGTATATAGGTCTTGCCCTGGCCTGCGAACAGTTCGGACCTGAATCCCATCGAACACATGTGGGACATCTTAAAACGAAATGTCCGAAGCACTAACCAACCCGTCCACAATGAGAGACAGCTAATCGACGTGCTGAAAAGAAGCTGGAAAGAGATTCCTCAAGAAACAGTTATTCACCTTGTGGAGAGTGTAGCTACAAGACTGGAAGAGTGCATTAGAAAAGAAGGAGGCCATACCAGATATTTAAAAAAATAAAAAATCATTCGACATCTTTTTATTTTTTTTGTTAACAGTTCTTCTCAACTCTACAATTTTTCCTCAATATTTCATTTTTTAGTAATAGCCCGGTCTAATTAGACGCAAAAAAATCGTAATCTCGGAATAATTCGCATAGAGCTGAAAATTGGTAGAGACGTTAAGAGGCCGGGTACACTTGGAATTTCTCATACATACGTAATTCCAAAATCATTTTCTCATACGAAAATATTTAACATGTTTGAGTTGTTTTTCAATTTAAAATAGTAATTACCTAGGTTCCTGCACAAAAATTTACTTCAAAATATTTAAACACAAAAAAATTTTTTTTTGCTTTAAAATTTTTTTTAGTAAATTTACTACTAAATATTTAAACACTAAAAAATTGAGTAAAACACTAAAAAATATATAAATAAAAAGTTAATTTACTACAAAATATTTAAACTCTAAAAAATATTTTTTAGTATTTAAATATTTTGTAGTAAATTTATTATTTATTTATATATTTTTTAGTGTTTTACTCTATTTTTTAGTGTTTAAATATTAAGTACTAAATTTACTAAAAAAAAATTAAAAACAAAATTTTTTTTTTAATGTTTAAATATTTTGAAGTAAATTTTTGTGCAGGAACCTAGATAATTACTATTTTAAACTGAAAAACAACTCAAACATGTTAAATATTTTCGTATGAGAAAATGATTTTGGAATTACGTATGTATGAGAATTTCGAGGGTACCCGGCCCCTTAAATACACCATTACAAAAAAAACCTCAAAAGTCCCCGGCGATCCTCCTTGTGCAAAAAATTTTATTCAAGGTCAAAGGTATGAAAATGAGGTTTTCCTGTTTTTTTCCAAACTGTACATTTTATCACAAAAATAGGTAGAGCAAGAGTGTAGATCATAGAATTCTCTACAAAAAATATTCAGACACTTTTTTCATACGACTTAACATTCCTTATATATGGCGGGCTTAAAGTTTGGGAAAATCGTATCTAATACTTATATTATAAAGCTAAAGAATTTGTGGAGCTACTGCTTTGAATTGAAAAATTCGTTTTTTGTTGGATAGTCTTATTTATCGAGGAAGACTTGAGCTATATAACATCGCGTTGGCACCAATAAGAGCAAAGAAACAGAGGAAAATGGGGGAAAACGGGGAAAATTATTTGAAAGAGCTTAACTCACAAACGGCTGAAGCATTTTTTATGTTATTTGGCACAGATATAAAGTAGACCACGAGGAAGGACATAGGCTATTTTGTTTTTCGGGAAAATGTACGGTTTCCGTGAAATACATAATTAACAGGGCGGAGCGGAACTTCTTGTACTACAGCAAACGAGAGCTGTTCACAGCCAAACATACTTCTGTGTGACTTGTTACCGTTACCAAATCTAAACTTTTCGAACCGCGAAGAGCAACAGTACGCTTGCAAGTCACTCACAAGTATGTTAGCCTGAGAAAATTAAGGAATTCAAACCGAATAATTCGTGTAGTTTTGAAAGTTGGTACAGTTGTTCCTAAAGGTGTCCAGATGAATATGCTAAAAGCCCCCGAGGGTGGGACAAGAGCCGGCGGTGGGGGAGGGGGGAAAGGTATCTTTTTCAAGGTTTTTGCTTGTGACTCGAAAAGTATTTATAATATCTCTTTAGTGAGTTCTACATTAATCATCTACATTAAATTTCCTATAAATTACGTCCAAACATTTTTACTGTACGATCCACAGATTTCTATCTAATTAGATCCCGCATGTGTATGTGCCATCGCGTTCCCAAAAGAGTATAAACTATATTCTTTCGAAAGTCTGTTCTCTAGTCTGCGCTCCACCGTTATCGGAATCGGACGTCAATCGGAATTCTAAAAATGCCTAATTGTGCCGTATTGGGCTGTGGAAATTCGAATAGAAACGTTGGTATAAATAGTGGACACGTTTCTTATCATCGGTAAGTAATTTTATTATTTAATCATGTGTCCTTTATTTTAAAATCAATTATTTAATGTAAATCGTGTGTGGCTGTAGTTTTTACCATGAAATCTACGTAACTGCGTGTGTACCGCATGATTCATAATACATTGCTGCTTTAGTTATAAAATTAAAGAGCCCGTTCTGTTTGCCGCTATTGAGCGCGCAATGGAAATAAAACAATCGATACTTTCACTCATCGCTTAGTTTCGAGGTACAGTCAATATTCTCATTTTTCTGTCAAATGAAGCAAATAGTGTTGTACATATTCTCGATTCTAATTAATCGATTTTCGAAACAGACATGAAACAGAGGAATGATAATGTTCGCTTTGGGATATTTTGTGACTGGGTAATTATATTTCTATACATATAATAAAACTGTAGAAATAAAAATTATGTACATTAAAGGTATTAAAAAAAATAATAAGCGGGGGTGACACTACATCGCTATAGAAGCCAAAACTGTAGTTAGTTTTTTGTCTACTATCTGTCTGTCTGTCTGTCTGTATGTTTGTTCCACTATCACACGAAAACTACTGATCCGATTTGAATGCGGTTTTCGCAGATATATTTGTCTTCTTCCAACTTAACATCTGGTGTATAAAAAAAATTCCCCCCACCCCACTAAGGGGACCAAAGAGGGGGTAAGATTTTGTATCAACTGATGAAGTACAAATACTTTAAATGACAAAACAACGTTTGCCGGGACAGCTAGTTATGTAATATGTATTTATGTTCCTGTTTAGTGATTTAATTTAGAATAATATACATAATATATTACTAGCTGTCCTGGCAAGCACGTATCTTAAGATTTATCATTCCTCTGTCTATGAACTCGAATAATAATCGATTAAAAAATCGATATACCTATTAAAATGGCAAAAGAGTTGGGGCGCGGCGATTCCTTTGAATCGATTCCGCGCGTACGGGTATTCCCATCACTAAAGCGCTCTTGTGACGTCACAGTAGGTATGAAAAAAGTAACACGCTCGTGTTCATACAAATGGAGCGACATAGCGCTTCTATCTACATCTTATTTCTGTGGTACGATCATTAATTTAGAAAATACAGAGTATTAAAAGCTCGCACTGTTTTTCCATACAAACGTATTCCCCAATTTACTCCCTGGACAATGCGTTTAGACAAATGATTTTTATACAATATTATGATCTGTTAAAGCCACGTTCGATTTTTTCCAAATTTACTAATAAATAAAGAATATGATCCTTAGAAATTGCAAAAAAAATAATGCCCCGTACCCCGCCAATCGACCAACCATAAAATAAATTTGAAAGATGTTTCCGATAGAATAAAAACGTAGTGGTATAGACTCATTCTTCCTGTAGATATTTAAAAAGAATAAATTTAGATAGGATCAACTTTGAAGGAGGAATCACGGGAATACGTTACCTCGATTTACTGTATATCTAGAGACAGATACAGTAAATCGGCGTAAAAAAAAAAAGTGATTCCTCCTTCAAAATAAAGTCTATCTAATTTTATTTATTCTTTAATATTTTCAGGAAGAGTGAGTCTATACCTCTACGTTTTTATTTTATCATAAAGATCTTTCAAATTTGTTTTATGGTCGGTCGATTGGCGGGGTACGGGGCACTCATTTTTTTTGTGATTTTAAGGGTCATATTTTTATTTATTAGTAAATTTAGATAAAATCGAACGTAGCTTTAACAGATCATGATATTGTATAAAAATCATTTGTCTAAACGCATTGTCCAGGGAGTAAATTGGGGAATACGTTTGTATGGAAAAACAGTGCGAGCGTACCCTTTTAATACTCTGTATTTCCTAAAGTAATTATCGTACAGTAAAAATGTTTGGACGTAATTTATAGGAAATTTAATGTAAATAATTAATGTAGAACTCACTAAAGAGATATTATAAATAATTTTCGAGTCACAAGCAAAAACCTTGAAAAAGAGACCTTTCCCCCCCTCCCCCACCGCCGGCTCTTGTCCCACCCTCGGGGGCTTTTAGTATATTTATCTGGACACCTTTAGGAACAACTGTACCAACTTTCAAAACTACACGAATTATTCGGTCTGATCGTCGATTTTGAAACTAATTTTCTTAGACTATGTCAGGCCGAGAACATTTCAATTTTTTCAAACAACCCTAGTATGTAGTACTAGATGTTAAGCGTGGCTCCGCCCGGCCGCGTTAATTATAAATTTCACGCAAGCCGTAAATTTTCCTGAAAAACAAAATAGCCTATATCCCTCCACGTGGCCTATTCTATATCTGTGCCAAATAACATAAAAATTGCTTCAGCCGTTTGTGAGATGAGCTCCTTCAAATAATTTTCCCCGTTCTTCCCCATTTTCCTCTGTTTCTTTGCTCCTATTGGTGGCAACGTGATGTTATATAGCTCAAGTCTTCCTCGATAAATAAGACTATCCAACAAAAAACGAATTCTTCAATTCAAAGCAGTAGTTCCACAAATTCTTTAGCTTTATAATATAAGCATATATATGATTTTCCCAAACTTTAAGCCCGCCATGTATAAGGAATGGTAAGTCGTATGAAAAAAGTGTCTGAATATTTTTTGTAGAGAATTCTATTATCTGCACTCTTGCCCTACCTATTTTTGTGATAAAATTTACAGTTTGAAAAAAAAACAGGAAAAACCTCATTTTCATACCTTTGACCTTGAATAAAATTTTTTGCACAAGGAGGATCGCCGGGGACTTTTGAGGTTTTATTTGTAATGATGTATTTAACGTCTCTACCAATTTTCAGCTCTAAAAATTCACAAATTATACCAAGGTCGAATGTTTAATTTTCCCGGAGTATAAAAGATGTTTTAAAACAGTATTTCAATAATTTTTCATTATTTTATGATTAATAAACTTAAAATTAATTAATGTAGCTAATTTATTCATTAATTTATCCTGTAATGGCATAATTTCTTGAGGGCACTTAAAAACGTCGTGGCCCTTATTTTGTTTTGACTAGTATATTTTCAAGGTGTTAATTTTTGTAAGGTATCTTTTTAGTGCGTGAAGTAATTATTATAAATTGCGAAAGTTAATTGGCACGGGATGTAAAATTTCTAAATACGCCTATGATCCGACGTCCAACGTCGACAATCCACATAACATTTTGATCTTGCCAGTCATTACAAGGAAATTAGTAAGCTACTGAAAGGTTTGGTAGCTGTAGTAATTTTTTCAATTTCCAGGTTCACAAAACACACGAAACTGTTACAAAACATTGGGGACTTCACTTTATTTTACTAGAAAATATTTTAAGGTATTTGAAATTATGAGTATGTTTGGAGGGGAACGCTTAGCCATGGGTACGGAGTCACTCGCCATGTCATATACATTATGTACACATTCTGTTTCGTTCTTTGTGTCTATGACTGAGAAAGCATTATATTTTATCTCAGAACTAAAGAGGGCCTAAGAAATCTTATATATACCATTTCAAAGAATCATTTGATATTACAATGTTGATTGTGTCTAGCGATCTGTCTTTTTCTAGCATTCGTTTCTGTCCTCATCCGTTTTGTCTTCAACTTACAAACATCCACTAAAACTCGCCTTGTGTGTGGTGACGTCAACTGTGTCTTTAACGGTCTAAATAATAATCTTAACACTGGTCTTCCTTGAGTTACACAAATCAGCAAAAACGAGTTGTATAGAAAGGGCAGAATATCTTGCCTTCTGACACTTTTTACTGTGAACACGGGATGAGCGAGTAAAATATGACATAACATTATCCTCTTGGGCTCCATCGGTATTCAGTAACCGGAGACGATTGTGATTTCAGCGGCAGCAGCAGCGGGTCGGGCTCCATGCAGCACTCGTTCTCCGTCGACGAGATACAGAAGATCCGCACGCGGCTCAAGTCGTCGCGCAGCTGCGGCGCCGAGCTAGCGGGCGAGCTGGCGGGCGAGCGCGGCGGGGAGGGGGCGGAGGGGGCGGGCGAGCGCGGCTCCGACGACAACTCGTCGTCCGGCGTGTCGTCCGACCAGGAGGCGCCGGCGCCGCGCCGCGACCGCGTCTCCTTCTGCGCGTCCGTCACTGTCAAGTCCGGCGACGACGTCATCAGCACCGAGCCCGTGCACTCCAGCTCCGAGAGCCTCGCGCCGCCGCCCATGGCGCGCCACAACTCGCTGACGCGCAAGCGCGCGGCCGCGGCGCTGCTGCGGGGCGCGGCGCGCGCGGGCCGCTCCGCCGCCGAGCGGCTGGGCGTGGACGTGGACAAGGCACCGGGGCGGCGGCGCGCGGGGCTGCTGGCCGCGCTGCCGCCGCCGCCCGAGGAGGGCCCGCCGCCCGACGCGCCGCCGCCCGTGCTCGCGCCGCCGCCGCAGTTCAGCGACCGCGTGCGCGTCGTCGCCGCGCTGCCCAAGCTCGCCTAGACCGCGCCCGCGACCGACTCCGTAGTGCCAATCCTCGATCGTCCCGCGCTCGCGGCGACCCCCCGGCGACGTCGCCGCGACTCGTGAAACCAAAGATTTATAGTATTTATTGTCGAGGAGTAGAGTAGGCGATGCTAATTTTTGTACATTCCCCCGTCGACCGCGCGGGATCGTTCGTTTCTCAGAGTCTACGTGTATAATTTATCCTGTAGCGCAACCGAGTGCCATCGTTTCTACGTTTTAATATATTTTTATATATGTAAATAGCGGAGCTCCGGAGGGGCGGAGCTATATTATCCGGCCAGCAGAATATATATCGCGAAATGAATGAGAAATGTTAATTTTACTAATTTTAATAGTTTATTAATGCGTAGTCTATCGTTAATTTATTCGTCCGTCTCGTACAACGTCCGCTCCTCCGGCCATCGGGCGTGGGGCCGCACGTGCGAGCCCCGGGCGGGCGGCCCCGACTCGTCGTGGCCGCGCCCGGCCCGCTCCGAGGTTAGCAGACTGACGTTCAATATCGTTCAATGCTTTATTATCTCGTCCGTTCCATTGTATATGTATATAGGTGCATTCGCGGCGAGGTCTCGTCGGCGGCCCCCGACGGCCTAGTACAGTGTGAGAGTATGTGACGAGTGAGTGTGCCAAAATATTGCAATAGATAAATACGGTAGATAGCGTGTGCCTATGTTTCAAAAATTATCGTCTGAGAAATGAATATATGATCTCCATACGGCTTAAGGCTTTATTTACGAAATAACCGCCGACGGAACCTCGCCGCCGCTATATTGAACGCTTTCGTTCATAGATAACACCAATTTTATAGATTCCATTTTTATAGAGAAGTAAATGCACCGAACCGCGCGCAGCGGGCTTCGTATAACTTATATTATAAATAATTTAAAATCGAATGTATATTATTTTAGTTTCGGGAGAGTATCGTATTAGTCGAATTCGGTGTAGGGCGCTCGCGAACGGTAGACTCGGCCAGGAATTGTCGGGCTCCATCGTAGAGTATACACGGATAGTTTCGATTTTTATATTTTTTATACAATAGTCGACTAGATGTAGTTCCGCGCTGAGTTAGCTGATTTTACCAAATAGCGGCTAATCGAGCCGTCGGCCTAGCCGTCGCGGGCGACCGGAGATTTGAAGTAAGGATATTGACATCTAGCCGTAGCGGGTAGCTGTGTGCACGCCGGCCGATAGCTGTGTGCACGCCGGCCGATAGCTGTGTGTACTCCGGCCGATAGCTGTATGTACGCCGGCCGATAGCTGTGTGCACGCCGGCCGATAGCAGTGTACGCGCCGGCCGATAGCTGTGTGTACGCCGACCGATAGCTGTATGTACGCCGGCCGATAGCTGTGTGCACGCCGGCCGATAGCTGTGTGTACTCCGGCCGATAGCTGTATGTACGCCGGCCGATAGCTGTGTGCACGCCGGCCGATAGCTGTGT
Source organism: Polyommatus iphigenia (assembly GCA_963422495.1). NCBI lineage: Eukaryota > Metazoa > Arthropoda > Insecta > Lepidoptera > Lycaenidae > Polyommatus > Polyommatus iphigenia. Next base: position 3,381,994 of record OY730189.1, read on the forward strand.
GCACGCCGGCCGATAGCTGTGTGTACGCCGGCCGATAGCGCCCAGCGACTAGCCCCTAGTCGGAGCCCACACTGTATTAGCACAATTATTTTGCATTGTATTATGATTGCGTTATCTTCTTGTCACTAATTTAAGTTGTATAAATGTATTGTCTACTTAAGTATAGGTAGCTAGCTGTAATTAGAACTAGTGACAGGTTCGGCGCTCGACGACCCTCGATTCTCCTGAAATGGCGCTAATTCGTCTGGAAATTTCCAGAATTTTCGTTTAGCCGCACTTTACTTTTGGCATTCCTCCTATACTCTTCCTGTCGGAAGGGACTCGGAGGAAGGAATGGCTTCGCAACGAACGAGAGTTGAGCTCGGGCAGGCGCCGCGGTTTTGTATAAATATACCAACAATTGTGTTTCATTTCATTTGAATCTCAGTATCGAACGTGTAACTACAACTTGGTATACTTTCAAATGAAAAAAAATAAATGTTTCATCACTATTTCGCATTTTATTTTCACAATTCTCTCCTAAACCTCAGGTACGTCAACGTGAAATATATCATTTAATACTTATCACAAAAATGGACGGATAGTATCACATGGTTACATTTGTTACCCTTGGGTATGCCGTATAGTTAACTGTATAATATGTACCCGTGATGGGTACAATCTATTCGGTGGGTTTGGGGTCTAGATAGAGCGTGACGTCGTCGATCTTGACCAGTCGGCGGTAGTCCACGGCCTCGTTGCACAGCGGACACTTGCCCTCCTCGCGAAGTAACCTGAAAACATACATTTCCAGGTTACACATATTTTATTTAAAAATCGGTGTGAAGGTAATTCTACACCAACCACACAGTCTATGCTAGAATATATAAGTATGCTAGATATAGTGATGATATTATTATTAGTAAGGCTTTTTTCCCGAACCGTTGGTAGGCACCAGTAGTAACGACGTTCAGAAAATATATGATATTGAATGTACCGTATTCTCTTGGTGGAAATTCATGTTTCACAGTAATAATATGCACTTTGACAGGTGTCACACCTGATGATGATTTTATCGAAACCGGTCGTGTGAAACATAATTATTGTAATAAAATCCATACTATCCATACTTCCATACTAATATTATAATTGCGAAAGTGTGTCTGTCTGTCTGCCCGTCTGTCTGTCTGTCTGTCTGTTACCTCTTCACGCCCAAACCGCTGAACCGCTACGATTTCGCTAAAATTTGGCATGGAGATACTTTGAGCCCCGAGAAAGGACATAGGAAACTTTTTATCCCAGAAAAATATATGGTTCCCGCGCGATAAATGATTTGAGGCGCAACGGAGTTGCGGGCGTCATCTAGTAAGTTAATAAAAGTGGAAAAAGTGCATGAAAAGTGTATATTATTATTGCTGTGATTCAAAAAATATTCGTAAAAAATAAAAATGGATTCTGAATAGAACATTTGAGTTTGAGTTTTCTATACAAAATATTTGAGAAGTGGGCTTTTCGCCCATATCCTTTTTTATCCCTTTTTAGACTTTTTATATTTTAAACATGATAAAATATTATCAACACCGCAGTAATGTTATTCAAAGAAGCAAGCTCAGTCTGATATGTTGAAAATAAAACATGACATAGTTATTTGCTGTGTATAAATGTGTCTGTATAAATAAATAACAGAAATAACAAGAAAATGATCATGACGATTACTCACTCAACAAACTCGGACATGATGGCGGGGAAGTCGCACTCCGGACACGCGGTCAGGTCGTCCTTCACTATGTGCATGCCCTGGAATATACAGCTGCGTTTAGTCCGCACTAATATTATAAATGCGAAAGTGTGTGTGTCTGTTATCTCGTCACGTTTGACTGAATTGTACTATTCAGATGAAATGTAGTATGGGCACACTTTGACAGACGGAAAAGGATGTAGGATGGTTTTTGTTGAAGAAATACGTACGGTTCTCGCGCGACAAACTTAAAGGGACTCGATCTACTCACCGTGGCCAGACAGAAGGGCAGGTCGGTCTCGCAGCGCACGCACGTGAGCGCGGCGACGGGCACGGGCACGTCGCACCGCGCGCACGCCGCGACGTCCGCGGGCGGCGGGCCGCGCGCCCCGTGACGCACCACAGACTCGATCTACTCACCGTGGCCAGACAGAAGGGCAGGTCGGTCTCGCAGCGCGCGCACGTGAGCGCGGCGACGGGCACGGGCGCGTCGCACCGCGCGCACGCCGCGACGTCCGCGGGCGGCGGGCCGCGCGCCCCGTGACGCAACACAGACTCGATCTACTCACCGTGGCCAGACAGAAGGGCAGGTCGGTCTCGCAGCGCGCGCACGTGAGCGCGGCGACGGGCACGGGCGCGTCGCACCGCGCGCACGCCGCGACGTCCGCGGGCGGCGGGCCGCGCGCCCCGTGACGCACCACAGACTCGATCTTCTTCGCGTACTTCGGATCGATCTAAAAAAAACAAATAGCTAAAATCTAAATGACTAGACTAGGCACATCATTTCATACAAATTTTGACAACAATTCATACAAACGTGCGTACGGACCTGGGTCATAGTATGAGGGGAAGTAAGTTATCTTCATACAAAGGCACCGCGCGCGGCTTGTATGTGTGCGCCATAGTATCAATGCGTCGCCGCACGCACACGTATTAAAATCTCGGACCGTTTTCGGACCATACCAGTCGGGGCTAACGCTGCACGCCCGCGTCGCGCCACGCCGCGCCAAACGAATCAAAAATGTCCGATCATAATCGCAGGAGTAATAAATATTGCTGTGTGTTTGGGTGTTTTAATAGTAATGCAACAATTCCAGAATTGTCTTTAAATTACCAGTTGAACAGGAAAGGTTAGTAGGTACTACTCACTTATTCTAGCATAATATAATTTTTACTTGATGATCAGATACCTACTTACTTCTTTTTTTATTGTATTAGTTTTCTATCACACAAACTTTCCCACTAGAACATAGTATAAAATATAAGATAATGTTTTAGGTAAGTACTTTTGATCAGTCAACTAATTTGCCGCTATTGCTTTGTTTACGTTTAGTAATGCCGATTTCTCTGTATTGTAGGTATATTATAATATTAACTACTTACAGTCAATTACTTATTTTAAATCGTAATTAAAAATAAGTAAGTAATTGACTAATTGCAGATCAGATATTAATTATACACATAAAGCAAAGTTCGAATCATAACAACAGATTTGTTACAACAGAGTACCTATAAGAGACAGGCGTTAGTTTTTAATGTTGTTAATAAAGGGTATATTTTAAATAATTTTATTTAGACATCGGATTATATACACGATCCAAGTGCCGAAATATGCATGCAAATATGCACGAAAATTGGCCGAAATATGGACAATCAAGAGTCACTTATTATTAAAAGTCGGAAGACCGCGACGTTGCCGCTGTTCATGCGGTTGCGAACGAAGCGCGGACAGCCGCTTGCCGCTCCCACATCACAACGCCGCCGCGCCGCCGCCGCCTAAAATTGACAACCCTAAGACAGTAGGTAATTAAATCGCGGATTGGGCCGGAGTTACCCTACTTCCCCTCCTTTTACTATGCCTGGGTATAGATTTAATAAAAATCGGCCAAGTGCGAGTCGGACTTGCACACGAAGGTTTGTGCCTCGAGTCATCTTAACCTGAACGACCACAATTTAAAATGCAAATTAAAAGATAAATTTCTTTTACGGGCCAAAGGTCCACCACACACTCCCACCACTGCGACAGTCCTGTGTCGCCAGGATCAACAGTGGTAATCAACCACAAAAACCCTTTGATATGATCTAAGGGTGTCCGAGGAACTAGCTAAATCTGTCTTGGGACCCGCAAAGAAATTAATCAGAAGAAAGGTAGAAGGAGTAGGGGATATCCTAAGAACTTGTCGGGAACTCCTGTAGCACGTATGAAGTATTATCTAAATACTTTAATTGTATGAGTAATACCAGGTCGCGGTATGGCGGTCGCATCAGTTCGCGCGCCCACTGGTGCGCCGCGTGCTTCAGCCCCGCGCGCCCGCACTCGATCACCGCCGACGTCAGGATCGACACGCGATCTGTAAACCGCAGAACGCAGCTCAATAAATACTGCTCAACACAATCCCCAAAAATCCTTACTAATATTATAAATGGTAGGTGTCTGTTATTTTTTCATGTTAAACAGCATACTATGAGAGACGGGAAAGGATATAGAAGTTGTGAAGTGTAGAAGAAGACACAAGTTTTTTTTTTGTTGCGAAAAAGTGAACGGTTCTCGCGATTAACGAAACAAATAACGCAGGTCCACCATATTATGCCTATGAATCAACTTATTTCTGCTAGTATGATATCATGAACGTCAACTTACGCTGTTCACTGGGGAAGAACTCGACCTCTGCAGCGAGGCGCAGCAGCAGCCGTGCGGCGATGTCGTGGCGGCCGCGACGCACGTGCGTGCGGACCTGCGGATATTTAAAAAAAACTATAATATATTTAGGATAGCTAATACAGCACGATTGAATTCGACGTCATAAAGTACGTCACACGATTTTCATGATTTTTAGAACTCCTCCCCTCTCCCCCCTTGTCACAGGTAGTCACATTTATGAGACCCCCCTCCCTAGTGTGACGTCACAAATTATCAATAGTAGTAATGAGACACTGACCAGTATGTAGGAGTGTAGCAGCGCGGTGGCGCGCACGAGGTCGCGCGGCGGCGGCTGTCCGCGCGCCCGCAGCGCGCCCGTCAGCGTGCGGGCGAGGTCGCGCGCCTCGCGGTACCGCCCCGCCCCGCACTCCGCGCTCGCGATTATCACCTACGGATATTTTGTATAATAAGACTTGACGAATATTTTTCTTGTTGGTAATAATTAAAAGACCTCTTAAAAACGGAAACACGGGTGAAAGAATGAATCTACTAGCTTATAAACTCTACAAGATATCACAAATCAAAAATGAAAAATCATCACAATCACATCACACAACATGAAAAATAAGATCGTCCCAAAACGTTCTATACAAACTAATAATAATAATGAGGTCACATTTGTGTAGTTTGTACGCATCGCGGGAAGACTTTGTTCGATATTGTGCTAGATACGATAGCTATATTAAAATAATATATTAAAGGCTCGTAACAGAAAAATCATAAGTTATCAAACTGAAATGTTGTATACATACACAGTTACATACATACATATATTTTTTACCGTTATGTCTTTACTAAATGACGCCGGCAACTCTGATGCGCTAAAATTCGTTTATTGCGTGGAAAACATGCATTTTTCCGAGATAAAATGTATTCTTAGATGTCCTTTCCCGGGACTCAAAATATCTCCATACCAAATTTTAGCAAAATCGGTTCATCGGTTTGGGGCTGAAGAGGTACCAGACAGAGAGTCGCACTTTCGCATTATTCTTGATTTTTTTCGCATTATATTAGTCAGCATTTCGCATCTAAGTATGGATAATAAAAGTAAAATATAATCAAGCAGTTAAAACTTGGTATGGAGGTCACGAGAGAAAGTAACTGCTACTCGAGTATGTAAAAGTGGACCGCAGACGAATTATTATATTAAAGTGTGTCAAGATCTTTAAGTGATTTAACTGTGCTTCGTTGTAATTAACATTAAAATTGACAAAATGTAGGTATAGGTCCTATTTGTTCCAGTCTGTAACATTATTGAGTAAGGCGTGGGCGATGTGGGTCACCGCCCACGGCCTCGCGGTCCAACGGGCCTCACGGTTTTTTTAGGATTCAAGAGTTTTGATACTCATATTTTTTGACGTGACAACGTCTAATAACTCGATACTACGGATGCATGCACGAAAAAGATGACGTCGTTGTCACGTCAAACTACCGTCCGTAAGCCGATTTTACAGACAACCAATTTTTTTATTAATAAAAATTTGAGTATCAAAAAATTATTTCTCTCAACAAAATCCGACCTCTCGCGTCACCCATCACAGGGCCTCGCAAAATATTAGGTTGGGGAAAAAGTTTCTTCGCATTTTATATAAAAATTCAAAATGTTTTTTTATGAAGTTTATTTACAATTGACTAAAAAGGTGCCATTTTGTTCGATAACTTTTTGCCATCTTGTTGGTAGGGACATGATCCCATTGCTATAAAAATTTTGGGGCTTCTGATGAAAAAAAACTGCGACAAGTGGTTTTGGCAGTCTTCTTGTGATGTCAACCTGACACTGCCTAAGGAATTCAGCAGCGACCGAAACAGGTGGAAATCTGAAGGTGCAAGGTCAGGACTATACTGCGGATGCATTAACACCTCCCAGCCAAACTCCAGCGGCGTGCACAAGATTTTGACACTGGTAATGCAGCGATATCGGTTCAGTAGTTTTGGTGTGAAAGCAAAACAGACAGACAAACGGACAAAAAGAGATATTTTCGCATAAATTATAATAATAGTGTGGATATAAATTAAAAACTATGTTTTCTAAACTATTAGTATAATTACGTTGTTATGAAGAAATAAAAAAACGCCATCTGTTGTCACGCGTTGGAACTAAAATGAGAGTTTATTTCATCGATGTTTCCATGGAAATATACCAATTACCATACAACATAATATTGTGCGCTAGGCTAAAATAAATAAAAACGCCATCTATTGTTACGTATTATATACGCGCCGGTGCTCGCCTCAGCTACTGCGGCAGGAGTTCGCCTATAATACAGCATGTCTGTGTGCGTGTGCGAACTGTTCACGGACACAAAAATCTTTACGCACACATGACCCCAGAGCCTGCCGCACGAGATCTGCTTGCCTTGACCTTGAGGCTTGAGCCATGCCGTTCGCGCGTGTACCTAACTTAATGTTTAATTTCTCGCAAATTGATTGTTGCTATTTTATAAATGTAGGCGTTTTAAATGCGTTCATTTTTTCTATTATATTTTTTACTATTAATATTTAATAATTAACGTCATGAGTCATCTAAAACGTACGAAAGTTAAATTAAAATATATGTGTATGGCAAGTCATGCATTAGGTAAGCACTGCATTTTTGCCTTCATGGTATGCACGCCCATGCCAAACTCCCGTAACTTTTGCGGAGTGGCTAAAGATGTGTGAGGTTAAGCGTTATCATGGTGAAAAACCACACCCCCTATTAATTAATTCCGGCCGCTTTCTCTCATCAGTTGCTCGCAGTACAGTTCAGAATCGATGGTCCTGCCTGGCGGTAACAGCTCATAATGAATTTTGGTCTTCCAATCCCACCACACACACAGCATCTTCCTTGTTGCGAGTTAACCAGGGTTTCGCCACAGTCTGTGAAGCCTGACCGGCCTTTGACCACGATCTTTTTCGCACGTTCTTGTCGTACGTGATCCACTTTTCATCACCAGCTATCAGCGTCTTCAAAAATGGTTCGGTTTCATTACGTCGTATTTAAAGAATCACAAATGAGTACACGATTCATTAGGTTTTTTTCAGTGAGCTCATGAGGCACCCAAATATCAAGCTTTTTTGTGTACCCAGCTTTTTTCAAATGCGCCAAAACCGTTCTGTGGTCAATTCCCAGTTCTTCAGCTACCGATAATATACCGATCTTGCTCCACTTTTTCAAAAACAACATCAGTTTGATATCAAAATTTCCGGATTGAAAACGCTTAAACCAAATTTGCGCTACTCTCACACATTAGGTCCATAAACATCACAAATTTTTTTCGCGGCTTGTGTTGGATTTTTACCTTTTTTGGAATATTTTTTTTTATAAATCATGTATTTTCTCTTTTGTCAATCTCCCTATGGAGTACATATTATTTTGTAACTAAATAACGCCGGCAAGTCCGTTACGCCAAAATTCCTTTATTGCGCGGGAACTATAAATTTTTCCGGGATGAAAGTATCCTATGTCCTTTCCCGGGACTCAAAGTAAATCCATACCTTTCAGAAAAATCGGTTCAGGTAACAGATAGACAGACACTTTTTCGCGTTTGTAATTAGTATATATTAGTGACCGACCGAACTTTCGGTTTCGGTTTCGGCCAGTTTCAGCCAAAAAATCCAGTTTCGGCCTTAGTTTCGGTTTCGGCCAAAATATAGCCGAAACTTTCGGCCTTGCCGAAACTCTAGTGTTCGTGTGTCGTTAGGTAAACTCGTGCTTGCTCGCCGGCGAGACCCCGGCTCATCTCGCCACCGTCCACATTTTAGTCGTGTTTTGAGGTTATGTTTTGCAAATTACTGCCAAATTACTAAGTATTTATTTTGTTTTTCTTAGTACTTCGTTCTATTTTCATCAAATTGTTTAAACTTATTCTTATCAAACATGAGAGGTTTGAATTTTATTTCTAAAAGACAAACGCACGTTGGTGAATTACGTGCTATGTTCTTATTTTAACAATGTTTCCCAAACAAAGGATTAAGTAACTAAAATAAATTGATTAAATTGTGCGTGAACTTTGTTTACTAAATAATTTTGTTAGACTATGAGATAATAGGAGGATAAAGCTTGCGAGATTTATCTAGTCAATCATCTCGTATCATTCTTTTCCTTTTACCTCGCGTTTTATTTATATTTAAAATAATTAACCTTTAACAGCTATGGACGCGCAGTCTCACAGACCGTTCCTACTCTACAAGAATCGTATCTACCCCACTTCTCCCTAAGCTTCACACTTGCAGCCCTCATTACACAAGCCGACAAAAATATTTTTTCTTGTGTAGCTATTATCCGATTATTTATATTGAAAATTAACCAGAAACATAAATTAAAACAAGAAAGTATGCTTTTATAGTCTAGCTCTAGACGAAGATAAATAAAAATTTAAGATTTTAAAAATTCTCAGAGACGCTCATCGTGACCAAGATAAGGGGGTTTGGGGATATCAGAGTTGGAACGGGAAGTTTGCCGCTGGCACTTTTTGTGCGTGTTTAATTTTTAGAGAAATTATGAGTTTTTTTTGTACTTTAAAGCGTAAAAATACCTTTAAAAATGTGTAAAATTGACGTAAAAAGTTTTTGCTGTATTTTCGGAAAATTTATTAAAGTAAGAGCGAAAAAGTTACTTGCACTGACAAATAAACGGATTTATCAAGCCTTTGAAACAAATTTTAAACATCCTATTAAAAGGTTAGAGGCATGCTACAACCTATCACCTAAATGCTATAACCTATATGCAAACAGCATTTTATTTATATATATAGAGTATCAAATTTTAAACCTAAATTATATATTTTTTCCTTCTAATTCTGTTTTTAGTTCTGTTAAATTGCAATTTTACTTAGTAATTTCGTTTTGAACTTCGACCGCGGTCTGTGAGACTGCATGTCCGTGTTTCTCATACAAAGAACATGACTGCAATTGATTGTTTTTCAATAGTAAATGTCTTGAAATAAATTCTGCTCATGTTTTTAAGGTTATCCTTAACTTAACATTAAAACTTCAAATCGTATAAAAAAACGGAATATGATACTGAAAAGTTTCTAGGATACATATTCGAGTCTAATGCTAAGTACTCACATGAAGACCACACGTGAAATCAAGGAATGTCACCTTTTTTGTGAAACTGACTTTTTAATGCCATCTGTTAGCTTTTTAGGGAAATATTCTATTACAAAAATCAGAATTGGGTAAAATCATCGCAGTCAACTGTTATAGTTCAATGTTATTTGTTGGTCCATAGCAAGTCAATGACATCGATGGTTTCAGCTATGGAGTGTAGTCACTAACTTCAGATTCTGAATCATAACATTAAAACTTATTTAAACAAATCAAGTTTTAGAAGTACAGGCAAGGCATATGTTAACCTAGTAATAAGTTGTTTCAATTTTTCACTAAAGGTACAATTCCGTGCATCGCGATCGATCGCGGCCGCGCACGACCTACGACTATCGTCGGTCGCTCACGACCATAGTCAGCGTATGAAAATGTATGGCACCGCTTCCGAGGCCCGCGACAGACGCGCGCGGCCGACGACTGTCGTATGCCGCGCGCGACCGTGTCATATAACTTTGACACGGTCGCGCGGGGCCTACGACAGACGCGCGCGGCCGACGACAGTCATAGGCCCCGCGCGACCGTGTCAAAGTTATATGACACGGTCGCGCGCGGCTTACGACAGTCGTCGGCCGCGCGCGTCTGTCGCGGGCCTCGGAAGCGGTGCCATACATTTTCATACAATGACTATTGTCGCGAGCGGCCGACGTCAGTCGTCAGCCGCGCGCGGCTTACGACTGTCGCGATGCACGGAATTGTACCTTAAGAGTCTAAAATGAAAGAAATATAGACTTTCAAACTTTAAAAACTGTTTTTCTCTTAATTGTACTTTTTGACATTCCTTGTTTTTCCCGTGTGGTCTTCACATACGGTTTTGCTCGATAGTTTTACGCCAAATCGAGTAATAATTACTGTGTGGACCGCAAAACTCACAGCTCGAAGGCTCGCATCGAGCCACTCGAGGGCTCGCATCGAGCCGGCTCGAGGAACTAAATGTCTATATAATTTCCTTCGATTTGGAGTAAAACTATCGAGCAATGCTGAATGTGTGGACAAAAGCCCGAGCCGCGGGTTTTGCTCGACGTTATTGCTCGATCGAGCAAAACCGTATGTGAGTACTTAGCATAAGATTAACAATATTTATTTTAACAAATGTCACAAAAAGTAAAAAAATCCAATTCGGCACTTTTTCTTATGTGTTAACAAATGTTACAGAATAGTAAATTTCAGTAAATAATCGTTATTTTAAATGTTTTATCAAGTTTCAGTTTCGGTTACGGCTTCGGCCGAAACTGAGAGCAAGGCCGAAAGTTCGGTTTCGGTTTCGGTTTCGGCTGAAAAATGAGTTTCGGTCGGACACTAGTATATATACTCACAGCGGTCTTGGCGGCCTCCATGAACTGTTTCTTGGCCATGTAGAGCGTGAACAGGTGGCGCGGGTCGCGCGGCGTGCCGTCCGTCTCGCCCAGCAGGAACGATATCACTCTGAGGGCGTTCGGTGCGTTGAGCGTGTGCACGCCGCGGCTGCCCGTCGCGGGCACCCGCGCCGTGCGCTCGCCAAAATAATGCGTGGACGCCATTTTGTACACTCGTATTTTGTATACTCCCTAGACGAGTGTACAAAATGGCGTCCACGCGACGCCGCGACGACGCTGCGCAATCGCGTCGCTTTCAAATCGCTCGCTAATCGCCAGTGTGATAAGACCCTAACATATAACGTAATACGCCATAGATCTGACAAATCACAGTATTGTGAGGCAGGTGACGTGATGAACCCGAGTACAACGCGATATCGTCAAAGTAGCGTTTCGGTGTGCTATTCAAATATTATTAATTTAATATTTTTTAGAAAATAGGTACCAGAATTTTTTAAAATAATTATAAAAAGTGGGTTTTTAAAAACCAGTCAAAAAGCCTATTATTATTAGCGCTATACAGTCACATATCAAGTTTGCAAATTAAGATGTTTGAATACCTTCTTTAATGGCATTAAAAATTCAAATTTTTTCATGGCATTAAAAATAAGATAGAATAATACTATAATATATAAGATAGATAGATACTTACTTCCTCGTGAGTCTGTCGTCCTCGCTGGCGGCGGCGGCGTCGATGGCGATACCGATGGCCTCGTCCTCGTCCTCGCCCGCCGCCTTGAGCAGGTGCCCCACGCTGCGGGCGTACTCCCCCGCGTGGAAGTAGAACTTGCCGGCCAGCAGCGCGCTCCGCTCGCCCTCGAAGTGCAGCGCCAGGCTGCGGAAGTCCTCCGGCCGCGCCTGCGACGTCTGGATCAGGATCTCGCCGTACACCTGCAGCTTGCCGGTCTTCCGGGCCAGGGTAAACGCCTCCTCGTAGCACAGGGACATAACTAGGAACTTGATCGCCGAAGTGGGGTCGTCGGTGTTCTGGAAGTAGTTGGCCACCATCTTGGCTCCCGCCACCGATTTGGACTCCTGGACTAGGTTCACGGCTTCATCGATGTCGTCCAGCTTGTCCAGGTTGAGTCGGATCGCCGACTCGTAGTCGTGGGCCTTGAGGTAGGATTTGAGTGCCTCCGCGTACCTCCCCTCCGCCTCCTTCGCTCGCGCGTACTGCATGTGGATGCTGGGGGATGTGATTTTGGGGATGAGCGCCTCGACTTTCAGCCAGGACTTGAGTTTGATGTATAGGGACGCCGCTTTTTCTGTGTTGCCGGCGTGATCGTACAGGGCGGCGGCGTGGGCCAGCTGCTTCTCCTCCTCCAGGAGTTGGGCGATCTCCTTGAGTAGGGCGACGTCGTGGGCGTGTTTCATAGCCAGGGTGACGCCCCTCGCGACGTCGCCGCAGCGGACGGCCATACGCGCGATGCCCGCCTCGCACTTGGCATTATGCTCCCTGACCTTCGCGTCGTCCGTGTTGGACGTGATGATAGACTGCTCGTACTTGGCGAGCGCCTCGTGGTAGTCCGCTCTGAAACATTAATATTAAATATATTAAATTAAATATCGTTAAAATAAGGTGGCAATAATATAGTATTTTACCTTCCAATAAAATATATATCGACGACGGAAAACAGAAAGGGCGTATCCCGTTAAAAGGTCGTAACTAGACTACGTATAAGGTCATTATCAGTTTTTTTTTTCTGCGTCGATTGGTCTGGGTCTAGTTGCTCTACGATGACATGAAATTTAAAAAAAAGTGAGTATTTTAAAAAGTGTGATAATTTTTTTTGGTGTAACTGCCCACAAAACTGCGTATTTATACTTTTTTGAGATACGATTTGAAGACGTTTGTGTTTTTAATTTAAACATATTTACGCTGTTCCTGTTTCGATGCGTCCCAGATGTTACGACCTTTTTGCGGGAAGCAATTTTTATGCTTGCTATGTTACGACATTTTAACGGTTCAGATTTTTTTAAGGACAAATAATGACTTCTTAGATACTACAATTTCATGGGTGGTAGAAATGAACTCAATCGTAGTTAATACGAGTCACAGGTCCCGCAATTTGTTGAACATTCTGGAATTTCTTACATACACCCCAGGTAAGTTACCTTAGTCGCTGCGCGGGCGTCGTGTTGAAAGGTTGTGTCAGTTTCGCTGTAGTGAAATCGTGTTGCAAAAACCTTGGAGTGTATAATTTCTCTATACAAGGTATGTTATAAATTCTAAAGATTTAATTACCTAGTAATAAGTTCCAGGATACATAATGTATTCTTGAGCTAAACTCAAAAAGAATGTAAACAAATCGAAATCAAATTCTGCGTGGTACATATGCGTTGTAAGATTTTAGGTTTTTTTACTACTATTAGGGGTTAAAGTATGAAGTTTCCGTTTTTGTAAGTAGGTGTTCGTGAAATTCAATTTTCCCATAGTAACGTTTTTCTTAATCCTTCGATCGAGGGTTCCAAGAATTGCTATTGTATTCTATTGTTGTCGCAATCACCGGTGCTCGTACGGGGCTTGATGTGTTAATTAGGTAACAACTAATTTAAATCTAAGCATACCTACGTATTTATGGGCATGGTAACTTCTAACATGACACATTTTTTAACCCCCGACAAAAAAGAGGGGTGTTATAAGTTTGACGTGTCTGTCTGCATGTCTGTCGGTCTGTCTGCATGTCTGTCGGTCTGTCAGTCGGTCTGTCTGTCTGTGGCATCGTAGCATCCAAACGGGTAGACCGATTTTGATCTAGTTTTTTTTGTTTGAAAGCTGACATGATTGAGAGTGCTCTTAGCCATAGTTCATCATCATCAGCCTGCTCAGTGCTGGAAAATTGCGGTTCATCTGGTTTGTGAAGGGCCGATTAGCAACTTGCAGTCGTTTGGTGGGCTTTATAATATTTTGCATTATAGTTCGTGACATTTATGAATAAATACACATTAATGGAAAGTTGACCTGGTGCTGCAGCATAACCTGGTAATCAATAGGATACCCAACTCCTCACCAACTTAGAGCAGAGGTTTCGTGTTTGGGCTCATTTTAATTGCGACAATTAGTAAGACGTAGATAACAGTAAATATTTGCTTGCTGCTGCTGCAGCATCGCCAGGATTCTATAGGAGCCGAGCTCCATAATATTATTATGAACCCAAAGTGGAGGTTTCATGTTTGGACTCATATTGACGGCCTCATCCAAGAGGACATTCGTAGATGGTATTCATTGAGATAATAATATTATGATCCTTTTGATAGGAATTATTCTGCACTATAACGAATACAAGTTTAAAAAGCATGAAATAAAATTAAATTAAGAAATATTGATGAATTAAATATTGATTTTATATCTTTTCTTATAATTTTAACCGACTTCCAAAAAGGAGGAGGTTTCTCAATTCTACCGTATATTATATTAATAATATTGTTCATTTTTTTAATGTTTAATTAATCTTGTTCTGTAATTTTGTATATTATGTACAAGACTTATCTTTGACTATTTTTTTATTTACTCCATAAATAATATTAGTAGGGAAAAATAATATTATGAAGGGAATAATAATATAATATTATATTCCACTTAAATTCTGAATATTATTAGTTATTTATTGTTAAATAATTATTTAATGAAAAGTATAATAGGGATGATGACAAAGTCAAAGATTAGCGAATTTTGTTAATAAAATAAAGAAATAACGGTAAAAAATAAGTGTTCTCAAAATTTCAGCTCGATAGCATTTGTATTTTTTTTTGTTATGCGCCTTCAAAGATGGATAATCAAGTCGATTTTTTTTTTTTCAATTAAATTTCTTAATATTTGTATACCATTCGATACATTATGCAATTTAAAGCAAGTTTTGTTATGAAACCACTTTCATAAACGCAATATTTAATATACCTATCGAACAAAGTTCTCTCCCGATCCGTACAAACTACGAAAGAGTGACGTCAGTCTTTCGTAGCACTTTGTATGGAGCGTTTCGGGCAGGTCTATTTTATGAGATGTTTGAATTGTCATATCTTGGTGAATTTTTAAGCTATCAGAGTCATTCTTTCAGCGATGTTTCTATTTTTTAAGGGTCTTTCAATTACCAATAAGAAAAAAAAATGTCATCAAGCCTATTATGTAGGTACCTAAAGTTACTATTATGGATATTTGATAATCTTATATTATGTGTTTTTGTTGTTATTTTAGTGACATAATATACTATTTACTTAATTAGTTATTAAGTTGACATTGTTATAATATTATATTTTTTGCTTTGTGTTTTTGGTAACTTTTTAAAAGTTCAATAAATTTACGTTTATAAAAGCTTACGACGTTTTATTTCGTCATTGGGTGTCGAGACGTTTGACTTACAACCAATTTCCTAACCATTATAATGCATTATGAATATGTTTACACCCCGTTCCTAAGAGCAAATTAAAACGAACATTAGTTACGACCTTCTTGAGGTCAGTAAATTTCTTATAGTTTTATGATTCAGTACAAACGTCGTGTCAATATACGACATTTTTGAGGTCTGCAATTTTTGTATACAATGGGCGTAACTTGAATAACTTTATTTCTAGTAATAGGAAGTTATTGGCTTGTATGCCACTTTATGCAGGTTTTTATTTTAAAGTAAAGGTGTTAAAATTATGTTCCCACGATTTACCGTTAAAAAGTTATGATTTAATTTCCCAATATTTTTTTGTTTTTTGGCTCTGGTGTAAAGTTTCGTTAGACCGAGTTACGCCCTTTCTGTTTTCCGTCGTCGTCATGTTTCCAAACGTCCGAGGTCCTTCATGAGAGTACACCGTTGTGTTTTCGCGAACTGCCGCTAGATGTCGCTATCCGTTACCTGACTGCTCCCAGCTTTCGACGGTCACGTGGTCTCGCTGAAAATTATTTAGAAAATTTCAAGCCGCCATCTTGCTCATTGTTAAGCTCATGATAATGAGGGTGGACACCAGAAAGCCATTATCCGCAGGCCGATTCTGTATCGTACATTTGTGAGTTAATCACTGAGTTAGTAACGAAACGGAGGAGTGAGCAACCGAAAGTCTCACTTTTGTATGCAAGTGAATACAAAAAGTGGCACTTTCCGTTACTCACTCCTCGGTTTCGTTACTAACTCAGTTATTAACTCACAAATGCACGATACAGAATCGGCCCTTAGGACTTCGGACGTTTGGAAACATAATATGTATTTTATTGGAAGGTAAAATACTATATTATATGTTCCGTTAACGTCGTATTACGTGTTTGTTATCTCCTGGTGGCTTGAAATTAAAGCAACAATGTGATTCATATTTTATATTAAAGAATCTGACACACAACTACAAACATAGTTCATGTAATAATTATTGAAAATAAAAAGTATAATTAATGTTGTAATCAACTTGCACAAAAAAATTGTGACAAAGACTTCTGAGGCACATTTTTATCATCATCAGGTACAGATGAATCTATTTCCTTTAAATAAAAATTCCTAAAAGTAGCCTTATGTTTCCAGTTAGCTTTGGATAGAATATCATTAATAGGATAGTTTTCTACCCAGTTCGGTAAAGCAACAGCTGATCTAAAACTACCTGGAGTAGAGTGTATATTAGCATCAGATAACACACGTTTAACATAACCTCCGATAATAGTCGCGCTGGCTGGTCTAAAAGGAGATCTGCTAGTAATAAATAAATTAGTCACTGAACCTCGAACACGACTAGCTACTTTAACAAGAGATCTGACCCAAAAAACTGGGTCGATATTTTGATGGGGAGCAGTCAATAAGGTCCAACTCGACTGACGATGCTTAGGGAATCTGTTTTAGATCCGAACACGGGATGAAGTGTAATCGAATTACCGTTATCTATGTAATGTTTGCTGTCTATATGGAGCAAGGTGAGGTCATGCACCCTGCGGCCAGAAACTAGTAAGAGAACCGTGGCAGTGTGTTTAGAAACTTCATATAAGGGTAAGGCCGAGAATTTTACACTTTTCGAAAGTAAAAAGTGTCCCAATTTTTGTCTGCCTATTAAAAAAAACTAACCAGTAATTTTTAATTAAATAACTTTTATTGTATTTTGTAGGGATCTAAATCATACAATTTCATATCAAAGTTAAAATACTCGTTATGGTTTAATAACTACAGTGAGTTAAATTCGTCGGTTACCCCAAATATTGCAAAAAAACTCGCTGTCTTTTTCATGTATCCAAATACTTGGAACTAAAAATTTGTATTTTTTTCCATTGAAAGACAAATTCACAAGAACTGACTTAAATACTCTGATACTTAGCAATTTAATCGTAGTGATTGATATTTTTAAATAAGCAGATTTCATGACTTTATCGAAATTTAAATGTTTGTCCCCGTATTTTCGCTTCTATGTTACGATTTTATATGTTACCATAATTTCACCTCTTAACAATGTTAATCTTTTGTGGCACTATTTTGTATTGACACTGGCAACAGTAAATATCTATGCGAATAATAAAATTTAAAAAAGACGATAAAAAGTACGACAATCGCGGTTAAAGTACAGAGATTAAGATTATATAAATTCTAATTTCCAAAATATTGGTAAATAAAAAGAGAAATCGGCTTCATGTTACTAAACGCGGCAACTTACGGTTGTTTTTAAGTAAAATCGAGCCTGATATTAACAAACTGCTTAAAATGCATCAAATTCAACCTTCTCATTAGTTATGTCATAAATTCATGTCTTTTAAATGTAAAAAAAATATTCCTCAATATAACTAAGCATGCGTTTTAATTGCTCCCATTAGTTTTGTCCACACTGTGTCTTTTTCTGTTCGTCAAGGGCATGCGTTATAGCGCAGTCAACAGCGAACGTGAGGCATGCCCGCGACGCATGCCTCTGACCGTATCCAAAAAACAAAAATGACAATGTTGGCGTTGCGTTCGTTGACGCATTCAATTATTGAATGCGCCAAAACGAAAGTTGAATGAAAGAAGACGACGAAAATTGAAGACGAAAGCGCATAGTGTGGACATAGCTATAGAAACATTCTTCTTTCAATCTTCATTTTAAACTCAGAAATAGGATAGGGGTCATATCTTACGACCATACTATAATATCTTACGTTTAAATATAATCGTAGCAATTATAGCTATTTTAAATTCGCGACAGATGGTAAGTAAAATTAAGATGGGGGGCTCTAGAAAAAAACATATTCTCAAAGTGGGCGGTGAGCAAAATAAGGTTGAGAAACTATAATAATAACAATAATAATAGTTTATTTTCAGACAAAGAAGTCCATATTCTAATTGATTTTGTGACAATAAAATTATATTATACTAACAAATTTTGTGACAATAAAATTATACTATACTAACAAATAATCAAAATGCAGCTCATCTTGCTACCCTGATGTGTAGCTCAGTGAGTCTGCGAAGGAGTGCAGAGTCAATTCGCTCCGCTATCATCTTCAGGACCCCATTGCGGCTCTCCCGAACTCTATGCACTACTGACGCTACCTTTTTCCGCATAATCGCGTAGAAATCGTCGACTCCTGCAACGGCAAACATCCCGGATGCACTGCAGTACCGAGGGAGCCGCAATAGAGACCTGAATATGTTATTGTAGAGGACCCGCAAGGCGCCATAGGTCCGTTGAGTAAAGCTGGCCCACAGACCACAGGTGTAAAACGTCTGACAAAATGCTTTAAAAAGCGTTATCTTGACAGGCGCTGTACACCTGGCAAACCTGTGTGCCAGCATATTACCGCGGATCGATAGCGCCCTGCGCTCCCTCTCAATATCCTCCTCATCACTGAGAGTATCTGTCACCACGTGACCGAGGTATTTAAATTTTGTAACACGACTCAAAGGTACTCCGTTAAGTAAAGGTGGTGGACAATCTTGATGATTGAAAATCTTACTATTGCATTTAAATTTCATGTACTCACACTTACCAACATTGTACTCTAAGCCGTGTTCAATAGCGTACCTCTCACAAATTTTTAACAACCTGTTAAGACCACCGATTGAGGGGCTCAGCAGTACCATATCATCAGCATAGCTTAAGTTATTTAAACATACACCATCAATATGACATCCAGTATGAGTACTGCTGAGCTCCTCAATCAACTGGTTTACATAAATATTGAATAATCGGGGCGAGGTTTTTCCCCCTTGTCTCACCCCACACTCTAAGGAGTAATCCTCAGAGAGTGCATTACCCCACCTAACACAATTCCGTTGATTACTATACCAATACGTCAATAGCTCAATTATATCATTTGATACGCCAAGTTTTCTTAGCTTTGCCCAAAGCTTCCCATACGATACTCTATCAAATGCCTTGGACAAATCCAAGAAACATGCAAAGATCGGCGTTTTTCGTTTGGTATAGTAATCAACCGTCTGTTTCAAACATAGTATGGCACTTTCAGTAGACACTCCCTCTCTAAAGCCAAATTGTGTGTCCCCAATCGAATCGTACTTCTTTAGCAACGTATCCAGCAGCGCATCTAGAACTTTCGCTAATATTGTAGCAAGGGAAATGGGTTTATAATTTCGCTTACTGGACGTATCCGCCGAAGCATTCTTTACAATAGGGACCACAATAGTTCTCATGAGGTCTTCTGGCAGACAGGAGTGCCGGATACAAAACGTATAAAACATTCCCAATACTCTATGCAGATGAAAGCCTGCGTGCCGCAGGTGCTCCACACTGAGTCCGTCGTGACCAGGCGATTTTCCCCTCTTCATGCTATTTATCACCTTGGACACATCCTTACTCGAGAAACCAATCGCTGGGCCCGATTGAACTTGGCACTCAGTGTCGAGAGCCAGCGGCAATAAAGATTTCACCTGAAAGGCTCTCGAAATGAGTTCGCAATCCCAATTGGATCCTGCACCCCCTCAATACTAATAGGCAGCCTAACTTTACCCTTTAGTTGCTTAGTACCTCTCCAGAACTTATCAAAACTCTTGGAAGAGTACTGAGCAGCCAGTTTGTCCATTTTAACCTGCTCTTGATTATTTTGACAAAATTTTAGACGAGATTTAAATATTTTACGACTCTCATACATTTTGTCATAAAAATAATAAATATAATAATATAATAATAAATAAAGTCATAAAAACTATGATTTAGAGGAACAATAACAATGTTATGTTTTTGTTACTACTTTATTTTGATAAAAAACAAATTTTATAGTAGGTATTTTAGTACCAAAGATTTTAAATAACAATTTTATTTCATTATTTGGTACTTAGTTATGTACTTAGTCAAAGTAAAAGACATGATTTGATAAAAAAAAAGACGGGTTGCACTCCGGGAGTGCCAGCAGAAGTGAAAACTTGATTATTAACGCTGTGCATTTTTGAAGTGAAAACTTCTTTAGCGGCGTTGAGCACTTTTGTGGGATGGGTAAAAACTGTGAAACTCGCGTCAGATTCTCGTGCTGATCGAAAAACCTTGGAAAAACCGTAAGACGGTTGGAGAGTAGTGTTTTGTGTCGAACTCGAACTCGAATTGATTGTAAGGGTTTCGATTAATTAAAAAAATCGATTTTTTAAAAATCGATTTTCATAAAAAATGGGTTAAAAATTTAATCGATTGTAAGGGTTTCGATTAATTAAAAAAATCGATTTTTTAATAATCGATTTTGATAAAAAATGGGTTAAAAAATGCACAACGTTAATAATCAAGTTTTCACTTCTGCCGGCACTCCCGGAGTGCAACCCGTCTTTTTTTTGAACCCATTTTTTATGAAAATCGATTATTAAAAATTCGATTTTTTAATTAATATAAACCCTTACAATCGATTTAAAAAAATCGACAAAAAAAAAACAATCGATTGTTCGATTAATCAATTACGATGTTACAACTTTTTTGTTAACACTACTCTCCAACCGTCTTACGGTTTTTCCAAGGTTTTTCGATCAGCACGAGAATCTGACGCGAGTTTCACAGTTTTTACCCATCCCATGCACAGAAGTGCTCAACGCCGCTAAAGAAGTTTTCACTTCAAAAATGGTTTTATATTTTTTTGTTACCCATGCACATCATACATACATATACTGGGTGTAAGCAACTTTGCTCAGTCAACGATACTGAACAACTATCACCAGGATTTTTTATTTCAGGAAATAAAATAAAAATGTTTATCCATACAAATTGTCTGATCGAGCAATTTTTTTTCATTCCTGAAAATAATTCCTCATTCCTGGTGGTGTTTGTTCAGTTTCGTTGACTGAGCAACCCCTATAAGTTTGCGAGACGCTGTCCCTTACACCCCGTATAAGGCATAAAGTTTTACATAAAAAGGTGCACTATGAAATCGGCCTTACATACCTTTCGCGTTGCTTTTACGTTACCGTAACATAGAAGTTTCTATGTTACTCTATGTTACTAAGTGTAAAAATTCTCGGCCTTACCCATAAGTTATCCAAATTAGGTTTCGATTTTTTTAAGAAATCGATTACTATCCTTGCATCCCATATTGGAACCTTAGGTGCTACAGGCTTAGCTATGAATATAGCTTTCAATACGTGTTTTACAATATTATTAGACGAAATTCTTATACTAGAAACAGTTTCACAAATTGAAGCTATAGCTGATTTATGAACTAAAATCGAACGATAGGCAAGATTTTCAGTCAAGTGTAAGTATGCTAAGTGTCTAGCAACATCGGCAGGCCGAGGTGAACGACAATTAATGCTCCTTTGAGCACACCAGCGAGACCATTTCTTCCAAATAGGTAAGTAGGTTTTTAAGGTGGACGTTCTCCAACAGGATAGAAGAAGTTCCTTTTTTGATGGGACCAGTCTGTTGTGATGGAATCCCACCCGAAACTAGCCAGGCTTCCAGATGGAGACTGTCGACACGAACTGGAGGCTGCTTCGTTTTTACGTCTATTAATGTCATCGACAAGTTTTGGACATTCATTGGCGGTGCTAACGCACGGCTTTTCAGGTCCGACCGCCAAAAAGGTTTTTTCCACTTGGGTGCGATTATTATGAACCGTCCCGAGGCTAAACTAAATGTAATAAACTAAATGTAATGTAAAAGTGTAACTAAGTGTAACTGTAATGTAAAAAACTAAATGTAACGAAATAGCGACGTTATTTAAAACACGCGTTTTAAAATAAAATAAAAGTTTAAAATAAAAAGAAAAATGCTTAAACTCGAAAATTTAAATCTATAGCGGCTGCTCGATTTGAAAAACGATGCAACAATGAGCAAGATGGCGGCTTGAAATTTTCCAAGTAATTTTCAGCGAGACCACGTGTCCGTCGAAAGCTGGGAGCAGTCAGGTAACGGATAGCGACATCTAGCGGCAGTTCGCGAAAACACAACGGTGTACTCTCATGAAGGACCTCGGACGTTAACGGAACATATAATATTGAAATGTGACCGCAACCAAGTGAAGATAGTTTGCGTACCTATTAATTACCTCCATCCACCGTGCGCTCGAAAGTTTAAGCGTGAAGATCGAAGTATGGATTTTATTTTATATATTGAAATGACATGACTCACGTGAGCTGCAGTGTGGCGGCGTGCTGAAGCGCGAGCGCGGGCGCGGCGCGGGGGGCGTGTCGCGCAGCGAGCTCGGCCGCCGCCCCCCAGTCGCCGCGCGCCGCCGCCAGCCGCACGCGCAGCGCCGCGCCCACACCAGACCCCGCCCCCTCCAGCCACCGCGCGCTCGCCTCGCCCGAGCCCAGGCACGCGCAGAGCGTAGCGCTGAAAGAAACGACTGATGTTGTTGTTGGAATATATTATGCATGGTGACCGCTAAGGAATATCTTTCTATCGAGCGAGAAAGCATGCTCGGTCAGGCAGAAGTCCCTTGACGTCATTTCAGACGTCGTACATGTTTTGCCGGTCTCAGAAACTTCGATAACACGATGCAGGATTGTGGCGCTAGTTGTAGCACCACAATAGGGTACATGCAAATACAATATTTATGAAAATTTTGCTATTAAAATGTTAAAAAAATATAAAAGAAAGGCCACTGTAAGGTTATTATTTTATAAAATATTATTTTTTTAACAAAAAATATGAATTATAAGACAACAGCAACTTTTTGAGAGGTTAGGTTCACGAAAGTTTAATTGCATTATTCCATTTTTCCAATAAAAATGGAAGCTGGGTTTATCAAAGCAGACTCTACAAATCCAAAGAGAATATAATCACTACGTTTTATAGAAATCTTCCAAAGTCACTGTTGACATTGTAGTACTTAACATTTTTTGTCGAAAGTGCAGAGTAAGTATTCCAGTGTAGAAATGAGAGGGACTAAAATATTATGTAATATCATTTATTTACCTTCATTCAGCGGCTTCTATATACATATAGCAGTTATTTTATTTCAGCTCAACAAGAGAATCTTATAGCACAATGCCATCTGAATGTTCAACTCAAAAGAGAAGGAGAAACATGTACTTACATACAATAAAAAGTCGAGTTACCATTCGAGTTACTCCAGAACACAAAGTACGTAAAGGAGGTTACGGTATCGTGTTATAGCTAATATAAATGAAACGTAAGGCTCGGTTCAGGCCTGCAAATGCGAGGTCCTGCAAAAGGAGCCTCCGATTACGTCCGTCACATGTTATTGGAAGAAGTCTAAATTATGATTTTACCTCTTTACAGTGCCAGTGAAAGCGCCTAGCGTGCTACGTAATTTCATCCTGCAGTGCCGAGAGCACACCTAGCATGTTTGCTTTTTTTATAGGGCGGCATCGCTGGGAACTATTAGAAAATAGTGGTGGCAATGAATGTGTTAATAGACGATGTGGCTAGCCACCCATCACTATTCTGGTTTCATTTTCCAATTATATACACCACAAAATGCTAAATGTGGCCTTTGGGTCTTATAAACTTAGATACTGTCTAACCCGTACCTAAGTGATATAGATGTCGCAGACCACTGGTTAAACCAGTTGGCTGCGACATAGACATGGTTTATGTACCTACATTATTTTCTAAAATGTTTGAGATAATAAAACTATATCGTTTTGTAAATACAGTTTTTTATTTCATTTTAATTAAAGGTGATTGTAAATTGACAAGTGCACAGCAAATGATTCAGAAAAGCAAATTCGTGTAGTTTTCTGATCACTCTTTCAATGTGAATTCGAAGACTTGCAATCTTCTTTGACCTGAGTACATCATCTCTTGAACTTTTCTTAGCCTAAAAATAATGCAAAATTAGGAAAGCCTTTGGGAAAGCCACTGAGGACAAGTACGCAGGCCGCACAGCACGTAGTGATTATATTCTCTTTGGTGCACAGATTAAGGTATATATTGATCAGGTGGGGCCATTGTCAATAATCGTCAAACAGTAGTGACGTCATACAGACTATATATCCGTTTTGGCGCCAAAATTTAAATTGACAATTTTAAACCGCATTTTTTGCAGTAAATTCCAGTGTTTAAATTTTTTTAATATACTTGTGGTCTATTCTACATGGGGTTCTTTAAAATAAACACAAAAATAAAAATATCGCATCTTCCCTATTACACACACGGTTAATCTTTCTGCAGCAACGCAACTCCGGGGTACCATTACTAAATGAATAAATAAATACGCACCACAGAACAGGTAACTCCTCAATATGCACTGCATCCTCGAGCGCCCACACCATCGCTACGTCGCTCAGCCGAGTGTATACGCGGATTGCTGGAACAATATGGTCATTCCGAAAACATGAGGAATATTACGATACAAGATGAGGTATAGGTGATCGCACATTTGTCAGCAACTTACGCGCCGCACGCGCCGTATGGTGCGGGTGGATGTGTGAGGTTTCATATCTATCAACGAATTTTAAAATTCGGCGCGTACGTTGCTGATAAATGTGCTGACCTTATAGGAGGCATAGTGCTGAAAGATAGCAAATAAATTTGTTCAAGAAAAATACTTAAATATATTATTTTTAGGCAGGGAAACCTTAATTAATGAAAAAAAATCAACACCAATTCTATAAATCTAATTTAACACTTTAAATAAAAGTTAAATAACAAAACTAATCGCTTAATTGCTAACAAACTAATTAATTACAAAATTTAAACAGAACAAAATAACGAAATTCAAAATTTAACGGACAAAGTAACACAAGCAATGGCACGTCTATTTCGCACGAATTCTCAAGGGGAAAAGAGGACGAATCACGTGGCGAGGCAGTTTTTATACACTCTGAAGGGTAGGGGGGTGGCTTGGTGAATCAGCTTCTGGTGTTGCCGCTTACACGGCCTCTCCTGACAGTCTGACGTCCTCGTCAGGCTCCGATGATGGACCGGGTTGTTCTTGAGTAGGATCGGGCTGAGCAGTGGCGGCATCTGCTGAGACGTCATCATTCTCCTCTCCTGGAATTACATAAAAATAGCTCTAACACTGTTGTAGCTCTCACACAACACACCAAAAATGGCCCGATTTTTATAAATGAGTAACAAGCAAAAATGGTACCAAAGTGCGCAATTAAATTGTCAACTACATTATTTAGCTAGCTAGCTTTCAGGCATAGGCTCCACTATTAAGCATGCCCGTCAGAACTGCCGTCAATAATCACATTGCTCGGACTTCACGTCAAGGCATAGGCTCCACTATTAAGCGTACCTCCGACGGCTGTTCTGGCATAGGCTCCACTATTAAGCGTACCAAACAGACTTGTAAACTCACCCTCGAAGAATGCTGCGCAGGTCTCCGGGGTCCACTCTCCTCTCCAGGGCACCAGGTACTGCGCGGCCGCATAAGTAACCTTGCCGTATGCTCCGCTGACCAGCTTCAGCTCATAGCGCCCATGATCAAGCACTCGGGTAATTCGGTAAGGTCCACGCATTCCTGGATCCAACTTGCCCTGTGACTGAGAGTACTTGATCACAAATACGAGATCATTCGATTTATAGGTGCGGGGAGACTCACGATCTTCGTTCACCCGTCGATCTTGTTCGGCCTGATTACGTGTCAACCGTTCGGTCGTCCTCTGTCTTCGCAATTCGCGTAATGACTCACGATTGTCAGTAGAATTTTCTAAAGCCACATCGCGTATTAACGAGCGGACAACCGGTAATGCATTTTCGGACCCGATCAACAAGTTCAAGGGAGAATACTGGGTTGTCTTTTGTTTTGTGATATTTAAAATTAATTGCAGTCGCCACAACTCCTCAGCCCATTCACTTTTCTTTTGATTTGACTCGATACGAAGCATATTGAGAATCGTGCGGATATAGCGTTCGGCCTGGCCATTAGCTTGGTGCATCTCAGGAGTGATGTGATGCACTCGGCATCCTAATTCATTAAGAAATGATATAAAACTAGAAGCCTCAAACATTCTACCTCTATCACAAATTAAAGTGTTGGGGGTACCGAACAAAGAAATAATTAATTGCATGGCTCGCTTCAGCTCAGTTAAATCTTGTCGGTGAATAGGAATTAAGTGACAAAATTTGGAAAAAGAATCAACTGCAACTAATATGTGCTTAAAACCTTGTGATTCTGGTAACGGTCCCAAAACGTCAAGGTGTAGAGTGTCAAATGGAATATTAGGCTTGGCCCATGAAGTAATTGGCTGTAATGGGGATCGTGGTACACGTTTATGAGCTATGCAGGTTAAACAATGCTTAACATATTTGGAAATAAAGGTCCTTAGACCAGGAAACCAAAAATATCGTAATATGAGATCGGCAGTCTTTTCGACATCAATATGGGCATGCTCGTCGTGAAAAATACGAAGCAGACTCAGTCGATACCCCTTAGGAATAAAACAGAGGAGACGCCCCTCTTCGCCCGTAGGTGTATAGCGATAATACAAAAGATCACCCTTTTTGACGTATCTCGAGGCGTCCAACTGTCCCTCGTCTAGGGATCGCAATAATTGTTGCGTTTCCTCATCGCCTGATTGTGCGATTTGTGCCCAATTGCGTGGTTTGGTTATGTTGTTTACAGTTGCAACAGGGTTTCGACTAAGATAGTCAGCATGCGGCAATAAGACCCCCTTTCGGTACTGAATATCAAAGTCGAAATCCTGCAAGTAAACCCACCATCTAGCTACCCGTGGTAACAGGTCCCTTTTTGTCTGAGTAGATTTGAGAGCGTTACAATCGGTTACGACAGTAAAATGCCTACCAATGAGATGATGTCTAAAATGTTTAAGGGCGTTTACCACCGCAAGAGTCTCCAGTTCATAGGAATGGTATTTAGACTCGGCCCCCTTAGTGGCCTGGCTGTAATACGCCACTACACGTTTACTACCATCCCTATGAATCTGGAGTAGGACCGCACCGTAACCCGCACTACTCGCATCTGTATGAACCTGCGTGGGTAGTTCAGGATCAAAAATACAAAGTACCGGCTTACTGGTAAGACACTTAATGAGTTCCTGGCGAGCCATTTCCTGTTCCTCACCCCACACAAAATCGACGCCTTTCTTTGTCAACCGTGCTATACAAGACGTTTTTAATGAGTAGCCAGATATGTATTTCCTGAAATAGCCCGCCAGGCCCAGAAACTGTCTTACTTGCCGCACGTTTTGAGGTACCCTTGAATTTATCAGAGCCTGAACCTTAGCTTCAGCCGGTCGTATGCATCCGTCCGATATTATTCTACCCAAGTATTCTATCTCGGTACATAGGAAGGAACATTTGCGTAAGTTTATCGAAAAACCTGAATTTGTTAACGTTGTCAACACACGATCGAGTGTTTGCAAACCTTCCTCGATTGAGGAATGCAGTATTAGACAGTCATCAATATATACCAAAACTAAGCCAGATTCGATAAACTCACGCAACGTTTTTGATATAATTCGCTGATAAACTATGGGAGCATTCGCGAGACCGTATGGCATTTTAATATATTCGTAATGTCCTTCGGGCGTAACAAAACCAGTAAGGGGAATGGAATCGTCCTGTAACATGATTTGGTGGAACCCGGTAGCCATATCCAAAGTTGTGAACAATTTCGCTTTCCCTAGTCTGTCAAGGTGGTCATCTATTAAAGGAAGTGGGTATCGATCTTTTATGGTTATCCTATTTAGTGCACGAAAATCCACGCACATCCTATCTGAGCCATCCTTCTTTTTGTAAAGAGTGTCATTATTCAAGCGAATTTGCATTTTACCGGTGGAAACGGTAGTCATGGCGGTACCCGAAATCATAAACTTAGAAAATTTATCAAGAATAGACAATAAAACTTTCAAATCATCGCCCACTAATGTTGTTTTAATTTCATTACACTCGATATTCGCTTGAACACTGCACACACGATTAACTGAAAGCCCGCGAGTCAAACGTTGCAAACTTCGTGTACGTACGTACGTGACCCCGTCTCTATTAAGTACATCTGTACCGATAATTATAGGCGCATTCATACACTCTCTAGGCACAATTAGCAAATCAACTTCCAACGTTATCTCCGGGAACTCGATTGTCAGTGTCACGTAAAATTCAACAAAAATAGTTGTGTCACTAATACCCTTTAACTGGCTGCTAATAGGTTTCTTACAACACGAAAAATGATTTACAACATCCGAGGATATTAATGACACATCTAACGCGCCACTGTCAATAAGTATATCAACCGGAATTCCCTGAATGATACCAACCATAACGTCATTATTTTTACTAAAGTCGGAGGTAGAACAAAAATTAACTTTGTTTTTATAACGTTGTGCATCTGAACGTTGTTTAGCAAAACACGAAGTAATATCATGCCCACCCTTCTTGCAATAAGTGCATGACAAATCGGACTTAGAACTATTATCACTCGAACTAGGTAATGCGAGTATTTGAGAGGAGTTAGTTTTTTGTTTAGGTTTCTTTGGACAATTAACCTGTTTGTGTTGAGTGTCGCCGCAAATAAAACACTTCAATATGCGTTTAAAAGTCGACTTGTGTCGAGAGTGCTGAGAAAATGAAGACATAGGTATCGATTTAAGAATTGGCTTAGAAAACGTTGACAAAAAGTCGACCATATTGTCGATAGTAAGTTTCGCATTTGTGGCACACGCCTTGATATGTGGGTCTCTAATGCCGCGAATTACGATTGCGATCATAAGTTCCTCGGACAACCCCTTGACAATTCGTAGTCGTAATAACGATCTACGCGCGTACTCCGCATAAGTGGAGTATTTTTCTGAATCCGTATTCATAACTTCGAAAAGAATATTAGCCACATCTATCTTTTTTAGACATAAAGATCTAAAATCATTTTTAAAGGTACTCCACGAACGATCGTTGGTAACCCACTCGCTAAGCCATTGTTTCGCGTTTCCCTTTAAACAGTTACCTACCCGCGACAGACACTCATTATCTGACCACTTATTTACAAGCTGAGCCCTATCCACCTCGGAAAACCACTGATCTACGTCGTTTACATCAGGATCAAAGTTAGAGACGTAATAGTTTTGTGTATGTACTGACCTTAGTGATTGAATTGCGTCCACAATTCTTTCCGTCGAGCAGCCCACGGAGTCTCCATTAGCAGCGCTGGGCGTATTCGACCACCCCGATTTACCTTCCAGTGCCCTCAACCGCGAGGCTATCGCCTCGAGCGATTGTGCGTAGTCTTGATGCAGCGTGTCGTCCCTCGGTTCCAAGTATGATCGACCTGGACTCTGACGCTCCCGGCCGGAACTCCTCGATCGTGAACGCCGGCGACGACACCGCTCGTGCTGTTCACGCGAGCAATTACGGCTCCATCGTTCCGAGCCCGAACGGTCACGACGAGATCGCCGCCGCTCCTTTGTGCGTCCCCGAGACGTGCTACGAGACGGCCTGCCATGCGAGATTCTACTACGCGAGCGTGCAACGCGCTTCCCCCGTGTTTTTGACCGTGAACGATTCGATCTACCCATGACTATTTTAAATTAAACAACCTTGTTGGAAAATAATAAATGTGGGAGTGTTTTCTTTATCCCACTTCTGATTTTAGGCAGGGAAACCTTAATTAATGAAAAAAAAATCAACACCAATTCTATAAATCTAATTTAACACTTTAAATAAAAGTTAAATAACAAAACTAATCGCTTAATTGCTAACAAACTAATTAATTACAAAATTTAAACAGAACAAAATAACGAAATTCAAAATTTAACGGACAAAGTAACACAAGCAATGGCACGTCTATTTCGCACGAATTCTCAAGGGGAAAAGAAGACGAGTCACGTGGCGAGGCAGTTTTTATACACTCTGAGGGGTAGGGGGGTGGCTTGGTGAATCAGCTTCTGGTGTTGCCGCTAACATTATAATATAATTTTGGGAATACAACAATTTACTTCTAAAACTATTATAAATATGGAGCCAAATGTGATCTGCAACTGTGCTTGTGTTGTACCGATTTCTTCAACTGAAAAACCGTCTTATTTAGATATAAACTATCCTGTGTATTTTTCGGGACTCAAAGTAACATATCACACCGAATTTGACCCAAATCAGTTCAGTGCTAAAGCGTGAAGAGTTAACCAACACGCATACTGACAAATAGACAATATCACAATACAGATTTACTTTTAAAAATATAAAGATTTTCTTTGTAAGTCCAAATATTTTTAATTTCAGTCTCACCAAACTCCACATTCAAGTCCGCGACGGCGGCCTCTCCGAGCTTCCTCCATAGATCCACCTCGTCCACCGCGTCGCAGTACAGCCACGCCTCCGCGAACCGCCGAAGGAGGAGGAGCTTGTCGACGTGCGCGCGCTGATTGGCCAGCCGCCGCTCGGCGTCCGCGTCCGCCAGCCCGGCGGTCGTGTGCGAGTCCAGCGTCGTCCGCACAACGCTGCGAATACAGTGTATGGGTCTAAACACACTAGGCTGAATTACGCCGACATAAATTCCGCCGCGTTTACGCCGCGTTTCAAATCCATTCAAAATATGGGCGGAACGCGACAGACCGTCGTGAGCCGAATTTCCGTCGAGCCGAGTCGAGCGTAAAGTTCGGCAGCGATTCGGCGGTAATGTTTTGTGTAGCAACACACTATACGCGACGGAATTATCAAAACCGAACATAGCAAATCCAACCTTATCTCCAAAGTGTTAACGCACACATTGCATCTGAGAATTTTAAATACTCACTTACGCGCGCGTTCGGCAACGGAAATTACGCCGCGAAATTTCGGCTCTTCGCGTAATTTATAGTGTGTCGCATCAGACGTAAGCGGCTGAACGTAAATTACGCCGGCGTAATTCAACCTAGTGTGTTTAGTCACTAAGACAGAGAAGTTCGACATTTGGAAACATTTCTGTTAATATTCTGCAGTTCTGCAGATATATCGAGTGTAACATGTTGGATTATTTACTGTTTGGGCTAGTAACACCCTCTGCTCCAACCTTTGCGTATATTCCCTATTATCTGCCGTCTGTCACGTGATCGATTGTATGTATTAAAAAATTGTCAGTCTGAGAATCAGCCCACATATATTTTCAATACCCAAAATAACGTTGTAGCATTTTAAACAGCGCAAAGTCCTGAATCGCCCCGTCGTAAGCATGACAAACCAATAATACTAATGTTAGAAATAACAGTTCATCTTCGCACAAATTATAGGACAAAACAACGTTTGCCGAATCAGCTAGTGTGCGGCCCGCTCGTCGTGTGCGCCACGTAGTACGTGCCGATGACGAGTACGTGCCGATGACGTCACAGCTGGTGTACACAGCAGTAACAGTCACCTCCCGCCGTCCCCGTAGCAGTACACGTCGCCGGAGAGCAGGATGAGCGGCACGTGACCCGGCAACACCGACGTGGTCGCCACGCGGTCGATGTGCGGCCCGCTCGTCGTGTGCGCCACGTATTACGTGCCGATGACGTCACAGCTAGTGTACACAGCAGTAACAGTCACCTCCCGCCGTCCCCGTAGCAGTACACGTCGCCGGAGAGCAGGATGAGCGGCACGTGACCCGGCAACACCGACGTGGTCGCCACGCGGTCGACGTGCGGCCCGCTCGTCGTGTGCGCCACGTATTACGTGCCGATGACGTCACAGCTAGTGTACACAGCAGTAACAGTCACCTCCCGCCGTCCCCGTAGCAGTACACGTCGCCGGAGAGCAGGATGAGCGGCACGTGACCCGGCAACACCGACGTGGTCGCCACGCGGTCGACGTGCGGCCCGCTCGTCGTGTGCGCCACGTATTACGTGCCGATGACGTCACAACTAGTGTACACAGCAGTAACACTCACCTCCCGCCGTCCCCGTAGCAGTACACGTCGCCGGAGAGCAGGATGAGCGGCACGTGACCCGGCAACACCGACGTGGTCGCCACGCGGTCGATGTGCGGCCCGCTCGTCGTGTGCGCCACGTATTACGTGCCGATGACGTCACAGCTAGTGTACACAGCAGTAACAGTCACCTCCCGCCGTCCCCGTAGCAGTACACGTCGCCGGAGAGCAGGATGAGCGGCACGTGACCCGGCAACACCGACGTGGTCGCCACGCGGTCGACGTGCGGCCCGCTCGTCGTGTGCGCCACGTATTACGTGCCGATGACGTCACAGCTAGTGTACACAGCAGTAACAGTCACCTCCCGCCGTCCCCGTAGCAGTACACGTCGCCGGAGAGCAGGATGAGCGGCACGTGACCCGGCAACACCGACGTGGTCGCCACGCGGTCGACGTGCGGCCCGCTCGTCGTGTGCGCCACGTATTACGTGCCGATGACGTCACAGCTAGTGTACACAGCAGTAACAGTCACCTCCCGCCGTCCCCGTAGCAGTACACGTCGCCGGAGAGCAGGATGAGCGGCACGTGACCCGGCAACACCGACGTGGTCGCCACGCGGTCGACGTGCGGCCCGCTCGTCGTGTGCGCCACGTATTACGTGCCGATGACGTCACAACTAGTGTACACAGCAGTAACACTCACCTCCCGCCGTCCCCGTAGCAGTACACGTCGCCGGAGAGCAGGATGAGCGGCACGTGACCCGGCAACACCGACGTGGTCGCCACGCGGTCGACGTGCGGCCCGCTCGTCGTGTTCGCCGCGTAGTAGTACGTGCTGATCACGTCGCCGGCGTACACCGCGAACACGTTGCGCTCCGACAGACACACGTCCCACACCACCGCTTTGATGCTGAAAGAAAACGCACGCCATTTGATAGCGAGAATAGAGATATAATCTGTTGTATATGGAACCGCCGGCTCGTTGACAACTGAGCGTGCTCCATACTTGTAGATCTCCACTTCTTTTTACTTTTTGCGTACTTAGAATATGGAATGTTAGAGTCTTATTTCCTTTCTAAAATATTTTATCCCACCGCTGTCACCATGTTGTGTATGAAAACGCCGGCTCGTTGACAACTGATTTATTATACTTTTTAATACAATAAGAACTTCTTATTACGACATAATCCAGCTTACCAATAAAGAGATCCACGCTGTGTATACAGATGTTATAGTCGAACAATGTTTATAAGTTACAAAAGTTTCTTGACAGGCAAGGACCAAGGTATCAGGTGTAGAGATCAACTACGATAACATGGCGCGCCCCTCCAAAATTCAAAACGTTTGAAGTGCGTTGTCAAAACGTTTGAAGTGCGTTGTCTTGCGCGGTCGGCTAGTTATGATTAGTTGACCAACAAATCTTGGTAATAAGTGACATTAACTGAAATATTACGTGTACTGTGATTGGTTGAATACTTACTACATACAAACTCTTTCATAAGGATGTGACTACACACATTGAAACAGTCATTTGGAGGGGCGCGCCATGTTATCGTAGTTGAACTCTACGCAGTGCGTACACGGTACACGTGACACGCACGCAGTACGCACCGCGTACGCGACGTACCTGTTCTTCTCGGGCACGGCGCACAGGTCGGCGGTGGCTGGGCAGTACACGTGCGCGCGCTCGCTCACTAGCAGCGCGCGTGCGCCGCTTATGTCGCAATGCAGCGCGCGCACGCCCGCATGCTTGTACCGCACGCACACGCCCCACGCCTCCAACTCCCAGTACTCGATGTCGCCTTGCTGTACACATAATATTATTACAAAATCATTAACGACCGCACTCAGAGACGTTAAATTACTTAACTTTAATTCAATGAAGATATTAGAGATAAACTACGATAACATGGCGCGCCCCTCCAAAATTCAAAACGTTTTAAGTGCGTTGTCAAAACGTTTGAAGTGCGTTGTGTTGCGCGGTCGGCTAGTTATGAATTATGATTAGTTGACCAACAAATCTTGGTAATAAGTGACATTAAGTGAAATATTACGAGTACTATTTGATTTGTCGAATACTTACTACATGCAGACTCTTTCTACTGAGATGCAGGACTGAGGTCTAAGGTGTGTGTCCATTAGTTTTCCTTTGTTAATTAATTTTATTGTTAGTAGTTATTTAATATGATAAATTCTTTGTATGCTCGTTATTGTTTTGTTTTTTCTTATTTTTGTTTTTTGTTTATTTTAATTTTATTAGAGTTAGTATAGTATAGATTTTCCCCTTTTTTGTGGTGAAGTTACTTATTGGCCCCGGCAGAATACCAGTGCAGCGAGTTAGCTTGCTGCGTATAGCTGAGCCTGGGCCAATTTTGACGTCACACAATGTATGTATTGTAGTTGTAGAAATTAATGCCTTCCGTATTATTGTTTGCTTTACATGTGTTGTGTGGTGTCAAAATAAAAATATTCTTATTCTTTCGTAACGATATATGACTACACACATTTAAACAGTAATTTGGAGGGGCGCGCCATGTGATCGTAGTTTATCTCTAACAGAAGATGTGTGATCAATTTCATCGATGGTATTTGACATAACGAAACGGAGCACAGATTGCTTCACACTTTAGTAGCAACATTCAATGAATTAGTATATAATATTATTATCATAGTACGATAAGCATAGTTGGTAATCTGCTCACGTCAGTGACGTATATGAAGAAGTCGGTAGTGAGGTGTATGTCTATGATCTGTGCGCTCTGCATGTGCGGCTCGGGAAACATCATGGCCTCTCGCTCCGGCTTCGACGGGTCCGGGGTTTCTATCTGCGGTCGAAAACGACAAATTCAAGTTCATTAGTCACATACAGTGCCGTAAATAGGGCGGTGCCACCGGTAGTAAACACTGGGGGGGGGGGGACAAGAATGGCCAAAAAAAAGTTTTTTTTTTTAATTTTTATTTATCAATAATAATTACAAAAACAATGTTATACGGCGCAATATAAGCTCATACAAGTTTCCAAAATATTAGTATAATATCATAATTTTATTATTGTAATTGGTCTACTAACACCAAGTTTTACTTTATCATCCTTCAAATGAAATAAATAAAATAGACTTAAACATTAACTAAAAAAAAACAAGGGCGCACGCGCAGTTATGAAGCTCGCACAGGGCGCAAAAAAGGCTATTTACGGCACTGGACACATAGATGCGTAGAAATTAGTGCGATTTACTTGACAACTTGTTTCTGAACATAAAATGAAACTGACCAATCGGTTTATGGATTTATAACTCGTTGTTGATACTTCTTGGGTGACTCATAATAAATCAATTTCATCTCAAGCTGAGCAGTGCGTTAGACAAACTTAGTTTATTTTGAGTTAAAATATGTTTAGTAACCGGTCACGTGTAACTGAAAATATTCGTAGATATTGATTTACTTAGTTCAAAACACTTACAGAGTGCAACATGGCTCGTCCTTGATATCGCACCGCCGCGTATTGCCCCGATATTCGCAAATCTTCTACCGTGCCGGGGTACTGGCTATAAAAGAAATATATTCAATATACATTATTTGAACAATATTAATTATTGCCTTATATCGGCTCCACGGGCAGCGCGAACTTCACGTGACAAACACGTGGGTATCACACGCAGTCACGTGACGTGCACGCGCGTGTACGTACCGGCGTACCGGCGGGCCGCCGCCCAGCGGGTAGAACCAGGCGTGCTGGCCGCTCGCGCAGCCCGCGTGCGCCGCGCCCAGCGCCAGGGTAGTCGGCTCCACGGGTAACGCGAACGTCGCTACTGCCACTGGCTCACCTGGAAAATTTAGACAAACAAATTTATTCAATACTAGCTGTTGCCCGCGACTCCGTCCGCGTGGACTTCAGCTTATAGCGCGCGGTAGTTCCCGTCATAAGAGTTACTTTAAATATTATAGTAGGTAGTTCCCGTTGAATCATGTAGATTGTAGGCTACATTACTGCAAGTTGCAAAATTTGCACGACAGAGGTGCTTTCGCGGTACGCTTGCGCTTACTTCAAACTTCAATGTTTACACTTTACAGACAGACAGACACATCACACATAAAACGCTCCTATTTTTGCGTAGGGGGTTAAAAACTGGGGAGTGGGGTCGAAGTCGAACATCAATGATCAACTCTTTTTAATACTTCAAAAAAAAACACAAAAGGGGTATTCATCCTTACCACCTCTTATAGTAACACGTTTGAGCAAGCGATAGCGCGATGTAGGAGACGGCACGGCGCCATCTATTATGAATTTTTGGAACTAACTTAATTTGAACACGCATTTTCACCCCCTTACAACCCTTTTTTCCAGTTAAAAAGTAGCCTATGTCCTTTCTCAGGCTTTAGACTATCTGTGTACAAAATTTCATTACAATCGGTTCGGTAGTTTTGGCGTGAAAGCGAGACAGACAGACAGACAGACAGAGATACTTTCGCATTTATAATATTAGTATAGATTGAAGTTATTAAAAGCTAAACCGCGCACAGCTCACTTGTTTCATCAAAGCGATAAGAGTGGTAGAAAATTGTTGTTGTTACAACTTACAAGGGCATTTCACATAGATAGAAGTAAAAAAATATATATTTCAGCGCTGCTACTGTGACAGTGGACTCTATAAGCACATACTAAAGTATTATCAATTTATCACACACTATACCTGGCGCGTCGTCAGCCGGCACGCAGCGGTACAGTGTGGCCTCGGCCAGGCTGGTGAGTGTAAGCGCGCGCGCGGCGCACGCGGCGTGCAGCGGGGGGAGTGACGTCACGAGCACGCGCAGCACGCCGCGCGCCGCCGCCGCCAGACGCCGCCCGTCGCCACTCCACGCCGCGCGCTCGCCCGCACACCCCCCCGTCACCGCCCCGCCCTCCCACAGAGATATCAACTTCACTCTGGTCAAATATAACAAAAAAAATGGCCAGTCTTTTAATAAAAAAAATATTGTTCCAAAAGTTCAAGTAACTTTAGATAATTAAATTTATGACTATAGTAAGGTTGCAGAAAACAGACGTATTTAATTTATTGACGGGACAGCGTCTAATAACTCGATACTACGTCACAGGTTACATGGTCAAATTTTCATCAATCTGATCCATCAATCTGATTGACGGAATATTGATTGTTATAAAAAGTTCATAATAAAAATACGATCAATCCATCAATCCGTGGGTTAGACGATCAAATTTTCGTCAATCTGTACCGGATTGATGGATCAGATTGATGAAAATTTGACCATGTAACCTGTGACTACGGGCTGCATGCACGAAAGAGATGACGTCATTTTTACCCGACTGCTAGGAGGGTTATGTTTTTTAGTATAGAAGTCGTTTTAGTATAGAAGTCGCGCTGCTGCCGCACTACTCGCGACTTAATGTGAAGGCAGTCTTATGCTCATTGTCACGTTCCGCAAGCGAGAGCGCTCGAGCGATTGTAATGAATCAAACTACCGTCGCGTCCGTAAACCGACTTTACAGACAACCAATTTTATTATTGGAGAACTTACAGCTACATACAGAGACGTATGTTGTCTGAAACCTTACTGTGAATTATAGAACCGTTTCAGTAAGTTGTGTTTCGGCACGAATTTATTGCTTCATCACATACCTTAATTTTAATTTTAAAACGAAATTATAAAAATTGTATTTCTACTATCAACTTTATAAATAGCATCATAAACTCACTGTCCGTCCCCACATGAAGCCGCTTGCCCATTGAACACAGCTATATCGGTCAAGTTGTCCTTATGATTCTTCACTTGGAACAGTTCCTCTCCGACCTCCTTGATATGAGTCGATATAGCTATGACATAGCCCGCACTGAACCCAATAAGTATGTAGCCGTCTCCGTACCACTTGTATGAGACTATAGACCCGTATCGCTGTTGAAACGCTAATTCTATAGGATTCACTGGGTTCAGTAGATTGTAGAGATACAGAGTTCTTTTACCAACGACGAGACTTATCTGAAATACAATGGGTTAAGTATTGAGATAGTGTATGTATCATCTATGCATCTAGACTTGTTTTAAAATCGCCTATTAAATGCTGAACAGTTTTTTTTTTCTAGAATTCAAATCAGTAGGTGATCGGCTGATCGCACACTTGTCCGCACCGCACGCGCCGCATGACGCATCCCAAAATTCGTTGCATGAAATAACATTACGAAATGCGGCGCGGCGCGGACAAATGTGCGATCAGCCGGATCAGCTTAAATTGTATGTGAAGTTGATGCTCAGTAGGCAGAAACAAAACTTTTAAATACTAGTTGTCACAGGGTCGCCTATAATTTGAAACAGGTATTTGTTATTGCTATATCTAGCAACCTGACAAAAATCTATATCTATACTTCTATACTTAATATTATAAATGCGAAAGTATCTCTGTCTGTCTGTCTGTCTGTCTCGCTTTCACGCCAAAACTACCGAACCGATTGTAATGAAATTTTGTACACAGATAGTCTAAAGCCCGAGAAAGGACATAGGCTACTTTTTAACTGGAAAAAGGGGTTGTAAGATGGTGACAATGCGTAAAGAAGGAGGGGCATTTCGTACCCACCAATGTAGCACGTTGAGACATATACCAAATGAAAGGGCTTGAAAAGTTGAACATTTTATTGTATGGCGAAAAATCTCTAAACCATGGGAGAAAAAAGTCAATGAGGGTAGAAGGTGAGAAAAAATCACAAAAAAACACCCTGTATTATTGCATCAATTATTAGTGTTGCTGGTAAGGATACATTTCTGGAAAGTAATCGTATATGACAAAGTTAAGGAAAGTGTTATATTTTAGTATATTGTTTCATATTTTTAAGAAATGTATGGGAAAACAATAAAACCTTAAAAAATCTAACCTTTCCTGGATTTTACGGTATATTGTCACTTTGGAAAAATTGATTATAATAAGCAATACTAGCGAATGGTGCAATACAACGGGTGTTTTATTTTTTCCAAAGAAATAAAAAAAACATCCTTTATTATTGCGCCATTCGCTAGTATTGCTAATTATAAAACATTTCTCCAAAGTGATTATATACGATAAAATCCAGGAAAGGTTAGATTTTTAAGGTTTTATTGTTTTCTCATACATTTTTTTTAAATATGAAACAATATACTAAAATATAACACTTCCTTAAGTTTGTCATATATGATTACTTTCCAGAAATGATTCCTTACCAGCAACACTATAAATTGATGCAATAATACAGGGTGTTTTTTTGTGATTTTTTCTTACCTTCTACCCTCGTTAACTTTTTTCTCCCATGGATTAGAGATTTTATGTCATACAAGAAAATGTACAGCTTTTCAAGCCCTTTCATTTGATATATGTCTCAACGTGCTACAGCCTGGGTACGGGTCCCATACAAAAATGCCCCTTATTCTTTGTTCAAATTAAGTTAGTTCCAAAAATTCATAATAGATGGCGCCGTGCGTCTCCTACATCGCACAAGCGCTTCTCAAACGTGTTTCTATAAGAGGTGGTAAGGATGCAGATTGTAGAATCGTTTTACGTTTTTTTTTTAAGTATTAAGAAGAGTTGATGTTCGACTTCGACCCCACTCCCCAGTTTATAACCCCTTACGCAAAAATAGGGGCGTTTTATGTGTGACGTGTGACGTGTCTGTCTGTCTGTAAAGTGTAAACATTGAAGTTTGAAGTAAGTGTACCGCGGAAGCACTTCTGTCGTGCAAATTTTGCAATTTGCAGTAATGTAGCCTACATGGTTCA
The DNA here is from genome assembly GCA_963422495.1 of Polyommatus iphigenia. NCBI lineage: Eukaryota > Metazoa > Arthropoda > Insecta > Lepidoptera > Lycaenidae > Polyommatus > Polyommatus iphigenia. Next base: position 3,421,717 of record OY730189.1, read on the forward strand.
ACGGGAACTACCTACTATATATTATAGTATAAGTAGTGTCCGACCGAAGCTTCGGCTTCGGCTTCGGCCACCTTCGGCCAAAAAAACCACCTTCGGTGAAACCTTCGGCTTCGGCCTAAAACCCAGCCGAAGGCGAAGCTTTGCCGAAGGTCCGAGCAACCGTCGAAATTGTACGAACTGTAAACTGTTAGGTACGAAAGACTGAGTGAGAGAGAGCGACAGACCGGTCGTGTATGCAGAGGACGCTGGAAGTCACTGTCAAATACAATAAACAAACACTAACTTCTTAATAAATCATTTAATTATTTATTTAGAAGTTAGTGTTTTTTTATTTTATTTATTAGTCTAGTTTCGGTCTATTCGAGTAAAACAAAGACTGATTTATTGGTCTAATTATTGTTATTTGTGAAATAATAAAGAAATTATTATTTTTTTACAATAGTTCAGTCAATAGAGTAGAATACGTGAGCGGGAACCTAAGAGATTTCTGCTGGAACTTATTCAGGGTGGTTAGAGATAAAACATACTAAAAGTCCTGAAGTCTAGGAGTTGAGCCGGAGTGAGGGGAGAGTGCCAAAAGTCTCAATTTTTGGTTTTTGGCTAAAAACGATGCGTTGTAGCAAAAAATATTCTACGATGAAAAAAAAACTTATTAAAATCTCTATAATTTTGATTCTATACACTTTTCCGAATTCTCATCCGTTTTCGAACTACACATTTGAGTCATTCCTTAAACTTAATTAATTATTTGTAGTCCACAAATTATTAAGTAATAAAAAAATCACCTCCTTTTTCTGAAGTCGGTTAAAAATTAATTACTGAGAGTCGAGCGATTAATCTTCGGCTTCGGCTTTGGCCGATGGTTGTGGCGATTGCCGATTAATCGGCTTCGGCTTCGGCTTCAGCCAAAAATAGACCTTCGGTCGGACACTAAATATAAGTTACTCTATGACGGGAACGGAGTCGCGGGCAACAGCTAGTTTGAAATATTTTTTACTATAATTATTATAAATTTGTGTATGTCTGTCTGCTTCCTCTTCACGCTTAAAATATTGCTGAACCTATTTAGACGAAATTTCGTATTAAAGATACTTTGAGAGACTGAAAAGGACATAGTAAAATTTTGTTATGCAAAATGTAAGGTCTAATAAGTTGGATTAAATTAACAATAATATGTATGATTAATGATTATAATATACTTACAGTGTTTTCACCGGCAACTCTCTCATCAGTTTTCATTTCTGAGAACTGCAGATCGTTGGGAATATCGCGAAGAGATATCACCCTCAGGGTATCCCCATCTGAGTTGTTTATAGACAAGCTCTTGTCGTCAGATGCCAGCACCAAAATACTGTCTCTATTCCATGCAGCACATGTGATTTTCTTTGAGTGTTTCCCAATGATTGGAATTCTCCTAGAAGTTTGTAAAGATTTGATAAGATAAAATAATATTATGCAATAAAATGCCTCATTCAACTATCACATTTTTTCATACAAAATTAAATATTAATTAAAATATTATTGATTTTAATATATCAGAACAAAACTTACTTTGTAGTATGATGATTGTAAAGTGCCAGATTGCCTTTCTGAGTCCCAATCGCTAGCAGTGGTTCACCGTAGGACCAGGCCAAGCAAGACGGAGGTTCACGGAGACCAGTTTCTATATTGTGACGCTTGTTCGTGTGGCATTCCCAGAGAATCACAGCATTGGAGTTAGGAGTGATTATGGCGAGATAATCACCATCATTATCCCAGTCCATTCCAGCACACAACCTGCAGTGAAAATAACCTGAATTCTATGTGTTGCTACTATTACTTTAATCCTTCAATCGTGGATTCTTTGAAATCTATTTTTATTCTATTGTGTCTCGCTCACCAGTGAGCTTATGGGGCTTGACGGGTTTACATGTCTAAACCCTACCAAACCCTTTGTACTATACAAAGGGCTTATATGACTGTACATAATATGTAATTTACACAATTAACAGATGTTGCAGCAACTTTGTTTAGTCCAAATTTGATTATTAGCACAGAAACCTTACATTTTCTTTGGATAAACTATCATATTATGTACTTTCCTGGACTTAAGGTATTTTCACACATCATTTTATCAAAATCGGTAATGCGATTTAAAGGTAAAGTTGACAGAAACACTTTTACATATTTTATAATATTTGTATCACTCTATCAAACTATATTATTATTAAAATTAAATAAATTCATTAATTTATATAATATTATTATTAATTTATTATTATTATTATTTTTTGTGCATAAACAAGGATGACTTCGGATGTATAAAACAATGTATTTGTGGCACAATTAAGATAAAAAGCAATAATATTACCCAGGTAACTTGATTCGTTCAGTGGTTTGTCCAGAGCGATCATGTATGGCTACTGTAGCATCTGTGCCAGTGGTTGCTAAAAGTGAATGGGATTCTCCTTTCTGCCAGATAAAGTATAGCTCGCCCAATCCATGGGGCTCGATAGTGTACAAAAGCTGAAAAATATATTTTTGTTACTTGGTCTGGTTGTGCTAAAAATAATAATCCTTTAATAAAAATTCAAGTTAGATTTAACTTACTTTAGGGGAAGTCATTGTAATTTTATTATTTATTTAAAGACAATAATTACTTAATATTTACAATCCTGTAATAAACTCTCATAGTGTTGAATTTTTTAATATTAAATTTCTCTAAACTCTAAAGATTAAAATTGGTGCTAAAAAACAGGGCAATTTCGTAGTAAAAAGGAGAGCAAGTATTAGTAATTACATTGGAAATAAATAAATGAAACAATGCACTTTCAAAATAAAACTAAACAAAATTCTATTTTCTTCAGCAATTCTTCAGCATCTCTTTGTTGCTAAGCAACAAGTTCACACTTCACTGTTCATCTTCTCCTAATGGGAAGTTTTCTTTTTTAAAGGTGAACGCAGATTTAGCCGCACCGCACGCACCGCAGTCGCCGCATTTCGAATTCTTCATATAAGGGTGGAGTCCAAAATATTGACGCATTTGCTCAATCAAAAATTTCCCAACGATTTTTCTTAAAAACTGTGTCTGGTAGGATTTTCTGACAATTGATACTAAATTATGTAGTTATTTTCCCAGCACGCCAGACTCATAGTTCACAAGAACCATACTCGATAGTAGAGAAAATTAAGTATTTTTTCCACAAACTGGTACAAATTTCGTAAAATACGGTGTAATCTTTGGACACGTTGAACTTTGAGGAAAATTCTGAACATGTTCTACGTAACTTAAGGCTTAATATCGAATTCTAGAGCAAGAGAGTATAATCGGCAATCCTTTTCATGTAAAAGGTATAAAGAAGTAACAATACGCTTATTTTTATTACTGTTTTATTTTTTGTGGGTGATTTCAAACAATTGTGCTACTCAGTTTGTGCTACCGTTTCATTGGCAGAAATAGACTTATAAAACAAAGTAGAATTGTGGTTAGGAGACCCTGGTAACACTGTACGCCTAATTGTCTATGGAAACTAGAGCTTAGCTGCCATTTTGAATCAGTCAGGTGTCAAACTCGAAGCGGCTTAGGCGTGGTCAGCAATTTTTGGGCAGGTTTTTCGACGATTTATATGGTAAGTTATATATGTTCTAAGTATGGTTTAAAGTGCGGTAAGTACAAAAAAGCCTTGGCTTTTGTGTAGTGTTCATTTTAATTTGATTCGTAGTGTATTTTCGGAGTATTTAGTTTTTATTCGTTGTGATACTTAACAATTGTGATACCTTTGTGCTACTTTTGTGTCACTAGTTGCACAATTTCTGTGTCACTACAATTGCGCTACCACATAAAGCCGGGATTACATTGGTGTCGATTCGGTGTTACAACACGATTTAACTTATTTAAAAGGGCTAACCTAAAAAGCATTCTGTCCTTGTCGTTTCGATAAAGAAAGAAAAAGACAAAATGTGTGACCATTGAGAATCGACACCATTGTTTACTATAGTCCGCGCGGAACTAGTTGGCCACGCCTGAGGAATGTGAGCGGTGGGACGGAGAGGCAGGGGCGCTTCGCACAAGAGATTGCAATATTAGCAAGATGAGTCCGCCGATAAAAAGACAATCTAAGGAAATAATATTTAAAGTGCATACGTTTCTTAAAAAACGGAAAGCCGATGTCAATAGTTTAGAACAGTGGTCCCCAACTTTTTTCATGCGGGCCACAAACATGTTTTGGTCTTGGTGTCGCGACTCGCGGGCCGCAACAAAAATTTTTTAGGGTTAAAAAATAACTTTCTTCAAAATTAAAGATTTAAAATTGAAAAAATTTAACGACTATCACGTAGACTTTACGTTATTTTATCGGTGGGCGTGAATTTCAAAATTGTTTAACATCACGCGGGCCACAAATAAAGTCCCGGCGGGCCGCGGGTTGGGGATAGCGGGATTTAGAATATAAAACTGATCAATTGTCTAATGTCTTTAATTTATTCTTTCCAATAATTAAATAATATTATTGTTCACGATATCGCGAGATTGGTCGTCACTGTCTAATCTCATGTGCATTGCGAGCAGCAAGCAACCCGCCCCCTCACCCCCGTCCCTACCTAAGGCGCGGCCAACTAGTTCCGCGCGGACCATACTTGCTCATTTTTTCTTAGTCTGAGACTACTTTATAAAAAAACATGAATATGTAATTGAGTAGGTATTGAGATAGTTTTATTAAGATACCTTGCGTTACCTACTAATAAAAAAAGAATATTCGCATAAAATATCTTTTCACAAAATTTTACGCCATAAATCTTTATCCCGTTAAGTTATATTTTTATTTATAGTTTAATGCTTTTATTGATAGATTTTTTTGCATTGGTGGCACTGTTAGCATAGGGTAGTCCTTAAATGTGTGCTGGTTGCCATTAGCAAGAAGCCTTATGAGTTGTTGTCTATTCTGCTTATGACATGTAGTTACGTTGTTTAAATTTGTAAGAGATGACAATATTATGTAAAATGAGACATTCAAAAATATCATTTTTTTTACTTTCAGATGCCACTTACTCCGGCAGAAAAGTCTAAAATGTATAGAGAAAGGTTAAAACAAAATAATCCTGAAAAATTTGAAGCTATGCAAAAAAAGAATTTAGAAAGGACAAAACAGTTATACAAGTCTAAGACAGCTGTTTTGACAGAAGAACAGAAAGAAGAACGAAGGAAAAAATGGAGGCAATTTAATGAAAACCGAGATAGACCAAAACAATTAAACACAGAACAAACTGTTCAAAGTAACGCTTTACAAGATAAAAAACCTCAAAATACAGCATGGAATGAATCAATTGCACGGAATATTCAAAGAAGAATTGAACGAAATTTAAGGAAAGAAAACACAGAGCTTCGCAAAAGTATACTAACTCTACAAAAAGGATATCACAGACTTTTTAAGCAATTAAAAGAACAACAGCTACGTATGACAAAAATGCAAGAAGATTATGAAGTCCTGGTGAAAAACTTGCAAATAGCACCCAATATCCAAGATGAAGACTTACCTTCTGATAGACACGTCGAAGAAATCACTCCACAAAAAAAACTGACCATTTTGTAGATGAAAATCTGGTTGGTGTTGAAACCTCAAAGAAAACCAGCGTAAAAAAGGTTATACTTGCCCATAATGTTCTGACGGAGGCCCTGAAAAATCAGTATGCTACTTTATCCAACGAAGGTAAAAACAAACTCAAAGACATGCTGAGAAGTGATTTAGTAAAGAAGTATAGATTGAAAACGGAAATGTCAAGAATTTTGGGATTAAGGACTGGTATCAAAAGATGTAAGACACGACCTCGAAGTTACATTCTTCGAAACAAAATAACTGCATTTTACCATCAAGACGACGTGAGCCGTGCTAGTGCCGGCAAAAAAGAATGCAAAACATTTAAAAAACGTAGGAAACAAAAACGCTACTTGCTAGACACATTAAGTAAATTGCACGAAAAGTACGTAAGCGAAAATGGTCCAGTAGGTTTTACCACTTTTAAAAGGTACAGACCGTTTTACGTAGTTTCACCTAGTATAAAAAACTTGGAAACTTGCGCTTGCTCAAAGCACTCCAATATGCAATTAATGGCTAATGCGCTTAAATCTTGCGGCGTTATAAACACAAAAGATCTCGATGAAATCATCTCGAAGAATGTTTGTGACATACGATTCAAAGATTGTATGTACGGCACGTGTGACATTTGCTCAGATAAATCTATAGATCAGGTTGAAAATGATGGACCAATTTCTTGGATGATTTACGTTCTTAAAGACCATGAATATAATGATAATAAAGGAATTAGAAGAAAGACAAAAAGGATGGTGAAAGAAGCCAAGAAGGGCACAGTGAACGAATTGATAGAGTTATTTAATTCTGCGATGAAAAAATTTAAAACACATATGTTTAACGTTGCCCACCAGTACAAACAATACATAACATGCATAAAAAACCTAGAACCAAATGAAACTGCTATACACATAGATTTTTCCGAAAACTGGATATGCAAATATAACGAAGAAGTGCAAGCAATGCACTTCGGATCCTCAAAAACTCAAATCACCTTGCACACAGGAGTTTTTTATCTCAAGGATATGAAAAAACCAGTCTCATTCTGCTCAATTTCACCAGACAATTCACATAATGCTGAAGCAATTTGGGCTCACCTAGACCCGATCTTAACGTATATTAAGCTTAATTATCCTGGAGTAGATACCATTCATTTTTTCTCTGATGGCCCGACATCGCAGTATAGGCAGAAAAAGAACTTTTTTTTATTCAGTAATAATATCTTCAAATATGGATTCAACAATGCCACATGGTCATTCTTCGAAGCGTCGCACGGCAAAGGGGCTGCCGATGGCATCGGAGGGGCCGTGAAAAGCAGGTTAGACTCCAAAGTTGCTCATGGAATTGATATTCCGGATGCGGCTGTAGCATACGATGTCCTAAAAAAGACAAAAACAAAAGTTAAAATATTTTATGTTAGTTCTGAAAACATAAAACCCATAGACTCCAATATCGTAACTAAGCTCACTCCACTACAAGAAACTATGAAAGTACATCAAGTGGTACTGGTGGATAAACATTTATTGAAACATACAACAGAGTACTATCTTGCTTTTGCCGGAATTTGAAAGGACATTGCGAATGCTATTGTCCAAAATTGCACAAATTTGAAATCATAGCAAAACCTGAAATTGAAAGCAAAACAACAGACTATGAGTTTCAATTAGATACAAAAACCGGAGTTCTAAGAAAAGTTAAAACACAGATTGATAAACATAAAGAGAATGAGCAAGTAGAAGACGAAGATGTGTTAGATGTTATCGACAAAGAAGAAGTTTTTAAAAATGTAGATCTTAATGATTCATTGGTACGATTCACTGAAAAAAAGCTGCAAAAACTTTGTTGTAATATTAATGACGCAAAAATCTTGAAAAGGAAACATCATGGATGTGAACAATCAGATACTAAATTAAAAAGACACAAAAAAGACAAAAACCATAGCGAGGATAGCTCTGAGGAGAGTTCACAGTATTCCATTCATGATAGTTCCTCTGATTTAGAGAACCTAGAAGACGAAATGGAAACCGAGTATTTAGAATCGGACATCGAAATTTCTTGAATTTTTTGAATTAGAAAAGTCATTTTTTTATGTTTAATATAACCATGTCATTTTTTTATATTTAATTGTCTTTTATTTTATAAATATAACCTCAGCTTTATAGATGTATGCTACCATTTTGTGACACTATTGTGCCACAGTAGTCCAAATTGTTGTGCTACTTTTGTGTCACTATAGCACAACATTTTGTGTTACTATTGTGTCATTTGCGTCAATATTTTGGTCTTTACCCATAAAGAATGTAGAACACAGATTATTATTATATATTTGTAGACAGATAAGCGTCTTAGAAGAGTTTGACGGCTCACGAATTGACATTTGATGGGACAGCTAGCGCCATCTAGAATTGGTTCGATTAAAACTCCATAGGTGTGTATGTGTGCGTTTATGTTTGTATGTGTGTATTAGGATATTATGGGGATAGGATATCCTTGTCAGATTTTTATGTTTCAATAAACTTGAATTTGTAAAAACTGAGTTTGTTATGTTTAGTTCACATAACAATACCCAATTTTCACAAAAACAAAGTCTTTGAAACATAAAAATCCGACAATATAAAACAAATAAAAACAAAATTTTGACGAATATGATTATTTATTGTTTTTACTTTTTGGTCAATATAAAGTCCCTGCCACCGGTTCGCTGACCCACCCACCGAGAAGAACCGGCGTAAGAAACTCGGTGAGTCTATTTTTTTAAACAAACAATGCTAGAATACATACATCATACACACTCTGTTTAGATTCAATTAAATTCGTAAAATAAAAGTTAAAACATTTTGTTATGCATCACTCAATCAAAACTAATTATTTACATTCAATTGAAATTAAACTGAGTTTACAACGTTACATTCATAACACTATTCAATCAAGTGTTTTAAAATAGTTACAGAAATGTTATAATTATTCATAATAACGGGTTTTTTGTTAATCTGGCTCAATCCATAATTTACTGCTAAGATTTAGAAAAATATATATTACGTTATACATGTTTGTACAATTGATAATAAATAGTCTGAAGATTTTTTTTAACAATCAATCTACAGTTTGCATTTTTTCCGTAAAACATTTTGTCATGCATCACTCAATCAAAACTTATTATTCACATTCAATTGAAATTAAACTGAGTTTACAACGTTACATTCATAACACTATTCAATCAAGTGTTTTAAAATAGTTACAATAATGTTATAATTATTCATAATAACGGATTTTTTGTTAATCTAGCTCAATCCATAATTATTTACTGCTAAGATTTAGAAAAATATATATTACGTTATACATGTTTGTACAATTGATAATAAATAGTCTGAAGATTTTTTTAACAATCTATCTGCAGTTTGCATTTTATCCGTTTAATTTTTTTAATGAAGAATATTATGAATAAACTAATTATTTACATTCAATTGAAATTAAACTGAGTTTACAACGTTACATTCATAACACTATTTAATCAAGTGTTTTAAAATAGTTACAAAAACGTTATTAATTATTCATAATAACGGGTTTTTTGTTAATCTAGCTCAATCCATAATTTACTGCTAAGATTTAGAAAAATATATATTACGTTATACATGTTTGTACAATTGATAATAAATAGTCTGAAGATTTTTTTAACAATCTATCTACAGTATGCATTTTTTCCGTTTGATTTCGTTAATGAAGAATATTACGAATAAACTTATTATTTATATTCAATTGAAATTAAACTGAGTTTACAACGTTACATTCATAATACAATGAAAATCGTTGGAGCTGATTCCGAGATTTAAAGATATATCGTTTAAAGATATTATAAGATAACGGGTTTTTGTTAATCTAGCTCTATCCTTAATTTACTGCTAAGATTTAGAAAAATATAAATGTTATACATGTTTGTACAATTGATGATTGTATTATTGTAATATTCTTCATATTACGAATAAAAAAACGTAACACCCACACTTCAACCGTTTTGAATTTAGTTCCTTTTCGTACACTAAAATATGACAATAGCATCATGTATGTATTCGGTTATAATTTTGTAGACTCATGGATTTTTAGGGTTCCGTACCCAAAGGGTAAAAATGGGACCCTATTACTAAGACTTCGATTACTGTCCGTCTGTCCGTCCGTCCGTCCGTCTGTCTGTCTCCAGGCTGTAACTCAAGAACCGCTATAGCTAGACTTCTGAAATTTTCACAGATTGTGTATTTCGGTTGCCGCTATAACAACAAATACTTAAAAAAATAATAATACTTAAGGGTGTCTCCCATACAAGAAACGTTATTTTTTCGGCCTTTTTTGCTCTATATAAAAAATGGCTACAGGTAGGCACATTATATTTTCACGAAGGCCCTTATTGTATGTCTACGTCAATAATTAATTAAATAAAATAAAAATTTAAGGGGTGCTCCCATACAAGAAACAATTTTGGCCTATTTTTGCTCTCTAACGGTAAGGAACCCTTCGTGCGCGAGTCCAAATCGCACTTGGCCGATTATTTTGATACAGTCACCCTTCCTTAGGTTTTATTATCTGTAAGAATAATATATTATTCTATTCAGTAGCGCATTTGATGCGTAGGTCCGCTTCGGCGTTGTCATCCTTTCTCCAAATCAGTATTCATCTCCTCCCATATCAAAACTGTTGGTTTCGTTTTCTGCATGTCACTGTAAAATTAAAATGATTTATTTTAACGTACTGTTATAATATTTGTTTTTAAATAATACCTTATCTAGACCCTAGAAAATAACTTCAAAAATTATTTTAATCGCCAAATCTCACGGAACACATCGTTTGCGTCCTACGCATAAAAAAAATCTATTCAATAAAGCAAAGAAATAGATTATTATTTGTTCATAATGTTATTTGGTTCCTATACATACATATTTCGATTTTCCATGGAACTTGGCACTCATTTAGATCTCCATCCTTTTTACGGCGAAGTCCATAGACAAGAATAATGTTTGTATGGAACTTGGCTTTCCATTTTTACATATTTTATGTTTTTGGTGGGATCGTCCTTTCTTTTGCTAGTCATCTTCATTATTCTATACATTCTATCCCATAAGCTTTCCTTGTTTTGTGATGTACAGAATTGTTTCCAGCTGGCGGTCTTTGTGGTGAGTATCAGGTCTTTGTACTCTTCTAGTGCTTTTAGGTAATTATGCACCACCATCTCTCTTCTGTCGCTGTTTGCCTTATTGATTTTCCGTCTTAGTCTTTTTACTTCATTTTTCTTTTCTTTCAGTTCTGGAGTTATGAAATTTGGCACACAGGTCGTGTGTAATGGAGGCACTTCACATGGCTATTTGTATTTGCTATTGGCTATTTGTTGTATTTGACAACATTATTGACGAATACGCAAACAAGCAAATAAAGGCAAATACGACCGTCCACACATAGACATTGGACGTCAAATACCAAACTTTTTCTTGATTTTCTTTACTTGCCTATTTGACTCCTTTGATGTGCGTCAAAACCGACAAAGGTACGGATACGTGTATTTGGAATTGATCATATTTGTCAAATAGGCAAATAAGGCCAATATTTGTCAAACATACCGTCTACACATGGTGATTGTTTGGCGAATACATCAAATACGCAAATACAAATAGCCAAGTGAAGTGCCTCCATTATAAACTCACCGGCACGGAAACTTGGCCAAGTACAAAAGATGTGATAACTGTCTTTTTTTTGCACTTAGCTCTACAAATTTTGATTAATTAAGATCTGAGTCTATCCAGTTAACGTTCCTGATCACTTTTTCTCACAGTTAAAGGTTTTTTAAATTGATAATGAAGTTTATGCAAAAAAACACGTTTACACAAAATTTAACACTTAAGTTTAAAACACTACGAATTTAAAATTGTTCGATTTTTTGTCGCTTTCTGTCCTTTTTAATAGCGCGTGTTACCTCCTCTAGCCCTTATAACCGCCTGCATTCGGTCTGGCATGCTTTGGATGACGTTCTTGATATCGACTTGTGATAAGTCGCGCCACGCTCTCAGTGCAGCATCTCGAAGCTGGTTAATGGTTTGTGGTGGGTTCGATGATGATTTTATTGCTCGTTTCAGCTTATCCCATATGTGTTCTATCGGATTTAAGTCCGGGCTGCGAGCTGGCCACTGCAATTTTTGAATACCAGCCTCTTGAAGGTACTCATTTACTATGCGTGCGACATGTGGACGGGCATTATCATGCATTAAAATGAATTGTTCATAACCAATGAACCCTCCAAAGGGCACAACATGTTCTTCGAGAATTTCCGCGACGTACCGAGTCGCATTTAAGGCGTTATTAACGATGACCAATTCCGTACGAGCATCAGAACTCACGCCACCCCATACCATTATAGAGCCTCCGCCAAAACTGACCGTCGGAGTGGTTGTTATCGCCAAATAACGTTCGCCTTTCCTTCTCCAGACACGTTGTCGACCATCAGGTGCATTTAAAGCGATCCTGCACTCGTCAGTAAACAAAACCTTTGCCCATTGCTCATAAGTCCAGTTAGCGTGTTCGCGGGCAAAGTGAAGTCGAGCTACTCTGTGCTGAGGGTGAAGCTGTGGACCACGGGCTGGTCTTCTTGCCCTCAAATTAACTTCCTCCATACGTCTTCTCACCGTACGCTCGCTAACATTCACACCTCTGGAGATTTGAAGGCGCTGACGGATCTCGACTGCGGTCAGGAAGCGATTTCTTGAAATCTCTAACACAATAAAGCGGTCATCACGAGCTGATGTGCATCGTACACCACCACTACCTGGTCTTCGGGTGTAGCGGCCAGTCTCTTGATATCGTTTTAGTGCATATTGCATCGAGGAACGCGGCACGTTTAGGATAGTAGCCACTTCACGATGAGTCATCCCCTGTTCCACTAAAGCTACTGCCTGCGCTACCTGACTTGGTGATAAAGGCATTTTTATGAATCCTAAGGGGTTCTTAGGTGTTTATTAACCACAATAACAACAAAAATCTTTGTCAAATTAAAATTCAAAATGTTCAGAGCACAATTCAAAACTGCGACTTCGCCGGATAAATGACACGATTTAACTAAACTTTAAAACACAGACCAATATGCACTTCAAATTAGTGAATTACCCTCTTGAGATTAACGTGACCATTTTTTCTACCCACCTACACGATAAGATCCACGTTAGAACCGCTTAAAAAAGTGTTATTGCATATTATGAGTTTGGCCAAGATTCCGTGCCGCTAAGTGTATGTAGATTAACAAAAAATTAAGAAATTTTAGAAATCGGTCAAGCGTGAGTCAGCACATCTACGAACTTTAGAGGCTACTTCCAAATGCCCAAGCGTTATGAAATTTGTCACACAGGTCGTGTTTTATTGTAGATTAACAAAAAAATTAAGAAATTTTAGAAATCGGTCTAGTGTGAGTCGGCTCATCTACGAACTATAAAAGGCTACTTCCAAATATAATAGGGTTATAAAATTTAGAACACAGTTCTGTGACACAGGTCGTGCTCGTGTGTTATATATGTAGATTAACAAATAATTAAGAAATTTTAGAAATCGGTCAAGCCTGAGTCGGCTTATCTACGAACTTTAGAGGCTACTTGCAAATATCCTAGCGTAATGTAATTTGGCACACAGGTCGTGTGTTATTATGTTGTATATATATATATATATATATATATATATATATATATATATATATATATATATATATATATATATATATATATATATATATATATATATATATATATATATATATATATATATATATATATATATATATTATAGTTTGAGTTGGAGTTGGAGTTGGATTTGAGTTTGAGTTTATATATATATATATATATATATATATAATACCCAATAAGGACGGCCCCCACCTGGCGATTTCCCAAGGAGGTCTGTCAGTTAGACAGTATTATCCGATCCACGCTAGAGGAAATACTCAATATTTCTCTAGATGATCCGCAATGGCAACAGGCTGCGCTACCGGTAAAACACGGTGGTTTGGGCATCAGGAGCATAGGGTCTGTCGGTTTGCCGGCCTTTCTTGCGTCGTCGAATGGGGTTGCTGATCTTGTCACTAACATTTTAAAAATCCAAGGTGCAAGATGCAGCATCCCCTTTTTGAGCGACGCAGAAACTGCCTATCAAGAATTATATCCTGGCATCAACCCCCCCGAGGATGTCACCTCCCAGCGTGCATGGGATGACCTGAGCTCCAGATATACCTTAACGCTTATGTTGAACTCACGGCCGGAATCAGCACTGGCCCGTATTAAGGCAGTTTCCTGCGTGAAATCTAGTGCCTGGCTCCAAGCGTTGCCGTCACCGCATCTCGGCACCTTTCTTGACGATAACACCCTAAGAATAGCAGTGGCCCTGAGACTAGGCTGTGAAGTGTGCGAGCCTCATCGTTGCCCCTGCGGTACTGAGGTTGACGCATACGGCATCGGCGTGCATAAGGTTTTGACACTGGTAATGCAGCGATATCGGTTCAGTAGTTTTGGTGTGAAAGCAAAACAGACAGACAAACGGACAAAAAGAGATATTTTCGCATAAATTATAATAATAGTGTGGATATAATTTCTAAACTATTAGTATAATTACGTTGTTATGAAGAAATAAAAAACGCCATCTGTTGTCACGCGTTGGAACTACAATGAAAGTTTATTTCATCGATGTTTCCATGGAAATATACCAAAATTTACCATACAACATAATATTTTGCACTAAGCTAAAATAAATAAAAACGCCATCTATTGTTACGTATTATATACGCGCCGGTGCTCGCCTCAGCTACTGCGGCAGGAGTTCGCCTATAATATAGCATGTCTGTGTGCGTGTGGGAACTGTTCACGGACACAAAAATCTTTACGCACACATGACCCCAGAGCCTGCCGCACGAGATCTGCTTGCCTTAACCTTGAGTCATGCGGTTCGCGCGTGTACCTAACTTAATGTTTAATTTCTCGCAAATTGATTGTTGCTATTTTATAAATGTAGGCGTTTTAAATGCGTTCATTTTTTCTATTATATTTTTTACTATTAATATTTAATAATTAACGTCATAAGTCATCTAAAACGTACGAAAGTTAAATTAAAATATATGTGTATGGCAAGTCATGCATTAGGTAGGCACTGCATATCATCGGCGTGCATAAGGTTTTGACACTGGTAATGCAGCGATATCGGTTCAGTAGTTTTGGTGTGAAAGCAAAACAGACAGACAAACGGACAAAAAGAGATATTTTCGCATAAATTATAATAATAGTGTGGATATAATTTCTAAACTATTAGTATAATTACGTTGTTATGAAGAAATAAAAAACGCCATCTGTTGTCACGCGTTGGAACTACAATGAAAGTTTATTTCATCGATGTTTCCATGGAAATATACCAAAATTTACCATACAACATAATATTTTGCACTAAGCTAAAATAAATAAAAACGCCATCTATTGTTACGTATTATATACGCGCCGGTGCTCGCCTCAGCTACTGCGGCAGGAGTTCGCCTATAATATAGCATGTCTGTGTGCGTGTGGGAACTGTTCACGGACACAAAAATCTTTACGCACACATGACCCCAGAGCCTGCCGCACGAGATCTGCTTGCCTTAACCTTGAGTCATGCGGTTCGCGCGTGTACCTAACTTAATGTTTAATTTCTCGCAAATTGATTGTTGCTATTTTATAAATGTAGGCGTTTTAAATGCGTTCATTTTTTCTATTATATTTTTTACTATTAATATTTAATAATTAACGTCATAAGTCATCTAAAACGTACGAAAGTTAAATTAAAATATATGTGTATGGCAAGTCATGCATTAGGTAGGCACTGCATATTTGCCTTCATGGTATGCACGCCCATGGCATACGGCCACCATGGGCTCAGCTGCATTAAAGCTGCCGGTCGTTTTGCTAGACACCACGCCCTCAACGACATTCTCCGTCGAGCCTTGGTGTCGGCAGACGTGCCGTGCGTGCTTGAGCCCCCTGGCTTGAGCCGAAGCGACGGCAAACGCCCGGACGGCCTTTCCCTGATCCCTTGGAAGAAAGGTCGGTGCCTCATATGGGATGCCACGTGCGTTAGTACGTACGCTACCTCGCACATTTCCGGCACTGCCCAAAATGCGGGATCTGCCGCCGAGTACGCTGCTCGGCAAAAGCACAACAAGTACACGGATTTGGAACAACAGTACCTCTTTGTGCCTTTTGCCGTCGAAACGGGAGGTCCGTGGTGCAACGAAGCGAAAGCTTTCGTTCGCCAGCTCGGACGTCGGTTGCGGGAATCGGGTAACGATCCCCGCTCCGGGGCTTACCTGGGCCAACACGTCTCCCTAGCCATTCAGCGCGGTAACGCGGCCAGTGTGATGGGGACGTTTGAGCATGGTACGCTGCGGGGTGGCCTTTTTGATTAAGATCTTTTGTTTTTCATTTTTTTTTATTCTAATTATTATCATTGTTACATTATTTTTTATTTATGTAGATTTAATAAATATTAAATATTATATATATATATATATATATATACTCCAACTCCAACTCTAACTCCAACTCCAACTCCAACTCCAACTCCAACTATTATATATATATATATATATATATATATATATATATATATAATAGTTGGAGTTGGAGTTGGAGTTAGAGTTGGAGTTGGAGTTGGAGTTGAGTTGGAGTTGAGTTGGATTTGAGTTGGATTTCGAGTTCGAGTTCGAGTTCGAGTTCGAGTTCGAGTTCGAGTTCGAGTTCGAGTTCGAGTTCGAGTTCGAGTTCGAGTTCGAGTTCGAGTTCGAGTTCGAGTTCGAGTTCGAGTTCGAGTTCGAGTTCGAGTTCGAGTTCGAGTTCGAGTTCGAGTTCGAGTTCGAGTTCGAGTTCGAGTTCGAGTTCGAGTTCGAGTTCGAGTTCGAGTTCGAGTTCGAGTTCGAGTTCGAGTTCGAGTTCGAGTTCGAGTTCGAGTTCGAGTTCGAGTTCGAGTTCGAGTTCGAGTTCGAGTTCGAGTTCGAGTTCGAGTTGACGTTGACGTTGACGTTGACGTTTCGGTTTGAGTTTCGGTTTGAGTTTCGGTTTGAGTTTCGGTTTGAGGTTCGGTTTGAGGTTCGGTTTGAGTTTCGGTTTCAGTATCGGTTTGAGTTTCGGTTTGAGTTTCGGTTTGAGTTTCGGTTTGAGTTTCGGTTTGAGTTTCGGTTTGAGTTTCGGTTTGAGTTTCGGTTTGAGTTTCGGTTTGAGTTTCGGTTTGAGTTTCGGTTTGAGTTTCGGTTTGAGTTTCGGTTTGAGTTTCGGTTTGAGTTTCGGTTTGAGTTTCGGTTTGAGTTTCGGTTTCAGTATCGGTTTGAGTTTCGGTTTGAGTTTCGGTTTGAGTTTCGGTTTGAGTTTCGGTTTGAGTTTCGGTTTGAGTTTCGGTTTGAGTTTCGGTTTGAGTTTCGGTTTGAGTTTCGGTTTGAGTTTCGGTTTGAGTTTCGGTTTGAGTTTCGGTTTGAGTTTCGGTTTGAGTTTCGGTTTGAGTTTCGGTTTGAGTTTCGGTTTGAGTTTCGGTTTGAGTTTCGGTTTGAGTTTCGGTTTGAGTTTCGGTTTGAGTTTCGGTTTGAGTTTCGGTTTGAGTTTCGGTTTGAGTTTCGGTTTGAGTTTCGGTTTGAGTTTCGGTTTGAGTTTCGGTTTGAGTTTCGGTTTGAGTTTCGGTTTGAGTTTCGGTTTGAGTTTCGGTTTGAGTTTCGGTTTGAGTTTCGGTTTGAGTTTCGGTTTGAGTTTCGGTTTCGGTTTCGGTCTCGGTTTCGGTTTCGGTTTCGGTTTCGGATTCGGTTTCGGTTTCGGTTTTGGTTTCGGTTTCGGATTCGGTTTCGGTTTCGGTTTCGGTTTCGGATTCGGTTTCGGATTCGGTTTCGGTTTCGGTTTCGGTTTCGGATTCGGTTTCGGTTTCGGATACGGTTTCGGATTCGGTTTCGGTTTCGGATTCGGTTTCGGATTCGGTTTCGGTTTCGGTTTCGGTTTCGGTTCCGGTTCCGGTTCCGGTTTCAGGTTTCAGGTTTCAGGTTTCAGGTTTCAGGTTTCAGGTTTCAGGATTCAGGTTTCAGGTTTCAGGTTTCAGGTTTCAGGTTTCAGGTTTCAGATTTCAGGTTTCAGGTTTCAGGTTTCAGATTTCAGGTTTCAGGTTTCAGGTTTCAGGTTTCAGGTTTCTGGTTTCAGGTTTCAGGTTTCAGGATTCAGGATTCAGGTTTCAGGTTTCAGGTTTCACGTTTCAGATTTCAGGTTTCAGGTTTCAGGATTCAGGTTTCAGGTTTCGGGTTTCAGGTTTTAGGTTTCAGGTTTCAGGTTTCAGATTTCAGGTTTCAGGTTTCAGGTTTCAGGTTTCAGGTTTCAGATTTGAGGTTTCAGGTTTCAGGTTTCAGGTTTCAGGTTTCAGGTTTCAGGTTTCAGACTTCAGGTTTCAGGTTTCAGGTTTCAGGTTTCAGGTTTCAGGTTGAGGTTGAGGTTGAGGTTTGAGTTTGAGTTTGAGTTTGAGGTTGAGGTTGAGGTTGAGGTTGAGGTTGAGGTTGAGGTTGCGGTTGAGGTTGAGGTTTGAGTTTGAGTTTGAGTTGGAGTTGGAGTTGGAGTTGGAGGTTGAGGTTGAGGTTGAGGTTTGAGTTTGAGGTTGAGGCTGAGGTTTGAGTTTGAGTTTGAGTTTGAGTTTGAGGTTGAGGTTGAGGTTGAGGTTTTTGTGCTATACGTAGCACTACATTAATTATATAATTAGATAATATTTATAGAATTTAATTAACCTACCAAGTTTAAATTAGAAGTATTATGGATCAGGCTGTTGATGAAGATGATTATGATCGGTGAAGTACATCTGAACTTGGCATTGGATTAGATTTCAACTCTTTTTTTAGGCCAAAAATCAGCCTATAGGAACTAGGCCCTATTTTAACAGGTATGTTTTTGATGGGATTTTATTCAGCAGCGTCGCGTTGTTAATATTTTAGCTATGGTCAATCAAAAGTGTTAACTGATATTCTTTTTTTTTAATGCGCAGGGGAAACCCGTCATGGGTCCTCTGGGTTGGGGATGTGCCTCAGTTAAGCTGAAGCACCCCGGGGGTATGTGGGACTCTTACCCACTAAAACCACCTGCGGTTTGCCTTCAGACGTATACGGAGGGATGTCCTGGATCTGTCTAACGCAGGACTCCCTCCACAACTGGCCGGTCTACCTCAAAAGGGACCGGACTTCCACCAAAGTAAGGGAACGCTCCGGCAAACTGAAGCGTTCCCCTCGGCGCCGGGACTAGCTAAGCCGGGCAGGTTTCCATCCTTGCCCGGAGCCCCGGATTAGACGGCAGTTTGGAGGTTTGCGTAACGAGTTAGCTGATATCCTTTAATTAACATTAATTAACACATATTATGCTAAATTTTACTGCATTTCACATTGATACTTTGAGGAAAAGACATAGGATACTTTAAATCCCGGAAAATGGTGCGGTTTCCGGGCGATAATCGAATTTTGGTGCAACGGAGTTGCGGGTCATCTGATATATTATAAATGTACAAGATTGTCTCGTTTAAAGGCGATTTAGGGCGACCCCCAATGTAAGTGATTAACGCCACAATAGACATAACTACCAGTAGTTCGACTGCAAAGAAATGGACAGGTTTCAATATCTGTCAAATTCGTCGGGTTTCACTAGGATTATGAACGGAATGTGCCTCGCGCTGGCTGATATAATTTATTTTTAAATATTTAAAATAAATTTCAAAATTGGATTCTGACAATTTTAATCGCATGTGCCAAAATACAAACAACAATACGACCAAAGAGGAACACGTCCAGCGAATATGTCATAGTTTTAAATTCGTAGGCAACAAGTCAACAACCCTAGCGACGATTTTCGTCATAATACGTCAAATTTAAAAATTTCAACATCAGTTCTAAGTCGGCATACTCTATAATTCTGTCTACTCTGTTAACGCTACCCAAAACATCAGCCAATCCCTGTATCTAAAGGTAGGTAGCTCCCTCACCCGCGGGAGCATTCACGTGTAATGTAACATTATACGAGTATATTAGTTTTTCAGCATTACATTACAAAAATACCTCCCTGACCGACGAGCATTAGCTATGTCCGCTATGTATGTAATGTGTATATATTTATTCAACTTTCGTTTGGCATATTCAATAATTGAATGCGTCAAAATCCACCCGCGTTGAAAGAACAGTGTCATAGCGAGCGCTACGATTTCAACACGCGTCACGGGCATGCCTCACGTTCGCTGCAAGCGCTATAACGCATGCCCTTGATGAACAAAAAAAGGCCCAGTGTGGACAAAGCTATTCACCTGTAATGTAACATTAAAGATTCGACTTCAAGCATTACATTAAAATACTACCTCCCTGACTGACGAGCATTCGCGTGTAATGTAACGTTCGACTTTGAGCATTCCATAGCTAGTTGATGTTACAAGTTTTATCAAGATATTACACACTGTATCATTACAAGGTGCGCACTCGAATCTCCTCTCTCATTGAATGAATGCTCGAAGATTTTTTTTATTTATGCCCTAGTGCCTAGACGATAGCTATTAATATACTTTAATCCCTCGATCGTGGGAAACGAGACACAATAGATATTCTTTTTTTTCGCGGCCGCATGTGGCCGCTTGGGGCTTGATGGGTTAAAATAAATTATAAATATGCTGCTTACCTTTTTATTTTATTTTCGATACAGCTCACAACGCCCACAATTGAATTGCAAAAAGTGCCACTGATAGCACCTTTTAACACTGAAAAATTTAAACAAGAAATTAAAAAAAAAAAAAAACATAAAATAAGCATGTTCAAGGAATATTTTTTTATGTTCTTTCGTTAATATCAGAAAACTGCAGGCAATATTCAATACTTATAATTATTATGTGCCTGCTTTTTTAGGGTTCCATACCCAAAGGGTAAAAACGGGACCCTACTACTAAGACTTCGATGTCTGTCCGTCCGTCCGTCCGTCTGTCTGTCTCCAGGCTGTAACACAGGAACCGCTATAGCTAGACTTCTGAAATTATTACAGATTATGTATTTTGGTTGCCGCTATAACAACAAATACTAAAAACAAAATTAAATTAATAATTTATTGTGGCTCCCATACAACAAACGTGATTTTTTCGGCCTTTTTTGTTCTTCATCAGTAATGGCAATTGGTAAGCGCATGATATTTTCAAGAAGCTTGATTGTATGTCTACTTCAATAACTCATAATAATATTAAAATAAAAATTTAAGGGGGGCTCCCATACATAAAACACAATTTTTGGCCTATTTTTGCTCTATAACGGTACGGAACCCTTCGTGCGCGAGTCCAACTCGCACTTGGCCGATTTTTTATTAATATTTAATGCGTTAAGTATAGTCTGTCAAAAAAGTGAAGAAATTAAAAAGTGGCAACATCGTAATGTCATCCCTTTTTTCTTAGATTAATTTGAACACTACGATGTTGCCACTTTGAATTTCTTCACTTTTTTGACAGACTATACTGACGCATTAAATATTAATTTAAAAAAGTACTAGCTCGATATACCCACCGCAGCCGCGCTGGTCCAACGATTTTAGAAATTTTTACTTATAAAATAGTTATTTTTAGACAAGACTGCTTACCTTCGACGTTTCTTGTCGTCTGTTTTGATGATTAACTACAACTGCATGCGTTGTTTTTTTCATCCCACGAAGAAGGATGCACGATGATATTAAACGAATCGCCCACAAATTACACTGGAAAAAAAAACGTTTAAATCTTTGTTCGCTGCAAAAATAAATAAAAATCAACATGAAACATTACACTTCCCTCGGCAAGCAAGCTCTCACTCACTTGAGACATGATAGTCTTAAGACACAGCTATACAAATCACATGAAGATTTACACAAATCTTCATGTGATCCTCAAGTGAACAAGAGCCGTTTTCTGCTTTGAACATCTTCTGCATCTCTCGAAGAAAACTGTAACAAAAATCAGAATGTTAAATGGATTCAATACTCAACGTAAGAAAGTTATCTGACATGGTGATCTAGTAAAAAAAATATGAATAAACTTGTATTTCAAAATTGTAGGCTAAGAATTTTGATACTTGAAATTTAATATATTATGTCAGATAAGTTTCTTGCGCTGCTTATAAGTCCGACTGCATGAATTTTGTCACTTTATTATGCTAGATACCTATTATACAATAAAAAAATTAACAGAATTTTCGTGATATGTATAATGGAGGCACTTCACATGGCTATTTGTATTTGCGTATTTGATGTATTCGCCAAACAATCACCATGTGTAGACGGTATGTTGGACAAATATTGGCCTTATTTGCCTATTTGACAAATATGACCAATACACAATACACGTATCCGTACCTTTCCACCACAAAAGAGTCAAATAGGCATGTTTAACAAAATCAAGTAAAAGTTTAGTTTTTGACGTCCATGTGTGGAAGGCCGTATTTGCCTTTATTTGCTTGTTTGTGTATTCGTAAAGTACATTATGTGAATAAATGATTTGATTTGTGATGGTATGATAATAAATTATTACTGGACTCAATAATATTAAGATAATTTATAAAGTCATATACTTACCAACTGGTAAATGAAGTTTTGGAACTGCGGTTCTTTTAAGGCGACTCCCAGCACCATACTTTGCTTTTGCTTCTGGTTCAAAATGTCTATCGCAAACTCTATATTTGCGATAGTCGAAATTTTCCTTATCAAATTTGCTTGGGATGAGTTCCAACCAAGCTCTATATACTAAAGGAAATTTCGGTGACGGAAATCTATGTACGGTCTTCGATCCTAAAAAAATATGGATTATGGATATCATACAGAAAAGAGTCTGAATCATATGATAGAATCAATCAGTCTTGTAGAATAAGAAATCTAGTAGGTATTGTATACTACGTAGTATGTAATACTATGTATTACGTAGTGTGAAATACTATATTATATTATGTGTATTCTTAAAGGTAAAACGAACAAATTTTGCTGATCTGATTTTATTTACAATTAAATACCGTTTATTATTATAATACGAGGTAGCGAGGTTATGAAAATTATATTTATGTTTATATTCCAATACTTACTTTCCTTTCGCGAGCAGCCAAAAATGCAATAACTACTCATTCTGATTAAATAATATCACTGTTAATATAAAATTAAGAGCAATAGACTTTTTTGGAAAAAAATATTTAGAAACCAGCCGCCTTATCGGCAACCATTTTCTAAAGAATGTTGCATAGACTATACACTAAGAATGTTGCTAGCAATATTAATGATTCAAAGGCCTAAATTACACGGTCAATATTATCACGATTCTAGTATCACGGGATTCACAAATAGTACTGCGATACTGCGATTCGGCCTATTATATTGATGCGTGTAATACCTGCCAACGCGATACAAAACGCGCCTAATGTACTCACCCTTTCTTCGTTGTAGTCCCCGCTGTCATCCAACATTGTGGCACGATACATTTAAGTATTTTCATCACTAAAATCGGTCGTTTGTATCGCCACAATATCACGTTTACATCGCTATAAAACAATAACCGTGTGCTAGAGCCCTTTTAAATATTTTTAGAAGTTGGTATCACTTGTGATCAAAGGACTAGTATCCAGCTATTAAAAACATATTTTTTCTTTTTTCTTAGTAGCCATATATGGCGAGATCGTTCATTGGTGGAACACCGTTTCCACGGCTCTGTCCCCCCCGTGATGTAGAAGTTGCGAAGACTGCGGCGCGGGTAGGTATGCGAGCTTGCCTATAACTTCATTCGAAATGCGGCGACTGCGGTGCGTGCGGTGCGGCCAAATCTGCTTCACCTTTAATCTCCACCAGACGGCGCGACGGTAGACACTTCTAGATTTTCTATTGGTTCCCCACCCATCTGAAATTATCTGCAGGTTGGCATCACTGACAACATATTGGTAGCACAGATTAAGGATATATATATAGATGTAACCTTAGCCCGTCATCGCGTGGCCATTTTGTGCTTATTTTCATACAAGTAGTGTGCGTTTATTTTCTTGAATATTTCTATTTGTCGATCATTTCGAAGCACATTAATATACAGAAAAGAAAGTCATTTAGTTCATGATATCGATAAACTATAGTTCAAGTAATGAGAATCCGTAAACACACGTAAAAAGCTATGCAATTTTTGTAGACAAATTATTAATTGATGTGACACTTTTAGCACTAATGCCTTATATAGCACGAATAAGGGATTATTAAACTTATAAATTATCTTTTTAGCTTACAAAAATACCGATTGAAAAGCCCAAAAAACGTTGTTCAAAACTAACGTATTTAATGTTAAATCCACGTGTTTGAGGCATTCTTTGGCCATTCTTATGGTTTATTATTTAGCGGAACCACAAAACTCAACAATATCTAACATAAAACGTTCACTAAAAACCTTTATTAACACTTTTATTTCATGAAATATGCAGACCGACTCCTTGTTATGTCCGAGTAAGTAGGACATAACATTACACGCTTTTGTCGCTTATACACCGATATAAGGCTCTCTCCTAGTGTATATTATCTCAATGATTGGTAGTGTTTCAAAAAAATATCAGTGTACTGTCAAGTGTGACGTAAATCAAAATATCTTAAATCTAAGCCATCATTGGCCTAAGCGATTAGGCCAGTATACTGGTAACAGTTTAGGAACACGCAAATTGTCAAACTGAAAACTGACAAAATATGAAAGAGAGTTTTGGCCATTGACTTTTATAGAGTGGACTTGGCATAATGGTCTATACCAAATCAAAATACTGTGGCCGGTCCGCCATTTTATGTTCCGTTTAGTGATGTACTTTTTTATCGAACTTAAAAAATATAAGGTGAATAATCTGCTCATATAATATTTTAAAGATTTTAACCTTAATCCGCCTCGTTATCTGTTTGACAATACATAATCATAACAAAATCAATGTCATTTCAATAGTCACTTTGTTTTCATTCTAATAATAATAATTTTACTCATTATGTAAACATCAAACTTCTATAACCCAAATTAAAAGTGATAAGACGTATATCAGTTTATTTAAAGCATCGCTGTACTATAGTGTTTGATGTTAATTACACTTAAAACATCTTAGTTTATCGATATCCTCGACAAATATCAACCGAGTGTCCCATCACTATAGACCGCCATGTTTAGTTCCAGGCAATATGGCGCCGGCCACACTTTTTTGTAGTTATGTCACTTCCATATGTTTTCTTATTCATTGGTTTTGGCGGTCACACAGATTAAGGACAAGTGCTAGTCACCGGCTACACGGTCAATTTTTCATCAATCTGATCCATCAATCTGGTACGGATTGACGAAAATTTGATCTGACGATACATGAAAACGATGATGAAAATTATAATAGGAGGAATATGGTTTTCCCGCCATATTCCTTACCTTTTTACCTTGTCTGTGGCACAACATACACATCCTTTGTGTCAAGTTGCCAAAAAAGAAGAAAAAGAAAGAAAGAAAAGACATTGTTTCTAATTTTCAAAATCAATTTTAAATTTAGTGAAGAAAAGAAAACTGTATGTTTATGTACATTTTAGTAAAAATTCTGAAATACCAATCAAGATTTAATTGATATCTGTAAATAAACAAAATACAAAATGAGGTTAAAATCGATGTTTTTGGATAAGGTTTGCACTATAAATTTTATATTTATTTTCTATATGTAATGAATCATTGGCGAATGTTTTCTTTTATTTTTAGCTATCAGATAAGGTTGGAATAATTACAAGCCTCGCAAACATTCATATTTCTTATAAACATAGCGAAAATCTATTCGCTGTTTCTACTAAAACCAGCACAGCACATAGGAACCAACGACTAGCCCGAAGTGCGAATCTTACGAACGATAACGTTGAGATTGAAAGAAATGTACTCATAAAAAAAGTAATAGATAACCTAAATGAAATTATTACACCAGAAAATTTAACCCCCAAAAACATACTCGTGGATTTTAGCTCACCAAATATAGCTAAGCCTTTTCATGTGGGTCATCTGAGATCGACGATAATAGGAAATTTTATAGCTAATATAAACAAACATTATCAAAACAATGTTACCAAACTGAACTACTTGGGAGATTGGGGCACCCAGTTTGGTCTACTACAGTACGGTCTAAAGGCAAAGAACATTGACATAAACGAAATCTCAAGTAATCCCATCAGCAGCTTATATCAAATTTATGTTGAAGCTAATGAAATGTCACAAAAAGATGAAAGTGTACATGATCAAGCGAGGAAATATTTCACTGACATTGAGAAGGGGGAAACAAGCTTACAGACCTGGGAAAAGATAAGGCAGGTCACTGTTACCGAGCTTGAAAAAATGTACTCAAGATTAGGAATTAAATTTGATGTCTACCATTGGGAGTCCGACTACAATAGTAAACATATACAAGGTATTATAGAGATGTTGGAAAAGAGAAAGATCTGGTTTGTAGATGAGACTGGCAGAAAAGTAGTAAAAGTGAGAGATAAAAATGTGACTGTACTTAAAAGTGACGGTTCTACACTGTACATAACGAGAGATATTGCTGCCCTACTGGATAGACACAAAAAATTCAATTATGACAAACACATTTATGTCGTTGATAAAGCGCAAACTGATCACTTCATTGCACTTTTTGATATCGTCAGTAAGATAGACGAAAAGTCTGTAGCTGGCTGTGAGCATATTAAATTTGGTAGAATAAAGGGAATGAGTACAAGAAAAGGAAATGTAATCTTCCTCAATGATGTTTTGGACGAAGCAAAACATAAAATGTGTGAAAAACAACTTCAGGCAAAAAGTAATTATATTTATAATCCATCTTTTTATGGTTCTATAAAATTGTATTTAATCCTTCGATCGGAGGTTCTAGGAATTCCCATTGTATTCTTTTGTTCTCGCGATCACCGGTGCTAGCGCGGGGCCTGAAGGATTAATGTATAATATGTAACTTTTTTATAGACACAAGAGCATCAGCAGTGAACGAAGAGACTTGGGATGTATTAGGCACAACTGCAGTAGTTATCAATGACTTGAAGCAGAGGAGACAAAATGATTATGAATTTGATTGGGATAAAGCATTGCAAAGTGAAGGGGACAGCGGCATAAAACTGCAGTATCTTCACTGTAGGTTGTGGAGCTTGGAGAATAACTGTGGTGTGTCACCAGCGGGCACCTGTGAACCAGATTGCTTACCTGAGGAAATTGTAGGCACCGTTGTAGCTGAACTGGTTAAGTTTCAAAGTGTCTTGCATAGAGCATACACTGAAAATGAAGCTTGTATTTTAGTCAACTATTTATTTAGGCTGTCTAGCCACGTCAATAGAATGTTTAATGAACTTAAAGTTAAGGGTATTGATCCCTATGTTGGATCCCAGCGTTTGCTCATATTCAAGACTGCAAGAGAGGTTTTAAAAACTAGTCTAGAGATATTAGGCGTAAAACCCTTGAATGAAATGTAAAATAAAATATTTTATTTTAAGAAAAAATGTTATTATTATACCACATTAAGTTACTATTAACAAAATTGGCACAATATATTTTACAAAAAATGAATGAAACTATGACTAACTTTATATGTATTATGAATTTAACATCTACATTGTGGGTATCGCAGACAGGTACTTTCAATTGTTATTTTTGACATGACAATGACAGAGCAGGTATTTTCAATTGTTATGTGGCATCCCTGGCTGCCCTAAGTTTAAAGTTACTTAAAGGTTACCTAGGTAGGTTGCACTTTAACCGACACAAATTCAAGGGTAGATGAGATCAACATCCAAATCCAAAGTGCTCTTCGGTGTACTGCGGCACTCCATAGAATATGAGTGTCCAATTAGATTCTAAGTAGAGGTACAAAGATACGAATATATATAAAACTGTAATTCGACCTATACACTTATAAGGCAGTGAAACTTGGTCTCTAACTCAAAAGGATGAAACAAAGCTGTTAGTAGCAGAGAGAAAAATATTGCGCAAGATTCTCGGACCGACGGGGGATGAAGACGGCAGTTTGAGACCACGGAAAAACCTTGAGATTGAAGACCTTGTGGCAACGCCCAATATTATCGGGGAATACAAATTTCACCGAATCCGCTGGCTCGGTCACGTAGAAAGAATGAATGATGACCGAGCGACAAAAAAAGCGTATGTAGGGCAAATCATCAAATGACTGGCAAACGACCGGTAGGCCGTCCCAGATACCGTCGTCGTCGTCGTCGTACGTCGCACAGGATCAGAAGAAATAGCGTGTCTTGTGTCAGAGGCCAAGACTCAATTTGGGTCGCTGCGCCGCAGTAAGTAAGTTAGTATCCCCGGCTGCCGCTTATGGATTGATGGGTTAACAAGACAATAGGATAAGGTTAATTATGTTTTCGAAGTAAATAGGGTTATTTATTAAAAAGCTCAAAATCCAAATGTATTTTTATATTACTGTTACAAAGCTTACATACATGATACAGGATAGTTGCCATGGACTACAGTGGCTACACCATGGATCTACCGAGTGATAATAAACACAAATCTAACGAAATCTCTAGATAAAAGCCATTGAGCTAAACTAAAAGCTAACAACAACCCAACCAAACCCAACAAGCCGTATCTACAATTATTGCAAAGCGAGCAATGAAAGCGAGCCACACGTTTAAATTTCGCGCCAAATTCCGCCATTTTTTATTATTTTTTATTTTAAACCAGAGGCAACCCCCAGTGAATAAAAATCTCTGAGTTATAATATTTTTTTCAATATAATATTATGTTATACCATAGACTTATAATATATATGTATATACTAGCATTATAAGTTTATGTGTTATACAATGATTAAAGAAAGGGTAGTATTTAATCGAGTGACTGTAAATTACCGTTTTAAGTGTCAAAATTAATTAATTTGGGTTATAGAATTACTATTTGAGCGACTGACTGTTAGTGACGAGAAATTAACAAAACAGCAATTTACAAATTATTTATTTGAGTTACATAAAATACAAAATGAGCAGTTTCTTAATATTTGAGCGACCTAATATCTGTTTGAGTGTCAACGTTACGTCCTGCATTTTTTCAATATTTGGCAAATGTATTTTTTATACTGAGCGGTATTTTATCTTAAATGAAGTGTTTCGAATACTTAAACCACTTTAAAAATACACTAATGAGCAGAGTATAATGAGCTCATATTAAAACAAAAAAATGAATATGAAATAACTATTTGATGAAACACTATTAATCAGGGATCCCTAAAACAATTTTTGAAGTGAAAACTTCTTTAGCGGCGTTGAGCACTTTTGTGGGATGGGTAAAAACTGTGAAACTCGCGTCAGATTCTCATGCTGATCCAAAAACCAAGGAAAAAACGTAAGACGGTTGGAGAGTAGTGTTGTTACATCGAAATCGATTAATCGAACAATCGATTGTTTTTGAAGTGAAAACTTCTTTAGCGGCGTTGAGCACTTTTGTGGGATGGGTAAAAACTGTGACACTCGCGTCAGATTTTCGTGTTGATCGAAAAACCATAGAAAAACCGTAAGACGGTTGGAGAGTAGTGTTTTGTGTCGAACTCGAACTCGAACTCGAAAACTCGAAAACTCGAAAGCTCGAAAACGCGAAAACTCGAAAACTCGAACTCGAAAACTCCAAAACTCGAAAACTCGAACTCAAAGTTCAAACTCGAATTGTAAGGTTTCGATTAATTAAAAAAAATCGATTTTTCAATAATCGATTTTCATAAAAAATGGGTTAAAATTTAATCGATTGTAAGAGTTTCGATTAATTAAAAAAACGATTTTTTAATAATCGATTTTCATAAAAAATGGGTTAAAGAATGGACAGCTTCTCACCTTTGAAATTTTCGGAATTCTGAGGCTTCATCTTAGTCTTTTGGTCGCCTTTTTTAACGCCTTTAACCTAACCTACACCGTGTTTTGTGACGGTCGCCGGCTGCTGCCACAGCACAGTCACAGTTCTAACCTACTTTTGGACTTTCCGGATTGTGTTTGTTTTATTTTGGCGGGGGGCTGTCCCTTTTATTTTGTGACGGTCGCTGGCTGCTGCCGCAGCACGCTCGCTGCGCTCGCTCTGCTCCCTCTGTGTTGTGGTCTAAGTTCTAACCTAACCTAACCTACTTTTGGACTTTCTGGATTGTTTTTGTTTTGGCGGGGGGCTGCGCCCCCCCGTCCCCCTGCTTCGCCAACCTTGGTTAAGTAGGCCTTCTGTTAAGAGGCCGGTTGCCATCGAAATTCTCATACATATACGTAATACCAAAATCATTTTGTCATACGAAAATATTTAACGTCTTGGAGTTGTTTTTCAGCTTAAAATAGTAATTACCTAGGTTCCTGCACAAAAATTCATCGCCCCGCCCCCATTCGAATTCGCGCGCATTTAACAAACTGTAGTTTTCATTAAAACACGTATCAAAATAT
The DNA here is from genome assembly GCA_963422495.1 of Polyommatus iphigenia. Classification (NCBI taxonomy): domain Eukaryota; kingdom Metazoa; phylum Arthropoda; class Insecta; order Lepidoptera; family Lycaenidae; genus Polyommatus; species Polyommatus iphigenia. The sequence goes on from OY730189.1 coordinate 3,451,733, forward strand.
AAAATATAAACCCTCAAATAGAATATCAGTAACCAATAATCATTAATAAAGCAGCTCACAAAAGTTTGCTCAAAGTGAACTTTTTAGTAGTTCGTAATGTATAACCTCACTTAGAAAAATTGAATCTATCTTTAATATTGAAGTTGCCCGCTATGTATTTCCAGTCGCTCACTTAGTAATACAGTCGCTCGGATAGAATTTTAATATCTGAAAATAGATTAATCACAATCCACTTTTTGTAAGCTCGTTCTGGATTTTATTATAAATCAATATTAGTCGTTAGTTTAGTTTATTTTTCGCTTACTCAAATTCATATCGCTCAAGTTATTAAAACAGTATGTTCATCATCAGTCGCTAAGTAATTTTTTATTCGCTCGTTTTATTATTTCCCAATAGTAATTACCTAGGTTCCTGCACAAAAATTTACTTCAAAATATTTAAACACAAAAATAAATTTTATGTTTTAAATTTTTTTTAGTAAATTTACTACTAAATATTTAAATACAAAAAAATATTTTTTAGAGTTTAAATATTTTGTAGTAAATTTACTATTTATTTATATATTTTTTAGTGTTTTACTCTATTTTTAGTGTTTAAATATTTAGTAGTAAATTTACTAAAAAAAAATTAAAAATTTTTTTAGTGTTTAAATAATTTGAAGTAAATTTTTGTGCAGGAACCTAGATAATTACTTTTTTAAGCTGAAAAATAACTCAAACATGTTAAATATTTTCGTATGAGAAAATGATTTTGGTATTACGTATGTATGAGAATTTCGAGGGTACCCGGCCCCTTAAAAGTTACATGTTGGCATCATGTTACGTATGCCTGTGAGAAACGGCCGAACAAAAATGTAAAACTAAGGCACGTTTAAACTGGTCATATTTCAAACATGACCGTTTCTCAAAGTATTTAATTATATTCCTATTTACGTACTTTTTTGTCTTACATAAAAATGTTAAATGACCGGAATGTGATATATTTTTACCTGACTTCAAAAAAAAAAAGAAAATTCTCTGTTTGTATGTGTGTATGTTTGGCTGTGATTATCTTGCGTTTAGGCTGAACCGATTTTAATGCGTTTTAAAAAAAAGAATTTTTACATATCGAAGAAGGTTCAAAAAGTCAGTCAAAAGGTTGATTGTTTTTTGAAGGTGGTTTTATTTTTAGCCGACTTCCAAAAAAGGAGGTGGTTCTCAATTTGTCGGATTTTTAAAGTATGTTCCTCGATTACTGGAAGATGCCTGAACCGATTTGAAAAATTACTTTTTTGTTTGAAAGGGTATACCTACAGATATACTTTATGGAGGCACTTCACATGGCTATTTGTATTTGCGTATTTGATGTATTCGCCAAACAATCACCATGTGTAGACGGTATGTTTGACAAATATTGGCCTTATTTGCCTATTTGACAAATATTACCAATACTTATAATTTGAGTGTGAGACTCCCGAAGTTAAGGTATGTGACTTTATAAAAGATGATCTAAAATGCCCGAACCTTGTGTCAGATAATATTGATATATGTCACAGACTGGGCACAAGAAAGGACAAACCCAGGCCTATGTTAGTCCGCTTCAACTCAATGAAAATCAGGCATATTATATGTTCCAATAAAACAAATTTAAAAGGCTCTGGTCTTTCCATATCGGAGTTTCTGACTAAGTCCCGACAAGAAGTCTTTGTTGCCGCCAGAAAACATTTTGGTATCAGAAATTGTTGGTCTGCTGACGGAATTATACACTTAATCCTTCCGGATAAGAGTAAGAAGAGGATTGTGTCGATGCATGAATTTCATGCTCTTACTGCCAAGTTCCCTATCTCTACCACTGTCGACACAAAAGCTATCAGAACTAGGAAGGCGAAAAATGCTGCCAAAAAGTAATCTGGCCATCGATTCCTAGTGTTTGCAAGTCTCCTTAGTTGTATTGTAGTGTTATATTGAACTCTGTTCCGTTCATAATCCTAGTGAAACCCGACGAATTTGACAGATATTTAAACCTGTCCGTTTCTTTGCAGTAGAAATACTGGTAGTTATGTCTATTGTGTCAAAGGAGTCAAATAGGCAAGTAAAGAAAATCAAGTAAAAGTTTGGTATTTGACATCCACGTGTGGAAGGCCATATTTGCCTTTATTTGCTTGTTTGTGTATACGTCAATAATATGTGTATACGTGTATATATATATATATATATATATATATATATATATATATATATATATATATATATATATATATATATATATATATATATATATATATACACGACTGCAATAGAATTGCAAACCATTATCAACTGCATTCAAACTGCACTTGAACTACAATTTGCGGTTGGATTGCAGTTGAAATGCGGTCCGTCTGTATTATAGACCCTTAGGGTCTATAATACAGAATAGTGATGTAACGAATGTTGGATTTATATATATATATATATATATATATATATATATATATATATATATATATATATATATATATATATATATATATATATATATATATATATATATATATATATATATATATATATATATATATATATATATATATATATATATATATATATATAATTAATTTTATTGTGCAATATCATTAAATATTATTGAACAACTTATTTGACAATATGATTGAAAGGCGGGCGCGTTCAATATTAACTCTAGGCTAGAGTCTAGACCAGGGGTCGGGAAGTAATTTTAGGTGGGGTCCGAATACTGTGGGTAAATTTTAACGAGGTACAGAAAAAAAACTCTTGTCCTAAAATATTATTGGAACGGAGTTCCTTTTCGCGCGTTGCGAAAGGGGGCTAGGCCGAAATAAATGTTATTAGTACCTGCATGTTAGAGGCAGAGGTCGTTGCGCGTTGATAGTATTCTTGTGCGTCAACTAGGTGGCGTTTTTTTGAGAATAAACAGTGACGCGTTGTTAGTATTCCTTGGCGTCAATAGATGGCGTTTTTTATTAGTACCTGCACGGTAGGGGCAGAGGGCGTTGAGAGTATTCCTGTGCGTCAACTAGATGGCGTTTTTTGAGAATAAACAGCGACGCGTTGTTAGTATTCCTGGGCGTCAATAGATGACGTTTTTTGAAGTGAACACTTCTTTAGCGGCGTTGAGCACTTTTGTGGGATGGGTAAGAACTGTGAAACTCGTGTCAGATTCTCGTGTTGATCAAAAAACCGTAACACGGTTGGAGAGTAGTGTTGTAACATCGAAATCGATTAATCGAACAATCGATTGTTTTTTTTCGATTGTCGATATTTTTTAATCGATTGTAAGGGTTTCGATTAATAAAAAAATCGATTTTTTAAAATTCGATTTTCATAAAAAATGGGTTAAAAATTTACGGCCGTTCCCAATATTCAATCTATCTCTGGTTTGACATACAACCGATCGCAGCTAACATTGAATTGACATAAAATATATGTCTCTGATGTCTAAACTCTAATGTGAGCTATTTCTATCTCTAGTAGGGCAAAACCAGAGATAGATCAAATATTGGGAATGGCCGTTAATTGATTGTAAGGGTTTCGATTAATTAATTAAAACGATCGTTATTTTTTTTTATTACATTTTTTTTTTATTTTTTTTTTATAATTTTTTTATTATATTTTTTGTATAATTATTATTATTTATTTATTTATTTTTTATCGGTTTTCATAAAAAAATGGGTTAAAAAAAATAATGCACAACGTTAATAATAAAGTTTTCACTTCTGCCGGCACTCCCGGAGTGCAACCCGTCTTTTTTATTATTTTTTTGAGTATATATAATATGTTATATAATGTATTAGTGTATGCGTGAGCGGGCAGTTGCTCGGCGACTTATTTGTCTCTTTCGAAAAAATAATCGCCATGTCGCCGGGGTGCGGGCACGAGAGCGACAGCAACCCGACTTTTTTCAGTTTTTTCTAGACCAGTGTTGCCATATATATAGATTTCTCCGTATTTATACAGATTTTTGGCGAGTAATACCGATAATTAATACTGTATACAGATATTTATACAGAATTACAGAATTTTGTAAATATGATTAATTTTGTAAAAATTCAACAACGCAACAAGCTAAATACAGACACCATTGAAAGTCTTTTGCATACACAGTAACTGATTGGTGCAAAAGCATGCTATAATCTAGATTCTAGAGGTTGATGAGCAGTTGCTGTCGAAATTTAAGAAAAAAAATTACAAATGAAAATAATATTTCGATCTTATTGCTATGTTTTCCTTTTTTTTTATTTTATTATGTTAAGGGCCTGTTTCACCACTTCCTGATAAGTGCCGGATATTCTATCCACAACTTAACTTGACACCTGACAAAGTATGGAGAATCTGCCAAAAAAGTTATGGATAGCCTATCAGGCACTTTATCAGGAAGTGGTGAAACAGGCCTTTAGTGTGTTTAATTTTTTTTATTAGATTTTAAATTTTTACTTGCTGACTCTCGGGAAATTTCATACTATGTTTATGAAATTGAGAGTATACCCAAAAAAATTTTCCGTTACTTTAGAATGAGTGTCGAAAGTTTCGATAAACTGTGATTTGGCATTTAAGTCTGAGTATTCTTTTTTTTTATTTTTATTATACAGTAATGGTCTGCTTTCTACTTCTTCAATTAGTCTACTATTATCAATATCTTCTTTGACCGGCATTTTACTTGGCATCTCGGAACATAGAATGCGCGCGCGTATCCGTCCGTACACTGCAGCTTACGCCTTACACACAAACTCACGCTGCGGCGCGGCGCGGCGGTCGAGTGGTAAATAAAGTACTCTGTGAGTGGCAACTAGCCGGTCGGCGACTTTTTTGTTGCCCGTGCGTGCACTTGCATAGAAACCAATAGGGAAGGAGACAGTTGCGTCGCGGGCTCTGGGCAACGAAAAAGTTGCCCAGAGTTGCGTCGCTACGTGCGCGCACTTCCATACTAGCTCCTAGACTTGATCAAGAGACAAATAAATCGCCGAGCAACTAAGTTGCCCGTGCGCGCACCACCTTATGTACAGATTTTTTGAACATAAGAAATAACTCCGTTCCATTCGGGTGTCCCTTGACACCTCTCAAGTTTTTTTATAATTAATTCATGAAGCCCCAAGCGGCCACATCCGGCCGCGATAACAATGAAAAAGCTATTGTGTCTCGTTTTGCCACGACTGATGGGTTAATAAAGTTTTATCTACGTATAGTGTAGTATATACCTTATCTATCTATAAAATACATCGCGGTCCGAGATTCGAACTTTCGCGGTCTGCAAACGGACCGCGGTCCGCGGCCGCCTGTTGCCACTTGCCTGCCGCTAGTCTAGACTCTAGACCAGTGGTCCCCAACCTTTTTTTCATGCGGGCCACAAACATGTTTTGGTCTTAGTGTCGCGGGCCGCAACAAAATTTTTTTAGGGTTAAAAAATAACATTCTTCAAAATTAACGATTTTAAAGTGAAAAAAATTTAACGACTATCACGTAGACTTTACGTTATTTTTCCGGTGGGCGTGAATTTCAAAATTTTTTAACATCACGCGGGCCACAAATAAAGTCCACAAATAAAAGAATTTTAATTAATAAAGTAGGTATTCCCATGGAATTAATATAATGTACTAGTTATACGTAGTATATATTAATTCCATGGGTATTCCTTATACATTCATTAATCAAAATAATATTTATTATTTGATACATGGACCACGGAATAAAAAACATTATTTCGCGGTCCGAGATTCGACCTTTCGCGGTCCGCAAGCGGAAGCGATAAAATAATCGCACAGCAAAAGGTGTGCGTCAATGAGGGTGTGTGCGCTAGTCAAAGATTTGCGCTAGCTCTATTATTTTGTCGCCAGAAAATGGTTGACCGCATGAAAGAGAAAAATATAGGGAGTGCCTCCGCTGCCGGCGCCGGCTCCCAATAATATCAGTAATGGGAACCGGCGGTAAGTAGTGCCGGCAGCCGAGACATAAAACAACGGCTGACGGCGCTGGCACTCAAAATGGGAGCCGGTGAAGCGGTAGGTTCCAGTGCCGATACACAAATAAAAAGAAATACATAATTATAATCTCACATATTTTCGACTTTACCGACTTCAAAAGGTGAAGGTTAGGTACCTACCTATTTGTTCGGCTGTGGATATTTTAGTTTTTTGTGATGCATTTTCTTAGCTTAGCTTTACCTTAGCTACCTTTTTTCAGCTACCAAAAAGTAAGATTTTGCACCATGCAGCTACAGTAAACCCCGTGGTATACTTCCGAAGGTACTGAACAGAACTTCAGATTCCTTATACATGTTAGAGAGTTTCAGCGTTGTTTAAAGAAGCAAAGATATTGCATTATGCTACTATGCAGATCACATTTATCAGCATCATCATCACCACCACTAACCCATCAAGATTCAAGCCCCATACGAGCACCGGTGATCACGACAACAATAGAATACAATAGCATTTCCAAGAATCCCCGATTGAAGGATTCAAATATGCATCCTTACAATATGACTATTTATGACCTTATTATTTGTAGTTTTCATAGTCCTTTAACTCAAGACTGATGTTTTTGATCATTATTCTGTCATTTGACAAGCGATGTTTGCCGGCAGCCTATTCGGCAAACATCGCGTGACTTCGGCAAACTTCGGAGTTCGGAAAACGGCACCGGCAGCCATTTCTGCAACCGGCGCCGGCAGCCATTTCGGCAACCGGTGCCGGCAGCGGAGGCACTCCCAAAAATATTTTATTTTAATTTTCTTTAGAAAAAAACTCCATTGATAATCAAGAAATACATATGTTAGGAATGTTAAATATATATAAAATCATGATATTCTATATTATTCTTCGCCAGAATAATGGGAATTTCCATCGGGGCCATTGGGCATCTTAGATCTTACTTTACCCAAGTTATATTTCTTAGCTCGAGATTTGAGTAAAAAAAATAGTTTATGATCTATGGATCTATGCAAACCATAGACAAAGACACGTCGTATTGATGGCGACCCCTCCCGATTTTGGAGGGAATTTTTAAATTAGTTATATTCATTCGATTTTATTAAGGTATTGCTATGTATATATCTGAAAACATTAATTAAAACTCATTTCATTTCCTTTCGGTTTTATTTAAGAACAAAAATAATATTTATTGGTTTATTACAAGCTATTTAATTTTATTAAAAATGTATTCGGGCATCTTCGGCTTTCTTCGGCCATAAACGCCTTGACGTCAGAATTATTGGACCGATCCTGCGTCAAATCAGTACTTCCGGTGGTCACGTGGTAAGATTCGACCAATCACGACCCTTCGTCTCTTTATAGGCCGACATTTTCTGACAAGCGTAGAAAAAGTTTTCATCAACAGCCGCCATTTTGCGCTGGAGAGACTGTGAAGTATTTCGGAATTTGTCGTGTAAATTTTCAGTTTTTTCTTACATCATTTAATCATAAACAGTACCATTCCGTATATTTTAAAGTGTTAAGTGAATTTGTGTAAATCAACAATTAAAATAAGTTACCTAAAGTAGCAAAAATCTGGTGATATTGTTTTCATTTATTGTGCTAGTTCCGTCGGAAGATGGTGAGAGGGTTTATGTAGCTCGTCGATTCGGAGCTTTGTAATGGCGAATACTTAGTGAGAAATTTTAATATGTGCCTTCGATGGTGGGAAGGACATCGAACGATCGGGATGTGGGTGAATTACATTATAATGGATGATAAATCACTATAAGATGTTTAAAATTAAAAATATAAGACAGAAAAGTGTTATTTGAATCGGCGGGCCGAAATATTCACGACGGCTTACGTTTAGTAAACAGAGCCATGGCCGATCATCATGTGGATGAGCCGCCTAATAAGCGGGCTAAAATGATCCGGGACCCTTTCCAGGGTCCCTCAGCTACCACGGGTGAGTACTTTATTTGATTTCATCAATCTTTTCCAACTTACACTTTTCTTCTGTCATGTATGTATTGCTGTGATTTTTGACATTTTGTCCGTCGATCTTGTTAGCGCCGTGAAGTTTTGCGTCGTATTATTGTTGCATTTCGTTGAAAATTTGCTCTAGAATCGAGAAATAAAACTTTAGAAGGAATATTATTTTATTTTTATATATTTTAGTAGAGGTACATCCATGTCTTAGTTACATTACAAGACACATATTCTTTGCTTATAATTGTAAGAAAACTCGCTACTTTATTGTTTAAAACGTGCATTATTATAGTAAAATCATCGCAACTTCTTAAAAGAAATAGATAGAAATTAATAAAGTTGACTACAATTGTCATTGTCCATGTTTTATTAGATAAAGAAAATGCATGTTTAGAGTATATAATAAATTCAATTAATTTTAAATGTTACACTATAATTTGATGTGTTTATAAATTTTATAATCTTTTTATGTAAAGTACTACTAAATGACTTAAAGTTTGTAATTTGCCAAATACTACTGACCCAAATTTGGGTTTATCAAGACCTTAAATTCTTGAATCTTATTTGTAGTATTTGGCTCTTCAAATTATAATATAAAATAATATTTCTGAATCTTACAAAACACTTTATTACAAGACTTTTTATTCAGTTTAAAAATCATGTACACCTTAACCAGACAGTACAATAATTAATATTACTATTTATACTATATTAGTATCAATAATTTAGATTTAAAAAATATTTTCAGTATGTGATACCTAAATGCAACTTCTTAGTAAAACTGCATCACTATCAGACTAATGAAAAGAAGTCATTAAACATTTTTGAAGTTCAACTTCTTTTAATTAATAAAAGTTACCCTAAAATGTAGTTAATTCTTATCACATAACCTTGTACTGATTAATGTATTTCAATTTTTAATTTATTTGTATTCTAAGATTGAATTCAAATTTGTGTTACTTACTGTATACTTCAATACTTCAAGTTTATTGTTAAAACTTTTATTAGAATAATTTATTTCATTATTTTAACATTCTTAAGACGCTGACAACTGCCAATGACCTTGATCTCGCATCACTCGCACCACTGTCGATTTTCATGCCAGAGATACAGAGATGTGAAGTGTTCATTCAGTAGCGTGGATACATTTTTCGTTTGTTAGAGGAAAAAATAAATACAATGGGAAATCTAGATATCAGAACCGAAAATTAAATCTTACAAGCTTTGGATTTTTGTAAAAGGCATCAAATAAACAAATTTTTAATAGCATAGCTTGTATATTATTTTATTTAGAACTGTTTAAAGTTCCTGGAAGATGTGACTTTGGTATTTTTTTTCATCCAGTAGGAATACATTATTTTATTATTTAAAATAAAGGAGCTTTTTCAAATATAATCAAAAATCACATATTTTTTTTTGTGCCAATATATGAAATATATACGTCTAGAAAACTGCACAAAGATGTCGAATTGGCAGCTGTCTTCACCTAAGCTGTTTATGTTATTTTACCTAACAGAAGACTAATAATCTGATTAGTGTTTAATACTTTTTTCAATGAAATAATCTAAATTGCTAAATATAATCTCTATTTTTCCATAAAGTTGCAGTTTTTGAATTAAGTTTATAAACTTACATAGTTTATACATATACATTTATGTATATTATAATATTATGTTCATTCAAAAAACATTTAGAAAAGAGAAATAGCTTTGTTTCTTTCTATTTTCCAAAAGTTTTTTTGATGTTATTTAATAAAAAAATACATTTTAAAACAAATCTCTAATTTAAATAATATAATATATATTATATATTATTAGTTCAGGAAATAAGCTTAGATGAACTATTATTAAACTTAATAAAATGGTATTAACTCTTAACCCATCAAGCCTCAAGATCACCGGTGCTCGTACGGGACGAGCACCGGTGATCGCGACAACAATAGAATACAATAGCAATTCCGAGAATCCCCGATCGAAGGATTAAGTTGAGGCATAGTAATAATTATATTGTAGCATGCTGTGTTCACATCAAGAAGGTCTTACACAATTGCTATATTACAAAGTAGCAAATATTTTGTTAAATTTTAAGTGTAGGGCTAGTTTTGTGAACCTTTATAATAAAAAAAAAATATATTGGTCACTGTTAAACATGTGTATTAACACACAAAATAATTTGGTGTTGAGTTATGAATGTAATCTTGTTATAAATGATCTAAAGAACATGACTGCATTCATAACTCAATACATTTTTTGTGGGATAGTACACAAAATATGCTTAAACTGCGTCCAATTATAAGTCTTAATTTAGTTCTATTAGATAAAATACTGTTATATCTTAGAAAAACTTCATATAATATATATTTTTTAGGGTTCCGTACCCAAAGGGTGAAAACGGGACCCTATTCATGAGACTTCGATGTCTGTCCGTCTGTCTGTCTCCAGGCTGTAACTCAAGAACCGCTATAGCTAGACTTCTGAAATTTTCACAGATTGTGTATATCTGTTGCCGCTATAATAGCCTAGGATCCCTTCATAGAAGGACCTTCACCGAGCTGTTTACTGGATGAAAAGTATTTTATATTCAATTACGTATGTCAACAAATTAATTGCAAGTGGGTTGCCTAAAAAATTTCAGTCCAGAATAAAAAAAATAAAAAAAAAAACAAAAAAAAAGTTTTTTTTTTTTACATTTTTCTGGTTTGGTTAATAGACAAATTCCATACCAATCGAAAGTATGAAGCCCATAGAATATGCATTAACCAGACCGGTACCGATTAGTAGTAGTATCGATTTACCTGCCTACCCAAGAGTTGTGACAGGAAAAAAATATACAACCTAACGTTTTCATACTCTACGGGCTCCATACTTTCGATTGGTATAGAATTTGTCTGTTAACCAAACCAGCGAAATGTTAAAAAAAAGTTTTTTTTTTTCTATTTTTTTTTAAATTCTGGACTGAAATTTTTTAGGCAACCCACCTGCAATTAATTTGTTGACATACGAAATTGAATATAAAATACTTTTCATCCAGTAAACAGCTCGGTGAAGGTCCTTCTATGAAGGGATCCTAGGCTATAACAACAAATACTAAAAATAAAATAAAGTTAATATTTAAGGAGGGCTCTCAAACATGATTTTTTTGGCCTTTTTTGCTCGTAATTAATATTGGTAACAGTTAGGCACTTGAAATTTTCGCAAAATCCTTAATTATATTTGTACTTTAATTATTAATAATAAAATTAAAACAAATTAAATATTTAAGGGGGTTCCCATACAAAAAACACAATTTTTTGTCTATGTTCACTCTATACCGGTACGGAACCCTTCGTGCGCGAGTCCGACTCGCACTTGGCCGATTTTTTATCCTTAAATTATACAGCGTGACCAAAAAATCGTGGATCAAATGAAACAGGCAGATAGAGAAAGTCATTTCCAACAAAAAAAAAATTCTACAGTATGATCATAATTCAATTGCCCTAAAAGTTATGTATTTTTTTAATGAAACCCCAAGTCCTTTTACATTTAACCCATTTCATTTATTTTTTGCTTTAAAACAATAAAACAAATAATGTTTTTTTATTCCTTGATAATGTGTGACCTACACTTAAAAAATTCGACTGCGGCTCTGCGGTCCAAATTTCAAGAACCATCAACTATTTTTCCAAAAATTTTGTAGGGTTACCAAAATTATTTCTATCCTTAAGGGCCCACTGTGAAAAAAAATGTACTACTTATTAGAAAAATTTGCTGATTAAATGAGGTATAGCATATCACCCTTTCTTTCTTAATTTTAGTTTTATGATAGTTTTTTTTATATCAAGGTAGAAATTTATGAAATTTTTAATTTAACAGAAAATTAAGATTATTGGTAATAAATAACTTCATATATGCCACCATAAAATAAAAATAATGATTGTCAGATTTTTTTTTAATCAAACTTTTATAGCAAATGTTCAAAATTTCTGCCTCTGACCATGATGTACAATCTGCACCGTCTAATATTTCTTCGTAATTTGCGAAATGCAACTCTGTTATTCATAATTTGTACCCTAGCAAACACAAGATTTTGCCATAGTTCTTGTTCGCTGTTGTTTTCTTGTTGGTACACTGATGTAACAGTCAATATGTAACGAAAAATTGAGTGGCCTCCGAATAAAGACCTACCGTTATTTGACGTGATGAATCGTTAGGGGGGCATGTCAAGAGGTCACAGAAAAATTAAAAAGGTCGCGCTAATTGCTGTTTTTGAGAAATACAAAAAATGAATAAAAAAATTTTGAAATGCTTTTTTCTCGGAAACTTTTGGTTAAAGGAAAAAGTTTTTTAAATAAAAAATGTAGAGGGCATTGCGAACTACATTTTTTGTCATTGGAGTGACGTCATCCGACTTAAAATACAAAAAGTAGAGGACGCTAATGGATCAAAAAAATGTTACAACGTTATTTTCGATAGGAAAAAATGTTTTTTCAATAATAATATAAATTAGAAAGTTGTTCGTTACAAAATTAGCTACAACTTTTATTCAAACAAAATTTTTTTAAAAAGGTATGTAAGTGAGCTCCATAAACACTAGAAAGACCGGACTTTGCTTATACCTAGAAGGACTGACCACACAAATTAAGTTTATCAATTTTAATTTATTGTTGTATTTGTTTCTACTTACATTATAAAATTAAAAAAAATTAAAAGTTGAAACACGAAACGAAGAAATAAGAAAGAAATTTTCCAAAGCATCAATAATAAAGTAAATAATGAACAAGAAAACTTTCAATTATGTGTCAGTTAATAGTGCAGTCGCCAGAGGTTTTAACCTCCGAAAATTGTAATAGTGAATGGATTTTTGTTTTTGAGGTGTCATTTTCTTTTTTACACTTTAACTTGCAAAGTTTACCAAAAAATTTTTTGTGCTTTTAATTTTCTAGTTACTTAATTAAAAATTAATATTTCACCATATAAAACCGGACCAGAAAAAAATTTTTTTCTTGTTCCTGTTATTTAATGACTCTTATCCGAATGTTTACATTGAAAATTAACCAAATACACAATTTTTAAAAAAGAAAGTTTTTTTGCTAAGCTTAATACAACTATAAGGTTTTTGCAAAGTTTTTAGAGATTAACCCTCGTCGTAACCAAGATAAAAGGGTTTGGGTGGATTTAAGGGTGGTAACAAAAAGTGTGTTAAACTTACTTGTTGTGCGTATTTAATTTTTAGAGAAATGATAACTTTTAAGTACTTAAAAACGTTTAAATATCTCCAAAAATGTGTAAAATAGACCGAAAATATTTTTCTGTATTTGTTGAAAATTTATTTAAGTGAAAGCTAAAACATTAAATGCATCGACAAATGAAAGACTTTTTCTAGTCTTTGAAATATATTTAAACTTCCTACTTAAAGCCAGAAAAAAATTGGGTGCTACAAATCTCACGTACATACTAAAGACGCATGCTGCGACATATGTTTCAAAAAATATCAGTTCCTAACCTAATTTGTATTTTTTCCCTTTAAGTATGTTTTAACAAATATAATTAATGAAAAAAAATAAATAAAAAATCAATTTTATTCTGTAAAAACCTAACGAAAAGAAATAAAATACAGATTTTCTTCGAAATATCCGTGAAAAGTTTGTGCTACATTTTCAGAAAATTTAATAAAGTAAGAGCTAAAAAGTTATACACATTAAAAAATAAAAGGCTTTGTTAAGCCTAAAAAATAATTTTAAACTTCCTATTTAAAACCAAAGAAAAATAGGAACGCCATTTACCTGGCGAGGCACACAACAAGCACATTTGGAGGTATGCTCATCTACATACAAAAATATTAATTTTAAATCTAAATTATGTATTTTTTCAACTTATTTTCTGTCTTTGGAATATAAGCAACGATACAAATCAAAAAAATAATAATATATTTTATTATTTTGCTATATATTTAAAAGAAAGAAATATGCAAATTTTCTTTAAAATTTTACAGTTTATGAGTTTACTTGAAGTGGAAGAGAATAATTTAAAAATCAAAAGCACAACTTTTCAATAGGTAAACTTTATTATTTATATTATCAGCTACACATTCCTTTTTTTCTTTTCAATTTTCATCCACTATTGCAAAAATCGGAGGTTTGCACGATTTTTACGCTCTGGGAACTGCACTATAAGTGACATTTTCAAAAGCGTCAATTTTTCTGCAAAAATCGCGTGTATTTCTGAAAGTTTACCTTTTAAACATTATTCAACATTATTCAAGAAAAAAATATTATTCACATTCGCTGCCTCCCACAGGTGTGGCATTATCAGACTCCTATTTATGATCATACAGGGAACTGTTAAAAAAAGTTTCAGGGTGGTACAAATCGTTTGGCGAAAAAAAAAATCTTACACCTTTGCAGTGGTATGGCGGCCATTGGGCGCTGTCGGAAAAGTATGGCAAGGTGATTTTCGTGAATGGCTACTCGACGATGATTAGCTATGCAAAAATTAGCCTGGTACAAATGGTTCAATTTTTTTATTAAAATTAACGTATTCGCGTCGGTATGGCGCTTTCGCTTTATTACGCTTTCGCCTACTTATTTTTTTTTTCGACTATCTGAAAATACAAGCATTTTTGTGGAACAAATCGTTAGACACTCGTTATTTATCCGACACGTTCGATTAACGCCCACGCGTTTGGGCTGCCAGTGCGAGCGTTATGACCATCATTTTCCTTTTTGCCTTTACGTAATTATACCCCTGTAAAACCGCCATACTGGCACAAATCACCAAGAATTTTGTGTCACTATCTCCAGGCCTATACACTATATCTTTGAAATATCCCCACGAAAAAAAATCGATCAGGTTAAGGACTAATCTCGTTACCACTCGTAACCGCTGGCCTGTCAGTTTTTGAAGTTTTTTATATGGAATTTGATTGTACATGATAATATTTTAAGTACTTACCATAAATGTTTTATTATACATAATTTGTGGATAAATTTTACAATACATACATGACAAAATACATAATATGTGTAGATTCTTACATTTTGATTTTTTAAAATTTTGTTCAAGAGTCAAAAACTACATAATTTGGAAAGTCTGTCAGTCTGTTCACTTCTCTTCACGCTTTAACTGCCCAAACCCAAAAGTAGTTGGAAAAAGACTTGTTATAATTTTATTTTACTATAAGAAAATGTACAGTTTTAAGTCGACGTAAGAACAGTATCCCACGGTATTGGTACATTTTCCCGCCATAAAAATATCCTATGTCCATGGACTACTTTTATGTTAATGAAAATTTTTGTCATAATTAGGCCAATAGTTTCCGGGACTGTTTGTTATGCAGGCACTTCACATGGCTATTTGTATTTGCGTATTTGATGTATTCGCCAAACAATCACCATGTGTAGACGGTATGTTTGACAAGTATTGGCCTTATTTGCCTTTGTCGGTTTTTGACGCACATCAAAAGAGTGAAATAGGCAAGTACAGCCACAGACTAATAAGAGATACTACTGATAGTACAGCTCGACAAGGCTTTAAGTGAACGTGGCGAAAAAAGGAACTAACGCTGCCATCATACAAAAACGTCATTTTTGACAGTTCTCCTTTACGAGCAGCGCCACCACCCACATGTTTTTTAAAACCTTGTCGCACTGTAAACAAAATCAAGTAAAAGTTTAGTATTTGACGTCCATGTGTGGAAGGCCGTATTTGCCTTTATTTGCTTGTTTGTGTATACGTCAATAATTTTGCCAAATGCAACAAATAGCCAATAGCAAATACAAATAGCCATATATTTAATTATTTTGAAAGTATTGTAACATAACTTTTGTGTTTTAGATTTCTCCAATGTCGACATGTTTGACTTGGAGAAGGATTTGCCCGACGAGCTGATGAGCTCGTGGGGCGAACAGCCAGGTATCACGGGGCCGAAACCCCCGGCCCAAGGTCCTGGCCCGGGGGGACAAATGGCCCAGCAACTTAACGGGGACGACCCCACAGCAGCTATGCAGCGACAGATCAACAATCACCTTTTACAAGTGAGTTGTTATACTCAATGGTTGAGATTTCATAGTTTCATAATTTAAATTATATCGGCTACATTTATATCCGTACTAGTAACTACACTGCAGTAAAGTGACGCGACATGTCGCAATTGCATACCAAAAATCATTAAGCGGCAGCTTAAAGGGCCCATTCACGGCAGTCCGCCGTGCAGGACTGCAAATGGACATAGCTCACTCATTGGTTCACACGACCGGAAACACCGAGTGTGAACCAATGAGTGAGCTATGTCCATTTGCAGTCCTGCACGGCGGACTGCCGTGAATGGGCCCTTTAAGGTAATACGCAACACGTCTCTCTAGTACTGTGGGAAGTGAAGTGTCGCGTCGTTCCCCTGCAGTGAAGATCTCGAGCCCAAATGGTTTATGCAGGCACTAAATTACAAAAAAAAATTGTATGAAATACTGTGCCCAGTCTCGTCATTTTGATTAATAAACAATAGATTTCCAAGAATCCGCGATCGGAGGATTAAAGTGTGGTTTCACATTTAAAAGTACATAATTATATGTTTATAATAAGGGCTCCATTCCACCGCGGCGCACGGAGAGACTACGCACGTGCGTCAAGCTTCGCTTTGTAAGAAAATATATGTGACTGTGTCCACTGCAACCCACGGACACGCTACGCACGAATTGACTCAAGTCAAAGAAATAAATCCGTGCACGTCCACGCGTGCGCGTGGCCGTGCACAGCGTGCTCCGCGGTTGAATGGAGCCTTAACAGCAGCTTAGCATTTTAAAGGTAGTTAGATTTTAGCCACCAATCAAGTATTTTATTTTTACATGTGTTTTCAATCTTCTTTGTTGTAATAAGAGGTGTAAATTTGTCTTGTAATACAAGATCACAAATTGCTAAAGGTTTGGCCATAAGTCTTCATAATGTTGTTTTTCCCTTACGCCACTAGAGGCCGCCTTGCACGATCGGTACAGCTCAAAACAGCACAAAGTCAGATAACTCAAATCAGATTGGAACTATGTTATATTTACACCAAGGATGTTGCGAATATTCGCCTCCGCATTCGTGGATGTGAAAAAAAGACATTCAACATCGCTGGTTTACACTTGCAGTTAAAGAAAAAATTGAGCATGCTAATAATACTCGTTCAATGTTTCGGTCTTGTCACAGGCAAATAAGAGTGGCTTGGTCGGCCACAACAATCCGTTAGGGTTAAGCAGCTTAGGGAGTAAGAGTCCTAACCTCCAGTCGCCGCCGAACGTGTCCGTCTCCAAGGACATGATGGGCGGCATGCACCAGCAGCTGATCACCAACACCAGCCATCCCAGCCAGCTACACTCCTCTATGCCCATGAGTTCTATACAGGGTGCGTATGCTTTTATTATAATGTATTATGTGGACAGGTTTTTATATTTCACATGTACTATCAGAGAAGTTGATTCCTAAGCAGATGGGGGACCTACGTAGTTTGGTCGCGTTACGTCAAACCCAGCCGACAGATCAAAGGACAAAAGGCATTTTTGTATGGAAGCCGTACTCAAGCTGTAGCACATCCACACATTTATCAAATGAAAGGGCTTGAAAAGCTGAACATTTTATTGTAAGACGTAAAATCTCTAAACCGTGGGAGAAAAAAGTTCACGAGGGTAGAAGGTAAAAAAAAACACCCTGTATTATTGTATCAATTTATAGTGTTGCTGATAAGAAATCACTTCTGTCAAGTAATTGTATATGGCAAACTTGAGGAAAGTGTTATATTTAAGTATATTGTTTCATATTTTAAAGAAATGTATGAGAAAACAATAAGATGCTAAAAATCGAACCTTTCCTTTATTTTATCGTATATTATCACTTTGAAGAAATTATTTATAATTAGCAATACTAACGAATCGTGCAATAATACAGGGTCTTTTATTTTTCACAAAAAAACGGTTGTCTGTAAAGTCGGTTTACTGACGATAGTTGAACGTGACAACGTGCCTCTTTGTCGCTTGTTCCGCGCTCTCGCTTGCACTTCAAGCCTTAAATGGAACGCCTCAGAGCGAGGTAACGCCGCATGAGTCATGTTTTTTCGTGCGTGCAGCCGGCTCCATCGAATTATAAGACGTCACGTCAAAACTCATTTCCCTGACTGTACATTTCTGCTTAACACAATTTTCCCCGACTGTACATTTCTGCTAAACAACTCATTTCCCCGACTGTACATTTCTGCTATACAACTCATTTCCCCGACTGTACATTTCTGCTTAGCTCAATTTTCCCCGACTGTACATTTCTGCTAAACAACTCATTTCCCCGACTGTACATTTCTGCTTAGCACAATTTTCCCCGACTGTACATTTCTGCTAAACAACTCATTTCCCCTACTGTACATTTCTGCTTAGCACAATTTTCCCCGACTGTACATTTCTGCTAAACAACTCATTTCCCCGACTGTACATTTCCGCTTAGCACAATTTTCCCCGACTGTACATTTCTGCTAAACAACTCATTTCCCCGACTGTACATTTCTGCTTAGCACAATTTTCCCCGACTGTACATTTCTGCTAAACAACTCATTTCCCCGACTGTACATTTCTGCTTAGCACAATTTTCCCCGACTGTACATTTCTGCTAAACAACTCATTTCCCCGACTGTACATTTCTGCTTAGCACAATTTTCCCCAACTGTACATTTTTGCTAAACAACTAATTTCCCCGACTACATTTCTGCTAAACAACTCATTTCCCCGACTGTACATTTCTGCCTAGCACAATTTTCCCCGACTATACATTTCTGCTAATCAACTCATTTCCCCGACTGTACATTTCTGCTAAACAACTCATTTCCCCGACTGTACATTTCTTCTAAACTCATTTCCCCGACTGTACATTTCTGCTTATTACAATTTTCCCCGACTGTACATTTCTGCTAAACAACTCATTTCCCCGACTGTACATTTCTGCTAAACAACTCAAATGGAACGCCTCAGAGCGAGGTAACGCCGCATATTGCGTCATGTTTTTTCGTGCGCGCAGCCCATATCGAATTATAAGACGTTGTCACGTCAAAAAAAAACACCGTTTTATTGCATCTATTTATGTGTAGTGTTGCAAGTAAGGAATAACTTCTGGAAAGTAATCGTATATGACAAACTTAAGGAAAGTGATTTATTTTATTATATTGTTTTATATTTCAAAGAAATGTATGAGAAAACAACAAAATACTGAAAATCGAGCCTTTGCTATCTAATGCTATCATTTTGGAGATATTGTTAAATATTACCAACACTAGCGAATGGTGCAATAATACAGGATTTTTTTTTTGAAAAAATAAAACACCTGTATTATTGCACCAGTCGCTAGTATTGCTTATTATAAACAATTTCTACAAGGTAGCAATATACGATAAAATGCAGGAAAGGTTAGATTTTAAAGGTTTTATTATTTTTCCATACATTTCTTAAAAATATTAAACAATATATTATGTACTTACTAAAATACAACACTTTCCTCAAGTTTGCCATATGGCATATATAATTACTTTCCAGATATGATTCCTTGCCAGCAACACTATAAATTGATGCAATAATACAGGGTGTTTTTTGTGATTTTTTTTTTTTACTTTCTTACCCTCGTTAACTTTTTTCTCCCATGTTTTAGAGATTTTTCGTCATACAATAAAATGTTCAACTTTTCAAAGCCCTTTCATTTGGTATATTATGTCTCAAAGTGCTACATTAGTGGGTACGAAGTACCCACTAATGTAGCACCCCCCCCCCCCCCCTCCTTTTTTAACATTGAATTGACATGATCCGACCAAATGGTGTTGGTCAGTAAACTGCCTGGGAATCAATTTCCTCGATGGTACATGTATGTACCTACATGTCAAAATATAAGTGCCATAGAGCCACCATAGAGCCTATGCCCAGTTTCTGATGTTTATTTTGACGGGAGTTTGTCTATACAATATCACTTTTGATTGGCTGGCGTCAAAACAACCGATCAACAACGCTAGTTAAAAGATAAAATTCTGTCGCAAAACATCGGGAACCGGGCCTTACCCGTTTTTCATCAATCTTGGTCAAGACAAAAGCATGTGCGCGTGCAATGAGACACTACATCGTTTTGCCAGTTAACTACTATTTGAAATTACACATTGTGCGTCCGCCCGATTCAGGTGTTTCAGTATAGTTTACTCATTTACTGTATGATTTTTAACCTCGTAAAATTTGCAACTTTTAAAAAAGTGATATTTATAAAAAAGTGAGTGTAAAGTTTCTATGATGAAAATTTACACACTTTCGTATTGTATCAAATGTTCGATTTTTTTCTGGTCATTTATTCAGTAACGGACAATGAATGAAGTATTTTCATTATGTATTCTAAATTGTTTTTCTTGCAGCAGGGATGAACGTCACCAATGTTGGTGGCAACATGGTGGTGACGAACAGCAACATGAGTGGTGCGAACATGCTCAGCGGTGGCATCATCAACAATGTAAATAAGCAATTGCCAACGCTGATGGGCAACAATCATCATGCAACACAACAGCAACACCCTCATGCGCAGGTAAGTTTAGTTTCTTAAATTAAACTTCATGCAGATACAGAACTGAAGTAACCATTTCTAGGCTGTCTACAGAACAAAATATATGGAACCAACAAATATAAATAGTGACTTTTGATAAAGGCTCTCGAGAACTGAATATGGGCGTTATTATGAATTACAGTATTGAAATCCAAAATGTTTCAACTGTACGGAACCAAAAATTCGTAACTCTAGCTCAGCTATCCCCAACCCGCGGCCCGGCGGACTTTATGTGTGGTTAAACATAACCATTTTGAAATTCACACCCACCGGCAAAATAATGTAAAGTCGTCGTGAAAGTCGTGAAATTTTTTCCACTTTTAAATCATCAATTTGAAAGAACGTTGTTTTTTGACCCTAAAAAATTATTCTTGCAGTCCGCGACACCAAGACAAACATGTTTGTGGCCCGTATAAAAAAAAGGTTGGAGACCACTGCTGTAGCTTATAAGAAGTGAAAACTGCATCAAGTAGTGTCTTTAAATGGCTCACTTGGAAAATTATTTTTTTTTGGACACACGATTTACGTTGGATACAGCGAGGCATCGTTTTCCCTCGTAACAGCGTCGAAACTTTCAGGCGATGCAGAACGGCCCTCTCAGTGGGCGAGTGGGCGTCGGTGGCGTCGGCGTGGGCGTGGGCATGCAGGCTCCGATGCGAACGGGGCTAGCGCATGGGCACGCGGCGCACCACGCGGCGCACGGCCACGCCCACGGCCACCGCATGGGCGCGCCCGGCGGCGGCGGCCATCCCCTCGCGCCGTACCACCCCGTGTACGGGCAGTCCGCGGCCGGTGGCGGGGCGGCGCAGCGCGCGGCTGGCGTGCGCTTCGGTCCGCCGCCCGAGACGGGGGGCGGGGCCGCGCAGGCGGTACCCCCCGCCCCCTCCCCGCAGACACCCGGCGCGCCGGCAGGCGGACAGGTGAGTGTTCAAATAAACTTATTGATAAAATGAAGTCGAATAGGGTTCAATCCACTCCCAATTTAATCAACGAATAACGCTGGCGTTTAACACCTTTCTTTCAAAACGAAGAAAAAACGTAGTTGTTCAATACACGTTATATTGAAAGTGTTTTTGAGAAAAAATCGTCTCACAGTCCCAACCTCAGGCGGCAACGCAGGCGGCGACGGCGCAGCCCCCGCAGCAGCCCAACTCGGGCTCCATCGCGGACCCCGAGAAGCGCAAGCTGATCCAGCAGCAGCTAGTGTTGTTGCTGCACGCGCACAAGTGTCAGCGCCGCGAGTCGCAGTCCAACGGCGACACGTGGCAGTGCACGCTGCCACACTGCAAGACCATGAAGGGCGTCCTCAACCATATGATGTCGTGTCAGGCGAGTGATGTTCATTTTATTATACAATATTAATAAATATTACATTTATTCCACAAAAAATTCACAATACAATACAACCAAAGAACATACTACATACAATGAAAAAATTAAGAAATCAATAAAATAATATGAAAAAAATAGCAATCCTTGGTAACAAATACTTGCTTATTTATTAAATTACTTCAATATTTAAAACTTTTAAAAAAGGAGACGCTCAGAACTTGAGCGTATACAAGCATGCATTGCGTACGTACACGCACAGTACACGCACACGCGCGCTCTGTTAGCTGATGCTTTGCGTAACTTTAACGACACTCACACACAGTAGAAGAACAAGTAGATTTTACTACTTGTATCTGTCACTAAAACTACAAAATCGCTAATACGGTAAATTATAAATCTTACTTTTGTTACAGGCGGGTAAAAACTGTGTCGTGCCTCATTGCTCCTCATCTAGACAAATCATCAACCATTGGAAGCACTGTAACAAGAATGACTGTCCCGTCTGTCTACCGCTGAAACAGGCAGACCGGACTAGAACTAACACAATGAATGGTAAGTTTTATTACACTTTAAGGGCCTGTTTCACCACTTTCTGATAAAGTACCGAATAGGCTATTCACAACTTTTTTGACAGATTCTCCATACTTGATCTGTCAAGTTAAGTGGGGGATACTGGATAGCCTATTCGGCACTTATCAGAAAGTGGTGAAACAGGCCCTAAACGAGCTAACAGATTGACTAGTTGGTTAAATATGTTGAATACTAAACATCCAAAGCAATAACAAGTGTATATTCCCAGACTAGCAAGGCGTTTCTGTGACGTCGTAGTGTCTCAAGTAATGTTTTTGCCAAGTTTGTAATATAAGATTTAGGCCGTGTTCACACCAAACTGACTATATGCCGCTGAATGTGAGCGAGCGTTACGCAGTTTATTGTATTTCCATATATATTCACTTTTTCGTTCACACCTAACTGACTATACGCCATTACGCTAGGCGTAGGCGCGGACTTTCGATACCGTATATTTTCACGTTCACTTACGTTCACACTGGGGCTCACAGTGAGCCTGCTCACATTCAGCGGCGTATAGTCAGTTTGGTCTGAACACGGCCTTAAAATGATATGGTATTCGACCTCAACATTATGTAAAATTATGTATGACCTTAATATAAGTCTATCCACCATTCCATAATCAATAGTGTAAAACATTTTGAGATGGATTTCATTCAGAGTTTAACATCCCATTTGATTTTTCTTTTACTGTATAATTTGAAGATTTAAGCATAAGCTTTACAATTTGCACACAATATCAACATTATTTCCCGAATATTGCAAAGAAAAAGAAAAGAGTAATGATTTTGAAAGTCTATAAGTTAATAAGTCAATAGCTATGTCCACACTATGCACTTTCATCTTCAATTTTCGTCATCTTCTTTCATTGAACTTTCGTTTTGGCGCATTCAATAATTCAATTATTCAACGACCGCAACGCCAACATTGTCATTTTTAGAGTTCCGTACCCAAAGGGTAAAAACGGGACCCTATTACTGAGACTTCGATGTCTGTCCGTCTGTCTGTCCGTCTGTCTGTCTGTCTCCAGGCTGTAACTCAAGAACCGCTATAGCTAGGCTTTTGAAATTTTCACAGATTGTGTATATCTGTTGCTGCTACAACCACAAATACTAAAAACAAAATAAAAATAATATGGGGGGCTCCCATACAACAAACGTGATTTTTTTAGCTTTTTTTGCTCGTAATCCATAATGGCAACAGGTAGGCACTTGAAATATACACAAAATATTAATTATATTCGTACTTTAATATTTAATAATAAAATTAAAATAAAAAAAATAATTAAGGGGGGCTCCCATACAAAAAACACAATTTTTTGCTCTATAACGGTACGGAACCCTTTGTGCGCGAGTCCGACTCGCACTTGGCCGATTTTTGTTCAGTTGCAGACAGCAGTGTCTGTCAGATTATAGTAACATGTACGACAACATTTTACTGAGTGGAATATGTGCGGCTTATTTGGTCATAAGAAATTCCAAAAAAAGAACAAAGCGAAATTTTGGATTCAGAGCGCATGCGTCGCTGGCAAGTGGCATGCCTCACGTGCACTGTTGACTGCGCTATAACGCATGCCCTTGATGAACAAAAAAAGGCACAGTGTGGACATAGCTTATGTATGTGCTCTCGTAGCGGATAAACTACTGGTCCGATTTTAATAAATGAGATGCCCATTATTTAGTAAAGATGTCGCGGGTGACTTATAGGGACCCCAGACGATCATGCCGCATGACATGCGTTACGTTACGTTGCGTTACGTGTTGATTGATTCGAATGACATGCAAACTACTTGCTGTACATTGATTGACAAGTTGTTTTATTTTTCGTCCTGCAATATGTACATTGTGCATTAGGGTGTGTCATTTTTTCCAACTTTTGATTTTTTACATGTAATAGTTTTCAAAAGTTGTATTTGTACGTAAAAATAATAACTGCATTATTTTTTCTAATTAAGTTTACGTTTTTGGCTCGCTAGCACAAAATCAGCCATTCAATTAAGATTTTTTTTACTATTTGCAATTAGAAAAATAAAAACAACGGACTGTTTTAATGTTATTAACATTGTAAACAATATCTAAAAAATATTTTAGATGATATACGACCGTTTCTTTATATTTTATAATTTTAGTGTAAGTACACAAGCTGTCCCGGCAAACGTTTCTTTGCCATATTATATAAAGTATATCGCCCGTATTGTTTTATTGAATTAGTGACTAAATAAGTATGTCACCATGGCAACGTCCATCGCTATCCCGTGACCCGCGTACGCGTAAACAATGGTCGCTCTTTATAGACAAATAATTTGCAATAAAATAAAATTGCGACTATAATTAAAGATCTAAGCTATCCTATCTCTCAAGTTGGAAAAAAGCACACATTAAAAAAAACATTAACCCATCAGTCGTGGCAAAACGAGACACAATAGCTTTTTCATTGTTATCGCGGCCGGATGTGGCCGCTTGGGGCTTCATGAATTAAAATCGGTTAAGTAGTTTAGGAATCCATCGCGGACAAACATCGTGACAGGAGATTTATATATATTAGATAACCGCGCCCTGTTTTTATTTGACCACATTCGACTCCTACAATTTCAACTAAGCGGTATTTTTCAGTTATCTGAGTGGTTCAATAAATTCAATTGTAATTTGTGAGCTAAATAATAAATAGGAATTAGTAATTCGTTTCGTTTAATTTGAAAAAAATATTAAAATCACTTCAAAACTTAAGATAGAAACGAGAGGGCGAACTAAATTACTAAAGAGTTATGAAAAGATATACCGTCGCATACGAGCAGAAGAGCATATAACAATGAGACAAAAACTAGGTTTAATTTATCTGGGGCATGCAACTAATTCATCAGAATCTCCGAAGGCAGTTTCGGAAGCTATTATTTTATATTTGGCGGAAATCGACTAAATTGGATTTGTTGAACGCAGTTGGCTGTGATTTTTCCTTATGTTTAAACTACTTTTCTATAAGTTAATGGGTTAAAATTATTTTTTTACTTTCTTTAATGTATAAACATATATATAAAACTGAAAAAAATAAATATTTATCATTTTAACCGACTTAAAAAAAATAGGACAATAATTCATTTTTTTTATATTTCAAGACACTTGAGCGAGCCAAAAATAAAAAAAAGACGGGTTGCACTCCGGGAGCGCCGGCAGAAGTGAAAACTTGATTATTAACGGTGTGCATTTTTTTGACGTGACAACGTCTTATAATTCGATATGGGCTGCGCGCACGAAAAAACATGACGCAATATGCGGCGTTACCTCGCTGATCGCTCTGAGGCGTTCCATTTATCCTCTCAAGTCTCTCAACAACCGTAAGGCCCACCTGGGCCGCGCTCTTTGTTTCGATTATATTACGTATTTCGATGACTTAGAGAATACTTTTGTATGAAGAAGTTTGGTTAGTTATGACCTTTGATACATTGACCACACTCTGAATGAAAAATAAATAAACAATCTGTGAGCTATTAGTATTATTTCGGCTATTCAAAATTGTGCTCTATTTCCTACGTGTCAAGGTATGACTTGTGCTTTGTTCGAAGATTTTACTGGATTTCACGAATGTATGTAGCGTTTTGTACTGCGAATAGTTTATTTTACTCATTATAAATATTTTTAGACAATCATTTGAAAGAAATACATCGAAATAACTTTAGGCTACACTCGAAAAAGTTTGTTTCTATTTATAGAGATTCGGAAGCGATTTGCTAATTATGTTTGTAAATAAATTACGTTAAAAGCTTGTAGAACTACTAGTCACTATTGTACGAAATGATTTATTGCCCTATTAAGCACACAGACCGGCAGGGAACCGATAAACATTTGACACAATATTTTTAAGGGCTTTCTGCCGGCCGCGGCCTTTTTGAAATTTATTTGTATAGCACTAAGGTCGATGTTTGCTTGCGGACTATTTTTTCTTTGCAGAGGAGTGTCCTATTTCAAGTAGTTTGTTTTTATACATCTCAAAATCTCGTCGATTTGTTTACAAAAATAGTTAGTATAGGAGTTTATCATTGAGATAAGAATAAAGTATTCGTTTATTTCTTCTGAACAAGTCACTAATTATAGTTTCGAAAGTTTATAATTGAGAAACTTATATCACATCGGACTAAATACTATATTATGATGGCTTGATAGATAGAAAATTTAACATATATTATAATGTAGTTCACACAAACATAAAATATAGATTGTATGTAAGGATATTTCATATTACATTAATTTTACAAAGAGGGTAGGACGGGCGCCATTTTTTTTTTGCACATTGACCTGCCAACTTTTTTGCATAGATTTTTCCCGGAACTAAGGGGTTAAGGCTATGACGTTGTCACATTCAACTGTCGTCAGTAAACCGACTTTACAGACAACCGATTTTTTTAACCCATTTTTTATGAAAATCGATTATTAAAAAATCGATTTTCTTTACTAATCGAAACCCTTACAATCGATTAAATTTTTAACCCATTTTTTATGAAAATCGATTTTTAAAAAATCGATTTTTTTAATTAATCGAAACCCTTACAATCAATTCGAGATCGAGTTCGACACAAAACACTACTCTCCAACCGTCTTACGGTTTTTCCAAGGTTTTTCGATCAGCACGAGAATCTGACGCGAGTTTCACAGTTTTTACCCATCCCACAAAAGTGCTCAACGCCGCTAAAGAAGTTTTCACTTCAAAAAAATATATAACTTTTATAACATATACATAATCATATTAGTCCGAGGCAACTTTTGATTCCTATTACGTAAAGAAATTTAAGAAAAAAAAATCGCCCATACAACGTGACACACCCTATTGTGCATGTCATACACGCATGATAGTTTCGCGATCGGCATGTCATGCAATAATGAATACTGGCACGTAAATGCATGTCATGCTGAATTACCGTCTAGGGAGCGCATTAGCTGTAGTTTTTTTTTTAACGATGTTGCGTTTGTAATTTTTTAAACTTATTACCTTTTTTTAAAATAAATCTTGGAGGTTGACGTATACACTCTACAGTATATCCGTGCGTAAGTTAAAGATAAGCAACGATGACTTTTGCACTTTTTTGTCATTGATATCTCACAAACACGAGATACAGAAAGAAGGAATTTGTACTTCTGGTACACACAGAAAATACTTACAATAAACTTAATGTCCAAGCAACACACAACTCGATCGATTAAATAACTTTTCTTCAGTTTTTTTAGGCCAGTACATTAATTATTGTAACGAAAAATCCTTAGAAAATTATATATGTTAAAAAAACAACCAAGTTGACTTGATATCTTACTTGTGCATTTTAGAAACATCCTTATTTTTTAATACGAGCAAAGAACTAAGACGACAGAACAGTCAGCTGCAAACATTAATAACTGGATAAAAATTCATTCATCTCATTAGGCACTTAGATAGGACAAAAAGCAATTACCCTTTGCTTTGGCTTTGTCATAGTTGGGTAATCCTGAATTAAATAAACTCATCAATTTTCACTTAACTGTTTTTGGTTACAACTCCAATCGTCAGATTATAATTATTGTATTCTATAATCCTCTTATTATGTGTTGAATCTACAATGATACAAAACAGAATAGACGTAAATAAATCATATTAAATTAATGTTTAATAAACACTAATGAAACACAATTTGCTTGATCTATTTCCACTATATTTACTGTTAATAATTATTTTACGTCAATAATTTGACAGCTTGGAAGAAACGAGGGCGCTAGCCTCATTTTTATTCCCTCTTTTTGGTCAAAATTGTGTTTAATTAGTGTTTAACATGAATTTCCACTGAGAACATACGATATGACGTAACGTATGATGTAGCGTGTTATTATTATATTTTATTAGTTATAATGTCTTGTGGTGTAATGGTCGAAAAAGAGGAATAAACGTTTATTTATTTATTTATTTATTTAGCGGCGGCGGCAGCGGCGGTGTCGCACGCCAGTACGGGCGCGGTTGCGGGCGCGGCGCCGGCCAGCGTGCCGCCCGCGCCGCAACCTAACGCCCTACCCCCTGTCAACCCTCTGCAAGGTAAGTTTACAAACGGTTGTTAACAGTACTATAACATATAAAAATCTGCCAGTGATATGCTATCAGTTATCACATTTAAATTTTAATAGATACTCGTAACACAATACAATATTACCAAGAAATTTATGGAACTTTTTACTTAATTGTTACTCGAATAAATGAAATGTTTAACTTTTCCTATCGCCATTAATGTTTTCAAAGTTAAAATTATATATGTGCAAGTTGCGACATAAAATTGCAAAGTATAAGCGTGTGTGTAAAGTTAAGACTTTATGGCACAAGTGACTTTTTACCAACCAAAAATATTCCCTACAATTGCATCGTCAACGTTTCCCGCTCTCTCTCTCGAGCTACTGTTATTGTCACTAGCCGGCGTAGCGACGACGGCGCCACCGTCCAACGCGGGCGTGGTGGGCGGCGGCGTGGGCGTGGGTGGAGTGGGCGGCGGCGTGGGCGTGGGTGGAGTGGGCGGCGGCGTGGGTGTGGGTGGAGTGGGCGCGGGGGGCGCGGGCGCGGACATGAAGCGGGCGTACGAGGCGCTCGGCATCGCGTGCCCGACGTCGGTGGCGGGCGGGATGGGGGCGTTCCGCGCGCGGCTGCCGGCGCCCCGCCCGCCCGGGCTCACGGACGTGCTGCCCGCGCCGCAGATGCAGATGTTCCACCAGGCAGACCTCCACCACCAGCCGATGCCGCACCAGCAGCTGGTAAGTGCGACTATATTTTTTATTTTTTTATTATGCACATCAACAATATAAATATTATACAAGTTTACATAAACATAATAATGAAGACGTGAGTGGGAGAATCGAACAAGTAAAATTTCGGAACATACGGACAATAAATCATTTTTTCCCTAAATATTTTAATAAGGGCTTGTTTCACCACTTCCTGATAAATGCCGAATAGGCTATCCACCACTTAACTTGACAGATAAAGTATGGAGAATCTGTCAAAAAAGTTGTGAATAACGTATTCGGTACTTTAGCAGAAAGTGGTAAAACAGGTCTTAAAACTTGTAACTTATCTATTTCATAACCTAGCTAATATATCTGGCTACACATAATATAATCCATAGTTTTTGTATTTAAAATAATTTTTCCGGCCCTAAATCCTCCATTTAAGCAAAAAAACCTTATTCTTCCTTATTCCTACACTCACGTCTTGAATTAACATTTTTAATTTTTATCCTTGTAGCATTCATATCAATTAAAGAAGTGCACAACATTATTATATAAAACACAATGCAACATTTAGTAAGGCTTCACAACAAATAATATAAACATTTAACACTTATACATTCGTACAAATTTTTATAGAATGCACATATTCCTACGTGTAAATCACATTATTCATGGATCACGATGAGTGATGATACTTCCAACGTATTATCCTGTTTTAAAACGCGACGAGTATTTTTCGTGTTACTTATTTTTTAATTTTGCAGTAGCTGCACCAGTATCTGTAAAGTAGTTTAAGAAAATATGTTTCTATCAGCAGTCTGTCTCACTATCTATTACCGGCGTCGTATTAATGTGAAGCAGAAACTGTTATTTAGTTAACCTCGGTACCATAATTTTTTAAACGGGCAATTGGCTCACTACACATTTCCACCACTGCAACTCCTGTGTCGTCAGGATCAACAGTGGTAACCAACCACGTAAACCCTTTGATATGATCTCAGGGGTGCCCGAGGGACAAGCTAAACTTTTGACCTCGTTATTAACTCATCTGTGAATCCCAAAATGGACGCCTTACCCTAAAACTATTCAAAAGTTTTTCTTCTACTTTGCAGACCACCGATTTAGTATTTTGTTTCAAACATAAAACTATGTGTATTTGCGACTAATAGCTTATTTATTAAAAATTCTAATTATATAAAAATTATATATAGCTTTCATGGTAATTTCTTTATATAATATTTTGATCAGTTTAATGAGAGTAATTGGAAATTGAAAATTTTTCGAAAAACGAACTGTCAAACCTGACAGTTCGTGACAGATGAAAGGTTATGGTAATGAGTACTGTGGTAGAGACTAAAATAAAAATGTGTATGTGTAGATGGGCGCGACGAACGCGCTGCAGCTGCCCGGCGGGCAGGTGACCGCGAACCCCGTGTCCGGCACCAAGGAGTGGCACCAGTCTATCACACCTGATCTCAGAAACCACTTGGTTCATAAACTGTAAGTATAATATATTATAATATATTTATTTATTTATTTAGGAAAAACAGCGAACATAACATAAAAAGGTTAATTAAATGTTTTCACACATAAAAAGTAAAGTAGAAATGTAGAACAATACACAAAGAGCAAAGAAAGAATCACAAAAAAAGCAAAAACTAGTCTAATGATAGTAGCAAATTAGTTTCTTCTTCAGTTTTCCGATACCAGTATAGAATAAATTTAGTTCTATGCTCTCAGTTGTATCCGAATACTGTATTAAAACTGTAATAATTACGAGGGCTTCTACAGTCGTTGAAGGTGTCAACCGGTGTTATCTTTAAACAGGGTGCAGGCCATATTCCCGACCCCGGACCCGACAGCGATGCAGGACAAGCGTATGCACAACCTGGTGGCGTACGCGAGAAAAGTCGAGGGCGACATGTACGAGATGGCGAGCACCCGCTCCGAGTACTACCACCTGCTCGCCGAGAAGATATACAAGATACAGAAGGAGCTGGAGGAGAAGAGGCAGAAGAGGAAAGAGCAGCAGCTGCAGCAGGCCCAGCAGCAGCAGCAGAACCAGCTGCAGCAGAACGCCGTGGGCATCATGGGCGTGCGGCCCGCGGCGCCGGTGGGCGGCGTCGGCGTGGGTGTGGGCAGGCCCGCCCTCCCCGCGCAGACCGGGCTGCCCGGCATGCGCATCCCCTCGCCCGGCATCGCCATGCCCAACCGCATGGCCTACACGCCCAACCTCGTCGGACCGCCGGGACCCAGTCCTAATCAGGTATATTTTTCGTATTTATACGTCTTTTTTGGACAGGTCTAGTTTTCGAAGTTTGATTTAGATACCTAGCAAATTGCTTAACACACGAGCTTATAGGATATAATATAACAGTATAGGCACTTGAGCTATCGACACCTACTGACGACTATAACTATGCCTTGTTTGAGCACAAATGACGTTAAACGTTTCCAAAGATGCCGCAAACGCCGAACGGCGGGACGGTGAGCATCGGCAGCGTGAGCAACCCCGGCATGTCGCCGTTCGGGCAGCCGATGACGTCGCCGGCGCCGCAGTACATGAACAACGGGCCGCAGCCGTCGCCGGCGCCGGACAAGCGCGCCGCCGCGAGCCCGTTCATGAGCTTCGCGGCGCCGTCGCCCGCGCCCGCCTCGCACCCGCCCACGCCGGCTACGCCCCGCCCCATGCCGTCGCCAGCGCCTGAGCGCCCGCCCTCCGCCGCGCCCGCGCCCGCCCCTCCACCCGCGCCCGCGCTCTCCGCGCAGATGGCCGCGCTCAGCCAGCCCGACGACAGCCCCGACAAGGAAGAGGTGCGTACACGTTACCGAATTCATTAAAATTGTCAATTACATTTCTAAGTAAACACCTTTTACTCTAAATTCAAGTGAGTAAGAGGAAGATATTAAAATATAATAATAATAAATTATACTAAGATGTAGTGTATGTGTTGATATGATATTTATGTATATAATAACTAGCTGTCCCGGCAAACGTTGCATTGCCATAATATATTATTTTATTGAAGTGACTAAATAAGTATGTCACCATGGCAACGTCGATAGCTATCCCGTCGCACAAACAATGGTCGCCGTCAGTCTCAGCTTGTAATAATTTACTATTATTTATTCAACAAATGCACTTATCAATATATAAAGTACCGAGTAGCCGATTCTCAGACCTACTGAACATGCAATGCATAAAATTTGGTAAAAATCAGTAAAGCCGTTTTGGAGGAGTTCGTGGACTAACATTGTGACACGAGAATTTTATATATAAGATATACTTATAATATATAACATTATTTATTTAAGGATAAATCACATACACTACATCCCTTTAAGATTATTTAAGAAACTACAAAATATGTAGTTTTTGTCGTCTGTAGCGATGAATGTTCCTAAAAGCAGCGTTACTCGAACAGGTGCGGGTGAAGGAGGAACCCGAGGAAGACTGCGGGGGGAAGGGCATGCGCGACGAGCCCCCGCCCGACCAAGACCAGCCTCCGCCCCCAGATCCATTCAAGACGGAGATCAAGCGAGAGGTTAGTGATGCCCTAATGTGTAACCTTTTTTTGTTAGCCTATACCACGGGTCACCAAATGGCGGACCGCGGTCCGCATCCGGACCGCCGACCCATTGTGTGCGGATCAAGCATTTTCGAAGATGAACTTCGTTAAACTCGACTCGACTTACTGATGAACATCTCCATGATTTAAGAGCGAGCTGTCAAATTTTGCTGTGTTTTCTAATAAGTATTACGATCCCGGAAGACGATTGACTTAAATGAAATTGAGCTTTATTTAATCATTGTATATTTATCAGATACTAGCTTAACGGAAAACACGATTCACTTATTTTGACTCGATAGTTTTATTTTTCGAAATTATGAATATTTCTGGGCTTTTCAACAAATATCTGATACACTTATTCAGTTACTATCATTAAATAACTTGCACTACTACAATCATACACTAAAAAATAAAATCATAGCTAAAGGAAATATTTAGTTTTTAAGTAATCATCAAAAAACTGTTTTGGGACTTACGACCTTTACTTTCGTGCTATAATGCGGGAACCCTTGTTACGCGATATTGTTTACTATTAGCTGCGGCTCAAAGTACAATTCATGCGGGCACGATTCATGGAATCATTATATCACGATTGGAGGATAGCGAAGTATGTAGGCGGGGCTAGCGTGTTTTGATATTTTTGGCAGCCCGGTCTTAATGTCAATAGCTTGCACGAATTCCACTCCAAACAACTAACAAAAATTGTCACTTTTCTCATTGATATGAGCGAAACTAATTGGTGACTCCTTGCCTATACTATCCCACTGCTGGGTAAAAGCCTCCCCCAGGGTCTTCCACTTGTCTCGCTCCAGCGCCACCGTTAGCCAGCCATGTTACTTAATTTTTTTAAATCGCCATACGTTTGAATGTAAATTTCAACTAGTTTCATCGATTTCGTACATCTGCCGCAACAAACTTCGTCCATTCTCGTTTCTTAAAGTATGTCCATACGAAACTTTATCTGAAACGGCTCAGCCATTTAAGTGTGAAGAGTTAACAGACAGGCATACTTTCCCATTTTTATTTACCAAGGGTATAATGTAGCTCATTAAAACGTTTATATTGCTTACGCCTACTAAAGGTAAATTCGTGACTACATTTAAGTTTTCATCAGGTGAAAGAAGAGCCAGCGGAGGAGACTCAAACGATCGAGCGCATGCCCAAAGCGGCGCACACGTTCAACCCGGAAGAACTGCGGGCGGCGCTGTTACCGACCCTCGAGAAATTATTCCGTCTAGAACCAGAGTCGTTGCCGTTCCGACAGCCCGTTGACGCCCAAGCCCTAGGGATCCCGGACTACTTCGACATAGTCACCAAGCCCATAGATCTCGGCACCATCAAGATGAAACTCGACCGCGGCGAGTATAAGGACCCCTGGGAATACGTCAACGACGTATGGCTCATGTTCGACAACGCGTGGCTCTATAACCGCAAGAACTCTCGCGTCTACCGGTACTGCAATAAGGTAAGTTACTGTTTGATGACCTTGTGCCAACGCTACTTCAGGTTAAATCTTTGTTAAAACCTGTGTTAAACTCATGTCTTTTGTTTTACAAATATTTAACACGACAGAAATAACATAAAATGTGATCTAGGCGATAATTTAACCAAGACTGGTGCTATAGTGCTAACAACCGTAATCTTGATTGAAAAATGATCGCTTTAGATTATGAACATCAATTAGATTATAAAGTCTATGGGTAAAAGGCCGAGAATTTTTACACTTAGTAACATAGAGTAACATAGATACTTCTATGTTACGGTAACGTAAAAGTAACGCGATAGGTATGTAAGGCTGATTTCATAGTGCACCTTTTTATGTAAAACTTTATGCCTTATACGGGGTGTAAGGGACAGCGTCGTGCAAACTTATAGAGGTTGCTCAGTCAACAAATCTGAACAAACACCACCAGGAATGAGGAATTATTTTCAGGAATGAAAAAAAAATTGCTCGATCAGACAATTTGTATGGATAAACATTTTTTTTTATTTCCTGAAATAAAAAATCCTAGTGATAGTTGTTCAGTATCGTTGACTGAGCAACCCCTACCAGTTTGCACGACGCTGTTGCTTACACCCAGTATACAGGGTATCCCGTAAATCGACGATAAGCCGTAAACCAGTGATAGGCCAAGCTACAATAGTTCTCAGAAATATTAAAAAAAAATCCAAGTAATGTACCTGAAAAAATACAAAGCTTTTAAAAAAAATCGAAAAATCGACATCTTGTGGTGGTTTTTTAGTTCCCGGCACTACAAATTTCTACTTTTTTTGTAAATTTTTTTTGTATGTAATCCTGAATAATGCTTTAGTAAACTGGTGCCTAAAATTTAAACCAAACGACTCCGACTTGAAAGGAAATGAGGCTTTTTGGCCAAAACAATGATTTGAATAAAATAGTTTGCTCGACTTTAACCGACTAGACTGGAAAAAAAATGTACTCCGCTTGTTTGACAGGTAATTTTAAAAGTTGGCGCAGTTAATAAGGATTCCAAAATGGTATGACACTTGCTAGACTGTTTCTTAAATTTTGGACAATATTGATTTTTGTAAAGGAAGTCAGTTTTCGACAATTTTTTCTTACTTACTTAAAATGATTTAAGTATACCCAGGACTTTCTTCTAAGTGATATTCTGATTTGGATGAGACGGAAAGAAACATTCAACGGGTGTAAGAGACTTCAATGTGTCTCAAAAAATACAAAGCTTTTAAAAAAATTCGAAAAATCGACACCTTGTGATGGTTTTTTAGTTGCCGGCACTACAAATTTCTACTTTTTTTGTAAAATTTTTTTGTATGTAATCCTGAATAATGCTTTAGTAAACTGGTGTCTAAAATTTAAATCAAACGACTCCGACTTGAAAGGAAATGAAGTTTTTTGCCAAACGAATGATTCGAATTTAATAGTTTGCTCGAAAAACAAGGTGTCGATTTTTCGATTTTTTTTTAAAGCTTTGTATTTTTTTGAGGCACATTGAAGTCTCTTACACCCGTTGAATGTTTCTCTCCATCTCATCCAAATCAGAATATCACTTAGAAGAAAGTCCTGGGTATACTTAAATCATTTTAAGTAAGTAAGAAAAAATTGTCGAAAACTGACTTCCTTTAAGTATAGTTTACACAGAGCCAATAATCTTGGCGCCAGTCCTGCAGAAGCCAGTACTGGCTTGGCCCCTTGTGTTTAGACAAAGCCATCGCATTCACGGATTTTTCTTCGGGTGTGCACACGTTTCAGTTAAAAAATAATTAATTCGCGGCAAAGTTTGTTGGATAAGAAATGTTTAAGGAAAATCTCTGCACTATTATGAGAAGAGTTAATTGCAATATTAAAAAAAAAAATAACGAAACGTCTTTGGATAAGAAAATGGTTAGGCGATAGGCCTATAAGGGTCTGCACAGACGGACTGCATTTCAACTGCAAATTGCAGTTGGATTGCAGTTTGTATGCAGTTGACACGACTGCAATACGACTGCAATAGAACTGCAAACCAAACAGTTCACACGACTGCACGCCGACTGCAACTGAACTGCAATCCGACTGCGCGTTTGGCTTGCAGTTCTATTGCAGTCGTGTCAACTGCTTCAAACTGCAATCCAACTGCAATTGGCAGTTGGATTGCAGTTGAAATGCAGTCCATCTGTGTAGACCCTAAGTGGAGCTTCTGCCTTGTTGCTGAAGCAACTAAGATTAGAGATCCTTTTGAGTTGATCCTACACGAATTGATCGAGTGCCGAAGAGCCCATTTGTTTATTTTTTTTGTGTCTCAACGCTTACCCCACAAGCATTCGTGCTCTCTATAAAGTTGTATAAATTTTCAAATATCCTCTTCGTTTAATTTTGTCGCAGAAATTCCAAACAGATATACACCGTACAAACGTTCGCCAGTGACTGGCGAGATGCGTCTACACGTTGTCCGCAACGCTGGCGCGGGGGTCGAGGGGTATGCGGGCGGAGGTCACTGGCTAGAAAAATAGACAAGCGCTCTATTCTCGCCAGTGTTGGTAGCCAGTGTTGGCCTGGCTTGAAAAATTGTTCACACGCGGCATATACCAAGCCAACACTGGCTGCCAGTCGTATTGGCTGTGTATAAACTATACTTTACAAAAATCAATATTGTCCAAAATTTAAGAAACAACCTAGCAAGTGTCATACCATTTTGGAATCCTTATTAACTGCGCCAACTTTTAACATTACCTGCCAAACAAGCGTAGTATATTTTTTTTCTAGTACAGTCGGTTAAAGTCGAGCAAACTATTTTATTAGAATCATTGTTTTGGGCAAAAAGCCTCATTTCCTTTCAAGTCGGAGTCGTTTTATTTAAATTTTAGGCACCAGTTTACTAAAGCATTATTCAGGATTACATACGAAAAAAAAATTACAAAAAAGTAGAAATTTGTAGTGCCGGGAACTAAATAATCGGCCTAGTGCGAGTCGGACTCGCGCGCGAGTTCCGTACCATTATAGAGCAAAATCAGGCCAAAAATTGTGTTTTTTGTATGGGATCCGCCCTTAATTTTTTATTTTGTTTTAATATTATTATTAAATATTAAAGAAGACATATAACAAGGACTTCGAGAAAAAATCAAGTACCTACCTGTTGCCATTATTGATATAGAAATGATGCCAAAAAAATATAGATAGAAAAGATGCCAAAAAAAATCACGTTTCTTGTATGGGAGCCCCCCTTAAATATTAATTTTCTTTTGTTTTTAGTATTTGTTGTTATAGCGGCAACAGATATACATAATCTCTGAAAATTTCAACTCTCTAGCTATGGGCATTGTCCAAAAAAAATCACATGTACTTTTATATTTTTTTTCGTTAAAATAGAGTATTTTAAGAATATAAATGAAATAATTTTGAAATTCATTGGCTACTTTTTTCTCAATAAATTTTTAAAGTTTCGCTCTGACGTCATCATCGGCGACCAATTGACCTCTGTGTATGTTTTAAATTTCCTTTCAATCTTATTTATAATGGCTGGTGCGTCAAATGCAAGTTCTCATTATGTGAAAGCTGATACGAGAAGCTTACCAAAAGTTCGAAACGTAATGTTGGTCGAATTTATTGCTAATTTAACGCCATTGAAGGTCAAACTAAGGTTAAACATATTTGTTCAAAAATATAAGTAACTAATGGGTATTTTTTTCGTTTATATACTGAAAAACGATCACTGACCTTATTCCTCGAAATGTTTTTGTAATGAGCAAAATTAAAAAAAAAATGGGCAATCCCCATTACCGTTATTGAGTTACAGCCTGGAGACAGACGGACAGACAGACAGAGAGACAGACAGACGGACAGACAACGAAGTCTTAGTAATAGGGTCCCGTTTTTACCCTTTGGGTACGGAACCCTAAAAACCACCACAAGATGTCGATTTTTCGATTTTTTTTAAAAGCTTTGTATTTTTTGAGGCACATTTCTTGGATTTTTTTTTTTAATTTTTCTGAGAACTATTGTAGCTTGGCCTATCAGTGGTTTACGGCTTATCGTCGATTTACGGGACACCCTGTATGTATGTATGATGTGCATGGATAACAAAAAAATATAAAACCAATTTTTTTATAAAATCATGTCTTTTACTTTGACTAAGTACATAACTAAGTACCAAATAATTAAATAAAATTGTTATTTAAAATATTTGGTACTAAAATACTTACTATAAAAATAGTTTTTTAAAATTAAGTAGTACTTAACAAAAACATAACATTGTTATTGTTCCTCTAAATCTTCTAGTAAGTACACAGAAAATAATCAAATTTGTTTTTCATAAAAAACTAAGCAAACAAAAAATAATAGTAATTAACGACGATATGAACAAATCCTTACAACACTTCAACGTTACGTTACATACAATGAACGTTATCGGTAACATAGAAGTAACATAGAAGCGAGATTTTTTAGGCTTTAATTGACCATTAATCGATAATTTGAGCTCAATTTGGACCAAATACATGCTTCTCCGCTTATTCATATTTCTATTCAAAACAGGTGTAATAAAAATTGTTATTTACCTTTGAAATCGTCTAAATTCATTTAAAAAAAACTCCGACCAAACACATGCGTGCACTTTTGCTCGATTCTACAGACAGCAAACAAGCGTCTTTTTTAAATTTTATTATTCGCATAGATACCTACTTACTGTTGCCAGTGTCAATACAAAATAGTGCCACAAAAGATTAACATTGTTTAGAGGTGAAATTATGGTAACATACAAAATTGTAACATAGAAGCGAAAATACGGGGACAAACATTTAAATTTCGATAAAGTCATGAAATCTGCTTATTTAAAAAGATCAATCACTACGATTAAATTGCTAAGTATCCGAGTATTTAAGTCAGTTCTTGTGAATTTGTCTTTCAATGGAAAAAAATACAAATTTTTAGTTCCAAGTATTTGGATACATGAAAAAGACAGCGAGTTTTTTGCAATATTTGGAGTAACCGACGAATTTAACTCACTGTAGTTATTAAACCATAAAGAGTATATTTTTAACCTTGATACGAAATAGGCTACTTGACCTATTTTTTTTCTTCATTCTAACATTCTAACCGCTTCTTAATCATTCATTTTCACCAAAAAAACTAATATTTTAATATTTTACACAGTAGAAACCTTTAAAAATGTTGATTGAAAAACATGCCTCTTAAATGGCCCCGAAAACACTGTCCCCGAAAACACTGCCATTGTGCCGCCATAGTGTGACGTCATGTTTTTTGTATTTTATACTTTCTTTATTGAAAAATATATATAAATTGATGTTTTATTTGAATAATTCAAGAAAATATATTTTATAAATCTTTCTAGGCTTATTCATATTATTTATGTACAAATAAACTTACATATAACGAGCGCGATAAATAAAAGATATTAAATTACAAATGGGATGACGTCACATCCAAATCGGAAGTACCGCAAAAGCGTTTTCGTCAGTACAATTCATATTTTCATAAAATCATATTTTCAAATCGACTTTATTTATTAATCATAAGCTTTTATTTGATGATAAGGGTGAAATACGGTTTCCTAGGCCAAGTTCTACTAGAAATATGCATTTTTTCAATGAAATTAAATATAGGTCAAGTAGCCTATTGTATGATTTAGATCCCTACAAAATATAATAAAAGTTATTTAATTAAAAATTACTGGTTAGTTTTTTTTAATATGCAGACAAAAATTGGGACACTTTTTACTTTCGAAAAGTGTAAAAATTCTCGGCCTTACCCCTATACACTTTTTTAAAAATTTTTATTGAATTTAAGTTAAGAAATCATTAAATGTGATAATTAGGGCCCGGATTTATATGTAAATACATATTTTTATTTTACGTGATTTTCGGCCTAGAATGTGTTTTTTAGACGAATTATCATGTTTAGACTGTGAAAAACCAAGTTTTATTTTCCATATTTTTCCATATTTTAGGGTTTTACAAAGATAAGTCCATATTTTGCAAGAAAATGTCACAATCGTCCATATTTTCACAAAAATACAAAAAAAAAATACGTTCCCGACACCATGTATGCGTATGTACGGCTGCGTATTTCGTTCCTCTCGCGTTTTATCGTCGTTCCAAAGAAGATTATTGAAGACATAGAAAATAAAGTTTCCGATTCTTAAGGTCCTGTTGCTGACATGGCTAAACAAAAACTGAAGTATGTTTCGGTCTTTGGGTAAAATAAAGAATTAAAGTAACACACAAAAAAAACTGTGCCGTGCAGGGATTATAATATTTTAGCCAATATTAAGCGAACCCAAGACGATCATGCAGCATGACGTGCGTAACGTGCTGTCATGCTTAGGTACAAGAATCAAGATCCGCATGTCAATTAATACTGTCACGTAGGTAAATGCATGTTCATGCTTGGGTCCGATTAAGGCTATATTAAGAACAATATATTTTTAGTATTATTGTTAGTCAGAGATTATAATAAATTATTATTATTTGTCAGAGTTTTAATTTTGATAATTTGAAGAAGCACGTCATTGTGTATTGCAACCAATTTAAGGCTGTAATGGAAGTTGAATAAAACTGTTTTTTTTTCGTTTGAAATAATAATTTCGCTATCTATTTTATAGGTTTATTTTATAATGCAGCCGTAATTATGTAGGTACAGTAATTATTTCCTATATTAAAGACTAAAACAATGTTTAATTATTGTAATTTTTTACTCCATATTTTTCCATATTTCTGTTTTATACTCCATATTTTCGATTTTTTAGTCCATATTTTATGTACATATTTTGGATTTTTTAATACATATTTTTCCGGGCCCTAGTGATAATGAACGACAGATTAATCAATAGATTAATGTTTATTTATTCTATAACGACACAACACTCATGACTGTCCGTTTTCAGCTCTCTGAGGTGTTCGAAGTTGAGATAGATCCGGTGATGCAGAGTCTGGGCTACTGCTGCGGCAGGAAGTACACCTTCAACCCTCAAGTGCTGTGCTGCTACGGCAAGCAGCTCTGCACTATACCCCGAGACGCTAAATACTTCAGCTACCAAAACAGGTCAGTGTTACAGGGTTAATATTTGTTATACTACAGAGTGTCTAGCTAAAAGGCCTCCTAGTGTCTAAACACACTAGGCCGAAAAAACGCAACCGAAGTTCGGCATGATTACGCCTGCAATGCATTTTAAATTGCCGATGACACACCATGCCGAAATTACGTCGCGATATATTGTATGCGCATTGCTGGCGTAATCATGCCGGACTTCGGCCGCGTATTTTCGGCCTAGTGTGTTTACTGGCCATAGACGGACCGCAAGTTGCAGTCGGGAGTCGGGACCGACTGCGACCGACTGCTCTAGAGCGGTCGCGTTGAAATTTGCACCGACCGGTCAAGAACTGCTTGAGCGGTCCGTGTATTGAGGATATGTATTTAGTATGAAAACTGCAGATTGCCGTGCGGCGACCGCATTTTGCAGTCGGTTTCGACTACAAGATACGGTCCGTCTATGGCCGACCTTTATTACATCAGTCATAGTTCTGTAACAGACTTTTTTCAAGTAATCTAGTGGATAGATAATGATGATTTTTGGAAAGAATATTCAAAACAAATTTCACAAATTACAAGATCTTGACGTAAAAATATATGTTGATTGATAAATTATCTGACACGAACTTAAAAGCCATATAAACACAGTTTAGTCTAGATAGCACATTTCTGAAACTATGTCTAGATTCCTGTGCACCTATTCTGCTATTTTAATTCAACATTAATTTCCGATACGGTTTTTATGCAGTCTCGATAAAATAAAAGTAAAAATAATCTTGGAAATGATCAAACGAACGTCAAACGCGTTCTGATTGGTCAAAACTCCAAAAGCCAAATTGTTTGATATACCACTTTGCTGTTGGATAGACTGGAATTTATAATGAACGAAACTGTGGTAAATATCGATTTAAATTTTAAATAAACACAGTCAAACATAAAATTCCTTAATTTTTAAAAGTCGGTTAAAATAGCAAAATAGCTGCACAAGAATCTAGAGATTTTTGATGTTTGGTGATAATGATTTCTTAAGTTTTCGCGAGTATCACTCATGATATTATAAGTTTAAACACTTACGGATTTTGTCGCGGAGCACTTTTATTAATCCCGACGTTTCGGCTACTTTACAGCGGCCGTGGTCACGGGCGGACTGAGGTGACAGGTGTCCAATTTCTTGAAGTTATCCAACTACCCGACGACTCATCAATATTTGTTCTGTTCTGCGTAGATCGGAACGCAAACAAATATTGATGAGTCGTCGGGTAGTTGGATAACTTCAAGAAATTGGACACCTGTCACCTCAGTCCGCCCGTGACCACGGCCGCTGTAAAGTAGCCGAAACGTCGGGATTAATATAAGTGCTCCGCGACAAAATCCGTAAGTGTTTAAACTTATAATATCATGTTTGGTGATGTTTGTGACTTCATGTTCTTACTCGTATGTAACAACTGTCGCTTGT
Organism: Polyommatus iphigenia; assembly: GCA_963422495.1. NCBI lineage: Eukaryota > Metazoa > Arthropoda > Insecta > Lepidoptera > Lycaenidae > Polyommatus > Polyommatus iphigenia. Next base: position 3,494,354 of record OY730189.1, read on the forward strand.
AGTGCTGCCACTTGTCAGACCATTACGTTACTAACGTCGAGGCTCCAGGCACAGGTCATGTGTTCGTAGATTTTGCTCACTACTATAATAACTGATACGCAGGTTGAAAATTAAGGGGGACTCACGGGATTTTAATGGGGTATAGGCATGCCTATTATGTATATTATTTTCAATGGAAAATAATGTCGAAATAAAATATCTCAGAATAGGCTTGTTCAAAATAGCTTGACAGCATTAAGAACTGAAAACAAAATTATTGTGTGGAAGTGGAAAAAAGATAAAAAACTGTAAAATACGAAAATGTGGCTTAAAAACTGATATTGCATGTTTGTAAACATGTGTATGTGTATACAATAAAGTGTATGTCTGTTACTTATTTGAAATTTATAAAAAGTACTTATTGACAGCTATTATAGGTAATAGTTGTGTAACAGTAAGGCAAGATGTAAAGTTAATAGCACAAACTCTCCTGCGTACAAGACGGCGGCTTACCTTACTCATAGCCGCCTTGGTTTTACCATGCGTATCAATATTGGGCGCCCCTAATCGTGCAAAATCTACGCAACACTTAGGCTCAATTTGTACCGCTGCGGAATGGAAGCGTCAATTTCGCCTCATGCGAGAGAATTGGCACCGGAGAATTCTCGATAATATCCGAAAGACGCGCGTCCAATTTTTTTTAGCTTTTATTTAATTTGTGTGTTATACCTACTGTTGATATAAAGTTCATTGTGATATACTATACAGTTTCGTTGCAAAAAATCACTTCCATTCCGCGGCGGTGTAAACTGAGCCTTATTCAAAATTTTTACTTGATATTGAATAAAGTCTGACCAGAAATATAAAAAAACACTATGTAGAGCTAGGGTTGTGTGTGTTGTGCAATCACATCCCCAATTTCCTAGGCCCACTCACGCCAATCTGTATTATTGCTACTCCTGTGTTAAAACGTCTTTCCTTTGTATACAAGAACGAAAGATATTTATTTATTCAAGGATTATCACATCAACTGGCGTAAGTGGACCTTATTAAAAATGTTCTAATACTTCCAAAGATTTGGCACTAATCACATTAAACTTGCGTTTGTATCCGCAAGGTGTTTTTATATATTTCTGGCGAGCTGATAATTGGTTGAGATGAGCCTGTGCCGTCACAGCTAGCGGCCCGTCTGTCTCTAACTAATCCTATTTTATGTTCTCATTGCTTACTAAATTTGTTTTCGCCCTCCACGCACGTCCTTGCCTGCACAAACGTTCCTGTCACGCTTCACAACACTCGCTACTCGGATTGTGCGATACAGTCTAAAAGCATATGGGGTTGTGTCCGATAGATACACCTTCTGCCAGAAATGCTTCAACGATATACAAGGGGACACCGTGACGCTCGGTGACGATCCGCTCCAACCACAGACGTGAGTATACTTCTTATTTATTTATAAAAATGACATTGAACATAAAAAAAAAAAATTAAGTATGCTCGCAGCACCTATCGTGGGCTGTGAACTTCAATTATTTAAAAAAATATTGATCTGATCATTAAAGTAAATTGCAGCTGATTAAGAAACAAGATTGACTCGTTTCGTGAAACTCATAATTAACTAAAGTATTTGTGACACATTCCTCTTGCATATTTATTGAAGCTACAAACATTTTTCAGTGAGATTAAAAAGGATCAATTCAAAGAGATGAAGAATGATCATCTGGAGCAAGAGCCGTTCGTTCATTGCATGGACTGCGGACGGAAGCAACACCAGATATGTGTGCTGCACCACGACAACATCTGGCCCCAGGGCTACTGCTGTGATAACTGTTTGAAGAAGAAGGGGGCTAAGCGGAAAGAGAACAAGTTTAGTGCTAAGAGACTGCCCACTTCTAAGCTAGGCATTTACATTGAGACGAGAGTCAATAATTTCCTTAAGAAGAAAGAGGCTGGAGTCGGTGAGGTGCACATCAGGGTGGTCGCTTCTTCGGACAAGGTAAGAACGTGTTTTAAGATTTTGTCACACTTAAGGTCTACAGTCTACAGTCTACACACACCATGCCGAAGATACGCGGCCGAAATTTGGCAAGATTACGCCTGCAATGTATTTTAAATTACCGATGCCGAAATTACGTTGCGTTATAGCGTACAGCCGAACTTCGGTCGAGAGTAAGTTTGGGAGCGATTCGGCGGGATTATTTTTTTCCGACGTCAATTCGGCGGCGTTCGAGACACTGAATACTCGGACAAAGTTACGCAACTGAATTTCCGCCGCGTAATTTCGGCTCTTATCGTGTGTCTTATCAGGCAAATGCGTCTGAACGTAATATCGGCCACGGAATTCCGGCCGCGTATTTTCGGCATGGTGTTAGACACTAAAAGTTTGCATTCAATGACAAGGAATTTTGTTTAATCATGTAGTATGTTATAGTCCAAGTAGTTATTAAACTTTGAAGATGAGTTTTACAGATACCATAACATTACTTTCTAACTATTATGTAACATCTGATGTAACATGATGTGGATGATGTTAAACCGCTGATTACGCTATTTTGCTTGTCGGCTCATATTCTACATCAGACTGTAAAGCTCCAATTTCTTTGTCTTCAAACATGAAAACTGAAACGTCAAGTCTTATATTACCAAGAAATTGTTTCTTTGTTACAATTTTAACCATCGTTATCATCCTTTTTTTTTTTAATATAATCTGTTTTCTGAAAATTTTTAAACTTTATATTTATTTCAACAAGTATCTATTACTTAAATATATTTAAAATAATATCTTTTTCTCACCTCCGGGCGGAAAACGTCAACTTTCTTCCCGCTGCGCTTACCGATGTTGCCGTTTTCGCCGCACCATGGGCAGTAAATAAGAAAGCCTCAGACATTTCTTATTTTCCTGCCCTAGGTGCGTAATGTGGGTATTGGGAAAAGGTGGTAATGTGGCCCCTGCATATATATATTGGCCCCCCTCATTATTTTAATGTTTTAACAACGCTATCTAGTATAATTTTGGTGGAACGGGATGCTCGTGGCATGCTACTAATTTAGCACCGTACAAATCCAACAGAGGCTGTCAAGTTCGATTGTCATTCGATCGAGTTTAAACTTGCGACCGGCGAAACTTTTAAATGTGCGTGTGATTTTATTTCGATAGCTGTTGCCCATCAGTCGTGGCAAAACGAGACACAATAGCTTTTTCATTATCGCGGCCGGATGTGGCCGCTTGGGGCTTCATGAATTAAGAAACAGAAATATTTGGCTTTTGACTAATGGGCTATGTAGCCTGTGGAGGCTCCAAAGGTGACTTATTATATTTGTGATTTTTGCCGTTGAGTTTCATTTGTGCAATACATTTTTAATGTGACATCCCCGGGGGGTCACATTACCATCACATGATCTCAAAATACCAAATGTGATGGATTAAGAATAATTAAAACTTTCGATTATCCTGCACGAGTTTTATTTATTCCCTAATAAGAAATGTTTAAACAAATGAATAAGAAGTCGCATAATGTATTTTTTAGGTTTCTGACTCCTATATTTTTTAAATAATGCTTGATAAACAAAGTGGGGGGCCACATTACCACCTTCTCCTATACTATTTCGTCCATTTTCCAAAGTTCCTTGACTTTATTCACTAGCGCGTTTGATCTATCTTCACAACATAACCTAGTACTATTCAAAGCATAAACTTTACCAGAAAAACATTAGAAACCTGCAATTAGATTAAAAAATAATATGTACTATCAGAGAAGTTGATTCATAGGCGGATGGCGCACCTACGTAGTTTGGTCGAGTAAGGGTTGATTCAGACCGCAACGCGACGCGTAGATGCATTTCTAAATTTATATGGATTTGACAGACTCGCAAGACGTCTCACGCAATTGAAATCATGTCAAATCCATAAAAAAATATTCCGCGCCGCGCCTCGCCTCGCCTCGTTACGTTGCGGTCTGATTCAACCCTTATGTCAAACCCAGCCGGCAGTTCACAATTCACAACTTACATTGAATTGACATAAACGCGTCAATCCACCGCGGCATACGCTGTGCACGGCCACGCGGCGGACGGGTTTATTTCTTTGACTACGTGGGTCAACGTTTCCACTGCAGCACACGCTATACAAACACGTTACTTACGAATATGTACACGCTACCGTGTATCCCTTGCACAGCATGCGTAGCGTGGCCAGCGTTGAGCTACGTGTGCACCATATTCGAGCAAACTACGTGAGTCAATTCGTGCGTAGCGCGTCCGTGGGTTGCAGTGGACACAGTCACATATATTTTCTTACAAAGCGAAGCTTGATGCACGTGCGTAGTCTCTCCGTGCGCTGCGGTGGATTGATTGATCCGAATCAACTGCCTAGGAATCAATTTCTTTGATGGTATATCGAATGATCGATTGATTGATTGATACATCTTGTTGTAGGTGGTGGAAGTGAAGCCGGGCATGAGATCGAGGTTCGTGCAGTCGCGGGAGTTAAGCAGCGAGTTCCCCTACCGGGCCAAAGCGTTGTTCGCCTTCGAGGAGGTGGACGGAACTGATGTTTGTTTCTTTGGAATGCACGTGCAGGTAAGGGTTGTATTCTTATTATCAAATTCTTTTTTACATGGTCCACTTGCCTAAGATTAATCTAAAATTAAGTCATGCTATCTCCTGTTCTTGGACTTTCGTAAACTCAGTTCCTTCCGTGACCTTCCATTCAGGAGGAATTTTCGATAGTATTAGTCGAGTATTTATTTTTCTTTTTTTATTCCAGGAGTATGGGAGTGAAAGTCCCTCGCCTAACACGAGGCGGGTGTACATAGCGTACTTAGACTCGGTACACTTCTTCCAGCCCAAGCAATACAGGACGGCCGCGTACCACGAGATTATATTAGGCTACTTAGACTACGCCAAGCAACTGGGCTACACCATGGCCCACATCTGGGCGTGTCCCCCCTCCGAGGGCGACGATTACATATTCCACTGCCATCCGCCCGACCAAAAGATACCGAAGCCCAAACGGTTGCAGGAGTGGTACAAGAAGATGCTAGACAAGGGTATAATAGAGAGGATAATCTTGGACTACAAGGACATTCTCAAGCAGGCGATGGAGGACAACATCTCGTCGGCGGCGGAGCTGCCGTACTTCGAGGGCGACTTCTGGCCCAACGTGCTGGAGGAGTCCATCAAGGAGCTGGACCAGGAGGAGGAGGAGAAGCGAAAGCAGGCTGAGGCCGCGGAGGCGGTGGTCAGTATCACATCTCATACCATCCATGTTTAAATAGGTCAACCAGGATCTGATGGCAAGAAGTGAGAAAAGAAATTGAGATTGAAAAAATGAAAGAAGAAATTGAATAAAACATTTAGATCCTTTTTCTTCCTTATGACGATTGATTCTGTGTTTGAAACATGCAAGGGATAAGGTCCAAATTGGGCTAATTTTAAAAGTACCGGCCAACGCAAATAAACCCATTATTTATATAGAACATAATCTAAGGAATAATTTTTATTATAACACCAAAGTTCTAAGTCAAGTCTCCAAGTTGTTATTCAAGATCAAACTTTTTTTATAACATGTAATAAAACTTATTTTATTAATTAAAAGCAATAAGTATTCGATCCCAACGTCCCTATCCGAGTCATAGAACAGATTAGAGGCCAAATACCTACAAATGATTTGGAAAAATTCTAAGGAAGAGGGAACCTCTACGTGCTTGCAAGGCACAACTCATTGCTTACTTGGAATACTAGGCAAATGCCGTGCGTACCCCAAGCACATAGAGTATCCCCCTTCCTTTGAGTATTTTCAAACCATTTGTAGGTATTTGGCCTCCAATCTGTTCTATGACTCGGATAGGGACGTTGGGATCGATTACTTATTGCTTTTAATTAATAAAATAAGTTTCATTACATGTTATAAAAAAAGTTTGACCTTGAATAACAACTCGGAGAAACAAAAATTATACCTTAGATCAGAGGTTCCCAAACTTTTTTTTGTCATAGACCACTTTAAACATTTTGCTGGATCCGGTGGACCCCCACAAGTTCAAGGCCAGTCTAATCCAACAGTTGGACCTTTACTTTTTTGTATTCTAAGTTTGACTCACGAGTCACAGTAATAAGCTTCTCCTTCGGAGTTAGTTCGGAGTGGTGAAATGTAAACGCAAATATTTTCTTTTTTTTAGCTATTTAACACGCAAAATTACCACACTTTTACTTATTTCTAAATCTCCTCGCTCTGTAATATTAAATCTGCTAATATAATATACTTCATATTACTGTCTGCCTCTATTCATAGGAGAAGTCAAGTCGGGTCACCTAATATTTATAGACCCCCGTTAACGACTCGTGGACCCCCATTTTATTTCCACGCAAGTGTAGACCCCTATCGAGCTCCCATGGACCCCATGGGGTCCACCTGGACCACTTTGGGAATCAATGCCTTAGATTATGTTCTATTTAAATAATGGGCTTATTTGCGTTGGCCGGCACTTTTAAAATAAGCCCAAAATTGTATGGACGTTGGATCTTGTCCTTTAAAAATTCATCCAATGATCAAGGATATTTTTTGAAATTCTGCCATCCAAATTTGCCATCAGATCCTGGTAGACCTATACTTTCACTTATATTTATTTACTTTTTTTTTTTACATTCATACGCATAAGCAAAAGCGCACAAGATTTGCGGAGCGTTCTCTATCGATATCGTTCACGTCATTCTCCATATCATCCCGTCGTATCGTGGGTGCGAATATGAGAGGATACCTCTAACTTTTAGATCTTCCAGTCGTCCGAGGAGAGCGAACAGGGGCCGGACGGGAAGAAGAAGGGGCAGAAGAAGGCGAAGAAGTCGAACAAGTCCAAGGCCGCTCAGAGGAAGAACAGCAAGAAGCAGAGCGACCAGCAGCAGGGCAGCGATCTCAGCGCCAAGATATTCGCGACCATGGAGAAACACAAGGAGGTGTTCTTCGTGATACGGCTACATTCCGCGCAGTCCGCCGCCAGCTTAGCGCCGATCCAAGACCCGGACCCGCTGGTGAACTGCGACCTGATGGACGGGCGTGACGCGTTCTTGACGATGGCGCGCGACCGTCACTACGAGTTCTCGTCGATGCGGCGTGCGCGCTTCTCCACGCTCTGCATGCTGTACGAGCTGCACAACCAGGGCACCGACAAGTTCGTCTACACGTGCAACAGCTGCAAGTCCCACGTCGAGACCCGCTACCACTGCACCGTCTGCGACGACTTCGATCTCTGCGTGCCCTGCTACGAGAAGGAACCCCACCCCCACAAAATGGAGAAGCTCGGCCTCGACCTCGACGTCGGCTCCTCCCCCGGCGACATGAAGCAGGCCAACCCGCAGGAGGCCCGCAAGCTCTCCATCCAGCGCTGCATCCAGTCCCTGGTGCACGCCTGCCAGTGCCGCGACGCCAACTGCCGCCTACCTTCCTGCCAGAAGATGAAGCGCGTCGTCACACACACCAAGGTCTGCAAGCGCAAGACGAAGGGAGACTGCCCGATATGCAAGCAGCTGATCGCGCTGTGCTGCTACCACGCCAAGCACTGCACGGAGACCAAGTGCTCGGTGCCGTTCTGCAGCAGCATCAAGCAGAAGCTGAAGCAGCAGCAGGTGCAGCAGCGCGTGCAACAGCAGCAGCTGCTGCGCCGGCGCATGGCGGCCATGAACACGCGCGGCAGTATGGGCGGCGGCGCCTCGCCCCCCGCGCCCGCCGCGCTCGCCTCGCCCCCGCCCGCCAAGCCCGCCGCGCACCCACTACCGCAGAACGTGCAGAAAGTTTTACAGCAGGTAAGCACTATAACATCACTGTATTTTAGTTCGATAGATATCTATTTAGTTTGATGGATATTACCTCAAAAAATTAAGAATTTGAAACTATACTGTACTCCGCGAAACAAGGCGGTAGCGATCATTAACATTTATAGTCTAGGCGCTAAATGAAAAATGCTCGCATGCTTTTAGAATATTCAAGAAAAAAATTGACCTCTTATAAAGACAAATATATTCATCAGAAAACCTCTTGGTAACTCTAAGAATGATAATCTCCAACTTTTTATGAGTTCGAAGTAATATGTTTCATATTCAGTTCACATCGAGTATGCATATCTTAGACTATATCGAATCCGTTACGGCAACCCCGCAGGTGCACGAGGAGGCAGCGCGGCAGCAGACGGCGCCCTCGTACGGCAAGCAGGCGGCGATGGGGCCGCCGGGCGGCGCGCGGCCGGACTGGGGCGCGCGGTTCCGTCCGCAACCGCCGCCGCTCCACCACGCGCAGCACCACGCGCGCCTGCCGCACCACGCCCACCCGCAGCACCCCCACCCCCAACACGCCCAACACCAGCAACACCCCCAACAGCAGCACCAGACACAACATCCACAGGTAATAAAATTGATTCACAGCCAGTTGACAGACCCACGTCATTCGGTCGGATCATGTCAATTTAATGTTTGATCTCTCGGCTGGGTTTGACTTAACGCGACCAAACATGGGATTCGCCACTCCTACATATAAAAATTAAATAAAAATTGTTTTGTTTCTGAATAAGTAACAAATGTTTTTAGGACGTTCTCATTGTTGTATATCATAAACTATAGATGTGAGAAATTTTATATTCCTTCCGTCTGCGCATTTTTCGTAAAAAGCAATCTAAAGTGTTAGCTTGACGTATTAATATATAAATGAAATATACAGCAACGACAACCGGCGCCGCAGCAACAGCAGGCGCAACCTCAGATGCATCAGAAGGCTCTGCAGCAGCTCATGGCGACGCTGCGCTCGCCGTCCAGCCACAACCAGCAACAGGAGATACTACAGATACTCAAGTCAAACCCGCCTTTGATGGCGGCCTTCATCAAGCAAAGAGCACAGGTAAGATACTACAGATACTCAAGTCAAACCCGCCGTTGATGGCGGCCTTCATCAAGCAAAGAGCACAGGTAAGATACTACAGATACTCAAGTCAAACCCGCCTTTGATGGCGGCCTTCATCAAGCAAAGAGCACAGGTAAGATACTACAGATACTCAAGTCAAACCCCCCCTTGATGGCGGCCTTCATCAAGCAAAGAGCACAGGTAAGATACTACAGATACTCAAGTCAAACCCGCCTTTGATGGCGGCCTTCATCAAGCAAAGAGCACAGGTAAGATACTACAGATACTCAAGTCAAACCCCCCCTTGATGGCGGCCTTCATCAAGCAAAGAGCACAGGTAAGATATTCATCGCGGAGCTCTTCGAATGTAAATCACTTGAGTAGGTTTTTTTTGTAGCGTTTTATACCTATCGCGATTGTCGAGACTTGTACTTGTTGCGGACATGTGAATCTATTCGTTACGATTATTATTACTGACTGAAATACTGACTAGGGTCGATAAACGATACTGAGGGCAAAAAAATAATATGTGCTTTTTGCATGAAAGAAAACATTCCAAATTGTTTTATGCGACAAAAAAAAATAGAAAAAACCCGTAATTTTTAAGTTAATTGGTCTTCAAAATCTACAATAAACTGAACTGGCTTAGTGACTATTATGCCTTTGACTATTGGAAATTCAAAAAAAGAAAGAACTATCAATGTGGCAACCGTTTTGCCACGTTGTGATTCGAGGGTATAATTCGTATTGTTGGTGGAATATGTTAAGATCCCAAAAAAAATGATAATTATCAAGTAAAAGGTGTGTTTTCTTGCTACATTGGCACTGTAACGACCGAAACGAAAAATCTGGTAATTGTTTTATTATTGTAACTTACAGATTGAAGGTAATGATTTCAAATACTAACTAATAATTCAACAAAGGACAAGATCCAACGTCCATACAATTTTGGGCTAATTTTAAAAGTGCCGGCCAACACAAATAAACCCATTATTTAAATAGAACATAATCTAAGGAATAATTTTTATGATTACACCAAAGTTCTAAGTCAAGTCTCCGAGTTGTTATTCAAGGTCAACTTTTTTTATAACATATTATGTAATAAAACTTATTTTATTAATTAAAAGCAATAAGTAATCGATCCCAACGTCCCTATCCGAGTCATAGAACAGATTAGAAGCCAAATACCTACAAACGATTTGGAAAAAATCAAAGGAAGGGGGATACTTTACGTGCAAGGCTACTTTGGAGAGCTGAGGCTTCTTTGGAGAGCTAAGGCTGCTTTGGGCACTAATCGGAGAGCTAAGGCTGCTTAGGGGACTAATCGGAGAGCCAAGGCTGCTTTGGGGACCAACCGGAGAGCTAAGGCTGCTTGGGAGAGCTAAGTCTGCTTTGGAGAGCTAAGGCTGCTTAGGGGACCAATCGGAGAGCCAAGGCTGCTTTGGTGAGCTAAGGCTGCTTTGGAGACTAATCGGAGAGATAAGGCTGCTTTGGAGAGCTAAGGCTGCTTAGGGGACCAATCGGAGAGCCAAGGCTGCTTTGGAGAGCTAAGGCTGCTTTGGAGAGCTAAGGAAGGCTGCTTTGGAGAGCTAAGGCTGCTTAGGGGACCAATCGGAGAGCCAAGGCTGCTTAGGGGACCAATCGGAGAACTAAGGCTGCTTTGGAGAGCTAAGGCTGCTTAGGGGACCAATCGGAGAGCTAAGGCTGCTTTGGAGAGCTAAGGCTGCTTAGAGGACCAATTGGAGAGCTAAGGCTGCTTAGGGGACCAATCGGAGAGCCAAGGCTGCTTTGGAGAGCTAAGGCTGCTTAAGGGACCAATCGGAGAGCTAAGGCTGCTTTGGAGAGCTAAGGCTGCTTAGGGGACCAATTGGAGAGCTAAGGCTGCTTAGAGGACTAATCGGAGAGCTAAGGCTGCTTAGGGGACCAATCGGAAAGCCAAGGCTGCTTAGGGGACTAATCGGAGAGCTAAGGCTGCTTAGGGGACTAATCAGAGAGCTAAGGCTGCTTTGGAGAGCTAAGGCTGCTTTGGAGAGCTAAGGCTGCTTTGGAGAGCTAAGGCTGCTTCGGAGAGCTAAGGCTGCTTTGGAGAGCTAAGGCTGCTTTGGGGACTAATCGGAGAGCTAAGGCTGCTTCGGAGAGCTAAGGCTGCTTTGGAGAGCTAAGGCTCTCTATCTCTACTAGGGATACGCACGGCATTTGCCTATAGTATTCCAAGTAAGCAATGAGTTGTGCCCTGCAAGCCCCAAGCACGTAGAGGTTCCCTCTTCCTGTGAATTTTTCCAAATCATTTGTAGGTATTTGACTTCTAATCTGTTCAATGACTCGGATAGGGACCTTGGGATCGATTACTTATTGCTTTTAAGTAATAAAATAAGTTTTATTACATTTATTATGTTATAAAAAAGTTTGACCTTGAATAACAACTCGTAGACTTGACTTAGAACTTTGGTGTAATAATAATAAATATTCCTTAGGTCATGTTCTATTTAAATAATGGGTTTATTTGCGTTGGCCGGCACTTTTAAAATTAGCCCAATATGGACCTTATCCTTTGATAGCTTTTTTTCATGATTGAAAACTGTAACGCCCGAAACGTTTTGGTTGTTACAACTTTTTCATACATCATATATTTTCCTTGTATCTTCAATGCATGGTGTGTGGGTGAATGAGGTGATGATTTTTAAGGTTCCAAAGTCAACAAAGAAGGGTTCCTTTTTAACTACGGAACCCTAAATACCTATAGTTTCGGTCTGTCCGTCCGTTTGTTTGCTGTTGCGGTTTTGCTCAGAGATTAAATAATAATTCCCACACCGATTTCGGTGACAGTGGCCTGTTTCATTGAAACCAGGCCAGTTACGCAGGAGTAATTTTATAGTGCCCAAGTGTGTGCGCAGTACACAAGAGCACTCTCTATTCCTTTTACTCTCATAACCGGAACGGAAGACCGATACGACTGGCGAGAAATCACGTGCAGGACCGACTTTTTACATGCCCATCCGACGCATGGATCATCTTACTTGTCAGAGAATCAGGTGATCAGCCTGCATTGTCCTAACCAAACTTGGATATGTTAATGCTTCCAACGCGGGAATCGAACCCACGACCTCCGAGTCAAGAGCCACGCTCTTAACCACTGGACCACGGAGACGTGTCGGAGATTATACAGTATTGGGCCTATAAATCCGTAAAATGGTATATAAAATCTTAAAAAAATAATAATAAGGGGAGGTACCCCTACACATCAAGCGGGGACAATTTTTTTTTTCGCGTCCACCACACCGTGTGAGGTGTCGTTAGATAGGTTTCTATAAAATATTACGAGTATTCAAAGATCATTTTCCGATTTATGGATCTATATAATATGAAATATGAAGTTTAAAAGTAGGAACCCCCCCTCCATCCAACCATGAATGTGAAAAAATTTACGGGAGTAGGAAATATGCTGAATTAAATAGAAAACTATCACAACTAAGAAGACTAGTCGATCAACTAAAGAAATTAAGTATAGTCGATCAACTAAAAAATGTATTCGGAGAAGTATGAAGGAACTTTTTGTTCAAATTTCGTTGAATGTAACTGAGATGACGTTGTTAGTAGTGTAAAACACGTTAAAAATTTACATTCATTGACTAAGTAACAAAATAGCGGTACAACGGAACCCAATAATGCGCGTGGCCCAATACGCACTTATCCGGTTTTTTTAAGAAGCTGCTAATTTATGTTAAACTAGTGTTCATTTTATTAAATGTACATTTGTTCTCTATTTATTTTCTACTTTCTAGTACCTAAACTAATAAAACAGTCATTTTGTTTATATAAGGGCCATTCCGCTAGAGAGAATTCACGAGAATTTTTAAAATGTGTTATTAGTTACATTTTTCAATTGGAATATACATAAAAAGATGTTTATTTACTAACAAAACAACTTTTATCGGTAAAAAATGGAATTCGAATAATTTAGAGCGTTTTTAAGCATTATCATCTAAGGGATGCGATGTTTTTTTCCATATTTTTTAATTAAAATACCATATATTTCAAATTAATGTTTAGTTGTAGTATAGTTATACAGCAATACGTCGAAATCTTTTGTATAAATTACACTATTCAACCGTTTTTAGTGATTTAGACGATTAATTTTGTCAGGCCAATAAACAACTGAAAATTTAAAAAAAACTACAATTTGGTGCAGTTTTATTACAAATTACTAGTATAATTTTATATTCCATATCGAAAATTTTAAAATTTGTTAGAGATTTACGATTTAATTCACCTTTAAGAGATTTGAAAATTTTGATGTTTCACCCGCGATCGTAGAAATGGTTAATAATTTCTAGTACTTATTACTACAATTACTTTTATCTTGTTACATAGTTTCTTTGTTTTATGCTCTTTTGAAATAAAGGCATAGTTCAAATTAGTTGCACCCGCGATGGCACTTCAGACCTGTTTGTGGCCCTTCATACATTTGATGAAGGTTTTCATTTATAAATCATTGTTAAACTAGTTAAAATGTATCCCTTCACGGGATATTTGATTAATAAATATGCTTCACTTTGCCTGTAGGAAGCTTCAAGTGTGTCAAACTGTTGCACCCGTGATAATGGAATCGCCCATAAAGTGTTTAATTTTTGTACTCGTAACACCCGAAACAAAACCATGGTAACGCCCAAAACGAAGCAAAAACGTATAAAAGAATAGTAAAACCTTATTTGTAACAGTAATTATGTGGTAGCTGGATAGTAAATATTATACTTTTGGGGGCCTGTAATTTTCAGAAAAGCTTCCATAGGAAAATTCGCTGAATTTCATATAAATGTAACAGTGGTCAGGTCATTGAGGCAGAATCGTGTAACGCCCGAAACGCACACTTTTGACTTATAAAATTGTTAATCTTTATGCTAAACTCTACAAATTTTACAATTAAGACAAAACAACTAAAAACGTAGAGAATAAGAAATTTTAATCGCTACAATATCATTTCAGAATACATTAAAATTTTAACTTTAGTTGAACAAACGTAACTCCCGAAACGATGGAATGACCGACTACATACTACGTTTTATAAGTTGTGCCGTGCCCCAAGAATAACTAAGTATACAACATGTTTCCTTATTGTTAGCAGAATGCCCAGAACCAGCAGCACGCGAACGCCGGCGTCGGCGTTGGCGTGGGGAACGTGGGCGTCGCCAACGTGGGCAACGTGGGCGGCGTGGGCGTGGGCAACGTGAACGTCGGCCTCGGCGGCGGCGTTCCGCAGCAGCAGCCGCAGCTGCAGCACATGATGCAGCCGCAGCAGCAGCAGAGGCTCCAACAGATGCACCCCATGCTACCTCAGCAGACTCAGGTATGTGGATAGCCAACACGGCAAATACCGAGTTCGTAAATCGGTTAAAGAGACCTCTTAGGCTGCGTTCCACCAGAGATGTGTTCCAAAGAATGTGTTTTTATTGTGAACCAAAAGAATCCTTTAAATGACGTGAGCTTGCCGTGACATCGCTCAGTGCGGCGATGCTATTGAATATTAAAAACACAGAAATGCAGCCTTATACTGTTGCACGACTTATGTTTTGACATTTTATTTTATGTGCCACTTAAAAATTGTAGACTTTTATAATACTGTTATTGCAAAATGTATATTATATGTATAGCTAACCATACGGTCGTTCGATCAGGTGGGAGGAGTGTCTGGGGTCGGCAACGTGGGCGGCGTCGGTGGCGTCGGCGGCGTGCCCGGCGTGGGCATCGGCGGCATCGGCGGCGTGAGCGGGATGTCCGGCGTGAGCGGCGGCGGGCCCGGCGGCTGGTTCAAGCAGGGCGCGCCCGGCGTGGGCGGGGTGGGCGTCGCGGGCGGCGGCATGATGGGCATGCGCGGCGCGTACGCGGGCGGCGGCGCGCCCCCGCGGCTCGCGGCGCGCTACTTCGGCGGCGGCGGCGTGGGCGCGACGGGCGTGCTGCAGCGGTCGCCGCCCGCCACACCCTCGCCGCGCCCGCCCACGCCCTCCGAGCTGCTCATGATGCGGCAGTCGCCGGCGCCGCCCGCGCCCCTCCCGCCGCCCGAGGACCAGCTGCCCGCCATGACGCCGCAGGACCAGCTCACCAAGTTCGTCGAGCAGTTGTAGTGTATATAGCGCTAGCACGGCGCCGCTCTGTAATATATAAGCTATCGCGGCCCGCGCCTCGCCCCCTCCCCCCCCCCTCATCCCTCCCCGCTCGTCGCCCCTCACCCAACTATTTATTGTCGACGGTATCGTTAGCGACGCGAAGGACGTACTAGTATTACGACGAAAGAATCGAGCGCTCAATGTACAAAATGTAAATATGAGAAGAGTACATCCTGTCCGCTTTTGCGTAATGTAAGTTGTTCGTAGTGATAGGTACATTATGATACTTATTCTGTTTATTGTAATTAAATCATTTTATAATATAATTATGTGATGATTATACAATGTTGTTTCTGTTCATTCAACCTTAGCATAGGACTGTGCCGACATTGCAAAATTAATTAAATTTACTATTTTTATAATGAGTGTTATATATGAATGCCCCGTTTGTGTTATATTCGTTTATAATAGAACCTGTGATTATGCTATTTCTCTATATATTTTCTATAATTTGGGTTGGTTACTTTCGAGTCTATAGAGTATGCAATTTGTTCCTCAATATAATCATTATTCGTACATTCTTAATTGAATTATCTTATTTTGTTATTGTTAAAGTTTTAAAATACACAAACTTTGTCGAAAACATTCGTTTTTATTCCCGAACGAGCTATTGCCCGCGGCTTCGCTCGCGTTAAGAAGTATTATTATATACAAACTTTCATCCCCTATTTTAACCCCTTGGGGGTAGAATTGATCAAAATCCTTTCTTAGCGGATGCCTACGTCATAACATCTACCTGAATGCCAAATTTCAGCCCGATCCTTCCAGTAGTTTGGGCTGTGCGTTGATAGATCACCATGTCAGTCAGTCACCTTTGAGTTTTATACATAGATGGACAAAAGCCTCGTCTAAAAAAATATATTTTAACCCTATCCTATTTATAGTAAGAAGTTTTTCAGTAGAGGCCATCGAATTTTTGCCTCCAAATGACATGCTTTTTCCATCAAATTGAGTAGTCTTGATTTAGTTGTTCTAGGATGTTTTGGCGCATGGATGACGTTGTCGAGTGTCGATGAAGCGACAGGTTGTCACTTGTCACCCAATCAAAACGCTTACAGGTCTGTCCCACTCGCGCGTATAGGCATCGAACTATAAGTACCACCCGCGGGTGGCAAATCATAAGGGACTCACAAGCGAGCGGTGACGCACGCGCAAGATTTTTCGTCGCGTATCTACTGTATATAGAGGAATTTAATACAATATGATACTGATTTAACCGCTGTGACAAAATAGTTATAAATCTTATAAAAATGAACAATTAAAAAAGCCAATAAAATATGTACCTATTATATTTGAATAAGGTATTTAAATACAAATAGTAGACAAAAACTATACAAACTACACATAAATAAACACAAGTTACTATGTTTAAATTATTGTAAAAGTTTCCTGCAATATTATAATCCAATATAGAACTACTATAAAATATAGGTTGTTTTACTGAAATTTGATATTACTATAAAAAGGTTTGCTATTCATACCAATAGTAATTAAAAAAAAATATTTTGTTTTCTAATAGGCGAAAACCTTGATTTCTTAAGAAAAGGTACGCGTTATGCGATAGAAAGAGAGCGCACTTGTAGGTATTTATCCGTAGGCAATTTAGCATTGCGCGTCGGAATTTCGACTATAGTATCGTAGTTAGCTTGCGTCGTTATTTCTTTAAACGGGTTTCGGGAGTGAGGAATCTGTTGTTAAACTAATATGTATTCTGTGACGCTTATAAGCTTTGACGACCTCCGTGGCTCAATGGTTAGAGTGTGTGGCAACTCAAGCGGGGGGTCGCGGGTTCGAATCCCGCCGACGGAACAAAAAGTTTTTCAATGTTCCTGGGTCATGGATGTGTATTAAATATGTGTATGGTATAATAAAAATCTTAAATATGTATATGTATAGTATAAAAGTATTAAATATATTTCCGTTGTCTGGTACCTGTAACACAAGTCTTTCAGGTACTTAGCACGGGGCCAGACTGATGTGGTGTGAAGCGTCCATAGAAAAAAAAAATGGATTTTTAAATGTATTAGTCGCGCTAAAACTCGAAAACGACTTTCGAAAGACAGACTTTCGAAAAATTGAAATAATTGCTCGTCGTTTGGGAACGCGATGGCACGCGAAGTACATACACATGCGGTATCTACTCTTTATGTCTTGAATTCTTGATATAACAATTACGTTTTTTTTTTTTTCTTCTTTTTTGGCAACTTGACACAAAGATGTGTATGTTGTGCCACAGACAAGGTAAAAAGGTAAGGAATATGGCGGGAAAACCATATTCCTCCTATTATAATTTTCATCATCGTTTTCATGTATCGTCAGGTAAAGTCTAGTCAAAGTCTAAGTAAAAGTCAATACAGTCACAGGAGTCAAGTCGGTCAATTCAGTAAAGTGGTAGACGCTTTACTGAAACTTTCGATGGAGTTTTGGAGGGAACACAAAATAGCACGTTTCTGGATATTACATCACTTTCCTACACTTGTGCATGAACACGAATATCTAATGGTTAATATTCTACCAATATTACACATTAAAAACCCAGCTAACACAATTTTAGGAAAATAATACAAAAACACAATAGCACTCTTTCACATGCCCGCCAAAACTCAACAATAACGTTGCAATAACGTAAGAAAAATCATTGTGATAATAATTATTATTATAATATGTCTGTGGTTTTAATTTTTATATATATTTTTATTAATGGAACCCGAAAAAAGTCATTGCCAAATGTCATTTGCCAAGTAAAAAAAAAATTATTTGACGGATGACGTCATGTCAATGCCGATCATTAGTTATACTACATATCTGTGATGCCGATGATAAATCTTCAATTTTTACCGAAGTTGTACAACAATATCTTTTAAAAATTATTTGTATTACGTTATTTTATACTAGACCAAATAGAAATATTCTCGGTTAGTGTATAAAATATCATAAAAATGGATTCAGTAACAGATCAAAAACCCGTAGAAAATGAGAACGTCGCAAGCACTACAAGTTTTTTATACGATATAATCAGCCCGGTAAATTTATTGTTGACTGTAATTTTTGCATTATTCGTGTATAAAATTGTGAGGAGCAAGTTTTGCAAGGGGTCTGCGGCAGCGGCAGAACCAGAGCTCGCTAAAATACGCAAGGATATGACTATAGCGGAGCTAAGGCAATACGATGGGACGCAGCCCGATGGTAGAATTCTAGTCGCTGTAAATGGCTGGATATTCGACGCAACCAGTGGTCGACGGTTCTACGGGCCAGGTACATACGAACTGATAACACTGGTCTTTATTAATAGAGTTTTATTACTGGTAAAGTTCACCATGACTCAGTGATTGAAATTAATTAGTACTATTTAATGTTCGTATATGATAATTAGTTGCGAAAGACCTTTTGTTTCGTTCTCTGTAAACTCAATACTGATTTTCCTGCTACGATGTTTCTCCAGGTGCTAATTACCGTCTGTGAAAATATCTAAAGTCTTGATACACACAGGGGGTCCATATGCCGCTTTTGGAGGAAGAGATGCTTCCCGAGGTCTCGCTACATTCTCTGTCACATCATCCGATAAAGAATATGATGACCTTAGCGACCTAAACTCAATGCAAATGGAGTCAGTCAAGGAGTGGGAGGCACAGTTCAGAGGTAAAATGACTAAACTAATTACCATATATTGTATTGAAAAAATGTCATTGTGTGTTTGGTATTATTGCACATATTTCATTTTCCATTGAAAAAGTATGAAATGATTGCCAAAGGAATTTATGTAGCAACTTTAATGTGTGTAGTTAGTTTCTAAGTTTACTAAAAATAATTTAAAATACTATATCAACATAAAAAGTTTATGAAATTAGTCATACAACAACAAGTTTATTATAAATCTTGTTGTTTTCCTCACAAAGAGATGATTAGCACATTAATCTAAAAATCTATACTAATATTATAAAGTGGAAGAGTTTGTTTGTTTGTTTGAATGCGCTAATCTCAGGAACTACTGGAAAAAATGGGGGAAAATATTTGAAAGGACTTATCTCACGAACTACTGGAGCAATTTTTCTGTTATTTGGCACAGATAAGAAGTAGAACTAATATTCTCAAACTGCAGATTATAGAAAGTCATAGTAAAAACACATTATTTAATAGAGAGCTTTTAATTTACTTGTGATATTTCAATTTCCAGAGAAATATGATCTAGTTGGTAGATTATTGAAGCCCGGTGAGGAGCCAACAAACTACTCTGACGAGGAGCCGGAAGAGACTGACACATCCACAACCAACACTGATGATAAAAAGGAACAGTAATTCCATTTACACCTGCGACACAAGATTTTAAGTCACATTCCGTCCTGCTCACATCATTCGGTAACTATAGGTCTACCAGAATCTGATGGCAAATTTTGATGGCAGATTTTAAAAAAACATTTTTGATCATTGAATAAATTTTTATATTTGCATGTTTCACAGACAGAATCCGCCACTATAAGGAAAAAAAAGGATCAAAATGTTTTATTCCAACTAACCCGGTATTGCTAGAGTCAATTTCTTTTCTCACTTTTCGCCATCAGATTCTGGTAGACCTTTAATAGATTTGTGTTTTTTTTTTAATTTCAACTGCCACAGAAGTGGAAACAGATGCTGTGTCACATGATGTGACACATCATCTATTTCCTCACATCTGACTATTGCCTATAGTTTTGGCAAAATTCATTTAAAAATTACAATAAACAAGTTTAAATAGTCTAGTGCAAGGCTGCTCAACCTTTTTTACAGTGGGGCCAAACGGTGGATTCCGACATTTATAATGGGCCATTAAATATAATACCAGTCAAACTTCAATGGGTTATATAAGCATAAATTTATTTTTGATATTAATGAGATTTTTACAGTTGTATGTCTTTTAACAATTAATTTAGTTGGGTGATAAATCTGATGTAGACAGTAGCAACAAGTCTGAAATATGTTGCTCAGTTAATGATGTGCGGTATTTATTTTTAACAAAATTAATTCATGAAGCCCCAAGCGGCCACATCCGGCCGCGATAACAATGAAAAAGCTATTGTGTCTCGTTTTGCCACGACTGATGGGTTAAGGTCTGAAAACACTTTTTCACAGACATAATAATATGTTTATCCAAAACTACATAAAAACTGTAACAGGAAAGTCTTCTTTTGATACCAATTTCCAGAAATCTGCAAAATTTTCTGAAGAATTTTGAGGTTTCGACGACAATTTTTCGACAAAAAGGGTTTTCAATGATTGATGATTTTGCAGTTCAAGTTAGTAAAAAAAAAGTTAAGTATTCCAAACTTCCTTGTGCGGGCCATTTAAAATTCTTTCGCAGGCCATAATGTGGCCCGCGGGCCTGTGGTTGAGCAGCCTTGGTCTAGTGTATTCTATGATAATATTTGCTACAATTCATATTAATTATAGTATTTTAAAAAGATATAAAACCATCTACAAAATTGTATGTAATTAAGAATTAAAATTCCCTATCTCAAAAACTTCTGAACTGATTTTGATGAAACTTGCAGCATTCCCTAAGTTGAACCTAGTACAACAAAAAAAGAATTACTTAAAACGGACTTCTAGTTCTGGAGATATGCAAACACATACATAAATACATACATACATACACTTTTGAAATTGGCATATTTGTTCAGACGCTGATAAGTAATATAGATTAATGTACATGTGAAAACTGGGCAGTTCTGGAAATATTTTATATTACATACATACGGGTTGAATTGATACTCCTTTTTTGAAGTCGGTTAAAAATATGAAATGTGGTGGATAAAATACCTCCAATATTTTACCATTATGTTTGCAACAGACTGCAGTCAGATTATTTTGTCTTAAAATCTTGTGTAGCAGATAACAAGATAAATGTATTTTGGGTGTGATATATAGATAAATATATTGTGCAAGTTATATCATACTTTTTATATGGCACTTGGCTTATGAAACTTTGTTTACAACTAATATTTGCGAGTATATTATAGCAGATTCTGTTGATATCTGCAATTAAGAGATAAGTCCAAAAAAGTCTAAACTATAAAAATAATTGTTACAAAATTAAAACATAATATTATTATTGTTTAGAATTTTTATCAAAGTAGATTTGTAAATAGTCATTTAGTAACAATGTTCCTTGTGTCCATAACAAGAAATAAAATGGTTTTCAGTCTTTTACAATTAACCAAGAGCGCAAATTAATCATGTCTGTTTTTTTACTTCAAATTGACAAAAGATGATTATAGATTAAAAAAAATGAAACTCTAAAATGGATTATTTTATTTATAAAAAGCATGTACTAAATAATTTTATAATTTGCGCTCAGACAAGCCATATTGATAATAATAATAAAATATAAATAATAATGAAATCGAAAAAAAATTACAAATTTAATAATATGTAATATCACATAAACATTGCAATTTATTATTGTACTTATGATATAAATTATTGTTAAAAGCATATAGGGCAACTTTGATTTTAATAACTCAGATGATTCTTTCCTTCGGCTTGGTTTTAGTGATGTTGTTTTGTCTGTATGGCTTGTAAGTTTTAATAATATATGCAATTAATTTATGACGTTGTTAAATGATATAAATTAATATTATCACAGCAATTGTTGTTAGAATATTATGTCAAACAAACTGGCTCTTCTCAAATGGCTGATCGCCAAATATTGTTTATCTGTCACTGATTTTTGATATAATATAAGAAGAAAAAAGTATTCCTTTGCTTTTCCAATCAGTGACTATTGTTCTGTCTCAATTTACAATAATGCTGAAACAATACTACTAAAAACTTGCAATAATATTTTGTTGCACACTTACAGAACAAACGAAATGTACGTAACATGATGTGGTATAACTTATAAGCCACGCATAACTTGAAATCGCTCGGCGTTGCTATAGGGGGTAATCGGCGCATTTTATAAAATATTGGATGACTTGGTGAACTTTGTGTCCTAATATAAACCTTCCTTGGACTTCCGCGAACATTTCAAGACTACAATAATTAACCCAATCGGTTCTACCGTTCTCAAGTTTTAGCTAGTACAACAGCAACCGCGTTCTACAAATCACGACTCGTCTGATCACTAATTGGTAGATCAATCTACTAATAGCGCGCCCCTCCACACCGCTCACTCCTCGCCCCGCCAAAGAGACCTGATATTCGAACACTGCGCTATCTTCTACCATTTTAGCCGTGCGATATTTAAGTGGTGCGCAGCCTATAACTACACATTTTATCTATTTTGTATAGTATCAGCTGATAATATCTGCAAATGCTACTTATTGTTTGTAAAATATTAACGCTAAATTATGAACATAATTTATGAATCAAAAGACTGAATGGGCTATTTAATCAAAATTTTATTTTTAATCTATTTTTAGGCCTTAATCATCAAAACTATTGTGTTGAATTCATTGTTCTGCTGTAATAAGCATTTTTTTTTACATTTAAATCTGAAGAAAAAACTGATTCCAAAGGTATATTTCATTTAAATTTATAATATCCCCGTTAAAATTTTATTTAAAACGGAAGCCTTGTTTGCCATAATTGGTTATATAATATATTCAAGTTTGGAATCAGTAATTTAGTCAGAATTTGAAAAGGAAACCATAAAACACGAAACAAAAATGCCATGTTAAATCATATTATGGTTACATCGCAACGCGGTGCGGCATTTTAGAGACGAAAATTTAAAATTAATCTATTTCCCCTTTACTTCTAACGATCTTTTCTGAAGTAAATAAAGATGAATTTTAAATAGCCATCTTAAGCTCCGTACTGACATACAGTTTTGCTCGATAGTTTTACTCGACGTCGAGCAAAAACCACTGTGTGGACCGCAAAACTGACGGCTCGAAGGCTCGCTTCGAGCCGGGTTCGATAGAATCAAATAAGTAATTTCCTTCGACTTGGAGTAAAACTGTCGAGCAAAACCGTATGTGAGTACTTAGCATTAGAGGTGCCGCGGCGCGTCCTTGTGTGACACCAGTGGCATTGTAATTGCTCTGCCGATAACCACATTCACTAAGTGCTCGATACCTACCATATCTGCCTTTATCCATAGCTAGATGACGTGATCCTTATGTTATATGCATTTATGTTAATAATATGACTTAATATTTTTAGTTTACTTTAAGGGGTTTTTAAATGTTGACCACTACGGTACTTAAATGATTTGGACCAGGAAAATAAAACTGTGCATATTTCGGAAATTTGGAAAGTGAATGAAGTTTTTATTTATGTTATATTTTTTATTATAATATCACCAATCATTTAATTTTTTACTTGGATAGTGTCCGTGCCGCATGTTGTTTATTTTCCTAGTCAGACTTCTTATTCATATGCTGTTGTATAGCAAACACTAAATTTAGTATTATTTTTTTATGTGGTAAAATGGAACGGAAACGGTTGTTGGGAAAAATGGTCGTTTTATTTTTTATTAAATGGTCGAGTACTTCTGGCGCGGGAATAATTTTCAAATTCAATAAAATTACACTGCTGATGTGCAATACCTGCATCATGCATGAAAACGACATCACAGAATAAAAATAATTGCGCTTTATGTGATAATTTTATGTTTGCTATTAATAATAACTGAAATAAATAATTTTCTTATAATATGTTTTGTATTAACTAAAGCATTATTAATGTGAACTGTGTCTTCTGTAATATTGTAACTGACTGCTTGTAAATTCTTATTGAAGTTCGCTCCCATAAAGTGCATCGACATTGGAAAGAGATGCTAAAGTCCAGTCTAGTAAAATAGCTCTAGTCGTTACCTGTCTCTCTCACTACCGTACAAATATATTGCCATCGCGCATACACAGATACGAAATAATAAATAATCTTTATTGCGCATGTCAAAATCATGTCATGTCATAACGCCACAAACAGGGCCCGTACCACGAAACGGTTTTGAGACTCAAACAATCGTACGAGAATGTTGCGTCCTACTCTAACAAACGTGAAAATATGACGTTGTTAGAGCAGGACGCGGCATTCTCCGATTGTTTGAGTCTCAAAACGGTTTCGCAGTAGACCTACAGGTTACACATCAAGTGGCGTTGCGATCACATGACATGATAATATTGAAAAGATTTGCTTGGCGAGGAAATCAGACGAACAGTACTAAATTAGTATGTAGTGTTCGTCTCATTTCCTAGCGCACAAGCACTGCTATCAATATCCATACTAATATTATAAATGCGAAAGTGTGTCTGTCTGTCTGTCTGTCTGTCTGTTACCTCTTCACGCCCAAACTGCTGGACCGATTTTGCTGAAATTTGGTATGGAGATACCTTGAGTCCCGGGAAAGGACATAGGATACTTTTCATCCCGGAAAATGTACGGTTCCCGCGCGATAAACTAATTTTGGCGCAACGGAGTTGCGGGCGTCATCTAGTTATTAAATAATATTGATATAAGTCACTGACCTCCAATATTATACAAGTACGCTGGACTTATGATACCCACCTGCTTTTTGTGCCTATTTAAAGCGGAATCAGCGCCCCCAATGCGGGGAAATAGAACTAAATTTGACGTAACCACAACCAATAACAACAGTTGTCATCACTATTATTAGTTCCAAGTACTCTCACTACTGCTATCAGCGCCAATATGGCGGCTTTCAAACGTCATTTTTACGTCAGATTTAGTTCTCTTCCCCCGCATTGGGGGCGCTGATTCCGCTTCAAATTGGCACAAAAATAGCTGTCATTTCAAAGGGTATCATAAGTCCAGAGTACTTGTATAATGGAGGTCTGCAGTGATAGAAGTGCTTGTGCGCGAGTGAAAGAGACAGATAGCGATGTGTGTGGCAATGTACTACATGCGTCATGCGTGATCGGGGTTTAGTGTTGCACGAGATTCTGTAAAAGAATTTTCCAAGGGTTTTGATGGGGTTTCAATAGGACTTATTATGTTACCGAAACAATGGCTATAAAATAAAATCCTTGTATTTTTTCATGTAAGTTATAACACTATCTTTTTAGATGTTGACTAATCTTAATTCTTTCAATTATCTATGTGAAGTCATGCAAGTAACAAGTTAGGTGTGTGCATTTTATAAACTTTTTTTCCTTTACTGATAAGTTTTTCCACACGCTAGTCTTTTGTGCTTTGTACCAACGTAGTCAATTGTGTGTTACCTCACAAAACATAATATAATATAATTGTGGAACTGTTATGATTGTAAACGAAAGTCGCGAAATTTTTTCTGTTTAATTTGCAGATGGTTTCAGTGTCATTTAGCCGAATTTTCATCAAAACGAGTGAGAACTAGAAATAGCTTGTTTGACACTGAAACTGCGAATTGAATAGAAATAATCACGGCAGTGTACCCCGCGTTCAATGTCTAAATAATATGTGTATAAATGTAAAGTTATTGTATCAGCTACATTTAAAGCTAAATATAGTGTTTTTATTATTCATATGTTTTTTTTTGTCAATCATCTTCTTATTTAAAACTTCTGCGACCTAGTGTATAGACAGTTATTCAAGTGGTTTCGGTCTAATATTTGACCCGGTTTTGGTCACCACTTACCAATGACAATACAAATCTGGACTTCGTTATACATGGCCCAGCGTCCCTGTCACTGTTTCTGTAGGGGCGTTCCACGCCAAGCGGACAGGAAAAAATAGTCGATGTCTCCGATTTTGATAATATTTGGATATGTTATACCTACACGTGTTGTTAATACGTGTACCAAATATTTTTGTAATATAATTGCTAGATTAAGAATGATGGGATTTTGAAACGTGACTTTTCTATTCGGCACTCAATGCTACAAAGCCGATTATAGATTGAAAAAATTATATATTTGAATAATTAAACCACTGAACTTGTTACTCCATTTAATGAGCTTTTTAACTGCATTTTTGAAAACAAAAAAAAAATATTTTTTTCTTTGAAAAATATGCTAATCAATTTTTTTTCTTGATTTTCTCAAAGAGGGACCATTTTGATTTTTTTTATATTTTTTGTGTAAATAGCTAATATTCTATAGAACATTCCTGCACTACTTCTATAATGGGCCGAGAAGTGGATTAGAAGCTAGACAGAAAATACTAAATGAAAATACTGCCCCGTGTATTATTTTCCTCTATGGCACAAACAATGGTCGCCGTCAGTCTCAGGTTGTAATAATTTACTATTATTTATTCAACAAATGCACCTATCAATATATAAAGTACCCAGTAACCGTTACTTACTCAATCCAGTCGAAAAGTATCGACATCTGTTGAAATCTTTTGGAGTTAACAGATAATTGTGACTGTCAATTAATTATAGACAAAATTAATAATTTGCAATAAAATAAAATTGCGACTATAATTAAAGATCTAAGCTATCCTATCTCTCAAGTTGGAAAAAAGCACACATTTAAAAAAAAACATTAAAATCGGATAAGTAGTTTAGGAATCCATCGCGGACAAACATCGTGACAGGAGATTTATTAATATTAGATATTTTTTACTTTTTATAAATTTTATATTCTAAAATTAGTGCTAAATTGAATTACTATTTTAATTAATATTTATTCTGTTGTACTTCGGTCCCGCTCCCGTCTATAGGTATACATTTTCAAATTATCTATTATGATTTCTCTTACTAAAATACGAAGAAAGAGAGAGATACTATAGTGATTAGTGAGTATAGTCCATCCATTCTCTCTAAGTATAAACAATAATGGTCTGAGGACTCAGGAGCCAGGGCCTCAACCCCTTCTTAATAAAAAAATGTTTGTTAAATTATGGCGCAACTCAAACGAATCAGTAGCCTTGTTCGTTTGCATTGAGATACTATACACTAATACTTTATCTATGTTCGTTTGCTTTTTCAACTGCGCATGCGCGGCTTTTTTGTGTGTCAGTGTCATCAGTGTGAGTGTCATATTCTAAAATACCGATCAATTTCTGTCAAATTTTAGAAAATCTGACAGGTATAGTCTGTCAAAAAAGTCACGACATTAATAGAGTCGCCACTTGTTTCCGGTGTGGCCTCTTATGGCCACACTGTATCCAGTCACTATAAAAGATTTTGATACTTTATATTAAATACAGTTTAAAAAAAACGTAAATATTATGATTTATATAAGTATATTATTATGTAGATAAGAAAATTTGAAATAATTATGATGTAGTTATAATGTGTGTTTAATTTACGATATTACAAGACACAATATAATGTATGTAAAGTATTATAATCTTTGTATAACTCACCTCATCACTAACTTACACGTACTGTAGCTGGTTTCGGTGGCTCTGGTAATGATCTTGTAATGCTATTATGTGTATTTTGTATCATATTATAAAAGCATCACCTACTTTAAAAAATATATTGCCTGTTTACTTACAAATACATTATTGGTTCTGTTAAAAAGTCTTAGAACATGTAACTTTATGTTAGTTATATCACAAATATGTCATTAGCTGGTTAAAATTAATTGTATGTATCAGTGTGAGGAGCAGTGTTTTGTTTAAGATACTTAACATGTAAAATTCTTTTTCGAGGGAAATAAAGATTTGTTTGTTTGCATATGTCATAGTCTGTCAAGAAAGTGAAGAAATTAAAAAGTGGCAACATCGTAGTGTCATTCCCTTTCAAATCAATCTAAGAAAAAAGGGATGACACTACGATTTTGCCACTTTTTAATTTCTTCACTTTCTTGACGGACTATATAAAAAATGCAATAACTCAATTAAGCAGTTGAACCGATGTGGCTAATTTTAGTCTTAAAATATTCCTGGAAGTCCAGGGAAGGTTTATAAGTGAGAGTGACACGAAGTTCACCGAGACATCAGCTAGTCACTAGTATTACATATTATGAATTTATAACACCTGTTATTTAAGTACCCTCTCCCTGAGACGTGCAGAGCTAGGTACTTTGATGACCAGTGAGAGCTGAGAGAAGCTCACTCCTGTTTTACTATGGAACTACTTATTTATAAAATACAAAAAAATAATAAATAAAAAACAGGGTTTTTGTTATTTAATAAAATATGATCATCCAAATAATATTCTACAATGCAGCCGGAAACATAATCATCGCCACTTTCTAGGTCCATGTAGTTACAGCAGTGGTGTCTGGTGTCACAGTGAAGAGGCACTTTCATCTTCAATAATCAGCTCTTCAATATCCTAATAAAGGGTTACTTCCCACTCCTTGTATTTATTTTCATTGCTTTTTTTTCAAAATGATAGCTTAAATTCTCCCAGTCATTTCGGTTATTTCGTTAAACGCTTTTTCTGCTACCTGTAAACATAAAACGTAATACTTAATTATAATATTATATAACGCTGTATAAAAGTGTTAAAGAAGTTAAGCACATACACCGTGACACGAGAATTTTATATAATACTAGCTGTCCCGGCAAAGTTGTTTGGCCATTTAAAGTATTTCTACTTCATCAGCATACAAAATCTTACCCCCTCTTTTGTCCCCTAAGAGGGGTGGGGGGAAAAATGTTATGTAGCACCAGATGTTAAGTTGGAAAAACAGTTAATAATATAAAGTAAGTCCATTAAAGAAAAAAGTTTACTTAATACAAAATCTGACCCTCTCTTTGGTGGGTTCTCATTTTCTATTCTCTCTCTCATGGTCTCACTGGTCTCATTTTATACACCAGATGTTGAGTTGGAAGAAGGCAAATATATCTGCGAAAACCGTATGCAAATCAGATCAGTAGTTTTCGTGTTAAAGCAAAAGTCTTATACAAAATCTGACCCCCTCTTTTGTCCCTTTAGAGGGGTGGGGGGAAATTTTTTTATACATCAGATGTTAAGTTGGAAGAAGACAAATATATCTGCGAAAACCGCACTCAAATCGGATCAGTAGTTTTCGTGTTAAAGCAAAAGTCTTATACAAAATCTGACCCCTCTTTTGTCCCTTTAGAGGGGTGGGGGGAAAAAAATTTATACACCAGATGTTAAGTTGGAAGAAGACAAATATATCTGCGAAAACCGCATTCAAATCGGATCAGTAGTTTTCGTGTGATAGTGGAACAAACATACAGACAGACAGACAGACAAAAAACTGACCACATTTTTGGCTTGTATTGCGATGTAGTGACACCCTCCGCTTATTATTTTTTGAATATCTTTAATGTACAGAATCGTCATTTCTACAGTTTTATTATATGCATAGATACATCTAAGATACATAATTACGCAAAGGACCTAAGTCAAAGTATCAATCATTGTTAGGCGCGTTATATTATAGATTTCTTTGACAGTTCATTGTTTACGTAAACATAAGGTTTATGTAAAATTGTTGTTTTATTATACCACATAATACTTACTCAGGCTACTTAAAATTGTATTATACAACAAAATTAACAAACAGAATTTATTAAACAAACGCTTAATTACCTGCCACTATGGCGATTGAGCGATCAAAATCGGAAATGTGGACGCGAGAATTTCAGTGATATTTTCGCGTTTTACTATTTTTCTTCAATGAAAATCTTCAAATTTTCAGCACTCTGACACGTCTTTCACTTTAATTGTTAATATTAATCACAGTAACATGTAGTTTTCACATTATAAAACTAAATTTAAGCAAATTGAAAATATTTGTTTTGTAAACTTTATGTCATAGAGTTTTTTTTTTTTTGGTTTGATTCGTCCCATTCAGGACAGGCAAAGGGAACAAAGCCCATACAGCCATGTCTTTTGTAGTACTATTGTCTTAAATCCTTTTTATTTAACAGGCCGAAGCCTTGTCTTCTTTTATTTTCCCAATATTTTCCTCATAATTATTTTTTATTTTATTTATAAGGCCAAAGCCATGTCTTTTGTTCAAGTATATTTCTTGTCAATTAATCTTGTATTTTTTCTTTTCAATGTCGAATCCTTGATGTAAAGTCATTTTTGGTATCTTTCATTGTCAAAATCAATATTAAAATAACGATCATTGGTCAAATCCTGAAATTAGCTGAAACAACTCAACCAAAAGAAACATATTAGTATTATCTACATATTTACAAACAGCAATAATTAGATTTCATTAACTGTAGAAACAATAAACCCATAGACTGGCGAAAAGCATTCTTGATTGCTAAGTATCTGCTGAAGAGAGCGCGGGATATCCTCAGCAGTCTTAAAAATACTTAAAAGTTGGTCTACAAGGACCATCCTTTGAAAACAAAACTGCGGACAGTGTAAAAATATATGATCGAGGGTTTCATCAGCACTATTGCAATATCTACAAGTTGCAGAATCAAAAACACCAATCCTAAAAAGGTGAGCACCAAATCTACAATGACCTAGACGCAAACGACAGATTGTAGTGTAATACTTTCTATTGAGATAGTCACCACCTCGAGTAAACCAAGGGGGAGAGATCTTTTTCTTTATTACAGCTAGCCATTTTCCTTTTGTCTGGACGACCTGCTGCCATAAGTCGTAAAATTCTTCCTCTAATGTGAGCTTGAAAAGAGATAGAGCGTCTGATGAAGGAATTGAGAGATTTAAAAAGCTATGACTCAATCGATTGTGGACTGAATTAGTAATAAATTTAGCTAAATAGTCTGCTTGCTCATTACCATGTACACCAATGTGAGCTGGTGTCCAGAAGAGGACTATTTGTTTTGTTTGTGACAGGAGGTAATACAACTCCCTTATTTTATATATTATATAGCTGGTTTTCAAATTTAATTGTGGACTTTGTAGTGCCATCAATAAACTTAAACTGTCAGTTATTATAATCCACTTTTGATGAGACTGTGTTTGAATGTGCTCCATAGCTGCATACACAGCTATGGATTCAGCGGAGTATATGCTTGTGAGTGGATTCAGTCTATGACCAAATCCACTTTTGACATGACTATCATAGACAGCCATAGAGACTGCTTCGTTGTTCTTAGACCCATCTGTATATATCTGTCGATATCCCTGCCACCTATCAAGTTCCCTATAAATATCTTCCTTATACTTTGAAAGTTTTTTAACTACAATTTTAATCTGAGTAAACTTAGACTCATATGACCCAGAATAACAAGGCCATAATTTGCTAGAATAAATGTTGTGTTCATTAAAAAATTGTTCTGTTTCAGAGAAACCTTGCAATAAATATGAATGATTGTTAACAGTCCTGCCCCGCAATTTAACAAGAAGAGGATGATTACTTATGGAGAGCAACCTTACAAAAAATTTTGATTGTAAGTATTTAAACCTAAGTGCCAATGGAGGTATATTACATTCCACCTGCATTGACACTATAGGAGTAGTTCGCATCGCACCCATTATAATACGCAAACATTTGTTTTGTATCTTTTCCAATTTATCCACAATAGTTCCTACTCCTGCAAAACAAAAGAATGCATATTCAAAATGACTCCTTACTAATGACTTATACAGTGTTAATAAAATCCTTGGATCAGCACCCCAGTATGTACCGGCCAAAGATTTCAAAACATTGCAAGCATTCAAAGCACGACTTTCAAGAATTTCAGCATACTTGTTCCATCTAGAATTGTTCGAAAAAATAACGCCTAAAAATTTTACAGAACTATCTACAGACAATACATTATTATTGAACAAAATATTTACATTCCTATTTCTAATAGCATTTTTTGCGAAGACAACAACTTTACTTTTGTCAATGCTCACCTCCAGCCCAAGACTTTCAAAATAGTCCTTTAATTTCTGGAGAGCAGCATTGAGGACTGACTGTGCACGTAATAAACAAGTATCAGAAAAATAAACAACTAAATCATCTGCAAACTGCAGATTAGAAACTTCACAACCCAGAATCGAATTTAGCTCATGTATAAATAAAATAAAAAGCAGGGGGCTCAGTACACCACCCTGTGATATACCCCTACAAGAATACCTTGGACCAAATAGCTGATTGTTAACCTTAACAAACACCTTCCTATAGATAAAATAATTAAAAATCCAATTTACAACTTTTCCAGGTACCTTTAGTGATAAAAGAATTGAAGATAATTTTTTCAGATCTACATTATTAAAAGCCCCTACAATATCAAGAAAAACTGCAACTAACATTTTATTTTCGAAACGAGAATCATGAATATCCATACAAAAATGACGTAGACTCTCAGAAGCAGAACGTCCACAACGAAAGCCGAACTGCGGGCCGATTCTGTATCGTACATTTGTGAGTTAATAACTGAGTTAGTAACGAAACCGAGGAGTGAGTAACGGAAAGTGCCACTTTTTGTATTCACTTGCATACAAAAGTGAGACTTTCGGTTGCTCACTCCTCCGTTTCGTTACTAACTCAGTGATTAACTCACAAATGTACGATACAGAATCGGCCCGCTGATTATACGGTAAAAGGTTATTACTTTCTATGTGAAAAATTAATCTCTGTTTTATTAGTTGTTCAAAAATTTTACCAACACATGAACTAAGCGTAATGGGACGATAAGAATCAGCAGAATTCGAGTCTTTGCCAGGCTTTAATATTGGTACTATACAATCAGTTTTCCAATCCTCTGGGATAATGGAAGACGACCATAGGCTATTTAACAAACTTAAGAAAATAGATAGAGTCTGAGAATTCAAAAGTTTAAACATTCTGTAGGAAAGCCAATCCAGGCCACATGCAGAATCTTTTCTAGAGGCCAAAGCAGATTTTAACTCTTGCAAAGTAAAACAACTAATCATGTACAAGTTATCGCTATTTACACCAAGAGCACTATCTATACTTGTCTGTTGTGAAACAGTATCAGGTGTGTATTTGTATAAAAATGTCTGAACCCAATTAAGGTCAGAAAATGGATTAGCACTTGAAGAGTGATTTTTGAATTTTCTCATTTTAGCCCAAATGCGACTTATTGGTGTTAAGCGATTTATTGATGTGCAAAATTCAATCCAACTTTTACGACGTTCTTCTCTTAAAGTGCATTTTTTGATAGCTTGAGCCCGTTTAAACTTGATATAATTTTGACTGTTAGGATTAGCTTTGAAATGAATGTAGGCATTCTTACAATCATCTACTACCAATGAGCATATATCATTCCACCAAGGTACTTGACGCCGCTTTCTAGGACGATTATCAATATAATCAGATGCATTATGATTTAAACTAGGTCCAGAAATTTCAATTGCCATAAGAATAATGGCGCAAAACTTTCTGTATGAAGCAAGCAGATCACATTTGTCAACTTTAAAATTTATTAACATTTCATTAACAACTTTTTCATACCAATCCCAATTTACTAATTTCAGGTTGCTATGAAAAGGTATGTTCGAGGAAATAGAAGGTTCATGCTCGTCTCTTACGAGAATAAATTTTGTGATAGTTGGAAGATGATAACTGCCTAAAGAGTCCTGATGAACTTGCCATTCACAAGAAAGAAACAATGAAGAAGACACTATTGTTAAATCTAAACCGTTTGGTTCCCAAATATGAGAGCCTACTGTTGTTGGTTGTCCATTATTTAAAAGCATTAAGTCATTATCATCCAAAAATCCATAATAGCTCTGCCCCGAGAATCTATACGACTACAACCCCAGAAGGTATGATGTGCGTTAAAATCGCCTGCAATTATTAACGGTTTCGGAATAGTTTGCAATAAACGATCTAACTTCGCCTTTTCAAAAACAGAAACACTATTACCAGGACTGTAAAAACTAACCAAAGAAATGGATTTATGTTTCAGTTTAATAACAATCACTACATTTTGTAACGAATCATCATAAAAAGTATCTAGTTTAGAGAAATGTATACCATTTTTAATAAATATTGCTACGCCATTATGATCATTACCACAGTCATTCCTAATAGTGGAATAACCACGAATATTAAATTGAATGCTTGGCTTAAGCCAAGTTTCTGAAATAAGTGCAACATGTATATTATTTTGGTATAAAAAATTTTGGAACTCAAGTCTGTTACTCAACAGACTTTGAGCATTCCACTGTACAATATTTAAGACTTGATGATTGAATGTGACGGTTTACTATTTTTATCCTGAATAGTTTCTTTAATTGCTGAGCTAATAAATTGTGAACTAATACTGACATTTTGAGTTTTATTTAAAGTTATTACTTTTACTATAGATTCTGTTAGTAGAGTCATAGCTTCCGAGTTTGATAAGATGGCTTGAATTACTTCTTGAGTATTCAATTTTTTATTTAATGAAGGAAAATTTAATGAATTTTTTAATGTACCAGCATATGATTTAGATTTACTATCTGCAATTTTCTTTTGCCTAATGGGGCACTGTCCAGAGATGGCAATGTGATTGCCATTGCAGTTAATACACTTAGCTTTCTCAATTTGAACTTTACACTCTTTAAAAGAATGCCCCTCTGTGCATATGGAGCATCGTGGTGAGTTTTTACAATACTTAGCCAGATGATCATAACGTAAACATTTGAAACACTGTTTTATTGGAGGGATGTATGTTGAGACGGGCAGGCGCCACATCTTAATATGAACATAGTCCGGCAGTGACGTGGCTGACGCAAACGTTATAACTACACTCTGAGTAGGCTGCAAGATAAAGGTATTATTTTCTTGTTTGACTTTACGCATTATGCGTCGGACAGAAATTACTTTTTTTGTACTAGTAATAGCTTTGTATATTTTTTGATTAGACAGATGGGTGGGCACCGAAGAGATAACTCCCGCAAGTTCAGTGGCCCCTGCTGGTATTGTAGCTTTAATGCGTTGTTCCTTTAAAAATGTGTTATTATCTAGAAAGGCATTTGCAAAATTCGCACGCTGAAAAACAACGCCAACCTTATATTTATTAATCTTTTTTAAGTATTGTGCGCCTTTCACAAACCTAGTAAAACAAGTACTGAGCGATATCATATCCCTATTACCTAGTGGAACTTCATTCGTACTTTCAACAAATACAATAAATTCATATTTGGCCTCCGCATCTTCAGGATATCGCCGAGAGTAATCAGCGACCCTAAAAGGAGCGAAGGGATCTGCATCCTGCAATACTTGCGAGTCCTCACAATCAGAATCGCTACTGGTACTGGAAGGCGGAGACTCACCCTCATCCTTTTTCTTACGTTTCTTCCCCATCTTTCCACAAAAACACTTATGTACAACCTAAATTTAAGTTATTTACAGAAAAAATAACCAATATTTACAAATAATACAATAAAATTACTTGAAATAATTAAAATTTTCAAAAGCCCCCACAAAATGTTGTGACCGCGCTCCCGCCAAACTCTTGACATCTATGTCATAGAGTATTGATACAACAAAGGGTTAAATGTCAAAAGAGTGTTGCTATTGCTAAAAAAAAAAGTTTCGCCTCCTAGACATTCTTGACGCACTATATTTTAGAACATGACAAGGTATTTTAGAATATGACACTCACACTGACACACAAAAAAGCCGAGCATGCGCAGTTCAAAAAGCAAACGATCACGACTTATTATTATACCTAGCCTAGCAAAATCCTAGTTTTGATTTCTTTATTTTCTTATGCTCAGAATGCTCAGATTTCAGAAAGCTGTTGGTAAATCTTATCCTTTACTGACATGAGACACTGTATAAAAAAAACTGTCGTTGTCACTTGACATTGTCAAAGTGACATTACATTTGTTGACAATATTCATCTATTTTCTTACGTGTTTTTTAGAATTTAAATTTTATTTATAAAATTAAATATAAAACACAATGCGTGATTAATTGCTAAATTGTCATCGATGAAACATAACATTTCTATTTATTTACCCGCAAGTTTTGCTTCTGGCTATGGTGTTGTAGAGTGCAGTTTATAATGCACACCAAAACGTAAGTGTGGCATATAACAGCTCTATAAAGCCGGCTTGGCTCTATTTAATGTATGGAGGGTATATGAAAGGAGCAATATCTTATATGGGGGATATTTGAAAAAGTGTCCAGCTGTACGCAGTAAATAACAGTTGAAAAATCCTCCACGAGTGGCGCCAGCTGCATCCGAAGGGTATGGAATGAATTATGGAGTGTAGGAATTAATGTAGCCGTTGGTGACAAAATATAAATTATTACTGGAATATAAATTATTACTAGAATTACTGGGTTAATACCAATATATTTTGAAAAATATAACCTAAAATAGCTGAAATAAAAGTTGCTAAATGATCAGGGTATGGAATGAATTATGGAGTGTAGGAATTAATGTAGCTGTTGGTGACAAAATATAAATTATTACTGGAATATAAATTATTACTAGAATTACTGGGTTAATACCAATATATTTTGAAAAATATAACCTAAAATAGCTGAAATAAAAGTTGCTAAATGATTTAATTGTTGCTACTGTAGCGCCACCTAATTAACATTTTTAAAACCTAATTTAACGCATTTCAGTGGACACTTAACATACAGAGATATTCCTCC
This sequence comes from Polyommatus iphigenia, assembly GCA_963422495.1. NCBI lineage: Eukaryota > Metazoa > Arthropoda > Insecta > Lepidoptera > Lycaenidae > Polyommatus > Polyommatus iphigenia. The sequence continues at coordinate 3,530,713 of OY730189.1, forward strand.
TTTCATATACTCTCCATAATTTAATGCTAGGACCGTATGGTCCTAGCATTTATATCATCTTTATCAGATAATTATATTATATTAATATATTATTGTTTATCAGATAATTATATGTACATATAATTATCTGATAAACGCCGCATAAGTGTACAAAATTTGTAGAAACCCCAGTTTGACTATATTTGGAGTATTTTTTTTCAGAAGAGGTGCATATTATAGCAGAAAAGTTTCGAATATGTCTGGGCAGTCTCATTTATGTTCAAGATACATACAAATATTTATTGTTGTAGCTTGTTACTGGTAAGATTCATTAATCATTCTATTTCAGAATAGACACAGGCTTATCATCATATAGTTTTATCTTACATAGATAATGACTTTGTAGATTAATTTGGTCTAACCGATAACTTGTTTTCAGGATAGTGTCTATAGTCACGGTATTTGTAAATAAGAGCCTTCTTAGTAGTGACACTATTGCATTGGAGGCCCCTTTATTTATAACATGGTTCCAATGTATCGTGTCATTTTTAATCTGTTTTACATTGAGTAAAACTGGTGGTATTCCGGGCCTGTTCAATTTTCCTAATGGCACACCATGGAGCTTAGATACAATGTCAAAGGTGAGCTAAAGTCTTAGAAATTGTTATTGGAGATATTATAATTTTTAATTTATGTGTGTGTGTGTGTGTATTATTGCTAGAGTTCCATTTATCTGTGTATAATTATTTTATACTTACTGAGGAAAGATTATTTGCATGGAATCAGCACAAAATTTTTGAATACAAAATGTGGTGATATTAAATGAGGAGCTGGCGATCAAAACACGTTAATTACCATCTGGTCAAAATTCTTTTTTTTTTTACATTCCGGAGGTTTTTGGCCCGCTGAATTCGAATCTCAACTCATTTTCAATCGAAACTGCCTCAATTAAAGTCTGAAACTTCATACGGATAAAACAAAAACCACGCCAAAAGCTCACTGTATGTATGTCATCCAGTTTTTTACTGCTCCTGTAAAATTTGATTTTATGTAATTAACGCGTTTTGTTTGCCAGCTCCTCAAATATTATGCAGTTTTGCAACCGTAACCATTAAGGCAATGGTTGGAACCTAGTCTCAATTCTTAAAAAAATAATGTGTTATTGCAGGTCATTCCCTTATCACTGATGTTTACTCTAATGATATCAGCTAACAATCTGTGTCTGAAGTATGTTGGAGTTCCATTCTACTACATTGGTCGATCCCTGACTACGGTCTTCAATGTGATATTCAGCTGGCTACTGCTGAAACAGGCAACGTCATACAGATGTATATTATGTTGCATATTCATAATTTTTGGATTTTATTTGGGTGTAGATCAAGAAAGTCTTTTAGGTACATAAAAGTATTTTTATTTTAGTCAAAGAAGGCAATATTTTTACTATAGTTAGGATATGGCTTTTGGGTCAACGGTTGAGGCTTTTGCATGTCTTTGGAACAAGAGATTTAGGTTTGAAATACATAATATAATATTATTTTACAATATTATAATAATAATAATTAGTACGAGACCCATTTGCACAAAAGTCTTCAAATAACGATTTTCGTTCAACTCATCTCCGCCATACGAATTATTGGTATGTACTTATTAGGCATCCTCTTCCCCCCTCATCGTGGATCAGTTCAGACGTGTACAAAATTAGTGCAGTATTTATTAAATTTTTCTTAAATTAAATCATTTGAAGCATAAAAATCAAAACAAAATAATAGGAGTTCATAAAACAAGCGAAGATTGGCTGCTCCGCTGTGACAGTGAACTATCAAGACAGTGCTGCGATCCTGGTACTACGGGGCGGAACCGAACAAACCCCAAACAGGTGCGCCATACTTGTTTAATACAGCCATATTGATGCAAAACAATAGCGCGCGTACTCAAGCCACGCCTTCTAAGCAGACGTCTTTAAGCCGACTCCACCCCACTCATCTGATTTGTCAGTCAAATATCTGACTACCCGCATATAAGTCAACATTTCTGACACCAAGGCATACCATATATTTTCATCTTTAAGACAAGCACAGTAAGGATTATAACTCAACAAGAGATAATTACCCTTATATCGGGCTATTTAACGACACATAGAGATCATTCTTGTTTCTTTGTTACTATATAATACAAACTTATTATAAAAGAAAATGAGCGAATTTCAGAAAGACTCTAACACGGAAACAATGAGTGTCGGTACGATCTCTCCTAATTTAAACACTCAAAACAAGAGAAAGCGTAAAGGCTCCCCGAATACCACGAATACATCTTACAGTAATGTTAAAACCGAAGACGAAATTAAAGAACTGAGAGATTTCTTAAAAAATATTACCTCGATGCAAAAGCAGGAATTTAAAAACCTTAACGCAACATTAAAAGAAATACAGCAGGAGTACAAAGAAATATCAAAATCCATTAGCTTTTTAATGGAGCGTCATGAAGAACTTAATAAAAAGATAGAAAAATTAGAAACTGGAATGAAAGACAATACTAACTACATAACAATACTGGAAGATAAAATTGAGTCGCTACAACGGGTCAGCCTTAAGGGAAAATTTGAAATCAAAGGTGTGCCTAGACAAGACAAAGAAGATACTGATAAACTCCTCAGCATGGTGACAAGCTTGTCTAAAAATATCGAATGCAGTATTACTAAAGAGGACATCAAAGACATTTATAGAGTAAAAGGGAAATCTAAGGACTCAGTTACACCTATCATTGTTGAAACTTATCCTATTCTCAAAGCTAAAATGTTACAACACTCAAAGCAATTCAATAAGAAACACCCATCTAAGCTCTGCGCTCAACATTTAGGGCTAAGCGAACAGGCACAATTGCCGATATATGTATGCGAACATTTGACAGCAAGAGCTTCGAGACTATTTTTTCTAGCAAGAGATTTAGTAAAATCGAAAATCTACAAATATTGCTGGACAAGTTATGGTAAGGTGTACATCAAACAAAACGACAATTCACCAGTCATCAATATCTCCAGCGAAGCCCAGATTCACAAACTGAGCCAATCAATATGACTAAACGGCCATAACACTACGAAGAAATCGCCATTAGCTAATAATATTCTTGCATGCCAATTTGCCTTCTTTTTACTTCTATGTTTACATGTTACACATTTTAAAATTACTATAAAAAGTTTTTTATACATAATGTTATTAATAATCTTGCATGTCACTTTGTTTTAAATATTTCAATTAGCTCAAAATATACTCACAATTATAAATATTGTAACATTCATACACGTACCAACCATACACACTACATTTTTTGTCATATTATCTCAAGTTTTTCACGTTGTTTTATATTTTAATATCATACAAATTAATATAGAGATCACTCACAAAATCATCATCACACTTAATGTAACTCTAGCAGGACTGCCCGACAGCATTATAGATTTTATAACTAATTCCTTATTCCAATATGGCTAATTTGTGTAAAACTTTAAATGAAATAGATGTAACTAGCTTTACTAGAACTGTTCGGTGTAACACAGAAGACTTACAAAGTCATTTAACGAGCACACAAAATCTAACAATTGTTTCACAAAACATTAGAAGCATTTATCGCAATATTGATGGGTTAATGGCAGAACTTGCAAAACTAGGATTCGGACCTGACATAATTATCTTAACAGAATGCTGGCTCTCTAAGGACAAACCGGTAATAAATATTTGTAATTACAAATCTTTTTCTATCAGTGTTCACAACAACCAGAATGACGGTGTTGTGGCTTTTGTTAAAGAAGGAATTCAAGTTAACTCTCAACAAATTTTCTTAAAAAATGAAACGTGTCTGCAAGTAACTCTTCCTGATACTATTGTTCTCGGAATATATCGGTCCCCATCTTTTACTTGTACAAAGGAATTTGTGGAATCCTTAAATAATTACTTAGAAACCATAAAATCATTTAAAAACATAGTGATCACTGGAGACATAAATATTAATTTAATTAGATCTGAAAATTCATATGACCTTATGGCTGTAAGTAATGGAATTGAATATCTTAATATGCTGAGTACACATGGTCTATTTCCTGGGCATATATTGCCCACTCGAGGTGTAAACTGTCTTGACCATTTCATGGTTAAAACAGGATTAAGATCTAAATCCGTTCTAACTGCCGTTCTACACTCTTCTGTAACAGATCACGCAGTGATATTCTTCTCGTTATCAAATTTTAAATATAAGTTAAGTTGCCAGAAAACTAAAACTATAATAGACTTCGAAGGAGCAGTTAAGAGTGTACAAGACAGCCAGTTGCTTGACTTGACTTTGTCTAATGACGCCAACTATATTGCAGAACACCTATCTTATATCTGGTTTATGCGAAATCGTCAAACAACATACTAAATTGGTTAACATAAGGAAACGTGACAGAACAATAAAGCCATGGATGACACAAGGCCTCTTACGTTGTTTGCGTAACAGAGATAAATTAGCACAACAACTAAAATCTGCACCGGAAGATGAAATTTTGAAGATAACATTTAAAAGGTTTAGAAACTATTGTAATAATTTAATCCGAAAACTTAAAAGAGACTATGAAAAAGGAATTTTAACTGCATCTACTAACGACCCTAAAAAACTTTGGAACAATATAAAAACCATAACAATGACAAAAATACATAAAAATGACTGCTCTGATCTGCTACATATTGATCACACACCTTTAGATTCTGTAAATAAAGTAAACAGATATTTTGCCACCATAAGAACACAACTAGCACAAGAATGTCTTAACAAACGAAATCCGGCTCATGATGACCTAAATCTCTCTGGTCCTTCTTCTCACACTTCTTTTGTTTTATTGGAAACCGATGAATTAGAAGTCAACTCTATTATAAATAGTTTAAAATCTAACAGTAGTCCTGGTTGGGATTTTATACCAACAAAATTGATTAAAATGGCTAAAACTGAACTCGTCCCTGTAATTATTCACTTGGCCAATATGTGCTTCAAAGAAGGCGTTTTCCCTGCAGTACTTAAAAAGTCGATTATTACCCCTATATTTAAAAACGGAACAACAACTGAAACAAGTAATTACAGACCCATATCTGTACTACCTGTTATTGCTAAAATAATTGAGAAACTTATAAATAGTCGCATAATTGAATATTTAACCAAATTTAAATTGATCTCAAAAGATCAGTTCGGTTTCACAAAGGGTAAATCGACAGAAGATGCAATTATCTCCACCATAACAGACCATCTCGACAAGGGAAGAAAATGCTTGTCAGTCTTTTTAGATCTTAAAAAGGCTTTTGACACAGTCTCAATATCCATTCTAATGAAAAAGTTAGAAAACATAGGTATCAGAGAAAATGCCCTAGATCTTTTAAAAAGCTACCTGAACCAAAGGACGCAGTCGGTTAAAATTGGAGCCTATATTAGTGACGACCATGACATCTCCTGCGGTGTGCCTCAGGGAAGCGTTCTTGGACCGACGCTTTTCCTGATTTACATAAATGATCTCTGTAAACTCAAACTTAATGGTGCCACGATAGTGTCCTATGCAGACGACACGGCCTTGGTTTTTGCGGGTACAACTTGGAATGCTGCTCGGGTAGCTGCAGAAGCAGGTCTAAGAAAGGTTGCTCAGTGGCTGGAATCCAATCTGCTTACCCTGAATGTATTTAAAACTAATTACCTATGTTTCTCTATCACAAACCGTACCTCGCCTGGTGATACTTTCAAAATCCAGCTCCATACTTGTAGTGCTACAAAATCATGCAATTGCCCCACTCTCCAACGACTAAGTGTCACCAAGTATCTAGGGTTACAAATTGACTATAAGCTTGCGTGGTCCTCGCAGATTGAAGCGTTGGTTGGTAGGCTAAGAAAACTGAAATGGGTTTTTAAGACACTAAGACATATCGCGTCTGAAAAATTATTAAACCAACTTTATGTCTTACTGGCACAATCAGTCATATCATATTGCATACCGGTCTGGGGTGGAGCTTGTAAAACTAAAATCATCGACGTTGAGCGAACACAGAGATCCCTTATAAAAATAATGTACATATTACCCTATAAGTTTCCTACAAATGAACTCTATAATATGAGTCAGCTGTTATCTATCAGAAAATTATACATACTCAACTCGGTTACCAAACTACGTAAGACCTTACCCGTGCAACCAATTGATGTAACCAAAAGAAGAGCTGCCATCATCAATTACAAAACATGTAAAACACATTTTGCATCTAGACAGTTTGAAATTAAGTCTGTAAGACTATACAATCGTATAAATCAACGCCTTAACATACATACTCTAAGTCAGATAGAGTCTAAGAACCGTATCACGCAATGGCTTAAGTCCTTACCTTATGAAGAAACTGAATGCCTTTTCAACACACACACCACACACACACTACACACACACACATACACACACATACATACTAATAATAATTAATGTATTAAACTATAAAGAGTAATTATTTATTATTATATAATATTTAAGAAGTATTGAACTGATGTAAGCTGTTTAATTATTTTTGCTAAGGAAGAGCGGAGAGTTCTGGCACAAGTCTGTACTTAATAGAAATCTCCACCAATGTTTTTGTCAAGCTGTATTTTTTGTGAATCAATAAATTTATTATTATTATTATATTTTTCTGAAAACGAAAAGTGCGGTAGTCACTTCCTAAGTGTGTGGAGGGGGTAACTATGACGTCACAAAGATGGCCGCCGGGCCTATTCTATTCTGCAGATTAATCTACTGAACCGATTTACTTAAATAGGGTGTCAAACGAAAGGTTATTAAATAAGCATCATTTTATTTCAATGAACTATCAATGTGAATTAAGTACCAAGGGAAATATTTCGGAAAAACATAATTTAAAAAAATATTTTTTGTTTCTTATGTGTATAACTTGGTAACCGTTAGGGTAATGGAAGTATAGGTTATTATAAAATATTTGGCTTCTTTTATCAGCTTTCTAACGAACTTTAAATCATTACAATAAAGCTATAAACGACGGAACTGCAGCCGTTTGAATGAGCCTCGGTAGCGCTGAACCCATAGCGGTAGGTTTTAAAGCTTGAAAAACAATTTATTTTGATAAGAAATCGAAGAAACTTTCTTTAAGTATTAGACGTTAAGAGTGTCTGGCAGTGGGAAGCACCTGTCAAAAATGTCCGGCACTGGAAGACAAGATTTCTCCACTTACCGCGAAGAATATAAACTAAAAAATTGAGCTTTACTCTTTCTCGGAAGTCAGGTAGCCCTTCAGAACTGGAAACCTCATTGAGGAACCGCGATCGAAACTCTATAGCTGCTGGTCGTTTTTACCTCTTTAAGGGCCAACGCTAAAACTCGCGCGGGCGCACGCGCGCGTGTGAATAATTGAAAAATAGTATGGGCAGCGTCGTCGCCCGCGTCCGCGCTCCGTCGCACGCGCCTGCGCTGCCCATACTATTTTTCGTTTGTACACACGCGAGCGTGCGCCCGCGCGAGTTTTAGCGTTGGCCCTAAAGGTCACAAACAGATAAACTTTCAGCTTTTCTAAAAGGAGGAAAGTCTGGCCGTCGCAGGCTCTTGGTCCAGAAGTGTTTCTGAATGTCATTAGTTGCTCAAAAGAAATTACAGCATACATTACATTTAAACATCAAAACTTCACAAAATACAGGAACTTTTAACTTCAGGTGGATATTCGGACGAAGAACATGATAGTTCTAATATACAAAGAAACTTGGATCATTTGAGAAGTACTCAAGAAGAAGCTGATACGGTCCGTTTCATACTACATGTGATTGATTGTAAATATTTATTCGGGCTTTTTACGGTTAATAGTAAATTGTCGCGACACTGTAGTGCACTCGTTATGCACATCTCTGAGAAACTACCAAGTGTTGTGTGGTTGAAATCTGGCACTACCAAAAAACAAACAACCGATAAGAGGAAATCATTGCTGGCTTATCTCACTCTAACTGGGTTTTCCACTGCGTTGTCAGGTCACACAAAAAAATCAAGCTGGCCGATTTTCCAACAACATTATCAACTTCTTTCAAATTTTGGTGTTAGCTCAGCTTACAGAAGAACGATTTTGTGACGCTGAAAGATTTGTCACTCTTATGTATACAAACAAGACCGCGGACTCAAAGAACTGGATAACCTAGACAACTTAAGAGCAGCAATGTTCCAGAACATTGCTGTGTTCAAGAACTTGATAAGTTACCGCTGACACGACAAGCCTTTCGACAGCATGCGCTAAGATCAAACTACCTGACGTTATGTTGGCAGAACGCCCAAGTAGCAAAGCCCAAGCTGAACCCATAGGCTGTGGCTGAAAGAACGGGGATATCAATCCCTTATTGCCAGTTACTTCATCCGTAAATTCAATCTCATTGAAATATATAATATTGAATGTACTGTCACTTCTTGGTGGAAATTCATGTTCAATTAAATAATAATACACTTTCCTTGCACTTATTCCACTTTATTTAATAAAATATAAAGTGGAATAAGTGCAAGGAAAGTGTATAATTATTTAATTCATTGAAAGATCTCAAACTTATAATATCATGTCAATGTAAAGCTGGTTCCCGTTCATCCCGTTGTGGATGTGTCATGTCGCCTGTCGGTTACTAAATTGTTATAATTGGTATAATTATTCAGAAGATCAGATTTAGGACATTAATTAGATAAAATTTTTTTGAATATTTTTCAATAATTTTATCAGTAACTTTAGTATACACATACCTACCTATAACCTATTATTATGCTGGTCACAAAAAAACTGTAAATACAACATATGAATAAGTACCAGTATACTTTTATATATTTTTATTACTAATGTTCATGCTTTTTATTCAAAATTCTATTATAATTCTTTAGAAAACCAACCTAGTAGCTTAGCTACCGCTACGGGTTCAGCGCTACCGAGGCTCATTCAAACGGCTGCAGTTCCGTTGTTTATAGCTTCATTGTAATGATTTAAAGTTCGTTAGGAAGCTGATTAAAGTAGCCAAATATTTCATAATAACCTATATTTGCATTATCCTAACGACTATCAAGTTATATATACATAAGAAGGAAAAAATATATTTTTGAAATTATGTTTTTCCGAAATATTTCCCTTGGTACTTAATTCACATTGATAGTTCTAAGAAATAAAATGATGCTTATTTAATTACCTTTCGTTTGACACCCTACTTAAGTAAATCGGTTCAGTAGATTAATCCGCACAATAGAATAGGCCCGGCGGCCATCTTGTGACGTCATAGCTCCAGTCATAGCCTCCACACACTTAGGAAGTGACTACCGCACTTTTCGTGTTCAGGAAAATATGCCTAACAAGTACATACCAATAATTCGTATGGCGGGGATGAGTTAAACGGAAGTTGACTTTTGGTATTGGGGACTGTATTAAATTAATAAGTAATAATTAGTAATAACGATTAATGATTAATTGTCATTGAAATCATAATAATATTTTTTATATTTCAGATTCATTTTCATTGCAAGGGACAATATATGGTGTCGTAGGATCATTAACACTATCCTTGTATTCAATATTTACGAAGAAAGTCTTGCCAAGTGTAAACCAAGAAATATGGTTGCTATCGTACTACAACAATGCATATTCAATAATTTTATTCATTCCGCTCATGGTTATGAACGGTGAGCTCAGCCAGTTATGGAACTATACAAACTTCCACAGCTCATATTTCTGGTTCCAAATGCTAATTGGAGGTGTTTGTGGATTTGCAATCGGTTATGTGACATCGTTACAAATTAAGGTATGTGGATGATTATCTACAGATTAAAAGCGGTGATAGCAAATAGCCTTGGTCAATGTTATCCTAACTGTTATTGTCACAGGAAATCCTTTCAACATGCAGTATTCCAAGGCTTTAAATGAATGTGTCAATGGGCGCTGCTGGTAAAGGAGAACTGTCAAAAATGACGTTTTTGTATGATAGCAGCGCACAGTGTACGGAGGAGACGAAAAATCGGAAATTTTCTATTTTATTCAATTTTGAACGGGCATTAGTATTATGAATGCAAAAGTAGAACACCCGCGTGTCAATTCGCAATAGTTTTTGTTCTACGAGCTACCAAAGTTTAGCGATTTTTTGCGGCCCGGAAGCGAAAACTCCCATATATCTCCAAAATTTTTACGTAATAAATAAAATTTTGTATTCCACCTGAAAGCCTATTAAATAAGGTATATTTCAAGCTTTTTTCCTGATCCGCCGTGTCGATATTTTACCTACATTAAAATAGTTTTCATTTTTAGGTTTTTATTTTTTTAATCCAAAACCAAACAAAAGATGCAATCGAAAATATCGACAAATAAAAGGTATACAAGCATACTATACGCATAAAAAAAAATCACTTGCAAGATCCGTTTACAACTGGAGATATTTGATCGTGAAATCCTACGCTAGGGGCTGCCACCATACGTCTTTCAATGGATGGATGGCTGTCAATAATGCAATAGAAATAGTCACATAATATATTAACATTTACAGTATGAAAGTTATATACGCTTTTAATGAGTATAGTTAAAATTACCAAAAAGAAGTCTTAGAAAAAAATATAAAACCTCCTCTTTTTTTGGAAGTCGGTAAAAAATCGGATGCCAGTTCGTAATACTTCAAACAATAATATTATTTCTAGTACTTATTTATTAAAAAAATCAAGGTACGTGATGGTCACGCGAAAACGAAAAGACTACAAATAATACAGCGTTGCGTCGTTTGATAACCCTGTTGACAATTAAGTTTGTAAATTGAATAAATTGATTTAGCAGCGGTTGTAAACGAATCTCATGAGTGATTTTTTTTGCGTATAGAATGCTTGTATACCTTTAATTTGTCGATATTTTCGATTGCATCTTTTGTTTGGTTTTGGATAAAAAAAATAAAAACCTAAAAATGAAAATTATTTTATTGTATGTAAAATATTGACACGGCGAATCAGGAAAAAAGCTTGAAATATACCTTATTTAATAGGCTTTCAGGTGAAACATAAAATTTTATTGATTACCTAAAAGTTTTGGAGAAATATGGATTTTTCCTTTCCGGGCCGCAAATAAACGCTAAACTTTGGTAGCTCGTAGCATCAAAACTATTTCGAATTGACACGCGGGTGTTCTACTCCTACATTTATAATATTAATGCTTATTCAAAACTGAAGAAAATAGAAAATTTCCGATTTTTCGTCTCCTCCGTACACTGTGCAGCGTTAGTTCCTTTTCTCGCCACGTTCATTTAAAGTTTGTTGAGCTGTAATATAGCCTTTTACAACTTGCCACAATGATCACGAAAGTGTTTAGAATATGAGAAAAAATACACTTGCATCTAAATTCAATTTCTCAGGCCCTTGCATGCTTTTCATGGCCACAATAAAATAACAAAAGATTAGAAACCCTGACAAATTTTAGGGAATAACTGACTTAATATTAGTATCTTCAATATCCCTATGAAAAATGTTGAGGCAATTGGCATTATTCTCTGTTATTTTTATTGTATTTTTAAGATATATGTTTTTGCTTTCAGGTCACGTCACCATTAACCCACAACATATCTGGCACGGCCAAGGCCTGTGCACAAACTGTTATAGCGACTCAGTGGTACAATGAGACGAAGAACACGCTATGGTGGACCTCTAACCTTATAGTTTTGGGAAGCAGTGCATTATATGCTAGGTTTAAGCAGATTGAAATGGAAGTGGCATCCAGAAAACCTATATCAGAGGAAAAAACTAGTTTAGTATAAACACAGTAGGTACATATAAATATTGTACAGTAGAATAACTCAACTTTAAAGGAAGAAGCGCGTGTGACTTGACTTGTCACTGCATTTGCTACTTCAAGTTATGTAGCAACTCCATCGTGGGTATAGCAGACACAATAGATTTTCAATTGTTAGGTATGCGGCAGCCGGCTGCCGCTTGGGGATTGATCGGCTAAAATGCGACCAATTTAGGCGGTTCAATGTTAATGTAATCTACTGTACATTATTTATACTGTGGTATTAGTAAGATTTTTAGATGTTTTGTTATGTTATTTTGTTGCAATATTGTAGTTGGTCTAAAAATACAATTTATTTTCTACCAAAGTATGTAAGATTGACGAAAACTGTACTCCATAAGTAAAGACTGACTTACCAAGAGTTTAAAAAAAATATAATTAACTAGACGATGCCCGCAACTCCGTTGCGCCAACTCGTTTATCGCGCGGGAATCGTAAATTTTTCCGGGACAAAAAGTATCTCCATGCCAAATTTCAGCAAAATCGGTTCAGTAGTTTGGGCGTGAAGAAGTAACAGACAGACAGACAGACACACTTTCGCATTTATTTATTTATAATAATTATTACAAAAATAAAAAATATGGATATGGAAGTATGGATGGTAAAACATTGTTTGATTAAGGTGAACGCAGATTTGGGCCGCTTCTTTATATTAAGTTATAGGCAAGCTCGTATACCTACCTACCCGCGCTGCAGTCTTCGCAACTTCATAATAATATGAAGAATTGCGAATGCGGCGACTGCGGTGCGTGCGGTGCGGCCAAATCTGCGTTCACCTTTAGGAACTACATTCCTTTCTTTTTTACACTGACTCAAATATTGAAATAAAGTTATAAAACGAAATGTAAGGAACTATCAGAAAAAAATATTTATAGGCAGATTACGGATCCTAGTTTGATCGGGTTATGGCAAGCCTAGCCTTAAAGATCACAATTCACAAATTACATTGACTTGACATAACCCCAGGAACGCCGAACGAAGGTCCGCCATTTAGCCTATGAAATTTAAATAACTAATAATCGGCCAAGTGCGAGTCGGACTCGCGCACGAAGGGTTCCGTACCGTTATAGAGCAAAAATAGGCCAAAAATTGTGTTTTTTGTATGGGAGCCCCCCTTAAATTTTTATTTTATTTAAATACTAGCGACCCGCCCCGGCGTCGCACGGGTATAAAAAATATATAGTCACTGAAAAAATGATTAAAATCGATAGCCTATCACGATCCTTCATGTGGTCTACACAACATAAAAATTGCTCCAGTAGTTCGCGAGATAAGCCCTTTCAAATAATTTCCCCCGTTTTTTTCACATTCTCCTATTAGTCTTAGCGTGATAAAATATAGCTTATAGCCTTCCTCAATAAATGGCCTATCTTACACTGAAAGAATTTTTCAAATCGGACCAGTAGTTCCTGAGATTAGCGCGTTCAAGTTAGCCCTTTCAAATAATTTTCCCCGTTTTTTCCACATTTTCCTCTATTTCTTCGCTTCTATTAATCTTAGCGTGATAAAATATAGCCTACAACCTTCCTCGATAAATGGGCTATCTAACACTGAAAGAATCATTAAAATCTGTTGCGTAGTTTTAAAGATTAAAGGGAACAAAGGGACATGAGGGAAAAAAAGTGACTTTGTTTTATAATAAGTATAGATTATTACTAATTATTAAAGAACACATATAATTAAGGCTTTTGTGAAAATTTCAAGTACCTACCTGTTGTCATCATTGATACCGAGCAAAAAATGTTTGAAAAATCACGTTTGTTGTATGGGAGCCCCCCTTAAATATTTAATTTATTTTGTTTTTAGTATTTGTTGTTATAGCGGCAACAGAAATACATAATCTGTGAAAATTTCAACTCTCTAGCTATTACCGTTCTTGAGTTACAGCCTGGAGACAGACGGACAGACATCGAAGTCTCAGTAATAGGGTCCCGTTTTTACCCTTTGGGTACGGAACCCTAAAAAATCGATGGTTAGGATATGAGTGTGGCATGGTTTCCATTTACTCCCAAGAACTACTAACCCCTTTGCCATAGTCTGTCAAGAAAGTGAAGAAATTAAAAAGTGGCAACATCGTAGTGTCATCCCTTTTTTCTTCGATTGATTTGAAAGGGATGACACTGCGATGTTGCCACTTTTTAATTTCTTCACTATAATTCTTGACAGACTTTATGTACTGTAATTATTTCGTAATAACTCTGACAAGTATTTTTTTACGTGTTCATAATGTATATTTGTATACAAATTGTTTGATTCATCAGAATCTGTGTCATGATCGTACAATTCACCGCCATAGATTAATTCCCAATCGATTGTAAATGTTGTGCTATTAAAATTTACCCATTCGGTGTACCTGTATTGCTTCGTTCTTATACTGCACCCCATTATTTTTATGTTTTTCAGCCTGGGTTTATCAGAATCGTGCTGTGGGTATACACTAGGTCGAGGGTACTGGCTAATAGAAAAATAATTTGCATTATCTTTTTCTTTCATCAATTGTACTAAACTTTTCCCACCATAACACAAAATACTCCTGTCATTTGTGTTTCGACATTTGGGTATGTTGATCCCTAATCCTGAAAGTTCCACCAGAGTCGGGAATATGTCTATCAACTCAACTGGCGATTCTATCGACTTAGGAACCATATCTGGTACGTAGAAGATAAGCGGTACCTTCAAAGCGACGTCGAAATTGCTGTATTTAGCCCAAAGACCGTTTTCACCTAGTGACCAACCTGCAAAAAAGAGTACTTATTTTGATTTTTTTTACTAAATATTATGTTCAGGTGTATGAGGGTAGTTTAAAGTTTTAACAAATAGCGCCATCTATGATCAATATACTTACCGTGATCGCTGGTAAGTACAACAATGGTATTAGAGTGATTTATATGACTTAATAACTTCCCAATGAGACCATCAATGTACAGAGCAGCGGCATAATAACTTTGCCTGATTTTCATTGCCCATTTGTGTGGCATAGTGCCGAATGGGAAGGAAATATTGAGGCTCTTTATGTCATCTCTGCTACGTAGATCGGTCCATGGATGCCAGGAGACCAGTGGTAAATTCTCTGGCTTGAACGGGAATCTTGGAGGTGGAACATTTTGGATTGGTACCATGTCTAAAATAAAAATCGATTTTAGTAAACTTATTTCTTGAATGTTTATTGCATATGTAAAATTAAGCAGAGTATTTTTCAAGGGCACTCGCTACTCGTTTCTTTAATTTTTTACTTCATATAGAAACAAATTTAATGTGCCTGCCTGCTGCAAAAGCCTCGAAACATGCATAACAATACAAACCTTTATATTTCTTAGGATACTTCAAAGGAATATGAGGCTTGTGGAAGCCAACTGCTAGAAAATATGGTTTGTCACTATCTCTTTTGTTCAGAATGTTTATTGTATAATCCAATATCTCCAAATCTGGTAGAGTTTTATCGGGCTGATTCTTGGTTACTACAGGACAAATCAGATTTTTTTGCATGCTCTTAGTACGTCTGTCGTAGCAAACCGGGTAATTTTTATAACGTTCTGATGATGGGTGGTATGGTCTCTCGGTCCAGCTGTAAGGATAGTCATCCGTGAAGTTTGAACTCTCTCCTGGATGGAAAACTTTACCTACTGCGTAAGTATCGTATCCGTGCTCTTTAAAAACTTGCGGCAACGTTTTATAGTTTGCAACGAAATCACGCCAGTAACTATAGAAGTCATACAAGCGTAACGAATCCGGCCTACGCCCTGTTAGTAATGAGTTTCTGCTAGGTGCACATAACGCTTGCTGAAAGTATTGCAAAATTATTTAGAACATAACATAATGAGCTATTGAAAAACAGATTTAATTAGTAAAAATAAACATCTGTATTGGAATTTGGAAATAACCTAAAATAGGCAGTGATTCATTAAAAATGAAAGTACATACATACCTGTGCAAAGGCATTACTGAAATAAATGCTTTTTCCCGCCAAATTATTTAAATTAATCAAATTTACTTCTTCCTTTCCGAGATGTCGCATGTCATCGATTAGCACAAGCAAAACATTGGGTTTAGTTTTTTGTTTCGATTGTTCACAGACAATTATTGCAACTAAAAGGCTTAATAATATTCCAAGTAATTTTAAAAAGGCCATCTTGTATTCATTCCTCTAATCTACGACGAAAATAGAAATCACAACTTGCATTAGAAAGGAAATGGATTCTTAACATAAAAATGTCACATTTGGCTTAATTACAATTGGCTAATTTCTCATAGAGAGTTCAGCAATTGGTCAAAAGTAGCAGCTGTTAAGTAAAGTTCAGCTGTCATTGGTCGATTTTCTCTATGCTGTTACACACACCATCAAAGTTACTTCAATGTGGTTCCTATTGGATTGAAGTCATTACACGTAGTTACACGTAGACAGAGTAAAAGTACAAGTTTTCTTTGGATGTGTGCATCTCGGAGAGTAATTTGTATTCTGTGGTGTGCATAAAACGTCCTTCTTTCGTGCATGTGTGTGAAATCATTCGATTTTCTGTCAGAATTCAGAAAACAATAAAAACAAATACCATTCAAGAGTGTCGTAATTTTGTCTTACAATCTTAGAACTTTTTATGTATAAAATTTTAGTTAATTTGTATTTTATTTCGATAATATTGTAACAGCAGCGTTAAAAAACCAAATGAAAGTTGGTGTTTCAAAACTGCAGCTGTATTTCTTATTGTTGTGACGTCATTGTTGTGGTTTTAAAAACGACGCAATTTCATTATTCTAAATGAAAATGGAGTAGAAATGAAATTAATTTTACTTTTCGAGGTGAGTCTGAGCATATATTTCATGCTATTTGAGTACAAAACATGGGTAAGGTGGAGGGCGATGGTATGGGTTGAAAGTTGCATCGATTTCCTTTGTCCTCTGTGTTAAGCCTGTATGCTAATAATTCTTTGTTTAGATGTAAAATCAGCTATTAAAAACTAATCATGGCACCCTTGGTACCAAACAAACAAGACTGAATGTAGAAAGTATTGATGGAAAAATTGGCGATGGTAAAATACAATGTTATTGTTTTATTACGTAATTGTAAAACACACAGAAAATCATTTTCTTTGCACTTGAAACGATCTCGTAGCATATTTGTATAGCATTGTTTTTGTAAAAGAACATCAATTATTCCACATAAAGGTTGATAATATTGATAATGGAACTAGGAAGTAATTCTTTGCACTGAAAACGTTAATAAAAACAATATTATTATGTATAACATGTAAACAACTGTTTTCTACGAGATAATTTCTAAAATGAACTCTATGTCTATGATAATAGAGTTCACGTTTCTTTATCTAATGATCACTATCACCTGTTTACCAAACACTTGTGTAAAGATATTTTTCTAAAATGATTAATTTGTTTTCATAGATATTATGTGGAACATAAGCATAATGTAGGTTAATTTCATATGGTTAAACAATTTTTGTATTTTTTTCCAAAAATACTATTTTTTCAAGGTAATAAAGAGATTATTATAAAAACTTTGATCTATAAATTAATCAGAAGAAATGTAGGAGGAGTAGGAGATATATCCAATTTCCCTCCCCAAGCAAAGCGGGAGACAGCCAAATTGTAATGACATTGATGTTCGAACAAAGGGGGAAGCACCACGGGAAAAAAATTAAATTATACTTAATACAATATGCCTACCTCATAAAAAAATGACAGACAAAGTTCTTCTTGCTTGTTTAGTTCCCTCAATGATGGTAAGTCATGATGTAGGTTAATTTCATATGAGAAAGTTCCAAATTAGAAAATACAACAAACAAATACAATAAGTACCACATTCTTGTGATTAACGGTTATAAATAAATAAATAAAAACTTTATTCCCATTTAGAAACATTACACAGCCTTATTTTCAAAACAACATAAGATTACAATAAAATAAAAAATAAGATAAAAACAGACAGTATAGAAGAAAAGAGCGTAAACGCTATATTCTTAACTTAAAAACTAAAAAGTGATTAACCAAAATTTTTATGAATGGCAGTGCAATGGCAAAATGAGGAAAAGGGGACCACTCAGGTTATGACAGCGACAATCGCCGCTGTCCATGGTCTTCCGTAATTCAAGAGGTTACAAGTTACAATACATTTAGCGATTAATTTTTATATTATAGAAGAAAGATTGATTATTATGATAGGTGGTTAAAAAAAACATGTTCCATCCACAGATAATCAGGGTGAGCAATTCAAGCCCTAGTATATCCCACAATCTGGGCATTTTTGTGGTACACTTTACGGAAAAACTATCACGCCAATTGATTTGTGCTTTAACATAGTAATGTAGATGTGTTACCATTGGTCAGTCAAGGTTTGGTTACTATTTAAACATAAAAAAAAAAACTGCCTTAAAACGACGCGAGCTCTCACAAAGCTCAGCTTTTAGCTAGTAGATAAAGAAGAAAGATTGGTTATTATTATAGTCGGGTAAAGAAAAAGATGTTCCATCCACAGATAAGGCAACAAAATGTCCGCGGAGTCGCCGCGACACATGCGGTGCGGGGGGCCGCTGACGGTGGCGTCCCAGCCGCCCAGCGACCGCAGCATCATCGACGCCGTGTCGGGCTTCATCAATGACGTCACACTGTCCTCCTCCTCCCACACCGACCCTAAGGACGTGATACAGTGGGCGCGGTGAGTATCAGAAAGATGTTATTAACACAAACTATCTGGCACATACTACCTACTACCTAGAATTAAGTAATTTAAGTAAATCACCGTGTTTCTGTCACCCAGCACAAACTACCTGGAACCTAGCAGAAAATAAATAATAATTGCCACAGAACTGTAGGGTACCTTGGTGGGGCCCCATATAAAAATTGCTTGGAAAGGTAACTTAAGCACAGAGGGCCCCTGTGGCCCGGGGGCCCCGTATAATTGATACGGCAGATACGGTGGTAGCTACGCCCCTGAATTGCCATCTACTACCTGCCACTTAGCACATAAACTACAGTAGCACCTAGAATAGGGGTGGCCAACTTGATTAGACCTAAGATGTACTGTTTACTAACGAAAACCTTGTGCGATCTACCAAGTACATACTTCTTGAAATCTTAAATGAAACAGCATAGATTATTGGTTATTGCGCAGTCTGGTCTAATTTTTTTTATATTTTTTGTCTGGCCACGATCGACTGGACTTACGCCGGTTCTTCTCGCCGGGTTAGTTCCCGAACCGGTGGTAGGCCTCATGTAAACGCGACGTTCTAAAAGTGTTAACTTTGTTAACCTATTTGGAAATAAATATTTTTGATTTTGATTTAACAGTCGCGATCGACCGGCTGGCCACCCCTGACCTAGAATAAACTACCTGTCACTTAACACAAAGTATTTGTTTGTTAAATTTACAAAATGCCTGCCACCTCGCACAAAGTATTTACAACTACAAACTGCTACATGCCATTAACATAGTGATTGTATTATTATAATAAATGTAATACCAAAATCTGACTCTTATGCTTAAAATTGAGAGAGTGGTAGTTATAAAATTCCCTTTCAATGTTGCAGGTTCGAGACAGCAGATATAAACGAGCCTACGCCCGAGGGAGACAGCGATACTGATGTGCAGCCGCTACTCCTGGTGTTGGGGTACGGGTCTGGTGTGCAGGTTAGTGTGACTTTATAGACTTTGTGGAGCAATATAATAAGATAGAATTATTTTTAGGGTTCCGTAACCAAAGGGTAAAAACGGGACCCTATTACTAAGACTTCGCTGTCTGTCCGTTTGTCTGTCTCCAGGCTGTATCTCAAGAACCGCTATAGCTAGACTTCTGAAATTTTCACTGATTGTGTATATCTATTGCCGCTATAACAACAAATACTAAAAATAAAATAAATATTTAATAATATATTGTGGCAAATGGAATTATTGTACCAACCAAGTTGCCTTCAAAATCTAGTTACAAAGAAACATGTTTATAGAATTAATTAAAATACAAAGAAATTAGTATCAATAATTTACTTATGTTTTTTTAGCAATTTCCATCCAATAAGCCTTATAGATTGTATTGCACATTTTAACATAGTGTACCCTTGTGAAGACTGTAGGTGGTTAACTCTCAATTCCTCAGGTATGGCTGGTGTCTCCTACGGGTGAAGCTCAGGAGGTGCTCTCATGGCGTCAGGGTACAGTCCGGGTGCTCCGCATACTTCCCACCCCGGAGCATGACTGCTTCACTGCGAAGAGACCGCTCATAGCACTCTGTGACTCCGCCGGCATCGGACCACCGTTTTGTGCGCTGAGCTTCATATCGATTAGGGGCGGGGAGCAGGTATGTTGTGTTTAAAATTTATAAATTGGCCTACTTGATTCTGGCACAATTTTTATCAAAGATCGAAATTGAGTTTGTAATATGATCAAAGCAATGGACTTTTTCATATCTTGAAAGTTTCATGCTTTCCTTTGATTGACAATATCCACATTATGTTTAAACCAGATTGACGCTAGAGGCTCTTAAAACTTTTTCAAATGATAATACTTGCTAACATCATAATACTTTATACAATATGTAAAAATTCGTATGAAATTCCATGCCGGGGGTCGTACCATGAAACTGTTTTGAGACTCAAACAATCGAACGAGAATGCCGCGTGACGCGTCCTCTAACAGCGTCATTTCACGTTTGTTAGAGTAGGACGCGGCATTTTCGTTCGATTGTTTGAGTCTCAAAACAGCTTCGTGGTACAGCCCCAGGGGCCAGGTTATTTTCATTTTGATATTGTCGTATTGAATAACATTAAACAAAAGCTCACATATTGCATCCTTTCAGGTGAAGAGCATAAAATTCAAGAACCCCATACTAGATGTGCTTGCTAACAAGCGTTCCGTGGTGGTATCCTTCTCCGAGCGTTTCGCTGTGTTCGATGCTGGGACCCTGGAGGACAGACTCAGTATAACGACTTGCTACCCCTGCCCGGACCCTCTAGGGGGGCCGAACACCATCAACCCCATAGCACTCGGTGACCGCTGGCTGGCTTATGCGGATAAAAAACTTAACCCCTTGAAGCGAAGCAGTGGGGGATGTGAAAGTAAGTAAACAACAGAATTGAAGTAAACTAACCCCTTACTAATAATAATAATTTAACGCCTCAGTGGTGTACTGGGTTAAAGCTTTGCATTCAATGGGTCTGTCGTTGGTTCGATTCCCGCGAAAATATTGGCTTCCTGGCAAAGTTTCTGCGAAATTTACTTACGAGCAGAAAGATGACATGAAAACATAAATATGTGGCAAGACATGCTGTCTGCATAATATTAAAATATGCTTAATAAACACTCCATACATGGTTTAATCCTTCGATCGGAGGTTCTAGGAATTCCCATTGTATTCTTTTGTTCTCGCGATCACCGGTGCTCGCGCGGGGCCTGAAAGATTAATAGACAAGCATCAAACTTCCTTTGTGTTACGGATACGGTATCGACCTTAAGAACATTAATGCTTTTCATAGGCAGTGTAATCGTACATTAATCTATTATTTCATTAGTTTATTTTGCATAAATTAATCATGAAAATATAAACTTTTATTACGGTCACATGTTTTATGAGTTAGGTATAATGAAATAAAATCATACTTTCAGGCGGTAAATTCTTTTGTCCTTGGTAAATTTCTTATGATATAAGACCAATGATAACTTTTTACCTGACTATAGCAAAGCATTCTTATGTTTTCAGATTTGTTCTACCGTAGCTTCTAATACTACTTATCACATTTTAATAAACATCAAGCTAATTATGTTAATGACAGCGCGTTGATAATGATGATGCTTTTCCAGGTGAAGGCGTGACCAGCTACACAGCGACCGTGCTACACGCAGCCAAGTCCCTCAGCAAGGGACTGCGCGGGCTGGGCGAGAGCGTCGCGCACAGTCTGGGGGGGCGGGGCGCCTCGCAGTCCCCCTCCCCCCCGCACGCCGAGCTGCAGCAGCCGGGCATCGTCACCGTGCTCGACATAGAGGTGAGAGTCGCCTGGCGACAGATACAGAAGTCCGCAAGCTTCTAAGTAAATGACGCGTGGAATTAGCGTTTGCTACATTGAAGATTTGGTCTCAATGCTTCTTGAGAAGTTTCACATAGCTTAGATCATTTCTATCTTAGTATAGTCGTGTGAGTACAAGACAAAAAAACGAGGAATACGGCTTTTGCTGAACCAAAGATTTCCTTTGGTAGGATTGATCTTTATATCCCTAAGATGGGTTTACGATGTGGAGCCACCTGAATATTTCATACAGGTGGGGGAGGGGGGGGGGGGGGGGGAGTTTAGCTTTAACAAGGTATGAGGTCAATAACTGCGTGGGATTTAGGTATATAGGCGAGTTTGGTATCATTTTCGATTGAATCGAATGATTAAATAAATGCCAGTTTTTGAATAATTGAAGGCTGATAGCCGCATTATTCTGCATGCCAAAGACATGTTGATGAATGGAGCAATAAACATATTAATAGTAGACGTACTGCGCGGCTTCGTCCGCGTAAATCTGAAATTTCACGGAAACCGTATATTTTTCACAAATTAATAACCCATATCTCACGTAGTTTACTATATATTCGTGTCAAATAACATAAAAATTGCTCCAGTAGTCTATGAGATATTAGCCCTTTCAAATAATTTTCCCCGTTTTTTTACATTTTCCTCTGTATCTTTGCTCTTATTGGTCTTAGCGTGATAAAATATAGCTTATAGCCTTCCTCGATAAATAGGCTATCAAACACTGAAAGATTTTTTCAAATCGAACCAGTAGTTCTTGAGATTAGCGCGTTCAAACAAACAAACTAACAAACAAACTCTTCAGCTTTATTTTCACATATTCCTCTGTATCTTTGCTCCTATTGGTCTTAGCGTGATAAATATAGGCTATAGCCTTCCTCGATAAATAGGCTATCAAACACTGAAAGATTCTTTTAAATCGGATGAGTAGCTCCTGAGATAAGCGCGTTCAAACTCTTCAGCTTTATAATATTACTAGACGTTCCGTGCTGCTTCGCCCGCGTAAATTAGATATTTCACAGACAAATTAGTCCACAATAAATAGCCTATGATTCTTTACGTTCCTACTTTTTATCTGTGCCAAATAACAGAAAAATTGCTGAAAAAATCGTGAAATAAGCCCTTTCAAATAATTTCCTCCGTTTTTTCACATTTTTCTCTATTTCGTCGCTTACATTAGTCTTAGCGTAATAAAATGTAGCCTATAGCCTTCCTCAATAAATGGGCTATCTAACACTGAAAGAATTTTTCAAATCGGACCAGTAATTACTGACTGATACTAAGATTAGCGCGTTTAAATAATGCTTCTTCTTCTTCTTCTTTTAACGTTGTTTAACATCTTTATCGTGCAAATATGAGCCCTAAAATGAATTAAGCAGTCTTAAGTCATCTGAATATGGTACCGAACTTGGAACAGTACCATAATTAATGCCTCTATACAGATTGAGACTCTATTTTCCTCCAGAGCAGAAGCTGCTAAAATAAAAAAAAAACTAACATCAAAAATCGCGGTGGCTCCACATCTTAAATCCATCCTTGGACCATAAGGACCAATCCTACCAAAGGAAATCTTTGGTTCATTAATAGCCGTATAATTCACCGTACACACGCAACTATAATTGTTTCCACCATTACTGACAGTTTTGAACATTCATTTAACTAATATCATATTACAACTATAGATGTACGCATACAGCGTCGCAAAGGAGTTGAAACTATAATAAGCTTCAAAGTCGCCTAAAGCACCATCGACCGAGTGAGCTTGTATGCTCGGTCAGACCGAAGCAAATTCATTTCAAATGTTACAGTTCTTAGAAACTTCGATTGCGCGATACAGGATTGTGCGTTGTTTGGTTTGCTTCAACTAACAATATACTTCCAGTTCTTTCGTTCGTACAAAGAACTGGGGAAGAGATTGCAGAGACAAGACTATGTGGCATAATCTGGAGGAGGCAGAACAACGAAATAAAATTTTAGTTTAATTTGTAAATGTGAAATATTTGTTGTGAATAAAGGCTTATCTTATCTTAACAATATACTTGTTTCAGAACAACGAAGAGGACGACGGGCAGGAGTGTGAGGAGCCTTACGACCCCATCGTGGCGCACTTCGTGGCGCACTCCGACGCCATCATCGCGCTACAGTTCGACGCCAGCGGCATGATACTCGTGACGGCGGACCGCCGCGGACACGACTTTCACGTGTTCCGGATAAACCCCCACCCGTGCGGACCGAACTTGGCGTCGGTACATCACCTCTACGTGCTCCACAGAGGCGACACGACGGCTAAAGTGCAGGTGTGTATAGTGTTAAATTCAATTTTTTTAAGATAAGGATGTGCAAGGTGTGATAGTGATGTTTCTGTTAAGCATCTGTTAATTGATTGTCCAATGTATAATACTGAACGCCTAAATGTTAATCTCCCTACATGTTTAAATAAGTGTTTTGAAAGTACCGAAAAAATTGTAACATTTCTAAAGTCAATTAATTATTATGATTTAATTTAAAATTGTAAGCCTAAAGTGGTCGCTAATGACCGTGCTGTTTGAGCGACCTAAAATAAATAAATAAAAAAAAATGAAATTGATACTGAATACATATTTTCTGAACGTCGAGTCTACGATGATGCCTGGACTTGGGAAAATATCCGGCGAGAAGAACCGGCGTAGGAAACTCGTAGAAGAATCGTGAAAAAATTGGATAATCGTTTTATGTTGCCACTTAAGCTGCTTACCTACTGTTAACTGAAGATAGGAATCACTTATCGGTAATATTGGGACGACTTCAGAAGATAGATAACTGAGTACAAACGATCAAGGATAGCTATTTATCCATAACTAAAGATTGAATATAGGGAACGGCCGTAACACCGAATTCAAATGTCAAAATGGCCTACCCTTTACGTTGAATATAATATATAGAAAAAAATAGCGTCATTACTCATTAATAATGACGCTATTTTTTTCTATATTTACTAATTAGTCATTACTCATTACTTAATTTTGACATTAGTATGCGCAATAAACTGATGTGATTGACATTTGTGTAACATTGTGGGCGTTCAAAGAAAAATACCACACTTTAACAGCTATTGATGTATTTCCAGGACATAGCGATATCGAACGACGGTCGCTGGTGCGCCGTGTCGACGCTGCGCGGCACGACGCACGTGTTCGCGATCAGCGCGTACGGGGGCGCGGTCGGCGTGCGCACGCACACGCAGCCGCGCGTCGTCAACCGCCTGTCGCGCTTCCACCGCTCCGCCGGCCTGCCGATAGGCCCGCCGCACGCGCCCGCCAGCCCGGTGAGTATACTGTCGACGCTGCGCGGCACGACGCGCGTGTTCGCGATCAGCGCGTACGGGGGCGCGGTCGGCGTGCGCACGCACACGCAGCTGCGCGTCGTCAACCGCCTGTCGCGCTTCCACCGCTCCGCCGGCCTGCCGATAGGCCCGCCGCACGCGCCCGCCAGCCCGGTGAGTATACTGTCGACGCTGCGCGGCACGACGCGCGTGTTCGCGATCAGCGCGTACGGGGGCGCGGTCGGCGTGCGCACGCACACGCAGCCGCGCGTCGTCAACCGCCTGTCGCGCTTCCACCGCTCCGCCGGCCTGCCGATAGGCCCGCCGCACGCGCCCGCCAGCCCGGTGAGTATACTGTCGACGCTGCGCGGCACGACGCGCGTGTTCGCGATCAGCGCGTACGGGGGCGCGGTCGGCGTGCGCACGCACACGCAGCCGCGCGTCGTCAACCGCCTGTCGCGCTTCCACCGCTCCGCCGGCCTGCCGATAGGCCCGCCGCACGCGCCCGCCAGCCCGGTGAGTATACTGTCGACGCTGCGCGGCACGACGCGCGTGTTCGCGATCAGCGCGTACGGGGGCGCGGTCGGCGTGCGCACGCACACGCAGCCGCGCGTCGTCAACCGCCTGTCGCGCTTCCACCGCTCCGCCGGCCTGCCGATAGGCCCGCCGCACGCGCCCGCCAGCCCGGTGAGTATACTGTCGACGCTGCGCGGCACGACGCGCGTGTTCGCGATCAGCGCGTACGGGGGCGCGGTCGGCGTGCGCACGCACACGCAGCCGCGCGTCGTCAACCGCCTGTCGCGCTTCCACCGCTCCGCCGGCCTGCCGATAGGCCCGCCGCACGCGCCCGCCAGCCCGGTGAGTATACTGTCGACGCTGCGCGGCACGACGCGCGTGTTCGCGATCAGCGCGTACGGGGGCGCGGTCGGCGTGCGCACGCACACGCAGCCGCGCGTCGTCAACCGCCTGTCGCGCTTCCACCGCTCCGCCGGCCTGCGGATAGGCCCGCCGCACGCGCCCGCCAGCCCGGTGAGTATACTGTCGACGCTGCGCGACACGATGCACGTGTTCGCGATCAGCGCGTAAAGAAAATCGTAAATATTTGTATAGTATTTAAGTATAAGGCGTCACTAAAAGTAGTTTTTTGCAATCAAAATGTCAAGACACTCATGGGTTTTTTGACCAGAAATACTACATATACATCAAAATCTAATTTTACCAAAAATTGCTCATAGTTATGAACTATCACATAACGACAAAATATACCGTTATCTGGTACCCGCATAATAAGTGTAATAATATTATAATTTATTATCATTGTTACAGGGCGACGCGGCGGGGTCGTGGTTCCCGAACCCGCGCCTGCCGCCGTACCCGCAGCCGGCGACGTGCGCGCCGCTAGCGCAGCTCCGCCCCCACAACATACCCACGCACACCATCACAAGAACCAGCTCAGGTGATATTTTGTTTGGCACTGATATGGGGGTGTATTTGTCATTGACAGAAGTAGGGAATATGTTCCAGATATCTTTCCCCTGAAAATCATACGATTTTGAGCTACGAGTCTGATTAGTTTCAAATTGAGCCGCAGCACGATCGTGCGCTAGTATAGCTGTCAGGAGTAGCCGTTGAGATGAAATTAGTTCCAAATTAAGCCGCAGCACGATTTTGCGCTAGTATATTCGATTCTCGATTCGATTCCGATTCTGTCGGGAGTAAGGTTATTGAGTGGGGCGAAAACATTTCAATGCACCTTTTTTTACGTTTCAATATTGTTGTCGCTAAATAATGAGATGAGATAAATCTATAGATTATTAAAAAGTCGGAAACATCTTATCGACTCTGTATATTGTCCTTAGGTCGTCAACGGCTATCGTCGTTGTCCGAGGACGGGGGAGGCGGCGCGCCGCTGTTAGCACGCGCGCGGTTCGGCGTGTGCGGCGCCGCGCCGCGCCCCGCCGCCGTGCCGCTCTACCTCATGGCGGCGGGCGGCGCGTTACTGCACCTGCTGCTGCACCCTCGCCCCGCCAGCAGTGAGTACATACCCATTACTTTTTTATAAAATAAGTGGAACGAGCAAACGGGTCACCTGATGGAAAGCAACTACCGTCGCCCATGGAAACTCGTTAAATGTAACGAGTGTCCATGGGCGATGGGCTTCTAATGAGAAGGCCTGCAGGTGCGTCTCCGGCCTTTAGGCATGCAGGCATATAGTAGAATCAGCTAGTTGTGCGCGGCAATCCTCGTTGTTGGTCGTTTTTCTTGTCAAGCGTGTTGAAATCCGCGCGACAAGTCAATAATCTTCTGGCCGCGCGCGTGTTTCCCGCATGACAGGAAAAACATCTATGAAATGCGGGCAACTTGCACGTTGTCATCCGCGCGCTGGCGATAATACGCATAACAGAAAAAGCGCCTTTAAAATATTGAAAAACATTGTTATGACACCAAAACAATAATTTATGAGCGTTTTTATCCCAGCGTACTGGCTTTATTATGCCCCGTGTCCTTCCAGACATCCCCAAGGAGAAGATCAGCGACGACTCGGCGATCGAGGTGGACGTGGAGGCGGTGGCGCAGTGGCCTCTCCGACGCCCGGCGGCCGCCGCCGACCTGCTAGCGCCGCTGCCGCCGTCCAACCCGCTGCTCCAGCCGCTTAGCTGCCGGGTTAATATATTTTTTACCTTATACAAAAGTAGATTACGCCCGCAATGTAGCGCTGAGTTTATCATGTGGGAAACAAATATTTTTCTCCAACTACCAAATTTCAGTAAAATCGGTTCAGTGGTTTAAGCACAAATCATTTAAGGTTTTCCTGCGGGAACCGTAAAATTTTTTGAGATAAACGTTATGCTATTTTCCTTCCTGGAACTTCAAATATCTACATAAAACAAAATTTTATTTTATCAAAATCGGTACAGGCCTTGTACCATGAAACTGTTTTGAGACTCAAATAATCGGACGGGAATGCCGCGTCCCACTCTAACAAACGTGAAATGACGTTGTTAGAGCAGGACGCGGCATTCTCGTCCGATTGTTTGAGTCTCAAAACAGTTTCGTAGTAGGCCTACTGAACCGGTTTAAGCGTGAAGAGGTAACAGGCAGACAGATATACGAATTTCGCATTTATAATATTAGTATAGTTTATAGTTACTCAATGAATACGCTATACAATATTTTTTAAACAGTGACAAGAATGAAGTATATTTACTGACGTTTTTACTTTTTTATCAGCGGTGCGCGGACGTGTGCATGAGCGAGGAGGAGCGGTGGCTGTCGCAGGTGGAGATCGTGACGCACGCCGGCCCGCACCGCCGCCTGTGGATGGGCCCGCAGTTCGTGTTCAAGACGTACAACTGCTCCGGGTACGTACACTGTCGCAGGTGGAGATCGTGACGCACGCCGGCCCGCATCGCCGCCTGTGGATGGGCCCGCAGTTCGTGTTCAAGACGTACAACTGCTCCGGGTACGTACACTGTCGCAGGTGGAGATCGTGACGCACGCCGGCCCGCACCGCCGCCTGTGGATGGGCCCGCAGTTCGTGTTCAAGACGTACAACTGCTCCGGGTACGTACACTGTCGCAGGTGGAGATCGTGACGCACGCCGGCCCGCACCGCCGCCTGTGGATGGGCCCGCAGTTCGTGTTCAAGACGTACAACTGCTCCGGGTACGTACACTGTCGCAGGTGGAGATCGTGACGCACGCCGGCCCGCATCGCCGCCTGTGGATGGGCCCGCAGTTCGTGTTCAAGACGTACAACTGCTCCGGGTACGTACACTGTCGCAGGTGGAGATCGTGACGCACGCCGGCCCGCACCGCCGCCTGTGGATGGGCCCGCAGTTCGTGTTCAAGACGTACAACTGCTCCGGGTACGTACACTGTCGCAGGTGGAGATCGTGACGCACGCCGGCCCGCACCGCCGCCTGTGGATGGGCCCGCAGTTCGTGTTCAAGACGTACAACTGCTCCGGGTACGTACACTGTCGCAGGTGGAGATCGTGACGCACGCCGGCCCGCACCGCCGCCTGTGGATGGGCCCGCAGTTCGTGTTCAAGACGTACAACTGCTCCGGGTACGTACACTGTCGCAGGTGGAGATCGTGACGCACGCCGGCCCGCATCGCCGCCTGTGGATGGGCCCGCAGTTCGTGTTCAAGACGTACAACTGCTCCGGGTACGTACACTGTCGCAGATGAGAAGCAATCTCGCCATGGAGGGCAACTGGGGCCTGGGCCCTACAGCTCCCCCCCCCCCCCCCCCCCCCATCCCCTAGAGACCAAAATATGTAGCAAAGTTTTATACATTGATATTAATATTAAAACCGTTAATATTACAGTCGTCATCGAGGCAAAGACTTCCAAAGTGTAACGCTTCATGCTATCGACTGTACTAGGCGTTTATATTTTTTATGATCCTATAGTATTGCTCCATTGCCCCATCCTTATAAGCTAGCGACGCGCGTCGCTCTTGAATCTCCGAGACTTGAAGCCGAGACCTTCGTTATTCTATCGCGTGTGAATTTGCCACTAGAGGCGCTAGTGTCGTGAGCTCCAAAAACATTCAATTTCCACTGGTTTTATCGGGCTTCGTGACATAAATTATAATTTCTCTGTTGGAAGACATTAACAAGGTTAACAAGAATGCTATTTACAAGGGTAGTATTAAAGTCATAACAAAAGATTCTGTACATTCTACCATAACAATCTGTAACGAAAATCTGTAACGAAATAGATATATTTAATGCAACCATCTACTCTTTGAAAACATTGTTGCTTAAAAAATCTGTAGCTAAATAATAATATTATTGTTATACTACTTATACTAGCATTTAATCTTTGTAAATAACTGATCATGTACCTATACTTGTTAATATTTTCTGATGCATGCAGTGTTCACATCTAGAGGGCCAAACACTAATGTTATAATGTATTTAGTCCATTCCCTTTTATGTTAATTATAAGTGTCTGGCAGGTTTTGTGAACCTTAATAAAAAAAAAAAAACAATGGTGTGTGACTTTAAATACATGCAATTCATGCTATTGAAAATTATCTCCGTCGTGAAATTATCACAAATATATTGTATTATTTGGCGACAAAAGATGTAAACGCTTGACATTTATCACTTGTATTTATTGTATATGCGTGTGTTAAATTAGGGTATATTATAATGATCTAACATACTTAGAGCGCCTTCACATTGCGTCGCAAGCAGTGCGGCAGCAACGCTGCAGCCGCACTACTCGCGACTTAATGTGAAGGCAGCCTTATGAAATATAAGCTAAACTCATGCCCAAGCAGTGGCAAAAATAGATGTGGTTAAATAAAAATAAACTGTAAGACATTTCATCTATATTCTATACCTATGTATATTGTATATATTAACATATCTATTACGTGCGCAGGTCGACGTCGTCGTTGTCAGAGGGGGAGGCGGAGTGCGAGGCGCGCGCGCGCTCCACGCCCGTCAACGTGCCCGCCGCGCGCCCGCGCCTGCCCGTGCTGGTGGGAGACGGCTCGCCGAGTGAGTTTATACCACATATTATTACAAATAACTGATAAAGGGTCCACTAATGATGATAAATGTTCCTCAGACTTTCGTTTTAAGATAATTGGGTTTTTAAATTTAGAACGGTGTAATGACGGTGTTTAATGACGATTAAACTTCAATTGAATAAGTGTTTAGTAGATAATGTATGGGGCTTATGTCAAAATCTTCATTAAATTATAGTTAAGTAATTAATAGTCGTATCAGAGTGCAGCAGCTACTGTTCTATGGTTAATAATTATACCCTATAGAGACCCTGCAAACTCACGCAAATACATTTTGACATTGGAGTCTGGGATTACCTTACAAAATATGCATACATATCAAATCAAAAAATCAAATCATCTTTATTTCGGGCATCGGAGGCCCATATAACAAATAACTTAAATCTAACATACATATTAATTCATGAAGCCCTAAGCGGCCACACCCGGCCGCGATAACAATGAAAAAGCTATTGTGTCTCGTTTTGCCACGACTGATGGGTTAATAATATAATAAATACCTTATAAACTAACATACATATTTTATATTCACTTATAAACTAACACTGTCACTAATTTTTGCCGGCGACGTGACTCGACGCTTCGTACCGAAGTCTCCCCCGGAACCTCCGGTAGACTACATCCATCGGCCAGAACTCCGGCGCCTCGAAAGTCGACAGAAGATTCGTCGGTACTCTCACCACAAAGGAGCTAAAGTTAACTTTGTGGCGAGACTGCAGACGCTCGACCCTCAGGACATATATATTTCTTTTTTTTCTGAAGTATAGTATAATTATATTATGTTAAAATACGTTACCCCCAGGTTCCCTGGAGCAATCACCGTCAGATGGCGCGCGCCGCAAGTCCCTGCTGAGTACCGGCAGCGGGGTCTGTGACGTCCAGCTGCGGGAAGACCTCGCCGAGGCCATGAAAGAGGACCACGGTATGTGTCACATGTGTAGCAGGATACGACAGCAATGCGACAGGTCTGTGACAGCAAATGTCTTTTGTCTGTTAGAAACGTATTGTCGGTATGTGATCCTCATGTAGAGTTCACTGTGAAAGTAGCAGCGCTGAAAAAGACTTAAAATTTTGTACGAGCAAATTCATGACGTTGAGGCGTTTCTCATAGAAACATAAAAGTCAATCGTTACTCTTTCGGTGCTGCTAATTTCACAGTAAACTCGATATAAGGGATACATACACACCCTAAAGTATTATCACTTTGTTTAGTTACAGCTTGTGTAATAGGTATTGCACAATCTTGTTCAATATCTGCTGTCAAACGCCTGTTATATTGCTGTCGCAAGATATATTATAATCTCCATGCTGTTAAGTAGAGTTAATTTGTGAAATTTCAGCTATATTGCCATTACTCACTAGAATGTAAAGTCAGCTATAAAATAAAACTATAAACAGAGATTTCCATGCCAGCGCAAATTAAATATACCAATATCAAACTTTTATATCAATCACTTATGCTTAATTTGCACTGGAGTCAAACCTACAAGTTGTCTGGGAAGGCAGTAATATAAACGTAGTTTTATTTGTAGTAGCATGTGCAGTAGCTTGTAGACTGTAGTATAGCTTGAATTTAAATCTGCCCATTACTTATACAAGAAGAGCGCTGAAACATTTCATATTTAATACTCTGAAAAAAAGCAAATGGTTGCTCATAAACCATGAGCTTTGATATTATATTCTCTTGCTTTGCATGTTGATATTAAAAATATATACGAAAATATTTCATGTGTCATTAAGATTGAATCAAGAGAATCATACTTCACAAATGTGTATACAATAAAATCGTGAAGTGTACTAAAACGATATCAAGTGGAGGGGTTACCGAAGAGAGCACAATTATCATGGAAGAGTAGAGAGGACGTGTCGACGAACATTTTACGTACGTGACGCATACACGTACGCGTTGCGTACGCGTAGTGCGTACACGCACTCTCTACGTCGCGACGGCACCTATACCTCAGCCGAAGGCATCCTGCGACCCCTCTCTTGGCTTTCGTATATTATCCACTCCCACGCTTTGTCTAAATCTCGAACTAAAACATAACCCACATGGACCATCGAAACCGGACCGCGAACCGACTCCCCCGACTCGGCCGGGAGCCCCGGTCAGTTCACATCTCCGCATAGAACACCCGAATACCGGCACAGGCTATCACCATTTTTACCGTAGAGTCTTTTCATTCCCATAATTTTACTAGTAATTTTTGGGCTGCAAATTAAAAGTCGAGGGTGTCGCTATATGGGTCGATCCGCTCGGTCGCGATCCGGTTTCTTATCACACGGATGCTAACGGTTGCCTTCGGTTTTGGTATAGCGGCGGCGCGTGCGGCGGGTGGCGCGGGGGGCGGGGACAGAGACCGGCACACGCGGCCCAACCCCGACGAGGGCGCCTTCCGGGCCGTGCTCGACGCGGCCCTCGACGCCGCCCTCGCGGACCCCGACCGGGGCGCCGCCGAGTTGCCCGCCACCACCACCATCCCCGTGCAGCCGGCCGCGCCCCTGCGCGACTCCCCCGACGCCGAGCCCCGCCCCCTCACCACGGACAAGGTCATCCCGGCGCAGCTGCAGCCCGACGACGATATAGCTAATATAGATAGACCCAATTTAGATGTTAAGACCTATGTAAATAGTGCGAGGAATGAGAGCATGCGTGAACGTGCTTCGGCGAAAGTCGAGGAGAGAGAGGATAAAGTTTTATCACTGCCAAAAGGGAGTCGGGCGACTGATATTCAGCCCCCCGCTCGCGCTAGGGTTAGGAGATCTCCCCCCACCGAGTCGGTGAGCGACGTTGACGTAGCTAGTGAGACTAGAGATAGAAACGAGTATACGTGTGACGCGCGAAAGGAGAGTACGTCTAAGAAATCTAGTGTAGGCGACCAGATTTCGGTCGATGTTAAAATTTGCAGAGATAAAGTTAAAAAGGTAGTCGAAAAGCAAAGTATTTTGCCGGAAGCTAGGGAGGCGGAATCGAAATCCTCGGCGGCCGCGGAACCTGTGGTCGATGCGTTATCCAAATCGCAGAAGAGAGCGGTGGCGATTAAAACCGAGGAACAAGCTTGGGATATGCTTTTAAACGAACCAGAAAAATCCACAGCAGCGGAGACACCTAAAATTGTCGAAAGTAAAGTCGACGAGTCTAAAATTAAAAGCAGGAAAACTAGAAGAGGAGGCAACAAGAAGAACCAAGACGAGCCGCTTATAAAAACAGACGAAGACGACAGCTTCGTTGAAATCCTCACTATTGAAAAACAACAGCCGGAAAACGATAGCGTTGTGTCTATATCGACTGCAGTAGAATGTTCGGATTCCTCCGCGTCTTATTTGTCTAGGGCGCGAAAAATCCGCTCCTCCAAAAGTAGGACCCCAGAAAGGCAGGACGATAAATTTTCGGAAGAAGTAGAAAGCTGCTATCAATCACAAAACAAATCCAGTAACAGCTATTATAAAAGTAAAATTGATACTAAATATGACGCCGACGCAAATAGTTACAGAAATAAAACTGACTCTAAATACGACGTAGAGGTCAACGATTGCGAGTTTTCGCTTGCGAGTATAAAAGCTGACGATAACTTCGATCTTCTAAAAGGCAAAAACACCTTATCGGTTGATACCATGCTAAACGATATCGATGATGCTTTTTCGGCAATAAGCAGAAGAGAGTCGCCAAAATCATTAAAAAATAAGTCCCCGTCGTCTCAAAACAACTCAGCCGACAATAAAGAGAAGGACATTTACGTGATCAATACGACAGAAGACGATTTCCCGGAGATCCAAATAACGAAAAGTAAAAAGTCGCGAAAGAGGTCGCCTCAGGCACCGGAGGACAAATCTTTGGGAAGCTCGCCTCCGAAACCTATCAAGTCTTGGAGCTCCATAGCTGCTTCTAGGAACCCTAAACCGGACCCTCCCGCAGTACCAGACGACAGCAAAGACAGCCCGGGAATTCTCGACATAGAACCACCCAAAGAGATATCGTTGCAAGAGAAGCTGATAGAGCTGTGCAAACGACCCGACGTGATCGTCGCGGAATGCGACGCTCCTTCCGAACTGAATTTCGTTGAGGAACACCACACGGTTCTTCCTGACTTGCCGCCGCTTGAGCCACTCGACTTCGGCCTCGACGACTTCAAATTAGAAGTGATGAGAGACAGCCTCCTAGACGTGAACGAGAAAATCAGCAGTCCGATATGCAAGATCAATATTGACGATATCCTGTCCTCCATGAAGGACACAAAGGACAGCACGTACAATCTCATTGATCTAGAGAAGGTTAAGTCCAAGAAGGAGAAAGGTTTTAGTGTGGTCGAAACGGATAAGATCACGTCGCAGGAGGTGAGGCTGGATGAGGAGGTTAAAGATAAGGAAGTGAATACTGATAAGTCGTCGGACGATGATATAGTGCCTGCGGACACTCTGGTCGATGTCACACTTACTCCGACATTACCTTCCAAGCATAGTAAACTAAAAAAGCTCCGTAAAAAGAAGAAGTAAGCGTTCATTAGATGTGCGATACTGACATTTATCAGATTTTGCTGTAAATGTTCGGATATTCGTATACATTGTTTTAGATTTAATTTGGTTGTTTTAAGGCATTATTTAGATGTCACCAAAGTAGTGGAAATTTGGCTGTTTGGTTTGATCTCTATCTCGTTTCTATAAATATGCAATACGAGATCGACGGTGATATTTTCGCCTATGAAAGAGATATGTAGCGATAGGCCACGACCGAATTTCTACGTGTTCGGTGCCCGGGCTATAGCAGTTTTTTAATGAATTTATTGAATGAGTTTGGCTAAAGATAATAATTTAAAACAATGCTTACAATATTTTGACGTAGTAATTAATTTAATGCTCATTTTCCTAAAAGGCACATAATATAGGTAACAAAAGGTTAGGGATACATTAACAGAGTTTATCGTAATATAACAATTATAGAAAAAAATGTAAATAAAAAAATTAAAAATGCTGAAAAAACAAAAATATGATAAATTGGATCTGTTTGGAAGGTAGCTTTGATAGAATATAGTATTTATTATTATGATAAAAATATCTACTTATCATAAATATTATGATTTATGTCTTTCCCATGGATAAGTTTACTATAGCGGAATATAAAGATATGGTGTTGAAAATTTTAAGAGACTTGAGACATGGTAACTAACATAATAAGAATTTATTGAAGCAAACATACTTCACATCTGCCTTATTGGATTGAGATGGTGCAAGCTTGTTTCTCGAGAACATCTCAAAATATTCCTCCTTAGATATTGCATAATTTTCATTCTACCAATTTAACTTTATCTATGCTTATTGCTAATATTCATAAGTGATTACTCGCATACTTATAATATGTCTCTATCGATTGAGATTAGAAGGAAAGAGACAAAACCACATATTAAGCTTATATGATACTCTTTATTTAAAATATGTGTAAATATCAAGATAAAATCATTTTCGCTAATATATGTTGGAAGAAATTAGAATTTTATCTGTATTATAGTAAAATGTTGTTAAGATACGACCTTTTGGAATTTTGTTACGGAACAGTGATTTGATTCGTTAGTGACGTATCACGTGCGCGAATTACAGTGTTGCTATTGGATGTTAACGTCGCATGCCTCTCAACTTCAAAAGGTCGTATCTTAATATTATTTGAAATTCATAAGTATATGTTTTGTTTAATAAACCAGTGCGTTTTATACGCGTATAAAGACGCATTTGGCAAAGCAAATCTCTAATATCTTTTATATACGTTCGAATATAATATGATATAACGCTTACGCAGTATAGGCAGCTTGCGAGATATAGAATAGGAATCGATAATAATCATATATCGATTAAAATCGAATTTACTTCCTACAAGTGCTAAGGATTTTCCAACAATTCGATTCTTGTAGAACTCTAGATTCGACTAAAATCTTATTTCGTTGAGAATATTTAGTAACCTAATAATAATATTATACCGACCGAGATCAAAGAAAAAGATTGTCTATTAGATTAATCTCAATACTAGGACGTAAAGCAACGCTGCGCTTGCATATTGCACCATACAGTATTTTTAATCACAGCCAATAGTGTTTACGTAATATTTAAGTGTATTGTGTGATAGTATTAATGTACCAAAAATGTTTTTCGAGTACTTCCTACAGTAGATCCAGTTTATGCTATTGGTAATGCTTTTGCTATAGGTTATAAAGTGTGACCAGGAAAACAAAAACCACTGAGGCCGTATTATTTTTTGACCCAGCAACACTACTTTGATCTTTGTCAAAGTCATGAATACAGAAAAAAAATACTTTGTCAATTAATGTGACGTAGTCTGTCATGTCAAAACATCATGCTTTCTCTTTCATTAATTAGAATAACGTTTGAAATGACATAACGTTAATTCAACAATAATAATTACAT
Source organism: Polyommatus iphigenia (assembly GCA_963422495.1). NCBI lineage: Eukaryota > Metazoa > Arthropoda > Insecta > Lepidoptera > Lycaenidae > Polyommatus > Polyommatus iphigenia. Next base: position 3,567,783 of record OY730189.1, read on the forward strand.
ACATCCATCCATTTTTGTTGCGTGGTTTTCCACATGAGGAGTTTTTTTTATTTTTCTGGTCATGCTACATTTTTAGTTTTATTTTCAAGTGTGTTTCACTTAGGGCCAGTAACACGCAACTTTGAATCTTATGGGCTTTGATTATAAATAAGCAGTAACTTAAAAAAAAAAAAAACGATTCTGATTAATTTAGGAATCTCGTTTGAGGTACATGAATATTTTATTTAGTGTAACACTTAGCAAATGTAATAGTTTTAGTCCGCGCATAATACCTCTTGATGTAGTCTACCGGTACAATTAACAATATAATTTATTAACGAAACTAAAAGAAAATTAAAACCTTGAATTTATCGGACTTGAAATAAACGAAGTTCGCCACCTGGTGGAGTGTTCTCATAACTGTCAATAGGAATTATCTAACAATTTCCTACATACCCGCCACCAGACGGAGCTAAGTAGCAGCAGGGTATTTCCGTGTCAATTGTCGTGACAAACAGCTGTCAAATGCCACGAATCAAAAACCTATAAGTAGGTCATAACTCATAATCGAAGTCAATAGTGTATGCTGATTATAGCTATTTATTATGACCCAGCAAGAAAAGGCCTATGTTATATCTCGCCTATCGCCCTTCGCGATTTATTGGTATGTTTTGTTTTTTCGTTATAAAGTCTATTTCGAGTCCAAGAAATATATATTTTCAAGGTTTTAGTTTGAATAAAGAGATACCTCAGTGTTAGAGTTCCCTCGATATTCTGGTTATAATGAAACATATGCTGTCTATTTGTACAAATTTACTTTATGAGTATTATTTATTTTATTATTAGCTTAAATCATGACAAATAATTATTTATGTACATAATGTAATCGAATCAAAAGTATACAATATTTACACTAAGTGACTTTCGAATAATAATTTAATCGGTGCAGTGTATGATTATTTTTAAAGGTGATACCGACCAAAAAATGTGTTAGTAATAATCTATAGACGTACTTAGTGCTTGTGAACATATCAAGTTGTATGGAGATTGTAAAATTTAGAATATAATTTGCCAAAAAACATCGCATGTGTTCGAAATTTTAAATTATGTACATTTTTGATCGGAAGGAATTCGCTTACCACTGGTTACAATATGGAATGAATTATTTACCTAGGTATAATTTAATTTAACCGCTTATTAGAACAATTTGAAAATGGAAAATTTGGGTAGTTTTCACATAATTTTTAGATATAAGACGTTAGAACGAGACAACAAGTGATAATTACATGAAAAAGGGTGGAGCTATTTAGACTCCACACTGGTGGCAAAATCGAAAACCCTTTGCTTTATGCTTATGTTTTTAAAGTAACTTTTAATGATTGCTTTGTCTCAACAATAACTAGATGAATTTAAGTCTGCAACTACCTAATTTTTCTCTAAAGTGTAAATAAAAACATTTAACTTATTATACCAACATTTAAGTATTCTACACAGTAGATTACCTGTTATTGCAATAAAGTACGTATATCATTTAATTTAATAGTATAATTATATTTTAAATTCTGCATATTTTTTTCAAATGAGCATAATGTTTAGGCTATTATTTTTTAAATTTAATTTTATTATTTATTGGGATTTTTCTAAATTTAATATTATTGTTAGCTTTTATTGGAAGTTTTACCTTATTATTATTGAATGACCAGCGCACAGCGCTGTAAAAAGGTGGTTATGCGCTACAAAAATATTACTTAAGACTTTTTTATTTTATTAATGTATTAAAACAAAATAAAAAATAAAGCATCCAAAACAGAAAAAAATATGGTTGTATATTGTAGAACATTTTAAAATCTAAAATTTTAAGTACTCTATGTATTATGATATAGTAAAAAAATATGTTGAGGTTTGATTTTATGTAAAGTTATTTAACTGGTTAGCCATATACTATATGAAAATGTAACGTTTAAGTTACTTTTAAGAAATTAACAAATTATAAAGAGACGAATCGTGCGGCCATTAAATAAATTGTTGTCCTTTTCTTACCTGCGAGAAAGAGACAGATATTTGACTTATTGACTAAAAAGTTATTGTCTGTGGTATCATTGTAAGCGCCCCTAATGGTAATCAGAACTAAATTAGATAAGATGGCGCGTTGAAATTATATCCTAATTCCTAACTTAAATTTAGTTATGGCTGTCCAGTTAAATAAATATCTACACCCAATAAAAACGTTACACGATTAATAAGCTGTATAATGTTTTGTCGTTGCCTGTCAGTTGATTTTTGACAAGAGCAAACATTGTATAGCGTACCTATTGTGTGAATATTTTTATTAGTAAGGTATTTACGTCGTCTCATTTTGAAATCTTGTAAACTATTTTATATTCGGAATTTACCATGTAGCCTTATTTGGATCGAAATTGTAACATTATCGGGTTGTTTTAGACGCAAAGTTTTCTGTCGCGTACCCTTTCGACCGATTTACATCGTAGTTGATATGACAATGATATTATAATGTTAAAGAGTGTGAATCGTTAGCTACATTAAATATGAAATTGCAACAGCAGTATTGAGTTTTATTTTTGAACCAAAACTTTGGGAAGAATTCCTGAATCAAACTAACTTGAAAAAGATGACAAATATCTGTCATATTCAATATTATTCATACCTAAAATAGCTGTATTTGTACGACTCATTGAAAAACTCCCTTGATAGAAAGAGACAAAATCCTTGTAAAAGTTACTCGCTGTGGCGCAATCGGGACAAATAGATAAATATAATATTATCTACTATCTATTACGAAGTGTATGTTCTATGTGTTTTCTCATCCCATCTTTGTAGGGCTGTTGAAAGTATTTTCTTAAGTAAAGTGTAGTGTAGTAGTAAAGTGACACTGAAAAACGACATAGATTAAGTGCTGGTTAGTATAATTCAAACAAACAGTTCTACATAAGAAAACTTGCGTTTACGCCGTTCTTCCTGTCAAGTGTGATCTTGTGTACAATAAATTAATAAACAGTTTTATTCATAAGTTTTTATATAACCCATCAACCACTCTTTTTAACCGACTTTCAAAAAGAAGGTTATAATCAATGCAGTCCTTTTTTAATCAATCACTGTAATAAAATTAAAAGTTTTTAACCAATCTACCTCTCTTTAACCAATAAAACTATTATAGTCATAATTTAACCAATAACTCCTTTATTCCAGCGATAACGACCCGCTACGAGGCTGAGCAGGAGGAGCTTAGCTCGAGCAGCTTCAGTTCGGCGTCGCGCGCGTCGCTCGACCCCCCCTCGTCCCCCACACCCAGCTGCAGCGGGGACAACCTGATGCACTTCCCCGGGGACTCCAGCAGCTCCGTCTAGGGACATGGCCCCAAAGAAGTCCCCAAAGATACCCAAGTAACACTTAAATAAATAATTACTCCCAAGAAGTAACCGCCAGCGGCGGCCTTACCCATTGAGCCGCACCGGGAGGCAGGTCTTTGCGTGGCCCTTTGGCCGTCTGTCCACCGCCACCGACACCGCCAAAAATTTAAACAAAATGCCACGTTGTGACCCGTTGCTTGAAGTGAGGTCCCTGCAAGAGCGAGGCCCCGGGCGATTGCCCTGTTCGCCACCCCCTAAGGCCGCCACTGGTAACCCCATCAAACGAAGTCGTCGCCTGATTCTTCGTAGAATATTGCTCCGACGGCAGCTGTCTCACTCTAGCTCACACACGCTGCCTACCGTGTGAATGAGACAGCCTGCGGTCGTGGTATGAGAATCGGGTCCCAGCAGGCTTAGCCTGGTCACCATAGAAGCGGTTTCTTTCTACGGAAGAATAGACAAAGTGACAGTAAAACAAAGGAATGTGTCCATTTTCTTTCCGGTTTCTAATGTTGTCGTGTTAAGCCTGCAGTTAACGAAAAAAGTCGTGTTCCGTTATAACTAATGTTGCCTCAGTTTAAAAGTAATCTGCTATAAATTCGTTTAATCTTTTTAGATATATTTTTAGGAACTTAGTTTTGTATTTCTCTAAGCGTACATTACTAATTAAAACAGGCTATGTTAGTTTAAGTCATACTTAAGATTCTTTAAATTCGACTAATCTTTCGAATTATCTTAAATTATTTCGCTTAATTATTAAAATTATATTGGCTTCCAAGTATTGCCAAGAGATAAAATAGCTTGATGTATTAAAAATCGGATTAAAAAAAACAATTATTACTAAAATTATTTTTGATACGAAATCAAGAGAAATACATTGACAATAATAATTTATGTTCAATTGCTAAACGTGTTTCTAAAATGATATACTTATGTTTTATCTTACATACTTAGAGCCAGTCCACACGGCGCGTTGTGTCGACGCAGCGCTGCCGTTGCGTTGTTTTACATACAAATAATCAAGGTGTTCACACGGCGCGCTGTTTCGTCGCAACTCGCAACGCACACATGACGGACAGCAGCCCCCGAGACGAAGTGGGAGGGGGTGTTGACGTTAAGACTGCTTCGTAATAACGTTGCGATGACGCAGCGCCCGTGTAACCGGCTATGCGTCAAACGGCAGCGCTGCGTCGACGCAACGCTGACGCAACGCAACGTGTGGACTGGCTCTTACAGGGATATATTGACATTGTCATAGGAGCGTGGATGCAAATATTATGTCACTCAAAATGACGCCACAGTTTGTGGATGATTGTAACAGCTATCTCTTAAATTAAATTTTTCAAAATGGCGGCGGTAGTTCCGAATTTGGCCACGCCCAACCTTGTAAGTCTGTTAGTTGATTTTTTTAATAATATTAAATGCTAGGCTATAGATGTTTTATTAATAAGTAGCATTTAAATTTTTTACACTGCGAGAAATGTGTGAATAGTGCCTCTTATAGAAAATACTTTGGCTTTTGTATACTATTTGTTAGCTTTATACTTGTTAATGTTTTGTTGCGAAGTAATGGTTGTTAATACACGCCAAAATGTTGTCTGATTTAAAAAAATGTACAAGATAGAAAATTTAATCAAAGTAACATTCAGTTTATTTTTTTATAATAATTGTTAATACATATTCTAATTTTGGCGCCAATTTTTGTCAGTTATTCGTCTTCATCTTTTAGTTACTAAATATACTACATAAAAGTACATATTATCTCTGATTAATTATGGTAATTTTGTGCACTTTACATTTAATTAACACAGAAGTCAGATAGTTTTTACTCAACAACTTAGGGTATAAATTTAATCTTTGATATTTTCTACAAACTTCAGACAGTCTAGTTAGATTTAAGCAATTATAGGATTTTAAATTAAGTACTGAAATGATAAAACAATAGTGATTAATATGTAATTATATTTCATAGCAAAAGTTACGGTTTATATTATTTGTATTGTCATTATTTTCATAATTAAGTTGCGCATTTTATTTACTGTTACTGTGATAATTTAGTTGAAAATAGGTTTAGTGTTTTATAATAATTTATCTGAACTTAACTTTTTGTACCTAATTGGCCATACATTCCGAAAGCACATACCAAAATAATCGACCATTCTTATTTTATTTCTTCAAAATAATATTTTTATACTATAGTGTAATTCATTTTTGTATCTTGTATGTTTTTCTATAGTTAATATTATTTTATAATTGATATGGAAAAAATAGGAGATATTATAAACCAAATAATAGGTTTATAATATCTCCTAATTTTTCCTACATAATACATTTATTTACTTTGAATATCTGTTATGAACGGTTGTTTACTAAAACTAACTAAAAGTTATTTGGCCATGAAAGATTTTTTGTTACCAAATTGTCAACAAGTTTTGATCTTTTAGGTTGTAATTTAAATAAATCCATAATTATTCTTAGCCGACCTGTAGGGAGATTTAAAGGTTTTAAATTTTGTCTCTTTTAATCTGTTTATTACTGCATCATGGTTTTTTTTTATCTTTCTACAGGACGGATAAGTAGTCGATGCTTTAGATGTTATTTTTGTATGGATGAACGTATGTAAAAAAGCGTTAGGGTCAATTCACATTGTAACGTCGCGAAGGGTTGCGATCACTGACCTCCATTATACAAGTACGCTGGACCTATGATACCCTTTGAAATGACAGCTGTTTTTTGTGCCTATTTGAAGAGGAATCAGCGCCCAATTCGGGGGAAGAGAACTAAATGACATTTAAAAGTCGCCATATTGGCGCTGATAGCAGTAGTGGAAGTACTTGGAACTAATACTAGTTTCTACCACCGTAGTGATTAAATTCTCTTTGGTTTCTACAACCAATAGCGATTGAGCGGCCATTTGCAAGTTACGTCAGATCTAGTTCTCTTCCCCCGCATTGGGGGAGCTGATTCCGCTTTAAATAGGCACAAAAAACAGCTGGGTATCATAAGTCCAGCGTACTTGTATTGTGGTCAGTGGTTGCGATGCATTTTTTCTGCTCCCTGTTATAAATTTGAAAGGCTCATTTAAAAATGCGTGGCGAGGCCTAGCAACGATGCAACATGAATTGAAAAATTTATGTTAAAATATTAAAATACTTTAGAAAACATTGGCAAGTGTCAAATCATTATATTTATTACTATCGTGATAATTGTAACCTGTACTTTTATTGTTGCTACTATAATTAATGTCGAATACGAGTAGGTCTGTATGATAAAGCCAGTTAAAAGTACTCGTGCTGTGTTTTGGATGTTTTTAACAGTAGTTTATCTATTTGATGAGCTAACCTCAAAATGTTAACCAATCAGTATCTCTTTTAAACAAATAAAATGATGTCATACCTCAGAAACCGGGCATTATTAAAATATTTAGCTGGTTAGTGATATTGCTGTACTGATGGTCTTATTTAACATAAATAAAGAATATTTATCTCAACAAAATATAATTGCTTGACTATATGTAGAAATAATTTAAAGTGGAACTTGACAGCTTTATCCTTTTACGATAAAGTTCTTTTTACATGAGAAAAAAGTGGAATTAAAAATAATCTCCGAACAAAATTATTGCCATACTTAAACGCAACGCGAAAATGTGACAACTATGAAGAAACTGGCTCGCTCTTTTATTGTCAAGTCCTTATGGCCAAATTGTATGTATTTAATTATTATCGGGAATAAAAGTTTTGTGTTTATTTAACGGGAATGGCAGCGCAGCGGCGAGCATTTTCAGTGTCATATGATTTTAAACTTTATCTTCATTATTGTAATACATAGTATCGCTCGAGAAATCGCGGCCGCTGGCTTTCCAAGTTTCTCAAGCGATACTGTGTATTACAATAATGAAGATAAAGTTTAAAATCATATGACACTGAAAATACTCGCCGCTGCGCTGCCGTTCCGGTGTGAATCGGCCCTAATACTCACTAACTTCACTTTTAATTTTGTAAAAGGTGCCTAAGGTACTAATTACTAAAAACAATTGTTTTTTATCTGGCTTATTATACAGACTTACTATATTTTGTGTAAGCTAACATAAAATGTCTTTTAAGGCTCAAAATTGTTAGACATAAGCGAGTGAGAGATGTTGCCATATGTAATGGATCTTTAATGATGTGATGGTAGAATGTGATACGAAGGGTAAAATAGTTATATTGTAATGTGTCGCGATAATAAAATACATATATTCCGCCCTAGCACAAATACCAGAACATAGTTATGTCTAAAAATTGTAACTTTGTGACTAATTTTTCATGTCTGAAGAAATTGTGCTAGGGCGACAGACGAGCGCAAATTTTTCACGAAACTTTTAAAACCCATAAAAATTAAAAAAAAGCTCAGTTAGAAAAAAATACTTTTAAATCCTTATTTTGTGTTTTAAGTTAAATAACTTAATATTTATGAATACAGCATTTAATAATTAATCCTTTTTGGTTGCTCACAAACTCTTGTCCATTTGCCAAATTGTAGGGTAGTTTCACAAAATCAAATTGTATAATGTATTTTATTATTGTGAGAAAGCGTATGTGAAGTTGATCATTTGCTCGTAGTACTAACTATCGCTTAAGGTCTCGAATTTTCCATACAATTTTGAAAGTAAATAATCGCATTCATGTTCGCGTAAACGCATTTGGCGTACGAACGTGCGTCCGAGTGCGTATAGGATATATTTTTTATACAAATGACACGCATACGCTGTGCGTTCACTCATATTATTTGTAGCTGTTACATCACGCTTAACATGACCACCATAGAAAGTTTCGTTCTGCCTGGCAGATTGGTCACAGAAATCTGTTATTTTATGCCTAAAATCTGTTAATATTTTTTCGCATACTGTGGTATTTCCTAGGGGATGTCTCATATAGAAGCTCCAATTATTTTAGTGGATTCCAAATAATGCAAGTCATAGACCTTCATAGTAAATGTCACAATTTGTTATTTTAACAATGACGAGGTTATTTTATAATTAACATTGATTTTTCTTAAAATGTCTTACCTCCTTACCAATAAAAATATTTACAAAGCGAATTATTATTATTATTTAATAATTATTATACAAAATCTGCTTCTACTTGTCTTGTACCATCAGAGAAGTTGATTCCTAGGCAGATGGCGGACCTAAATAATTTGGTCGCGTTAAGTCAAACCCATCCGACCAATCACAGCTAACATTGAATTGACATAAGCCGACCAAATGACGTAGGTCTGCTGACTGCTTAGGAATCAATTTCCTCGATGGTACAATGGAAGTGAAGAATCAGATAAAGATAGCGATTTTTCAAATTGTTTTCTGCGTAGGTAAATATCTTTACGATAGTTAACTCAATTTTTTAAGTAATTATATTTTTAGTACAATTTTGCAATATCTGATCTCATATTTATATTGTTTGCTGTCTTCCTACGTTGCAACTAATTCAAATGTTCAACTTCACTCACGCGATGATAGTCCTATATATTTTATTACGATTTGTAAATTTAATTTTTTAGTCTTGAATACAAATAAATACGTATTTTAAAGTTGTTTTTTATTCGTTCTTCGACGCTCATTTACGCTTTCATAATATTTACACAGCAGGTACATACATACTTAAATAATGGAATAATAGAGATGAATATGCTGTAGTCGAATAACGTGACTCGTCGCTTCGACTCTGCGGCACACTGGGGCAGAGCCCCTTGAGCCTAACTTAATATTTAATAGGTAATAACACCCCTCTTTTTTGTCGGAGGTTAACAAAATGTTAAGTAGGCGAAAAGTAACATATTATAAGAAAAATAATTTATTATTCAATATAATAAACACAAAACATAACAGGTATAAAAATTACATCTTAATTATAGTCGAATAATTATTGCATTGAAATAAGATTATTGGAATGTATCCAATTACAATTGGACGGTATTTATTTTACAGTACAAATATTATAATAATATCTTCTAATAAGATTTTTTTAAGTACATCTCTTAATCTATACATTCTCTAAAAACTTTGGGTCACTTGCGTAAGTCTTGAACTATCAGTAATTAATCGTTAGTCAAAATGTCATGCCTTCTCTTTCACAAGTATAAAGAACGATAGAGATAGCATGATAAGGGAAAGGCACTAACGGCAGACACTTTAAGGAAACATGAAACATTTGAATGTTATAAAATATATATTTATGAAAATAAAGGATTGATAACTTCTTCCATGTCTTCAGTAACTTTTACAAAATAAAACTATTATAATTATTCTCTGACAAATCAATTAAAAAATATATTATTGGTCTTTTTGTAAACTTAGTCAAAAGAGCTAATAGATGACATCACAAAAAACGAACATCACTAATAGTAGACACCAATATGAACTAATAGTTGACATAGAACATTACATTACAATTAACATTTTTCCTATTATTAGGTCTTTATTTGCCGTTTTTCAAAAGATTTCATTTACTTCATCATAATAACTAAACGCATCAGAAATATTATCCACGTTGTCTCCAGATTCTATTCATTCTTCCATGCTGAAACTATCTTTCCTTTTATTTTTAATATTTTTTTCCTAGCAAATTTATTTTCAGTCTTTAGTCTCCATGCTTCTTTTGCCTCTTCTATTTTCTTCTTTCTTTTTTCAGCTCTCCTTTTTCTTCTTTTTACTGCTAAAAAACTAAAGCAATCGATTTTTAGATCAGTACAAGTGTGGCGACTCCGTCGCAAAATACCATAGATTAAGAATATTATGTTGGCAACACTGCCACGCTTGGGTCGCTTCTGTGTCTGTGGCCTAGCATTATTATTATTGAGATTTTTCTATACGAAAAGTAATTTTTGTACTTTGGTAAATTGTGAATTTGTGATGTACTACATAGAACCATTGTGACGGTGCGGAATACGATATAATATTATGGTATACGTGAATAAACTAAGTGGGGTGAATTAGAAAGACTTTCCTTTTACCCAACGAACCCCAAATTGGTGACCAACGACCGAACACGACGCCCGACGCCGGCTCCCGCATCGCATCGAATCACGCCACGGAAAAACTCCTATGCATGGTGAAAAACTCCTGTGCATGGTGAAAAACTCCTATGCATGGTGGAAAACTTCTACGCATGGTGGAGACTCCTCGCACTTCGGTCAAAACCGCTCCGAGAGGTCTGCGGCTGCGCATCAACGCACGTGGCTTCCATTCTTCGAGTTCCGGCGCATGAGGTCCTTTTATGCACGAGGCTCCATCCATTCGGCGCGCGAGGCTTCATCCTGCATCGCATTGCATCATCCCCTTGCTGACCATGAAAACTACGGAGAAGCCCAGGGTTATGCTTACTAACATCGCATGAGGTGACATTGCATCATTATTTTGTTCAAAAGACTGTCCATTTCAATTTTCACATAACTTTTTTGTTGCTAACCCGTTGCAACATGCATGTGGTTTAAGATTTTGTGGTAACTTTAAAAGATATTATTAACATTTAAGTTTTGTTAATTTAACCAGCATTTTGTGTAATTTAACTTGCATTTTGTGTATATTAACCTGTGTTTTGTACTAATTTACCGCAACACTTTGAATACTAAAATTTAAAGAAATAAGGAATATCATTTGACATTTGAAAAACTTAATTTCAATTTTAATTTTGAAACTATCAAATAGTTATCCATGTTTGCATGTTAACTGTGTTTAATATTGTGTTTGTAAACAACATTAATTATTTTCATAAGAAAATTCGCATGTCCTAACCCCCCGGTGAAAGATAAGGTTTTCCTCTTAACCCGTTAACACACAACTTTTTTCTTGTTTTACATTATTTTTCATTCATTAATTTTGGATTGGTTGGTTTATTGTTTTGGTTTGTTGTTTGCTTGCGTTTTTTAGTAATCATGACTGACACTAACACTAACACTTTACCCGAACCTACAAATTCTGCACAGGTCCATAAATCTGTAAATAAAATGTCAGCTAAAATTCCACAATTTTGGCCTGAAAAGCCCATTCTCTGGTTTAGCCAAGTGGAAGCTGAATTTCACCTTACAGGCATAGTTTGTGACACAACGAAATACAGTTATGTCATTGCTGCACTTGATCAACACACTATAGGAGAAATAGAGGATAATATTATCAACCCTCCCATTGAACAGAAGTATGAAAAATTAAAAAAGGATTTAATTTCAAGATTTTCGGCCTCAGAAGAACAACGAGTCAGACGTCTGCTAAGCGAAGAACAGCTCGGAGACCGAAGACCATTTGCTTTTCTCCGGCACCTGCGGTCCTTGGCTGGTTCCCTGAAAGATGACAACCTGTTACGACAACTATGGATGCGACGACTGCCGAATCAAGTACAGGCTATTTTGGCTGCACAAGCAGATCTGAGCCTGGACAAAATTGCAGACCTGGCAGACAAAATCATGGAATTACCGTCTGCATCCACCAACGTTTATGGGATTGAGAGCTCACCATCGATACTTACCACACTTGTCACACAAGTTGAGAATCTTACCAGGCAAGTTGCAGCTGTCACAAGTGGACATCCTCAGCACCGTGGCAGGTCACGTAACCGGTCTGCCTCCAGAAACCGCAGCAGCTCCAAATCTGAAAGACCTAAAATGTGTTGGTATCACAAGAAATTTGATACAAAAGCCAACAGATGCATTCCTCCATGCAATTGGAAGGAAAACTCCAGCAGCAGTCAGTAACGGCGGATACTGACTGCTGTTCCATAGACTCTACTGGCCGTCGAATTTTCGTTATAGACCGAGTTACAAAGAGGCAGTTCCTTATAGATACCGGGTCTGACTTATGCTGTTACCCGTACCGCTGGGCCCCTGAACAGAGGACTCCCACTGACTGGGAACTTAGACACCATGTCCATTTTTAACCGACTTCCAAAAAGGAGGAGGTTATATGTTCGTCTGTTTATATATATATATATATATATATATATATATATATATATATATATATATATATATATATATATATATATATTTGTACGTTCAACCATAACTTCGCCGTTTATGGACCGATTTTCATGATTCTTTTGTTGTTGTACAGGGTTGAATCCGAGGTTGGTACCATGTTCACAAAAGTGGTGATCTGATGATGGGATCCTTGAGGAATCGAGGGGACTCCTTGAAATTTATATGGGAACATATGGTGATTTCGATTTTTTCTGAAGTATTTCAGGCATATACTGCCAAAAAGTAAGATTTGGCACCAGGATATACCCTGGTTCTGAAGGTACCCAACAGAACTTTTCAATTCTTATAGATACAAGTTTGAGGATTTTGGCTTTATTTAAACTACTCCAAGCAAATCCTACATTATTTGTACTGAACATAGGCTAAATTTTATTTTGGAAAAAATAGGGTTTCGTAAGATATTTGGGTTTTTCGGACGCCAGGTGAAAAAATCAACCAGAAAAGTTACTTATTTTGCGTACGCTGCCGAAACTATAAAAGATAGAACCATAAAATGTTCTAAGTATTGTAGATCTTATAAATATCTACAAAAAAGTCCGCGACACACTATACTTATCTATGTCGAGTGAGGCACAATAACCATTTTTTTATTTAAAAATCTTGATTTTTTTTTGACAACATTTAAACGCGTTTATTTTACGTATGCCATTAATCCTTATCAAAATAAATTATTTCATCACTAAGTACAGTTTATGTAGACAAAATTTTGAGTGATTAAAATTAGACGTTTGGTTTTGAAATTATGGCGAAATTAAAATATTACGATAGTGGGCGTCACCAAGCGGGATGCGCTTGCGGGAGGAAGACAATCTGTGCAGTGTGCACTGTACACTCTACGGATAATGACTGCGTCCGCGTCGTCGATGTCAGTGTCGGAGTCTGTGAATTGACCTGGGAATCATTTTGCTGACCGAGTCTTTCCTGGGTAGGCTTTTTGCAGCCGTAACCGACATCCACGCGGGCAGAGCCGCAGGCGACCGCTAGTAATATGTACAACTCTAAGACAACAAGCTATAATATTATAGCCTTGTCGTCTCATATTATGTAACTAAAAAGGGTAAAATTATTATTTTTAACAAAAAATTAAAACCGACTTCCAAGGTAAAAACAAAAGTAATACTTATTCTTAATCTAAAAAGAATCAAATAATTCTTATTATATAGTGGCGTCTTCAGACTTCGCCTAAACCTCAACTATTTCTGTACTCAATCTTCATGCTTTTGAAGTCGGTACCAGCTTACCTTAGCGTAATTGCTATGTCAAGGATCTCAGAACTTTTCCGGGCTGGTACCGACTTCAAAAGTACAAAGATTGAGTACAGAAATAGTTGAGGTTTAGGCGAAGTCTGAAGACGCCACTATAATAAGGAATAAGAATTATTTGATTCTTTTTAGATTAAGAATAAGTATTACTTTTGTTTTTACCTTGGAAGTCGGTTTTAATTTTTTGTTAAAAAATAATAATTAGGTACAGTAGTTCTAAGTTCTTAGTTTGTTTATAGAATTATATTTTCAGAGAATAGTGATGATTTTTGCAGTAGAATAAAGTACAAAATAACTTTAGTATGTAGGTATTGCAAAACTCAAAGATGAGATCCATGTCATATTAGGTTTTTTACATTTTCAAGAACTAATAGTAGACACCCTTTATATTGTTAGGGAAAATGGATAAAAAATCTTAAATAAACATTAATTTGTGTATACAACATGACCATTAATCCAATGAAATCAATAGAAATGACAAAAAATCAAATAAATGTATTCAAAACTTACGTGCAAAATTTCGCCTTCCTTAACCTATTTGCTAAGAAATTGCCGAGCGCGTGTTGACGCGGTCATATTAATTACGAAAACTGATCCCATTTTAAAATTTTGTTCCCGAAGGCGTCCCTAATATATTTTTTCAATTCAACAGATAGCTTGAGAAGCTTATAAAATTTAGTGGTGAGAAATAATTAGAGTAATTCTTATTTTCATGGTATTTTTGTCATAAGTGTCATCTATTAGTTCCGTGTCTAGCATTAGTTCTTTTCCCTTATATCACTTAACTTTAAATCAGACTGACGCGTCACGCGAGTAAGCCGCAATGGACGGTATAAAATCACATGCTAAGATGGCCGAAAATGGCACTTTTAAAAACTAGTATTAAAATAATACTTTCAATACAATATAAAGAGAATAATTTATTATAATGTGCGCTTTAAGTTAATTTGTTCGATTCAATATTTTATTAGTATTAGATAAATACGTAAATAGACGAGTGATTTTCGTAGTCTCATTATTGGTGAGTGACTGAGACAAACAAAGATAATGAATAACGAATCCAAGCGGTCAGACTGAGACGGATAGAAAATAATACAAGGTACAAAAACGAAGAGGAGAGACAAAGAAATGCTATCCCGCTCGCACGCTCAACCGCCATGATAAGTCGTACGCGCCGTAAAATTTGCCCGGAAAAATAGCTTCTCAATTGTAGCATAATATTATGTCAGGCTATTTCAGGCAGACGATACTACGTATGAACGTATCTGAGGCGCTGTCATATTGCCGTCCCGCTCGCACATACGTCACACGCTCCGTATGTTGACGCGTATGATGAGCACGTCGTCTTTCACGAAGCCGTCCCTGACCACGTCGTCGACCACGGCGTACTCGGTGTACCCGAACCCGCGCACGCAGATCTCGGCGGTCGGCCGTCGGAACGCCACGAGCGTCGAGTTCGACATCATGGTGTCCCGTTGAGTGTTGTCGGGGTTGTAGCTGAAAATAAATAGTTATATTGTAGCGCGAAAGAGTGTTTGTTATATCCTTACACTTAGAAGGTATGTCTGTCTGTTACCTGGCGCTGTACCGATACTTTGAGTTCTTGAGGAAAGCGAGAGTGAATTTGAGAAGAAAAGGTATCATGGATAGTTTATCCCAAAAAACAAAGTACGACTCCTTTGCGATATAACGCAGTTAATAACGGATAACTTCTCAGGCTTATTTAAAAATGCATCCTAATGCAATGTTGTAATGTGACCTGCCCCAAAGATTTACTATGTCCCGCTTTATCTATTTCCTTACGTAGCTATCTAGCGTAAGTATATCTCACCGGTTGATCATGGCGAAGGATATCCGTCCGTTGAAGGGCCACTCCAGGAACTCGTCGTTCTCTGTCCGCATGAGGTGCACGTGCAGCGCGAAGCACAGCGGGTTCTGCGCCGAGATGTTCAGGCGGACGCAGAATCTGGGACGTCAATGGCGCTTTTAGACTCAACAATCTTTAACTCACGATAAAGGGGTGTTACAAGATTGACGTGTATGTGTTGTGTGTGTGTCTGTGTGTGCATGTGTGTGTGTGTGTGTGTGTGTGTGTGTGTGTGTGGCATCATAGCATCCAAACGGGTGGGCCGATTTTGATCTAGTTTTCTTTGTTTGAAAGCTGACATGATCGAGAGTGATCTTAGCCATAATTGATTCATTTGTATGTTCGGTGCTGGAAAATTTGGGTTTAACTACTTCAAGTTCGTAAACTACTTCCAGTAATTTGATCGGTTTCATATTTTGCATCCTGATTTCTGATACTTTAACCTATCAACCGCCATAAGGACACCGGCAACCGTGACAACAATAGAATAACAATAGAATCCGCGATCGACGGATTAATTGGAGTTTAAAATTGTTTTTTTTTTTAATTTATCAACTTAATGTTATGATAATATAGATATGGAAATCACAAGCACGTGTATAGGGTTTCGTTACCCAAAGAAGTCAAAACAGGACCCTAATTCTAAGACGTCACTATCTGTCAGTCCGTCCGTCCAGGCTAAGTCCCATCATATATATTTATATTTATTTATTTACCAATAAATTCTACCTGTATCCATTAGGCGACGTATAAAAGCCAGGGCTGTACAACATTTTGCAGTGGTCTTTCAACATGGCGTCCAATCTCGCTTTGAAGTTATCGATCTTCCATATGTAGTGGCCCATGCAGTAACGAAGCAGCATGTCGTTATTCTGCTTCATCTTGGCCACGGCGAATGCCGACAGCTGTTTGGACATGTTCGCTATCACTATATCCTGTTCTCGGTTCCTCTGTTCTAGAATAACCACTCGCTCGTATAGGGCTCTGAAAAGTTAGAATGTTAACGGTTTATAAGTTAATTCTATAATAATTCGCCGAATAGGGATTGCAATCCCGCACCTTATTCAATCCCGCGGGATTGATTTGCGGGATTGGCCAATCCCGCGGGATCCCGCATGTTTGAATTTATGTTATAAAATTGAATAAATTGAAACTATAGGTTTATGTTTTATTAAAAATCAACTTTACTAATAGAAAATGTCTCGTATCCACAAAAATATTTGTTTTGTAACAAAATAACAATGAAATTATGTGATCACCCTAGTCTTGTTAGATCTTAAAATTAAAATGCTTTTAATGCCTCAGCAATCTTCAAGTCAGGGACCTCTCAACATTATGATTTATGGCTTCGCATTGATTGCGACGACCACCCTCGCGTCTATGCGTGACTATATAGGTCCCATAGTGGTGACCCGAGGGCCGAGACGGGCTGACTCTTTGAATACCTGCAAGCAGCTTCAGATTTAGTGCAGCAGCAGATCCCATCCGCGGAGATCATAATACTTGGCGACTTTAACGCCCACCGCGCCGACTGGTTAAATTCCAGTAAAACTAATCATGCGGGAAGATCTGTCTGCGAATTTGCTCTTGCGAACGACTTAATACAACTGGTTGCTACGCCTTCGCGAATCCCAGATGTAGACTGTCAGAATCCTTCCCTGTTGGAATTCTGCTGACTTCAAATCCTGATAGCATAGCATGGTAGCCACCAAGCATCCACGACCGCATCACTTGGTTCATCGGATCATTGCCTTGCCACTTACGACGGCATTGCGACAGCGTGTTGTTAAATACCGTCGTGTGTGGCTCTACAAGTTAGCGGACTGGGATGGTATGCGGGGGTTTTTTGCATCCTATACTTGGGGGCACTTGTGCTTCTCACCGGATGATCCCAACACTGCCAACTCCGTTGCCAATGTGGTGATGCAAGGGATGAAGCTTTTCATTCCGTCCTCTGTAGTGCCAACTTGCGGCAGATTTCGTCCCTGGTTTGGTTCATCCCCCAAAAAAGCTTCTCGCCGGAAGGAGAAGGCTTACCAATCCTGGGCCAATGCAGTGTCTGCTTGGGATTTAAATACCAGCACATATAAAATGAAATACTCAAGAAAGAGATCACTCGGGCAAAGAAACAGCACTTCAATAGAATTGGTGAAAGACTCGAGCGCCTCCCTTCGAGAACCCGTGCATTCTGGTCTCTGGCCAAAGCTACTGAAGGGAATTTCCGCAAGCCAACCCGTGTATGGTATACATACACGTCGAAAATGGATCGTTGTCCCATGACACAAAAGACAAAGCCGATCTTCTGAGTAAGTTCTTTGCGTCAAGCTTGACCCGAGATAACGGGGAACAGAAACCGCCGACCATACCGCGATGCACGAGCGTCATGTCGGATATTTGGTTTCATCAGCGCTCAGTACAAAAGGGCTGCCTTTTAAGTTCTGTCATTTGTAAACTTCCCGCGATTATTTAAAAAAAAAAACCATGTGGGATTTTAAGCTCTTTGTATTTGGATTTCAAAAACAAAAGAAATTTTTCAGATTGGTCAATTAGTCTTAGGGCCCCCGCGCATTAGGCGGCGGTCGTGCGGCCAGGTCGCTGCGACCACCCCGCGCACTTTGCGGCCACGTCTGCGACCACACTCGTATGAGTAGTGATTTGATGAGTAAACTTAGAATATTATTTTGTTTTCTGTATACAAAAAACGTGTGGCCGCGGCGACCAGTGCACGCACACTGGAGTAATTTCATACAAATTCCCGTATCTCGTTGTCCGCGGCGGCGAAGTGGCCGCGTGTGTGTCGCGATGTTATTCGTTGGCCGCGCGACCAGTGCGTGGCCGCTGGCCGCTGGTCGCGTAATGCGCGCACCTACATATATCGTAGAAGAATTAGTTGGCCGCAGCGACCTGGTCGCGCGACCTGGCCGCCTAATGCGCGGGGGGTCTTATTGTATCGTCTATTCAAAGGTGACAAGTCGGTCGTAAAAATGGAAATGTTAAAGGAAAATTTCCGTGCCATAATTTTTTACAAATTACGAAGTTGATTATCGCGACTTCGGCGTTTTGAGGAGATCACTTCTGTACTTAGTGATGCAGGACCATGTCTTAGAATTATAGAACGCTGGTATTTAGAAGCTTAAAGTGGACACCCTAGCCTCAGTGACCAGCCACGAGATGGTCGTCCAAAAACCACCGTAACGCAAGAGAATATTGAAGCTTTGCAGCAGCTAGTCCTCGAAGACCGTCATGTGATATATCGCGAAATAGAGGATTCCTTGGGCATTTCAGGGACCACGGTCCAAAAAATCCTGCACGAAAAACTTAGAGTAAAAATGTTAATTTCTCGTTAGATTCCTTGTTTGCTTAGCGATGATCAAAAACAGTCCGTGTTAGTTTTTGTCGCAAAACTCTGCAGCGATTCAACCGAGAAGAGTCAAAGCACGTTTATAATTTGCTCAATGGTGACGAGTCTTGAATATATTATGCTTATGATCCAAATTCTAAGTAGCAGTCTACTGTCTGGATCTTCTAGAATGAGCCAAAATCAACCAAAGAAACAGAAGACTTTAAAAAAATTTTTGCCTCCATATTGTGGGAAAGGTGGTTACATCGCAACTATTGTACCCGAAGATTGCATAACGGTTACCGCTGACTAGTATACCACAGCTTGTTTGTCACAAGTCATCACCGAATTTCGAAAAAACCAATTCAAGACGTCGTATGGTCCTGACCATGACAATGCATGTTCGCACATCGCCGGTCAAACAAAGATGTATTTGTGAACCCAAAACGTTGAAATTTTAGATCATCCGCCTTACAGCTCTGACTTGAGCCCTAAGGATTTTAATACGCTCCACAAAATTAAGCAAAGTCTTCGTGGTCATTTCAGCTCACCTGAAGAAGCTGTTTATGCGTACAAATCGGCCATTTTGACTACCCCAACTTCGGACTGGAATAAATGTTTTAAAAACTGGTTAGAACGCATGCAAAAGCATATTAAATATCGCGAAGAATTCTTAAAAAAACTATAAATGGTGATAATCTATTAGATTGTCTGTATTTATTTCAAACGACAAAACTTAAAAGGCAGCCCTCGTAGCCCTCCGTTCCCTTGATATCCAATTAAAGTCGAATGGGCCTGATGGAATCCCTCCTATTGTGTTAAAAAAAGTGTGCTCCAGAGTTGGCTCTGATCTAAACGCGTCTTTTTCGGCTCTTCTATTCTTCTGGCATTGTACCGGCTTCCTGGAAGACTTGGTGTACCCGATCCCCAAAAAAGGTGACCGCTCAAATCCTTCCAATTACAGACCAATCGTTATAACCAATTTATAATATAATGGAATCAATTATTATTATCAATAGCCAGCTCCTTCGATACTTGGACAAACAGTACGGGTTCCGTAAGGGTCGCTCAGCTGGTGATCTCTTGGCATACCTAACTCATCGTTGGGATCAGGCGATTGTGTCGAAGGGAGAGGCATTTGCTGTTAGTTTGGACATTGCGAAGGCCTTTGATCGGTTTTGGCACAAAGCGCTGCTATCAAAACTTCAATTCCATCAAATGGGCTCCCCGAGAAATTATGCATATGGGTCATGCGGGATCCGCGGATCCGCGTTTTGTAGGTGCGGGATCCAGCAGATTAAAAATTGGCGCGGGATCCCGCGGGATTGCGGGATCCCGCTTTGCGGGATTGCAATCCCTATAGCCGCAGTATTAAATATTGAGAAAAGCCTACATCATCCGCGCAAAAATTTACACATCATTTTAACGTTGTTAAGCATGTGTACTAACCCACAAAAATTATGTATTTAGTTATGAATGCAATTAATAATGTTCTTTAGATCATTAAGAACAAGACTGCATTCATATTCAAGATTTTTTTTTGGGTTACTACATAATGGCGCGTTTTCACTGGTCGATAGGGCCCGCATGCGGGGTGCGGGAGATTTCTGAAACGCATGCCACGACCAATGACAATGCGCCATTAGTTGTCAATTAGTTATCATAGACTCCCCGCATGCTGTATACCGTACGAGTTAACGACTAATGAAAATGCGCCCTTAATGCTTTTGCTTCGATACGGCTTTTGAACTTATTATACTAGCGGTTGGCGAGCGGCTTCAAAACAATTAAAATAGTCTGTGCAGGATTTTTCTAGCTACCCCATTCTTAATATATTCTTAATATATGCTATATGCTTCATTCTTTCTCTATTACCAGCGCGGTGAATGTTCAAGTTAAGATCTTCTACTGTAAGATCCTTACTTCGACGACAAATATCAATATACTTATTAACTGTAATTAAATGAAGATGTTGACATAAGCCCCACTCATTATCTGCTAAACTCTTCATTCGATTACAGCTAAGTAATTACTTCACAGTTATTAAACCTGCCGTACTCAGAGACAATTATTAATTAATCCTTCGATCGGGGATTCTTGAAAATGCTATTGTATTATATTGTTGTCGCGATCACCGGTGCTCTTATGGGGCTTGAAGGATTAATATTTGTTTCTGAGTTCGGCTGTTAAGGTGCTTCTTCACAGTGGATTATGTTGGCCCTAATAATACATAATATATATGGACGCTTCACACCACGTCAGTCTGGCCCCGTGCTAAGTACCTGACGGCTTTGTAGAAATATATTTAATATTTTATGCTATACATGATATATTTAAGATTTTTACATGATACACATATTTAATACACAACCACCAGGATTCAGGAACTTTAAAAACTTTTTGTTCCGTCGGCGGGATTCGAAGCCGCGACCCCAGGCTTGAGCCAACGTGCTTATCCACTGAACCACAGAGGTCGTCGACAAACCATCGTCATTGTGTAGACGGGGTAATGGAGTATGATGGCGGACGATTTTCAGGCGTGGCGCGCAATAGCTTTGTCCACACTGCATTTTTCTGTTCATCAAGGGCATGCGTTATAGCGCAGTCAACAACGAACGTGAGGCATGCCCGCGATGCATGCCCTCTGACCGTATTCAAAATTTCAAAAATGACAATGTTGGCGTAGCGTTCGTTGACGCATTCAAGTTGAATGAAAGAAAATGACGAAGACGAAAGCGCGTAATGTGGACAAAGCTAATGGCGTGCCCTGCAGTGGGTCATTGTGAGACATTGTGTACTGGTTACTTTTGTATTTGCGTGTTTACCTGATAAGCGCGCTAGTATTGTCCGGCGCGGGGGCCTCACCGCTGTTCTTGTCGGGCGCATCCCAAAGGCACATCGCCTCTTGCTCCTTCGCGTCCGCGCTGCTCGCGTTCGATATGTCGTTGCTGATTTTAACTTCTGAATACGCGTTCATTAGGAACTGAAATAGTAGAGAAAATAATTACTTTTCATGTTAAATAAACAGAGCCAGTAGTCAAGACGTTTTCTTTATTAAATCTCCTATCGCCGTCCGCGCCGGTAAAAATGTATGGAATTGACATTAGACGAGCCGAACGTCAACTTCATGTTAACGAACGCTTATTATACACCTCCGTTGTCTGATAGTTTTGACAACAGGCCCTTTAGCCAAGACCTTTTCTGTATCGCTTATTTATAGAATCAACGATCAAAAAGCACGGAATTGACATAACATTATTCGAATAATATTTTTTTTATCGAAATTCGAACGTAATATCAATTTCATACATTTTGATCAATTCTAGAAAGAATAATAATAATAATATCTATGGACGCTTCACACCACGTCAGTCTGGCCCCGTGCTAAGTACCTAAAGGACTTGTGTTAGGTACAGGTACCAGACATCGGAAATATATTTAATACTTTACTATACGTATATATTTAAGATTTTTATTATATCATACACATATTTTTAATACACATCCAGACCCGGGAAAATTGAAAACTTTTTGTTCCGTCGGCGGGATTCGAACCCGCGACCCCCCGGCTTGAGTTACCACGCGCTCACCACTGAGCCACAGAGGTCGTCAAGCGATAGTAGCGATAAAGAAAACGTCTTGACTAGGGGATCTGGTTATTTATAAAGACTCGATTTTCGATTGTGTTGAGCGTAAGGTAATTTATGTACACTCACACTCATATGCCTCTGTATATCATTCTGCAAATGTTTGTTGAGGTCGTCCTGGTTTGTGAAGGTCTCCTTGCACCCCACCGCGTGGAAGGAGCACGGTATAGTCACAACTGAGCACGACGCCTCCGGCTTGTTGTACTCGCACACAGCTATATGCGCGTCCAAGTCCAGAGGAGTAACTTTTACATTGCAACCTGAAAATATTTAGAAAATGTATTAATTTAATTCACACGCACGCACGCACGCACGCACGCTCGCACGCTCGCACATACGCCCGCACGCAAGCAAGCATACACACATCACTACAATATATAACATATCTCCCATAATTATTAAATAAACTTTTAAGCTATTGCATAGCTTTTATCGCGGACTTTGAGCACGGCGACCGAATCAAGAAATTCCGTAACGAAAATAAACCTCACATCCCCCACTCCGACCGGCGCAGCGGTGCGGCATTGAAAGCTCAGTTCGGCAGACTTCGACACGGTGTTTGTGTGCGTGCGACTAGACGAATGCGAATTATAATAGCATAAGTTGATAAAAAATGCTATGCAAGAGCTTTATCTCAGCAGTTAACGAGTGCCACGCGTTTTTTAAAGAAAATGCTTGAGTGGTTCTACAGGACTACGGCTATCGCCTAGTAATATAAGCCCGTGATCACACCAAACCGACTGTGAGCCGCCGAATGTGAGCGAACGTTACGCAGTTTATTGTATTTCCATACATATTCACTTTTTTGTTCACACCTAACCGACAATACGCTATAAGGGTGCGTTCCACTGAAGCGTAACGGAGCGTTCCGGAGCGGAGCTTAGCGGTGCCCGAATTGACTAATCGTGTTATTCCAGCGGAATGACAGTGAAGCGGAGCGAAGATTTTGAGCATGGTGATTGGTCAATTCGGCACCGCTAAGCTCCGCTCCGCGTCAGTGGAAACGCGGCGTCGCTGGGCGTAGGCGCAGACATTCGATACCGTATATTTTCACGTTCACACTGGGGCTCACAGTGAGCTTGCTCACACTCGGCGGCTCACAGTCGGTTTGGTGTGAACACGGCCTTACTAATATGTTAAATTTTGACTATCATACCTTTATCAGAGAAGGGACAACTCATTCGTTGCTCCTGTATCTCCCTCTTGGTGTAGTTGTCTGGGAAGATGTCCACCTTCATACTCAGGTTGATGTTGTCTATTGGACAGTGACCGCTGTTCCTGTAAACAAAAAAAAAAAAACTTTTAGTACCATCTGCCAAGCTGTAGTTACAGGTCAATTGCAGAATTTTTACGCTATTAGTTACCGGTGATCGAATAAGAGACATAATATTATGACAATAACGAAAGCTAGTTCTTTTTCAAAGGGAAGCTTCAAACTGTATATTGTTTACCACATTTGGAATGTTCTTCAAAAAGTCAGCAGTAAGAAAAGCCAATGAGCAAGGACTCTGAGGAACCCTACGCTATTGCATGATAAAATACAATTATGATCCTAAAATATATGGCAGACGCCAATCGTCGATGGTACTATTTACTCTGGTAAACAAGTGCCATTTTCCTCGAATCCTGATCGCATGCACCGAAAATTATGATTTTGGTCTCATTCGATTTCGAATAGCATCTAGAACATTTTATCAAAATTCCAAGAGGGGTTGAAAAAAAATGCAAAAGTTATAAACAATAAAGTAAACAAAAAAAGAAGGGTTTGGTTTTTTTTAATATTTCATAAACTATTTGAGATAGTCAAAATTTGAAAATAGATCCTTAAAGAGCAGGAAATTTCCTAAACATATTTTTACTGATTAATATTAATATTTAACTGATTAATATTAATATTTAATCAGTTAAAATATGTTTTTAGTTCACGTGGCAGATTCCGGCAAATCACACGAAACGCGAACTATGCGTTTTTACCGTTACTTTCCCCGCTCAATTAAAGTTATAAGGATTATTGATAAAGTTCCAAAAGTTAGGATTTGTTTTAGGAAATTTGCTGCTCTTTAAGGATCCATTTTCAAATTTTGACTATCTCAAATAGTTTATGAAATATTTAAAAAAAAAACCAAACCCTTCTTTTTTTGTTTACTTTATTGTTTATAACTTTTGCATTTTTTTTCAGCCCCTCTTGGAATTTTGATAGAATGTTCTAGATGGTATTCCGAATCGAATGAGACCAAAATCATAATTTTCGGCGAATGAGATCAGGTTTCGAGGAAAATGGCACTTGTTAATCAGACTATATTATAATAATCTATGGTCCGACAAAAAATGTAATTAGTATACTTTGCAAAGTCCTATTCTTTTCAACCTACAAGTATTTCATAATTTGCTTTTTTGTTTCAATACGCGACACGCGATAGACAAAAGATTAAGGGCCTGTTTCACCACTTCCTGATAAGTGCCGAATAGGCTATCCACCACTTAACTTGACAGATGAAGTATGGAGAATCTGTCAAAAAAGCTGTCAATAGCCTATTCGGCACTTTATCAGAAAGTGGTGAAACAGGCCCAAGACTTAGTTACCCATATTGGCTGTTTTAAAGGTTCTATTCTAATTTCTATATTATATAGGCAGTTCAGCTTTACTTTTTGGTCTCTTTCTTCGGGCTATTTTATTGCACTACTTTTATGGCTTAGATGTTAAGGAACATTTTTGAGATTATCAGGAATGTTCCTCAACTAGAAGTGCTCAATCTGTGGTGTAAAGGTTGCGTGTTTTTTAGCCCACCGACTGTAAAGTCATGGCGTTTGATGTTTTTACTTCAGGTGCAACTGTTTTGATAAGAAGTTTCCTTCCCAACTCATGTCCAGGGTTCTAGCTTTTAATACACAAATCCTCACACTATCTAATGCAACTGCATTCTAAACATAATATTACACTAGCCAACAATAATATAAAACAATGTAATAATAATTAATATTGTTATAATCTACGAGTATGATTATACTTAACTATTTGTAATCGCTCTATATAAAGGGTCTTCCTAGCAACTCCTATGAAATCTATCGCTATGATTATTCTAGTGATAACTGTAGCCTCGTTGGCTCTGCTTGTATACTTAAGAGGTGCTCAAAATGAACGTTACTGGAGGAAGAGAGGCGTCGTTTTCTACAATAGAAACAAAGCTTTGGGAGTTGCCTGGGATTGCTTGACGAAAAATCGGGCTTATTTCGAACACTTTCATGAAATTTATAAGCAGTACCCCACGGAGCCAGCCGTCGGTATAGGCTCCGTGCTGAAGCCGGCCATTTTTATAAAAGACATGAAAAATATTCAACACGTCCTCTCGACAGATTTCAACGCATTCAACCACAAGGGTATTGAGACCATAGAGGAGGACGTACTTGCGAACAACTTACTAATACTGAGCGGGAAGAAGTGGAAAGTTATCAGACAGAAAATGTCCCCCTTCTTCACCTCTAGCAAACTGAAATCGATGTTTCAAATTATCGATAGGAGTGCTCGAGATATCGTTCCATATATCAAAAATAATCCGCACCTAATGAGAGGGGAGGCTTTTGAAACTATTTCGACATTCTGTAGCGCGGCCATGAGTGCCGACAGAATCTATTTTTGACTCGCCTTTCCTAAAGTTCACGCAAAAAGTGTCAAAACCAACGTTTCGGTTCTACTTGAAATCCATCGTCAGCGTTATCACGCCTCGCCTAATGAGAATTTTCCGAATAAAGATTTTTAATGAATTCGAGGAATTCTTCGTTGGAGCAATCAAAAAGTTGCTGAGATCGAGGGAAAATGAAAACATTAGAGGACACGACTTCGCCGACTTATGCCTGTCGATTAAAAAAAAATGGAGTATTAAAAGACGGAGACAGCGGATTTGAAGTGGAGCCAACTGACGAGCTGCTAGCTGCCCAAGGCTTCGTCTTCTTCATCGCGGGGGTGGAACCAACAAAGGTTACCATTTTCAATACTTTGGTACTCTTGGGCCAGCATCCAGAAGTGTTAGAGCGCTTGCACCAGGAAATTGATGGTGCCTTTGACCAACATGACGGTAAAATGAGCTACGACGTCATTAATTCAGAGATGGAATATCTCGACATGGTGTTCAACGAGGCGAGTAGAATCTACCCAGCGCTCGGTTATCTAGTGCGCGAGTGTGTGCGAAATTCAGTGTTGCCCGTAGGTAACATTGAAGTCGAGGAAGGAACGACGGTATTCATGCCTATATTCTCTTTGCACCGCGACGAAAAATACTATCCAGATCCTGAAGTGTTCGATCCAGAACGATTTGCTAGTGAAAGAAGAGCAAAAATCAATGTTTTCCTTTGTTGCATTTTGGTAAAGGACACAGAATATGCTTAGGCATGCGATTTGCAGTTCTTCAAGCCAAAGCTGGGTTAGTTCATCTGTTACGCAACTTTACTGTCAAGACTAAGATATTTGAGGGTGGAATCAAATATAAGAAGGACCAACTTCAAGTGATATTGACTAATGTGGATGTTGAATTTATTGAACGGAAAGTAAAGCCTTAATAATAGGGGTACGTAAATTTCGCAAATAAGAAGTGATTTTGCATTAAAAAAAAACTCAAAATAGTAAATCTCGCATATTTATTTAGCAAAAAAATAGAGTGTTTTAACACTGTATTTTTTTTTTGCAAAAAAAAAAAGAGTTTTTAAACTTAATTAAAGGCTAGGATTGTAATTTCTACATTTTCGTCTTTCAGTATTTGCCTGTGAGCAGTTACGACAATGTTATAGATCTACAAAGTAAAGTCCCTCTCGGCATCAACACTATTGACAGGGCAATTGAGACATTGAATAGCTGCTTTTGGAAATCCAGGGTAGCAAGATGTTGACGACCTCTGTGGCTCAGTGGTGAGCGCGTTGGTAGCTCAAGCCGGGGGTCGCGGGTTCGAACCCCGCCGACGGAACAAAAAGTTTTCAATGTTCCCGGGTCTGGATGTGTATTAAATATGTGTATGATATAATAAAAATCTTAAATATATATGTCTATACTAATATTTTAAAGAAGTAAACTTTGTTTGTTTGTTTGTTTGTTTAATTGTAATGAATAGGCTCAAAAACTACTAGACCGATTTTAAAAATTCTTTCACCATTCGAAAGCTACATTATTTACGAGTAACATAGGCTACTTTTTATTTTGGAAAATATAGGGTTCCGTAAGATATTTGGGTTTTTCTGATACAAGGTGAAAAAAATCAACCAGAAAAGTTACTTATTTTGCGTACGCTGCCTAAACTATAAAAGATAGAACCATACAATGTTCTAAGTAAATGTAGATATTATAAATATCTACAAAAATGTCCGCAACACACTATACCTATCTATGTCAAGTGAGACACCACAACCATTTTTTTATTTAAAAATCTTGATTTTTTTTGACTACATTTAAACGCATTTATTTTACTCATGCTGATAATCCTTATCAAAATAAATTATTTCATCACTAAGTGCAATTTGTGTAGATAATATTTGGTCTTTGAATGATTAAAATTAGACGTTTGGTTTAGAAGTCATGGCGAAATTAAAAATTGCGACTTACGCCCGTTTCGAAGTGGGCGCTACCAACCCCGCCTTGGTAGCGCCCACTTCGAAACGGGCGTAAGTCGAAAGTGCGAAGATTATGACTGGCCCTGCACCTGGTGAACTAGCTCATATACCAATAATACCAATGATCCCTACTGATTTGCCTATACCTACCCTGCAAAAGGCTCCAATTTCCTGTAAAATTTCTTTTGCACTAACGATGAATAAATCCCAAGGCCAAACATTCAAATTAGTAGAAATTTAATTTTTAAAAATTTGAAAATTAGTAGAAAAAAAAAAAGTTAGAAGTTAGAAGTTTTCGTAAATCGGGTAAACCATCAGTATATTTTTTACCTGAAAATAACGTCAAAAGAAGCTCTACAATTGTGATCGCTTTAGTTATCTATCCTAAAACAACGGGTTGCACTCCGGGACTACCGTCAGAAGTAAAAACTTATTACTAATTAGTAAAAAGCGGTAACCGACATCCACGCGGGTGGAGCCGCGGGCGACCGCTAGTATAGTATAAAAGTATTAAATATATTTCCGTTGTCTGGTACCTGTAACACAAGTCCTTTAGGTACTTAGCACGGGGCCAGACTGATGTGGTGTGAAGCGTCCATAGATATTATTATATTATTATTATTAAGATTTTGATGCAACTTAAACTTGCATTACATCCACAGGAGCTTCTTGGCCGACCAATCGAAGTCCCTGTCATAGTATAAGGAGGGGAAGTAAGTTATCTTCATACAAAGGCACCGCGCGCGGCTTGTATGTGTGCGCCATAGTATCAATGCGTCGCCTTACGCACACTTATTAAAATCTCGGACCGTTTTCGGACCATACCAGTCGGGGCTACTTTACGCTGCACACCCGCGTCGCGCCACGCCGCGCCAAACGAATCAAAAATGTCCGATCATAATCGCAGCTGAGTAATAAATATTGCGTGTGTTTGGGTGTTTTAATTCATGAAGCCCCAAGCGGCCACATCCGGCCGCGATAGCAATGAAAAAGCTATTGTGTCTCGTTTTGCCACGACTGATGGGTAGTAATGCAACAATTCCAGAATTGTCTTTGTTTAAATTACCAGTTGAACAGGAAAGGTAAGTACTACTCACTTATTCTAGCATAATATAATTTTTACTTGATGATCAGATACCTACTTACTTCTTTTTTATTGTATTAGTTTTCTATTACACAAACTTTCCCACTGGAACAAAGTATAAGAGAATATTTGAGGTAGGTACTTTTGATCCGTCAACTAATTTGCCGCTATTAAAGCAAAAGTTTACGTTTAGTAATGCCGATTTCTCTGTATTGTAGGTAGGTATATTAACTTACTACTTACAGTCAATTACTTATTTTAAATCGTTATTAAAAATAAGTAATTGACTAATTGTAAATCAGATATTAATAATTATACACATAAATCAAAGTTCGAATCATAACAACAGATTTTTTTATAGTAGGTACCTATAAGAGACAGGTGTTAGTTTTTAATGTTGTTTTAAAGGGTATATTTATAATTTTATTTAGACATCGGATTATATGCACGATCCAAGTGCCGAAATATGCATGCAAATATGCACGAAAATTGGCCGAAATATGGACAATCAAGAGTCACTTATTATTATTAAAAGTCGGAAGACCGCGACGTTGCCGCTGTTCAGAAGCGCGGACAGCTGCTTGCCGCTCCCACATCACAACGCCGCCGCGCCGCCGCCGTCTAAAATTGACAACCCTAAGACAGTAGGTAATTATATGGCGGATTGGGCCGGAGTTACCCTACTTCCCCTCCTTTTACTATGTCCCTGTCTGTTTTGAATAGAGTTGTAATATTTTTAGCGCGTCTGATCAACATTTGAAAGCACGTAACGTAAAAAGGTGCGGAAGTATTTAATTTTCAAATTTCGCTTTTATCGGAAATAAAATGCAGATTACGCTTTTATCACATCTATTTCGTAAAAACGAAATTTACGTACCCCTACTTATTAAGAGGCCGGGTACACTTGGAATTTCTCATACATACGTAATTCCAAAATCATTTTCTCATACGCAAATATTTAACATGTTTGAGTTGTTTTTCGGTTTAAAATAGTAATTACCTAGGTTCCTGCACAAAAATTTACTTCAAAATATTTCAACACAAAAATTTTTTTTTTGCTTTAAAATTTTTTTTAGTAAATTTACTACTAAATATTCAAACACTAAAAAATAGAGTAAAACACTAAAAAATATATAAATAAATACTTAGTTAATTTACTACAAAATATTTAAACTCTAAAAAATATTTTTTAGTATTTAAATATTTTGTAGTAAATTTACTATTTATATATATATATATTTTAGTGTTTTACTCTATTTTTTCGTGTTTAAATATTAAGTACTAAATTTACAAAAAAAAAAAAAATTAAAAACAAAATTTTTTTTTAAAGTAAATTTTTGTGCAGGAACCTAGATAATTACTATTTTAAACTGAAAAACAACTCAAACATGTTAAATATTTTCGTATGAGAAAATGATTTTGGAATTACGTATGTATGAGAATTTCGAGGGTACCCGGCCCCTTAATAATTTTGTCTATAACATGAAAAGCACCTTACTAAAATAATATACAATTTATATCATTTTAGCACAATTTAGGGTCAATGTATAAAATCACTAATAGACCATATGACAAAAACGGTAAGAAAAAAACAGGCTTATGCATGCACTAGGCTGATTTTTAAAATTTGGCTCCATACCCACAGTGTAAAAACAGGACTTATCTTGTTTTTACCCTTTGGGTATGGAACCTTAACCCGGCGTGAGTGAGGTCGGGTATGTCATACCCGGCGGTTTATAAAACACTTAATATTTCTCAACTGTGCGATTTCTGGGACTTGGTTGGCTCAGTAGCTGCATGGAGGGGGTGGTACGAGGAGTGATTTTAAGCGACAATGACAATATTGCGCCGTTGGTGATGTAAGCTACAAGTGCGCAAACGCATTGCGGGTATGTGATACCCAACCTCATAGTCGGTGTCACTATTTTGTGTTTCGGTTGTTTTTTGATTTTTTACATTTAATAACAAAGTTTCTTTATTTTTTGGTTTGTAAATCCTACAATATCATATTGTTTGTCAATTAGGCTTGTCCTTTGTCATGTTAATTGATTTTACATTCAGTTAAGGCTATATTCCACTAGATGACGCCTGCAAGTCCGTTGCGCCAAAATTCGTATATAGCGCGGGAACCGTACAAATTTCTAGGATGAAAACTATCATATTATGTCCCTTCCTGTAGCGCTAGCACGGCGACCAGCGGAAATGCGAAAGTATGGACAAACTGTGGAAATAAACCTAAGGTGCCGTTCGGATCTTTACCGCGGCTAATCGCGACCGA
Organism: Polyommatus iphigenia; assembly: GCA_963422495.1. NCBI lineage: Eukaryota > Metazoa > Arthropoda > Insecta > Lepidoptera > Lycaenidae > Polyommatus > Polyommatus iphigenia. The sequence continues at coordinate 3,599,212 of OY730189.1, forward strand.
CAAAAATTTAATTAAAATGCCACTTTATGACAGACTATAGTATATGTCATAATGTAGGATATTATTTCAATTTTTAGGACTATAGTCCAGTGTCATAAAGTGGCATTTTATGACAGACTTTTTCGGAAGTTTTTTTCGGAACTAAAAAAGATCAGAACGGCACCTTAAGTTTATCTCCACAGTTTGTAACTATAGTCTGTCATAAAATGGCATTTTAATTGAATTTTTCGGAACGAAAAAAGATCGGAACGGCACCTTAGGTTTATTTCCACAGTTTGTCCATACTTTCGCATTTCCGCTGGTCGCCGTGCTAGCGCTACTGGGGTACAAAGTATCTCCATATCGAATTTTAGCAGGTTTTGCTGAAATTAAGTTCAGTAGTTTGGGCGTAAAGAGGTAACAGACAGACAGACAAACTGACAGATTCTTTCGTATTTGCAATATTAGTGAGTAAGAGAGAGATTTATTGTTTAATTTTAATTACAATGTTGATTTCAATTTGTCAAATTTTTATATTTTCAGTCTAAGTTCCTAAATATAGTTGATTGTTGCGTAAAAAATACTACTTTGTACTAATAATAACAAATGTACTTTTTTTTAATGGACGTGGTTGTTTCATTGTAATAATTTATTTGTTTAATGTTAATTAATTATTACAGTGATAAGCATTATTCTACATTGATCTAAAGTTGTCAAAATCGACAGTTCAATATTCGGGTATGTCATACCCACCTCATAGCTGGTGTAAAAAAATTTCACCTCATTCACGCCGAGTTAATTATTATTGCTTCATCTCCCAAGCGGCCACATGCGGCCGCGATAACGATAGAATAAGCTATTGTGTCTGGTTTTTTCATGATTGAGGTATTGACCCATCAAGCCCCGTACAAGCACCGGTGATCGCGACAATCCAATCGCAGGATTAAGGATGCAACTATGCAGCAATGTATAATCCTCTTAGTCTTACTTAACCCATCAATCCCCAACGATGGAGGTGTTAAAGCATTCTATAGACATTGATATATTGTCCCATTACATGTTTTTATTACTTAATTCTTTCATGTTGGAATTCTATTTAATAATATGGTAATAGAAGAACTTGTGCTAAGTAAAAATGGATTTACTCAAGCATAAATATAGTTGCAAAACTGTTTGTATATAAACTTACTGTAACCAGGATGTTATGCAGCTTTTACAAAACTTGTGTCCACATGTTGTTATAACCGGATCTCGGAGCCAATTCAAGCAAACTGGACACTCATATCTTGACTCGGGTTGATTGGACAGAGCCGTTTCATTGAGGGCCATAATTCCTATTGGCTGTAATGCAACACATAATATGTCACTCAGCATACAAATTAGGAAGTGAAATCATTAAGGAATTTTAGTGTTTTATGTTTAGCCAAAAATAAGTTGTAAACCAGTTAAGTATGCTACTTATGCAGCTGAGATTATTATTCTCACGCATAATACACAATTAGCATTTTAAACATTAACGAAAAAGTTATGAAAAATTTGAAACTTTACAAACTTACCGCAATGCCTTCTGAGGCATTTTTCGTTTTGTACGGATCCATTATTAAGTATCTGCGAGTATAACTCAATAAATAAATGGCGTAATGAACATCATAAACTCTTTTAAAATTTAAAATACGATAAAAAAGTTAAAACTTTGAAACTGTTGTCCTACAAAAACAAATTACTCATAAAATGACATAACGACAAACGTCACATTGAAATTAGACATACGTCACAATCTACTCTTTTTTTTAAAGCAAACAATAAAGCAACAACATACAACAGGGTTTAGAGGTCTTTGATTGCAGGCTGTAGCCTGCAAGCAGGTTGCTCGCTCTGTGAAAGCGATTTAGTCAAACCACAGAGTACTATAATACTGGTCAAACTTTAGCAGGTCGCGGTATTACAGCACACCACTGATCTCCATTATACAAGGCATACTTGTATAATGGAGGTCAGTGCAGCACACTGTATTCTGTGTGCCGAGTCACGAGTGTGAGTTTTTGTTTCACATTCGATCGTGAACGCGTTTGGCGTTTACCAGGATTTTGTATGGGATTCCTCACTGCCACTGGGCTGGGCTCACTCCTGTGAGCATTGCTAGGTGGCGCTGTACAAATCCCATACTTGATACTGCATACAAAACAAAGATATAAAATCTTAGTAAACGCCAAACGCGTTCACGAATAACACGATCGAATGTGAAACAAAAACTCACACTGGGCACACTGAGACCCTAATCCTAAAAAATAGGGCAACTCTTTAAATAGTTAGGTTTCCTACCACAAAGATTAGCAGATTTTTTAATAATATAAAGATAATAATATAACGGTAAAAAATAACAATTTCCAAAATTTCCGCTCAATATCTTTTATATAATTTTTGCTATGAGCTTTCAAAGTTGGATACAAGGAGAAAAATAATACACCAGTTGGATATAATATCAGGCAGGTCGGTTAGATTAAAAAATAATCGTGTTTATATCATGTTTTTATTAGGTATACCGGACCCAGGAATGGGAAGTTTTCTTATTTTTTTAATTTGATTGTCAAACAGTTTCCATTTTAGTAACTAGATGGCGTATGGGTAGACAACTATCGGTAATACCAGGGAATACCATCAATAATTGCTACAAAACTCGGCAAAAGAATGTAAAACATGATACATTTCAATTTGAAAAAGACGCAATAATATTCCAATGAGTAGGATAATAAAGTTATTATAACGATGTTTTAGTTAAAGCTCACGGAAGAAATAGCCCTATTTACCGATATTCGCGGGGGTGGGTCGGTTAAGCCTCGGTGGGATGCGGCATACTAGGGGCCAAATCTCTAAAAAATACCGAGTAACAGCTTCAGCATATGTCCAAGTGTGCAGAGTTGGACTATTACTCAACGCGAACCGACAAGTCTGGACAATGCTACAGTCAAATACGAACTCTGCACAAAACACCTACTTCGTGACTGTAGCAGCCAAGTATGGAAGGCGAAGGCGAGTATTCGGCGCCATAACCGAATCAAATTCCTAGATAAGGGAGACAACCCTGAAACAAAAACAAATAGAAAAATATGGAAGCAAGATTTAAAGAAAAACTACCCCAGGAGGGTACCGATGATATCGGAGAATCCCTCCCTGAGCAATCAGGCTGTCCCACGTATTCTGGGGGGGACAAAATTTTGCAACCCCATGCGTCGTCGTCATTAAACAAACAAAAAGTGTTAACACAGCAACTCTTCCATCCAGGGTTATTTAATAGGCAAAGATCTTTGTCTACAAGTGATACTTCTAGGACACCACAACAGGACCAATCACCAAACGTGAGCTGGTAAAGACAGCTGGAAGTGCTGGAACCAAAACAAAAAAGGCTACGCTCACCAAATGGAAGCGAACAAAAAAGCTCGAAGCTAGCTAAAACTTATACATCTCGCAAACAAGTTAAGGACAAAGCCTATGACATCATCTCGGACCAAGAAGAAAATATTCCCACTTCCAATAGTTTCTCCGTATTAAACTTGGACTGTGATACGGACATAACTGAAAAAAGGAAGAAACAAAAAACATCCAAACCACCACCAATTATACTATACGGTATAGAAGACCTCAAAATGCTAACAGACTTCATCGCAGAGGTCGTAAAAACTGAAGATTACTCTTACAGAATATTGTCAAAGAATCAACTGTCAATATCTACAAAATCCATTGAAATATACAAAACTATGATTGAACATATACGCGCTAAAGGACTAATTGGGCACACTTTCACATACAAACAAGAAAGATGCCCAAGATTTGTCATTAAAAATCTGCACCACAGCACTCCAGTAGACGCAATTGTTCAGGCAATAGAGGAAACTGGAAACAAGGTAAAGGGTGAGATAGTTACAGCACGCAGAAAAGGTACTAAGGAACCTATGAATGTGTTCTTCGTCAATGTCCACCCAAACAAAAACAATAAATTAATAAAAACCATAAAATACATCTACAATCAAGTAGTTAGAATTGAAGATCCTAGAAAACCAAATATCACAGTAGTCCAATGCAATAGATGCCAACAATACGGACATGCAAAAAACAATTGCATGAGGCCATACAGATGTGTGAAATGTGCAGGTCCACACAAAACAACATCTTGTATAATGGACAAAAATACACCTGCTGTATGTGCGCTATGCTCTGGTGCTCATCCATCTAGCTACAAAGGCTGTCAAGTATATAAAGAAATACTGTCGAGAAAAAAAAATAAAATTACTCAAACAAACACCACACCATAAAACCCGAACTCCAATAGAAAATGAAAACAAAATGACACCAAGAACTGAAACACAAAAAGACGTAATACCATCTCCACAAACGAACTATGGACCCCACAGATATAATGACATCATGAACAAAGTCTTAAAAACCAAAACACCGGCGAAAAAAACGAGCAATGACACAACAGGAACTATCGAAGAAACTAATAACAACACACAAACATGGATTGACGAATCAAAAAGAAAATCAGGACAACGACAACAAGACAATAAGAATACAGACGGCCAAGAAGGGTCGCAGAGAACACATCGCAAAGATAAACCTAGATCTGACGAAAGTTACCACCATATACCTGAAGAAAAGCGTAGATATAATAATCTAGAAGAACTAATCTGTAAGCAAGCTGAAAAGATAGACCAACTTATAGCACTCGTGGGTTCAATGCTAGCCCTAATCACCAAACTAGTGGAAAACAAATAATAATGACCTCATTGCGTATTATCACCCTCAATATCAACGGTCTGGTTCCAAACCAATACGACCTTGAAACGTTGATCAAGATAAACAAGATAGATATTGCGCTCATATCTGAAACACACCTTAATGACCAAAAGTCGGTGAAATATAACGAATATAATGTATACACAACAAACCATCCCGGAAATACATCAAATGGAGGAACTGCTGTCATCATAAAAAAGAACATAAAACACCACTTACATAGCAAATTTAGAGAGGAATATCTCCAGGCAACTACAATCACCGTGGAAACAAACATGGGTCCCATTAATATAAGTGCTATTTACTGCCCCCCAAAACACAAACTGAAAGAAGATACACTCACCACTTACTTCATGACTCTCGGCCATAAGTTCATTTGCGGCGGATACTGGAACTGTAAACATCCACACTGGGGCTCTAGGCTAGTTACTACTCGTGGACGAGAACTAAAAAAATGCCTAGAAAAACTTCAACTCTCATCACTATCAACAGGAGAACCTACTTATTGGCCTACAGATATGAATAGAACACCAGATCTTCTTGACTTTTATGTAACAAAAGGATTATCTCATGTATATGTAGCAGTGGAAACATCGGCTGATTGCCTATCTGACCACAGTCCTGTTATAGCCACCATTAGCACAACAGCTATCTGTAAAAAATCTAAACCAGTATTGTACAATAAAAAAACCGACTGGAACGCATTCTCTGAACACCTTGAAGAAATCATAGATCTCAATGTCAAGTTGAAAACCGAAGATGACATTGAGAAGGCGACATTCTATATCACCAACGCGATACAAACAGCTGCCTGGCGCTCTACACCGAGTCTAAAACATACTGAAACTCTTCAAAACATACCCTACGTAATTCGCCTCAAATTACAAGAAAAAAGACGACTTCGTAGACGGTGGCAATTGAGTCGACAAGAAGGACACAAAACCCTTTATCTAAAATCAGCCAGAGAGCTCAAAACAATGATTCGGGAAAATAGAAACAATATGTTCAAAGAAAAAATTTCTTCTCTTTCAGCAATAAAAAAGGATAATTATTCACTATGGAAAATTACGAAAGACCTTAAAAGGCCACAACAAAGTATACCGCCACTTAAACCACCAAATGGTCCATGGATCCGCGGAGCTAAAGAAAAAGCTGAACTATTTGCCCACCATTTAAGTCAGGTGTTTAAGCCAAACGAATCTGATGACATCGATTTTGAACGTGAGATTGATGCATTCCTGGCGAGCGACCAACAACTAAGCCCCCCACTAAAACTTGTAACACCAAAAGAAGCTTACAAAACAATATTACGCTTAGAAAACAAAAAGGCTCCAGGATTTGATCTCATTACTGCCGAAATACTCAAAAAGCTGCCAAAAAAAGCAATTGTGTATTTAACAATGCTAATTAACGCAATATTCAGAATCCAATATTTTCCAGATCTGTGGAAAGTATCACAGATAATTATGATACCCAAACCAGGTAAACCTCCAACAGAACTAAGTTCATATAGACCTATCAGTCTTCTCCCGATCCTATCAAAGGTGTTCGAAAAGCTATATCTCAGCAGACTCCAACCTCTTCTAGAAAAAGACAAACTGGTACCCGACCACCAATTCGGATTTCGATCAGGACATTCTACCGTAGAACAAGTGCATCGAGTTGTTCATAAAATCAGACAGTCGCTCGAAAAGAAACAGTACTGCTCTGCAGTATTCCTGGATATCCAGCAAGCCTTCGACAGGGTCTGGCACAAGGGACTGCTGTACAAGCTCAAAACACTGCTACCCAACTCTTATTACATGATTATGAGATCGTACTTGACCAACAGAAAGTTCCAAGTAAAATATGAAGAAGAAACATCTGAACTATATGACATCCAAGCGTCAGTACCCCAGGGCTCAGTGGTAGGACCAATGCTATACACACTGTACACAGCAGATCTCCCCCAGACTGAAAAATGTGGAAACAGCTACCTTTGCAGACGATACGGCTTGCCTCGCTAGTGACAGCGATCCAGAGAAGGCCTCTGAAAAACTCCAAGTTCAACTTAACAAAATAAATAAATAGCTGAACAAATGGAGAATAAAATCTATTACCACAAAATCGACACACATAACTTTCACCTTGAGACGAAAAGAATGCTCGCCAGTGCACTTAGGAGGTGAAGTGCTGCCAAAAAGCGACTGTGTTAAGTATCTTGGTATGCACCTGGATAAGCGACTCACATGGGCCAAGCACATCAAAGCAAAAAAGAGTGAAGCGAATATAAAATTTAAAGGCCTACTGTGGCTGATAGGTCGTAACTCACAGCTATCTTTGACCAATAAACTACTTGTGTACAAAAGTATTATAAAGCCAATCTGGACTTATGGCATAGAACTCTGGAGCTCCGCAAGTAACTCAAATATAGAAATCCTGCAAAGGTTCCAAAACAATGTGCTCAGAACTCTTACTAATGCGCCATGGTTTATTCGGAACTCAGAAATCCATGAACACCTGCAAATAGATACAATAAAGGAAACAGTAAATTCATACACCACTAAATATAAGAACAGACTTAAAGAACACCAAAACGTACTTGCGCAAAATCTCCTCAATACTACAGGAGACACTGTTCGCCTTAAAAGGAAACAGATTTTAAACTTGGAATGATGTTCAAGGGAACAACATCCACCTACTCCTATTAAAAGCGACCTCATCAGATTATAGCTTCCATAAAGCTGATTGCTGATAAAAAAAAAGGAGAACAAAAAAAAAAAATTACCGATATTCACACCAAATGTCACCGGAAATATACATTTTGGTTTTGACAACATCTTACGTGCACTTGTGCAAGATAACGGATATTTAGTGGCTAATATTTTACCAATAATGAACATCAAAAACCCAAATAACACAATTTGGGGAAAAATATTAAAAACCACACCGACAATAAAAAGTAGAAGTAGAAAACTCTTTCAGTTGTCAGTTTTCAGTTTGACAAGTGCAAGCGTGTTCCTAAGCTGTTACCAGTATACTGGCGTAATTGCTTAGGCCAATGATCGCTTAGGAGTATGATATTTTGATTGATATTACACTTGACAGTACACTGATATTTTTTAGAAACACGACCAACATGTAGTCAGTAATGCCAACCTGCAGATAATTTCAGATCGGTGGGACTGGGGAACCAATAGAAAATTAATGAGTGTCTACCGTCGCGCCGTCTGGTGGAGATGATAAAAAGAAAACAACCCATTAAGCTTGGGGGGGGGGGGGGGGCAAGCATGAGCTCCCCCCCCGCTGAAATCCTGCGTACAGGTATGTATATGAACCAAGATGGTCGGTCTGGACTCTGGTACCGTAAACTACCAGTCATTGGACAGCTAAGGATTTTTTTTAAAGAAAAAGCTCTAAAACATTAAATACTTCGCATAAAATAGAAATAGATATCATATTTGTGTTCATAAATTATCTAACTTTAGACATGCAAACATAAAAATGCGATGGTTTTTCAGTTTATATCGATTGGTAATTGGTTAAACTGAATGGTAGGTAAAACACAGTCATGGGACGGAATTACATTAGTTGGGACACCCAAAACCAGTAGTTGGACAAGCAAAGTTTGATTGAAATTTGGTTAAAATTGGTATTGTAAGTAGGTAACATTATAAATAATTGTTGTTTTCACATATATTTATATTATTTATTATAAAATAAGGTATTTTAATTAAATATTTAACAAAAAATGACTTCAAAAAATTAAAATTCTTACCAATATTACATAGTGCTATTGTAACAACTAATATTATAACTTTATAAGTATGAAAGTCTGTTCGTCTGCCTGTCTGTCAATTACTTCTTCACGCTCAAACCACTGAACGGATTTTGCAAAAAATTGGTATGGAGACACTGAGTTCCGAGAAAGGAAAAATAGTACTTTTGGTCCCGGGAAAAAGTACGGTATCCACCCGATAAACGGACTTTGACCAATTAACGGAATTTGGCAATGGAGTTACGGCCGCCATCTATTAATAATATAGATGTGAAAGGATGTCCGTCTCTTTATCTGTATGTCTGTATATTACATTGTTCAGGTAAAACGTAACTCGAATAGTTAGAGATTTCAGATTGTCCTCATCGAGCCAATCGGCATACTCAGACAATATTTCAATATGGAGCACAATGCATAGCATAGCAGCTCATTTGCCTGTCGCTGTGGCCGTACTCTACTTTCAGGAGGAAGTTGGGCTTGTCTAATAGATCCCACAGGTTGCACATGTTCTTGAGTCTGGATTATACTGATGTGTAGCAAAAATTGTATTGCATTTGTTTAATTTAATTCATTATACAGAAAGTCAAGGGATTTTATGAAAATATATAAACTAAAGGCTTGCCATTTGCCTACTTCAGCGACAAAAATAATAAGAACGTTCTACACAATCCAGGGATTTCTAATAAAACATAAACAAAAGGGTAGCTGATTTTGAAAATTCTTATTCCTCTATAAAACCGAAAAAAATTAACGCGTTGTTTAAATATCAGCCCTCGTGCAACGCACCGTAGCATTTTACAAGGCCCCCAAATTGCGCTACTTTCCCTTATTCATTCCATACAATACAACTAACGGCAACAAGTAGGTTTTTGAAGTATTCAGAAGTCACACTTCATTGAAGTATTCAGAAGACACAAGTGAGCTGCAAATTAACTTTCGTATTGAATAATAGTCTCATCTTTCGAATATTATATTGTATCAAGTAGATCAGTATTATTTCATCTAATAACGTCCAATAACTGTTTTTCAGCACTTTTACAATACCAGTAGTAGGACAGGCCAAAAAACCTTTAAATGAGATAAAAGGTTATTAACCCTAGAACCGTACCCTGGGGTACAAATGAAAAAATAAACAAAAATTTCATTATACTTTTTTTACTGTTCGACGGTTTGTTTCGCGCGTCCGTGTATTTACGTGGGGCGGGGTGACGCGCCGAAACGTCAAGCAGTTTTTATATTGTGGGTTAATTTGTTTTTGATGGCATTATAGGATTGTTTACGAACTCCTAACTTATTTTCTTTTTTTCAAATAGCGTCTAGACGTAATTTGAGTGAAAATTAACTACTTAGAGAATATTATTCTGGAATCGGAAGAAGAAAAAGGTGAAGATCTGTTTTTAGGTGAGGCATCTGTTGAAGGGCTGGATGATGTTATCCAAGATTTTCACGATGACGTCATTTTATCTCAGAGTCCTCACTGTTTAGAAGTAGAGTCACCTCCTGATTCAGACGAAGAAATAGAAGTATCTTTGCAGTTCTATTCTAATGCGTAACCAGTCACTGTCATCAGCGTTCCATATATTTTACGTGGTAGAGGCAGAAAAAAACAGAAAAGCAACTCGCCGCTGGAGCCTCTGTATGTTCTATGGAATACTAATTATTGTGGGGATCAATTATTCTATGATACTGTTACATTCCGAACTTTGCCAACGTATCTACAAGTATTGGTGATATACTGAAAAAAAAAAACGCCCAACGCCTTCTATAGCTTCTCCTAATTTCAAATCTGGAAGGTGTTTTGTCTTCCCGAGGTCCAAAGACCGCAAATCACGTACGCAATGTGAGACGTGCAAAACTTTCATTTGTACTGTTCACCAGAACAAAATATGCCAAAATTGTTTTATAGTAAGATAAAGAGAAATATTCTTTATTGTGCACACATAACAATTTAAAATAAAATACATTTTTAAAACACAGGTAACACACAATGGCGGCCTTATTACTAATTAGTAATTTCTTCCAGGCAACCACGGGTAGAGGAAACATAATTTTAAGATTTATGGTAAATGTGCCATTAACAAAAAAAAGAATTTGTATATCAAACGTAACATGATGCTTCAAAATAGATACTTATATACTTATTATATAATAAATAAAAATATAGACATTTAATTATAAAATAAATACACAGCTACATACATAGATACATAAATACATACATACCTAATTAATCTAAAATACATACATACGAACATAAATAATCTATGACATTTTTTTTATATTATGTAATTGTAATATTATTTTAGCAATAGAAAGATTGTAATTATAATTATTGTAACTATAGTCATAAGGAAAATTTAAGTTGAGCCATTATCATTATCAGCGATAGCGAGTAAGTGTTGCTTGACCAAGGTCTTAAAGCGACTTAACGTTTTCGTCATTTTTATGTCTCTAGGTAAAGCATTCCAGAGTTTGATTCCAGTAATAGTGAAGGAGGAACCATAGTATTTGGTGTTATGTACAGGCATTTCTAAGAGCAAATTAGACACTGACCGTAAGTCCTTGACATCTGCCCGTCGAAATAGAAAAATATCTTTCAAATATGAAGGTAAATACGGGTCATGTATAATGGAGTATACAAGAGATAGTACGCGAGCATCCCGTCGAAGACGTATAGGCAGCCATCTCAGCTTAGCGCGGAATTCGGAGACGTGGTCGTATTTTCGAAGGCTAAAAATGAATCTTATAGCAAGATTTTGCAGCCGCTCGAGCTTGTTAAGCTGGTCCGTCGTCAGATTAACAAAACAAGCGTCCGCATAATCAAGCGTAGGTAGGAACAGTGCTTCAGCAATCTTAATTTTTGTGGGGATGGGAAGTAGGTAACGCAGGCGAGATAGAGAGTGCCAGGTTGCGTGTATTTTTCTACTGATCTCTTTAATGTGTTGTGACCACGATAACGTTTCGTCCAGGTAAACTCCTAAATTTTTAACCACTTTAGTAAAGGGAACTACAACGCCATTCACGACCACCTGAGGTAAGCGATCAAACTCAACCCTAGATATTAGCCCAGGACTACCAATGAGTATTAATTGCGTCTTAGTTGGGTTAATAAAGAGACCATGGCGTTTACTCCAATTACAGATTGTATTAAGATCATTGTTGAGTTTGTGAATAGTGGCATGTAAGTTATGCGGGGATGACTAACAATAAACTTGGAAGTCGTCAGCATAAAGATGATAAGATGAGGATAGTGATTGGGTGATGCTGTTTATAAAGAGAGCAAAAAGCAAAGGAGACAGCACACCACCCTGAGGGACACCGGTAAGAATCATGGACCAATCAGAAGAAGTATCAGCTACTTTAACTCTTTGTCGACACCCCACAAGGTAGCTGCGAAATAGGGCAATTACTTGAGGTGAGAAATTATAAACTCTCAGCATACCAGTCAACACGTCGTGATCGACAGCATTAAAAGCGTTGCTAAAATCTAGCAGTGCTAATAGAGTAAGTTGCTTATCATTCATGCCACGCCTAATGTCATCCGTGACCTTGATAAGAGCCGTAGTCGTACTGTGCCCACGTCGAAAGCCTGACTGGAAGGTGCTGAGTAGGTTATTCTGCATAACATAATTCGTGAGCTGCTGACCTATAAGTTTCTCAAAAACTTTGGAGAGGCAATATTGAAATTGGGTGAAAGTTTGATACAACTTTAGGACGAGCAGATGTCCAACTGCCAAAGTGGGATTATGGTGGCACTTTTCCAGGTATTAGGAAATACGGAAGTATTAGCAGCATGGTTGAAGATATCGACAAGCACCGGTGTAATGATCTCCAAAACAGGAATTATCATTTTTCGACTGATTCCGTCGTCACCAACGGCATTCGAGGAGATGGACGCAATATGCTTTTCAACGTCAGCCCCAGTAAATGGATTAAGTTGGAATGGCGGAGAATCAGGAGTGGGTAAGTGGGAAAGGTGGTTCAAGGTAAGCGATTTTTGGCATAGGTCGTAGTTATTAGGTGGTGGTGCAAAGTGTCGGTTTAGTGTGTCAGCATCTATACAGGATTTTTGGAAACCATCAGAATTTTTGCCGACTGCCAGCGTCTTCAGAAATTTCCAGACGCGACTGGGATCGCTATTCTCCACAGACGAATGGATGAAACGACGTTGAGCATCCCTACATAATTTGTTACAACGATTTCTTAGCTTCACGTACTTTTCCCGATGCTCTGCACAATTTTAAATCTTGTATTTAGTCTTCGCCGCGTGTTTTTGTTTTATTAAACTTTTTAGATCGTCTGTGAGCCAAGGAGCCGGGAGATGCTTTATTCTGACGGGTTTGATGGGAGCATGCCTGTCATAGAGATCGGTAAGCAGAGAGCTGAAAATGCTTAACTTATCGTCAACATTATCAGCGCTGTGTACCGAAGACCAGTCCATATTACTTGCATCTCGTTTTAAGTTTTCCATATTCAAGTTTGAGAAATTGCGTTGCATTAGTACTTTTCTTTTTACCTTAGGGGGACGCATCCTATATGAAAGATAAATCAGATCGTGGTATGAAAATAAGTCCGCAGAAAGCTGTCCATGTTTCACCACTAGTTCCGGGGTCTGAACAAGCATGAGATCCAATAAGGATGGTGTACAACCAGGGGAGGTATGGGTAGGACTTAGAGGGAGCATATGTAAGTTGCAACTATCCACAATTGAGGCGAGTTTCCTAGTTCTCAAATCACCCCTTGCCATACAAGTATTAAAATCTCCCATGATAATAGAGTGTTGGTAATTCGGTATGTGAGTCTCCAGTATGTGCTCAAAAGCAGAAAAATAGTCCATTTGAGATGAAGGACAGTAGAAAACTCCTAGGAGAACCTTATTGGTAAAAGTCATTTGTATTTCAACCAGTAGGTACTCAGGAGAATCAGGTAGTGGGGGCTGTGCAGACGAGCTAACGAGAGCGTCTAAATCGGATCTGATATACATCGCAACACCACCTCCACCTCTCCCCACCCGGTCATTACGAACTAATTTATATCCAGGTAGGCAATAGCTGGTAGACGGAAGGCAAGGCTTGAGCCACGATTCCGATACCAGAATTGCATCAATTTGTGTTTTTTGACCAAAGGAAGATAAAAGATCCGTGTAGTGAGCTTGGCTTCATCAAGAGAAACAAAATCTGCGCTCACGTAACTATCACCACTATCACTAGATGAGCATGAGAAGAAGTCTAAAATACAGTCATCATCATCTTTAGAATGTTCCATAATATAATACTACAGAATAATATAATAAATAAATAATAAATCGATAATAAATATAAATATATAATATAATATTATATAAATAATTAAATGCAATCAAACTAATAACAATAAAAACTTTAGATACCAATACCCAGCAGTGCCAAAAAGATAATTAACTTATTAAAAACAAAAACATAATATTTTTAAAATCCAGCCATGAGAGAAAAAAAAATTAAATTAAATAAACAACAGAGAAAATAAAGTAAAATAGCTATTATATAATACAAGATAAAAAAAAATCTATGCCAAACAAACTGCTATTTATTTCTGGCTGTATAGTAGTGCAGTCTACAACAGGCTTTAGGATAAAAAGTCAGAAAAAAAAGATGACATTGACGTATACAACTGTCTGCTGTCAGTGTCATATTTTGACAAAAGTGTCGGAAATGTTTTGAAATTCTAACCAAAAACTAAAAAGTAACGATATAACGAATTATTTGTAATTTTTAAAAGATGTGGAACTACCTGAAGGGTCTAGCAAAAACAAATAAAATGCATACAATCAATAATTTTGGACACTTTATATACACCTAATACGAATTGTAAAATATGCTAATCTGATACAGTAAGTATGATGATACAATTAACAATTTGAGATTGCATAAGCCTATTATTAGTATAACAATTACTTTATATTACCCTTTTTTGCCCTTGTTGTAGGTGGAACCTTGGTTTTCGGTGGTAATGCAGCAGACATAGCATCACATGGAGATTTATCTTCCTGAGCAGGGGGTGAAATAGTATCCAAGTCCCCAATGCTAGCAACTCGATTAATAGAGCCATCTGGTCCTAGCACAAATATAGTGCCATCCCGGGTCCAACACTTGGTCATACCAAAGCGCTGATGAGCTGCTAAGAAAACGCTGTGCCTCTTTTTAGTTAAAAACTAGTACCTAATTAACCCATCAGTCGTGGCAAAACGAGACACAATAGCTTTTTCATTGTTATCGCGGCCGGATGTGGCCGCTTGGGGCTTCATGAATTAATGCGATTTAATTATGTTCAGAAAGACTGAGGTTATTGTTAAAAAGTATATGTATGTTGATTTAATAATAAAAACTTTAATATCTTTTTAAAAATGTGTTATTATTGTTGGGGTGCGCTAGTACCCCTAGGCCTGGAGATAGTGACACAAAATTCTTGGTGATTTGTGTCAGTATGGCGGTTTTCCAGGGGTATAATTACGTAAAGGCAAAAAGGAAAATGATGGTCATAGCGCTCGCACTGGCAGCCCAAACGCGTGGGCGTTAATCGAACGTGTCGGATAAATAACGAGTGTCGAACGATTTGTTCCACAAAAATGATTGTATTTTCAGATAGTCGAAAAAAAATAAGTAGGCGAAAGCGTAATGCCATACTTGTCGGGTGCGGCTTACAGCCCGCCATACCGACGCGAATACGTTAATTTTAATAAAAAAATTGAACCATTTGTACCAGGCTCATTTTTGCATAGCTAATCATCGTCGAGTAGCCATTCACGAAAATCACCTTGCCATACTTTTCCGACAGCGCCCAATGGCCGCCATAACACTGCAAAGGTGTAAGATTTTTTTTCTCGCCAAACGATTTGTGCCAGTATGGCATTTAAATTTTTGGAAAGTATTTGACAAAATATGACCGTTATTATTTTTCCCATACTTCTAGTAGGGGTAAAAAGTGCTGCCATACTTGAAATACTTATTTATTTGATACGTTTTAAAAATACGACTATAAGATACGTAAAATCATTTTTTACATCATGGCATCATTGTAGTTTCGTCATTTGACAATTGTACAAAAAATAATTGTTACAGATTGTAACCATGGGGCGGGATGACTATCGGACTTGAGCAAAAAAGTGATAAAAATTGGACGATTTGTACCAGTATGGCATTTGGATTTTTGGAAATTATACGATACAATGTGACCATTATTATATTTGCCATACTTGTAGTAGACGGAAAAAGTGGCGCCATACTTGAAAAACCGTTTGAATTACGTATGAAATCTTAGGATTTTGAAAAAAATATTATTCACATTCGCTGCCTCCCACAGGTATGGCATTATCAGACTCCTATTTATGATCATACAGGGAACTGTTAAAAAAAGTTTCAGGGTGGTACAAATCGTTTGGCGAAAAAAAAAAAACTTACATCTTTGCAGTGCTATGGCGGCCATTGGGCGCTGTCGGAAAAGTATGGCAAGGTGATTTTCGTGAATGGCTACTCGACGATGATTAGCTATGCAAAAATTAGCCTGGTACAAATGGTTCAATTTTTTTATTAAAATTAACGTATTCGCGTCGGTATGGCGGGCTGTAAGCCGCACCCGATAAGTATGGCATTACACTTTCGCCTACTTATTTTTTTTCGACTATCTGAAAATACAAGCATTTTTGTAGAACAAATCGTTCGGCACTCGTTATTTATCCGACACGTTCGATTAACGCCCACGCGTTTGGGCTGCCAGTGCGAGCGCTATGACCATCATTTTCCTTTTTGCCTTTACGTAATTATACCCCTGTAAAACCGCCATACTCACACAAATCACCAAGAATTTTGTGTCACTATCTCCAGGCCTACCCAGGGTACCGTTAGATAAAGTTTATGATGGGTACGGTTCTAGGGTTAAGAATGTACAAAAAATACTTAATAGATTGTTATTTATACAATAACACGCTTATAATAACATACATGATGTGTATCATAAAAAATATAATTAAAAACTTTAGCATGTTTCTAAATTTTTTCTTTTCATTTGCAAAACCAAAGCGCACGTGATGACCATGGCGACAAAAAGATGTTTTATTTTGGTTACACCGCAACCTGATAAAAAATACTCTATTTTTATTGTAACGTGAATGCCCCTCAATATTAATTGCATTTTTATTTACATCGTATAAAAACCACAAACTTTTATTTTTACGATCAAAGTGTAAAGTGTCCCTCTACTGAAAAATTCTAATGACTCGTAATTTACCCTATATTGAAATCTATCTGACTGTCCCTAAAATTAGCAGGTCGATGTCTGTCAGTGCGAATATCGACGTCAAGGACAAAAAAAAACACCTCACGTAGTTTGTGGACGGCCCCATACAAAGAGAATACAATCACTACCTACGTTTCCCCCATATTTCTATTTTTGAGAGGTCCTTCAATTACCAATAAGAACAAAATAATATAGGAATTTTCTTTTTTTTGAACGGGAAATTGGCACCACTGCAACTCCTGTGTCGCCAACTCGCCAGGATCAACAGTGTTAACCAACCACGAAAGTCGAAAACCCTTTTTATATGATCTGACAAGAGGAGGAGTACCTACCACGGTCCACGGGAAAAAAATAAGCCTATTGTTCTGTAAGGGGCGCTTTCATTAACTGCCGGCTCATAAAAAAGCGTGGTGTATCGACTTTACTTAGCAAAATAGAGAACTCGGCATACTGAAGTATGTCACACCTCACCAAATATTTGTAAATTCCATTTAATTAACCACTTTTCTCATACTGGTCCGACTGGTTGTGTTACACAACAGTAACTTTACACCATAGTTATGACTTATGATAGCTCCCTTAAAAACAAGCCGTGAAATAACATAAGTGATGCCTAGGTGTGAAATATTCCTTTGCATAACTAGTAAAAAACAGCTATATATAGGTACTCTACCTGGGACGCCGGGACTTTATCAGTAGGTAGCCCGCGCGAAAATTCACGCCATTCACCACTGAGGTAGTAAGTACTACGTAGTACATACTATGTCAGTGCCATTCACCATTTTAAAATTCACGCCCATCCGCAAAATAGTGCAAAGTCGTAGTTAGTCAAGTTAAAGTCGTAAAAACATAGAGGAAAATAATACCGTAAAAAAATTTCAACTTTTTTTTTCGCAATTTTTTTCACCCTAAAATTTTGGTTGCAGCCCTCGACACAGTGCCGCATTTATATTTTTTATGAGAGTAGGCCACTTTATTTCCGCCGCCCTTTGTACGTAATCTGTAGGGCCTCTATAGACGCTGCCGCCCTAGGCCGTGGCCTATAACGGCCTATGTATCAATCCGGTTGCTCGACGCCAAGGTAGGCCACCAAGGCCGGTATTTATCATTATAAATCCGAAATGCAAGCTGCACTATTATCATCAGGATTTTGGAGATGAAAAAATAAGAAACGTCTAACGTTTTAAACGCACAGCAAGTTGTTTTGGTGGGTATTGGGTAATCCGTGTTATATGATGTTTCCTCACTTATATAACTTAATTACGATTCAGCTCGGACAACGTGTGTGTTTGCCAAAAAGTGCTCAAACAGGTGGAATATTAAACTTATCTTATTGCATGTGTACGTATAAGGTACCACTAATACATACAATATGCAGTGGCGGCCTTACCCATTGCGAGGCCCCGGGCGGCAGGTCTTTGCAAGCCCCGGTCAGCAGGTCTTTGCGAGGCCTAATAGAACTGCGGTGTCTCCACAATTTTCCGGTGGACCTGTTAGTATAGCGGCGTAGAAAGAAAGGAACACGGTCCGGTTTTAGTGGGTAGAGCTGCGGCCACTTACCATCTTATCGCAGCATCATCGGCCGCAGCGAGTCCCACAACCCCGATTGTCCTCCCCAGCGCTGCCGGGGATGCATAATGGCATTTCCCGACCAAAAAAAAAGGTCTTTCCGAGGCCCTTTAGCCGTCTGTCCACTGCCGCCGACATCGGGACCTCACCGCCAAAAATTTGAAGAAAATGCCACTTTGTGACCTTTTGCTTGACGCGAGGTCCCTGCAAGAGCGAGGCCCGGGCGATTGCCCTGTTTGCCACCCCCTAAGGCCGCCACTGACTGACCACATGGTTATAATAAACGTCTTTTATTATTTTGTTAGGCTACACGAGTATGGTGTATGGATTACGGAGTAGGTACCCTTTTAAAGTAAGACTCAGGAGCAGCCAGACCTTCGGTATGTACATTTTCCCTCAATATAGCCTAGAGGTAAAACGACCTGCAACTATGAGTTTCAGTCGCGGTTGCTTTAGGAAGTAATAAAATATAGTATTTTCGTTAATACCTATATACCTATACGACAAAATTTTTTTATCTCATTTTCTTCGGGATAACTCTAGGAGCCTTGTCTTCCATTGCCGAACACTATACTTGGTTTATCGCACATTTTACAGGATAGAAACTATCAGCTATGTCCTTTCCCGGGACTAAAAGCATCTCCATACCAAATTTCAGCAAAATAGGTTCAGCGGTTTAAGCGTGAAAAGTAACAGACAGACAGACATAATATTATTGTCGCATTTATAATATTAGTATGGATTTAACCAATCAATGTCCTACGTCCTTAAAACCGGTGCACTACTTAAGGACCATACTATACGAAAGTAACAAGATTGGAATGGGAGGAAAAAAAATCACATTCCTCTCGAGTCTGGACTTATAGGGATAACGAACCAGGAAGAATGAGCAATGGGCATGTCTGAATTCTGATTATTGTCGTTTTGAAGTATCTCATTACATGTAATGGTTTCTTTGAATTAAAAAACCGGCAGGCACGCCTGACGATTCGGTGTACTTCTTCAAATATTTTCGTAAGCTCCTTTTTTGTAGTGGTAACCAACATGTACGGTGCCCGGTGGTGGTCACATGATAAATGAATTTAAGCGAAGTTGCGGCCAATATTTACATAACATAAACATTCTGGAATTGTACCTATATAAATTAAGCGCCGCTTAATAAGCGGAGACTTGAAAAATCAAATTATCCATTCCAAAAATTGCTCAAAGCCGAAATATAAAATGTAAGTATCTACTAAAAAACTGTTGTCTATGCAAACTGCACTTGTGCGCGCGAGTGTACGTAATAGTGCGTGACCGCGGATATAGTTTTTGTTATCGATGGGGTTCGGTCGATCAACCTATTTAACGGTACTTACTCGCCATTGAAACGCTAGTGATGACACTTATCGATATCGCTTTTATGGGAATATAAGCGCATCATAGTTGTTTTATTGCTGTGATAAGGGCGCTTACGCAATTCGAGTTCAGGTAAACCATGAGTTAGTATTTCATGCATTTTCTTACATGAACACAAGGAACGAGGGACGTTATCACATAAAAATATTTAAACGAGGATTAACTTAAAAGTGGTGCAAGAAAGCCTAAAGTTTTGAAGGGGCATTTTAAAAGAGTAGGTAATTAATAAAACTTTTTAATTGAATTAAAATGTTTTATTGAGTAAAATCGGTTAATGTAATACCACGACTAGTGATCTAGAAAAATGTTTGATTGCGAAATTATTTGCAGCTTTGTTCCAATTTTAAAACAAGTTATTCTTATTGCACGACTTTAGTAGACCGATATCACATAAGTTTGTGTAAGAACTTTGTATGAAATCTGTATCATCTTAACATCTTGTAAAATACCTATGTACAGTAAATCCTTGCGATATTTAAAAATAACGTTTTTGTCTAGCTTTACTTAAAATCACGAGTGTTTCGATTTCTCTGTCTGTCACATCTTTCACCACTGTGTCAAGCTATGAAGATACCTTCAGTACCAGGGAAAAAAACTATTTTTCTCTCGCAGGTTTTTAGGTACTTAAGGCCACGGGCGTATATATAGCTTTGATAGGGGGGTCCTGGACTCGCCTATGAAGGGTTCAGAAGCAAAATACCTCGCCGATTAAAATCGGTGCGGTACATAATATATATATTGTCGATTGGACACGTAACATGGATAGTAATGGAGGGGGTCCGGACCCCCAGGACCCCCCCCCTCCCCCCTTATATATACGCCCATGCTTAAGGCTACTGTGACGAATTCTACGCGAACGAAGCTGTACAGTGTACACATCTACTACCAACATTTTATCGACAACAATCGAGCTTCAACTATAAGTTATCGATAACTATATCCCATCACTAGACTTCAAAAGTGATAATAGCGTTCGCATCACCACGTCACAACCACGTATTGTGATTACTTTTTTCAATAACGGTTGTTAATGAAGATTCAAAGTAAGCAACTGCTTGTCGGAAGGTAACGGTTTTGGTTTCAAATCGTCCACTTCCGTGATCTTGTTAGGGATGTGCTTTGCTTAGGGACGTGCCGTAAAATTTTTGGGTTAATTAGCAGATCTGGGTTAAATTTAATCCTGGGTTAAATATACTAAATTCGACTGATAGTGATACAAAATCAGTCTCTAACTTCCGCACTCAGAGACGAATATAAATAACTTAACAGTAATTATATGAAGAATTTGACATAAGCCTCATACATTATCAGTTAAGTATCACTTATCAGCCAAACTCTTCATTAATTGAAGTTTAATCATCACTATTACTGCCGCACTCAGAGACAGTTAATTATGATTAACCTTCAATTTAATGAAGAGTTCGATAGGATATAATGTAAAAAACTTATGTCAAATTAATGTTCCACGCTGAGTACCTACGGCGGTAAATGCCTTACCTATGTATGAAAATTGAAAACTATTTTTTCAAGTAGAAAGTTTATATATTATTTATATATTATAATATTATAATATGCTTAAAATGTTACTTTCGTTCTGCAGAACAAATTCATTCATCTGCTTCCAAATTTGAATGACTCGTGTTGCTTCACATGGTCATGTTGCAATGTGAATTGACCCTAAGTAAGTAAAATAAAAACAACTGACTATATTTGCAGACGGGTAAATAAACTCATGAGTTGAGCCTAAACAAATACGCAAGAAAACTCACATTTTTGTCCACATCACACGTTTTTATTTAAACAACCACCAACTTTGTTGGTTAGAGGGTGATTTAAGTCAATAAACCCTCCTGTGTATTTTTTGGGTTGTTGTTTGATAGTTTTTAGGGTTCCGTACCCAAAGGATAAAAATGGGACCCTATTACTTAAGGTGACGCAGCGTTAAAGTAAGAAACCGTGTTGGATATGTTTTAGATTGCTTGTTTTCTATGAGAGGCCGGCCCGGCCTCTCATAGAAAACAAGCAATGGAACAGCAAAAAATGGAAAGGGCGTGAGCGACAAAATGGTTTTTGTCGCTTAATTTAAAAACCATAAATACATTTCATATAAGCTATGCACAAATTAAAGTGCATGCTTGAACCAATTTATGTACAAATTTTGGAACCTTAAATCACTCTCCTCCGTTGGAAAAATAGGAATCCCTTTTTTTACAGAGGTATTTTCGATTGATTATTCTGTGCTATAAAAGTTGTCCAATCGTGTTATGCTATGGGCAATTCAAAGACAAAGACATGATGAATACTGACAATGAACTTCAATTTCTTAGCTTTAGTCGTTGCTGAGAAAAATCGGCATCGCTACAGCCAAATTATCAAGGCGTCGTCTTAAGACTTAGTCTGTCCGTCTGTCCGTCTGTATGTCACTAGGCTGTAACGCAAGGACGATAATAGCTAGAGAGTTGAAATTTTCACAGATTGTGTATTTCTATTGCCACTATAACAACGAATACTAAAAACAAAATAAAATTAATATTTAAGGGGGACTCCCCCTTAAATAAATTTTGGTCTATATCAATAATGGGCAACAGGTAGGTAAGTACTTGAATTTTTCACAAAGTCCTTAGTTATAATATGTGGACTTTAATATATAATTTAAATTTAAGCGGGGCTCCCATACAAAAAAGTAAAAACACAATTTTGTCCTAATTTTGCTCTATAATGCTAAGTACTGACATACGGTTTTGCTCGATAGTTTTACTCCAAATCGAGCAATAACCACCGCGTGGACCGCAAAACTGACAGCTCAAAGGCTCGCTTCGAGCCGGATCGATTGAATTAGATATGTCAAATATATCATTTCCTTCGATTCGGAGTAAAACTATCGAGCAAAACCGTATGTGAGTACTTAGCATAAGGCGTGATACGGAACCCTTCGTGCGTGAGTCCGACTCGCACTTGGCCGATTATTATACAAGGTTTGACTGCTTTTACTGTTCTAGTCTTCATATAAAATAAGCCCGTAACATAATATATTGTATTTAATATTGTAATACGTATACAAAGTTCGCTTACTATGAGGCAGTCTGTTTGCTCTACAGTCTATATCAAAGCGTGTTCGTAGGTTTGCACTTTGCAGCACACTAGCACACTGTACAAACATTATTGTTACTTACTCTGATGCTCTACGACAGTGTTTTTCAACTTGTGGGTCGCGACCCCCCAGGGCAGGCAATCAGCATTTGTTTGGGGTCGCCAGAGGTCGAGAGAACCAATTCAAGAAATAAACAATTAAGATCAGAAATAGTAGGAGAATTTATCAAAAAGATATTTCATAAGCATACATAGCTATGATAAAAAAGCGAAGGGGGGTCGCGAAATATTTTTCTATTCTAGTCACATCACGAAAAAGGTTGAAAAACACTGCTCTATGAAGATAGTAGTTAAGAGAAGTTTAGAGATTCAAAAGCAGAAATCTATTTTCTTTGATCAGGTTTCACATAACTCGACCTTACTAAATTGAATTATTTTGACATAACCCGGCCAAGCAACGTTGGTCCATTTATGATATAATATTAATATGAATCAATTTTTCGGATGATACGATATGTCGTATCTTCCGAAATCAAGGTTCGCCTATTGATTTCATGATAATATTTGCACCCCTATTCATTGCAAGCATACGGGCTACGGCTGTAGTCAGTCACATAAAATGATTGCTTAACTTTTTAATGACAATTTGACCTAATCACTTTATGCCAAACTCATCATTAAATTAAGGTTGAGTAATAATTAAAGCATTACGGGCTACGGCCGTAGTCAGTCAGACTAAATAATTGCTTAACTTTTTAATGACAGTTTGACCTAGGCATTTTATTCAAAACTCTTAATTAAACTAAGCAATAATCAAATGACTGTGAGTGCTGCAGATAGATATGAGCAACATAGGCGTTGCATTGATTCGCAATATTTCATAGCCCAAAAGCTCCGTTAGACGTTAGTACAGTCGTGTAGAGCGTTCAGTAGCGACGCGAACGTACGAAGCGCAGCACGCGTACTGTCGAGCGCGAAAGTGCATAGTGCAAAAAAAAGTTTTCTGTCAAAAAAAAAAGTAGGTATACGTTTAAGGTTTTATGCATTCTTCATTTGTTAGGTAACCTCTTTGGCTGTAACGATTGTGTCGAAAACAATGTGTTTTAAGGATTCCGATTTCTGATAAGATAAAGAAAATTTAAGAACGTTAAGTGGGCAGAGTTTTTTTTTTACTTAAATGTGTTTTTTAAGCATTATCATAGTCATCATAAAATTATTCTTCTCTCTGGATGTGAAATCCCAAAAATAATGAATGTTAGGTGGAACGTTATGTACAGGATGTAACAAAACAAAGTGATAGCAAAAAAAAGGATATGGACGAATAGCCCATAGACGGCCCTAAATTACATAAAAAAAACAAAACAAAGTGATAATTCATATTACTTTAGGGTGTGTGTTTCTTATGTAGAGTTCACTGTAAAAGTAGCAGCTCCGAAGGCGTTACTTTTAAATTCTATGTTTAGATCCAGAAATGCTCCGTCGTGAATCTATCCATAAAAAAATTACTCTTTCAGCACTGCTAGAAGATTGTTAAAGTTGAACTTTAAGAATATTTTTAAAATGATCCAATGAGTTATTAAAAAAATCATCAGCTCACCCCAATTTCCGCCATCTCCAAAAATAATAATTTCGAAAGGCATTATAAACGTAGTTTAATTGAACTCAGTCCCCTAGTTTTGGTCCATGCTTGCTACTCCGTATCTCTAAAATTTATATCCAGTGCTAATGATTATTATCTCTGATAAGAAACGAATGGTAAGTACTATAAAATCCATACTAATATTATAAATGTCAAAGTGTATCAATCTTGTCTGTCTGTCTGAGACCTCTTAACGCAGACCGCTGGACCGATTCTATGTCCTTTCCCGGTACTCAAAGTAAAGTAAGAATACTTTACTTTGAGTACCGGGAAAAGAAAAAAAATCCTTTTTATTTTGGAAAAATGTATGGTTTTCTGCGAATTTAGGGGCAATGGAGTTGCGGGCATCATCTAACTAGATTGTGATAAATCATACAAGGAACACAATACTCGTTCAATATGGTACTCCATATATGGGAGTGCCGGTCACGGCCGTACACAAAACCTGATGACGCTTCCGCGTCTTATAAGCTCAGTTCACATTGCAATGATGCATTTTTAGGGTTCCGTGCCCAAAGGGTGAAAACGGGACCCTGTTAGTATTCCTGTCTGTCCGTCTCTCCGTCCGTCCGTCTGTCGAGTTGTCAACAGTTTTGCGATAACTAGAGAGTTGAAATTTTTACAGATACTCTGTTGCCGCTATAACAGCAAATAATAAAAACAAAATAAATACACACAACAAACTTGTATTTAGGGTTCTGTATCTTAAGCATAGAAACGGTACCCTATTACTACGACTTAGCTCTCTGTCCGTCTGTCTGTGTCACAAAATGTGTTTTTGACCGACTTCCAAAAAGGAGGAGGTAATATGTTCGGCTGTATGTATCTTTTTTTTTGTATGTTCCACGATTACTCAGCCGTTTGTGGTATGATTTTCAAAATTCTTTTTGTGTTGTATAGGGTTCAGCTCGAATTTGGTACCATTTTCACAAAAGTGGTGATCTGATGATGGGATCCTTGAGGAATCGAGGGGACTCCTTGAAATTTCTATGGAAACATATAGTGATTTTGATTTTTTCTGAAGCATTCGAGGTAAATTCTACCAAAAAGCAAGACTTTGCACCAGGTTATACCCTGGATCCGAAGGTACCGAACAGAACTTTTGAATGCTTATAGATAGAGGTTCGGAGATTTCGGCGTTGTTTAAACAACTGAAAGCATAAGCCAACACATCAATTTGATTGATTATTATCATCACAACCATAATAATACCATGGGTCATCACACTATGACCCAACTATTGGTACTTTTCGAGATATTTTGCATCGAAGCAGATGTTTTTGATGATGATTTCGCTGTTTGTGGACCAATTTTCAAAATTCTAGTGTTATTGTATAGGTCATAGGATATAATCTTAATTTCGTATAACAATAATTACGAAAGTGGTGAGCTGATGATGGGATCTATGAGCAATCGAGGGAAATCCTTTAATTTTATCAAAACACTCATAGTGGTTAAAGTAATGTTTCTAGCAAGTTAAACATGTTAAGAATAAGAGAAATTTCATACGAGGGTGTCTCTTATAAAAAGAGTGAAATTATTATTTTTAAGAAAAAAAATTAAAACCGACTTCCAAGGTAAAAACAATAGTAATATGAACTAAAAAGTATTAAATAACTCTTACTCTTTAATAGTGCCTTTTTTCAGAATTCGTCTAAATCTCAACTATTTCTGTACGTACTACCAGTCTTCATTACTTTGAAGTCGGTACCAGTCCCAAAAGTTTCAGATATTTAGACTTTACTGAGCTCACGATTAAATTAGCTGGTACCGACTTCAAAATAATGAAGACTGTAGTATTTACAGAAAAAGTTGAGATTTAGACGAATTCTGTAAAAAGGCACCATTAAAGAGTAAGAGTTATTTAATACTTTTTAGTTCATATTACTATTGTTTTTACCTTGGAAGTCGGTTTTAATTTTTTTTCTTAAAAATAATAATTAACTTATGTGCTGGATATTAAGAATGGCAAAAAGAACTTGAAATATTCACAAAAAAAGAATTTTAAAAGGGGGCTGTCCCACAAAAAACGCCTAGAATCTGCAACTGTTACTACTATAATATGTGCTAATATTACCACATCTTCCTGCTTATTTTTTGCGGTTTTGACCTTAATAAGCTCTATTAAATTAGATTACCATATTATACGCTACCGTGCGATACGCTGCGATCTCACGATCTTAGACTTTATGTAATACGTTGCCTCATATTACATTTTCTTAACTTTTCATTTTACGCGCAGAATTGTAGGTCGTGACATGCTACGATGCGTTTTATATTCTATGTCGATATAGATAAGAATCAAAATCTAACGTTGTTGTCTGTAAAATTTTTAAATTCATGGCTACTGTCCAAAAATATTTTAGGTTTTTGAAGTGAAAACTTCTTAAGCGGCGTTGAGCACTTTTGTGGGATGGGTAAAAACTGTGAAACTCGCGTCAGATTCTCGTGATGATCGAAAAACCTTGGAAAAACCGTAAGACGGTTGGAGAGTAGTGTTTTGTGTCGAACTCGAACTCGAACTCGAATTGATTGTAAGGGTTTCGATTAATTAAAAAAATCGATTTTCATAAAAAATGGGTTAAAAATTTAATCGATTTTTTAATAATCGATTTTCATAAAAAATGGGTTAAAAAAATGCACAACGTTAATAATCAAGTTTTCACTTCTGCCGGCACTCCCGGAGTGCAACCCGTCTTTTTTTTACTTGATGGCATTTTTGAAAACCTGTAAAAATCCATCTAGCTACATTACTTCTGAATAAATATTTTAAATTACAACAATTTTCTTCCTGAATGTAGGTATGTACCTGTTTCTTGAGGGTAAAAAATGGCAACCAATTTTTTTGTAAAAAGTTTTTTACTATTATATAATTATAAATACTAACACATTATGATCATTTAAATTGGAATAAATATTTATTGTATTCACTATAAAAACTCGGGCACTCTACAAAAATGCTCAAAACTAGAGCTGCTCTAGTAGTGTAAGTAGAGTAGTAATGTCTCTAACTGTAGCTAGTACTACTATTATTATCTATTCTGTGCTGTAGCCGGGCGGTAGACAAGTCTCGTAATAACAGTAAACAGAAATGGCGGAAAATTGTAGACTACTTCGACAAACGGTAACCACACAATGATAGGGTATTCGGTAAGATTGCTTTTTAAATGCAAGTTCGTTGCTTGTAAGAAATGATCTACATACCACTGAACTTGCAAAGGGTAAAAAGTATATTTTGTTATTGATTGTACGAGTTTTTTGTTAAAAATTCATGTTTGACACTAATAAAATACAGATTACTATGTTTTTACACTATTGTCAATATAGTTAATTTATACGTTTTAAGAAAATAAATACACCACCGGTTTCGATAAAAATCATCATTAATCCTTCGATCGGGGATTCTTGGAAATGCTAATGTATTCTATTGTTGTCGCGATCACCGGTGCTCGTACGGGGCTTGATTAAGTCTTCAAGGACATATTTTAAGGTTATAATTGTTGACAGTCGTAAAACACCACCTAAACCGACATCCATATATTCAACGGCACTCTGGAAGTGCCGACAAATGTATATTATACCTCCGATATATTCTTCCTTCATTCCGCGCTATCTGCTCTATGTATTGCTAATTTGTCCTCTTAATCAGTTCAACATTTTTCACCCATCCTAAAAAAGGAAAAAACGCCGCTAAAGAAATTTTAACATCAATTTAACTAGATACATTATATTATTATACTTTTTTTGCAAAAAAAAAAATGTAGAGCAAAGTGCTCTACATACTTTCTTTCGTTCTCCGGATTTTGACTCACGAAGAATTATTGCAGCTAACCAAACCATGACGTAAAATAAATCATTAAACAAAAACATTGCTATATTATATAAAATAATAATTGGATTTGTTTGTACTTATCTAATGATATTATCTTATTAATATACTGTAGTACAATTAACAATTAAGGCCAAGCGCTAACTTAAAACATGTTAATCATTGTAAGGGGGCTAATAACTAAATAGTTTCATAGCTCTGCAGTTTACCCCACAAGCTAGACTTTATATTTTGGAAAGTGTTTAAGTTTTACATTACGAATAATATAAGAAGTCGGTTGAAATAAACTTAAAATCAGCTTAACATTAAAATATGCCGTTTAATGATAGTAATATTAATATATTTATGTTTTTAATATCGTCCTCTATTGATTATCATGAATATTAATAATTATTAAATAACTGGCACGAAAATCCCAATACTTAATGAAAACTAAATACAAAAACATGTTTTATGTATTCGTGCCAAATACCCATAGGCCGGCAATGAGGAAGGAAATAAAAAGTTTAATTTTCAAATCTAGAATACGTTACAAAAGAGTGCATAAAATCGCAACGAAGCAGAGTGCAATAAAACTAAAAAACACCGTTTTAGTAAAGTGGGTTACTATGATGTGTTTATTGAGTGCTAAAACTGTACATTGATGTGCAAAAAAATTGGAACATTTGGCAAAAAGTGCTTTCGATGATTCGAATTTTCAAACGTGGAACGTGAAATGTTACTACCAGGGCTGGTTCGATGATGTGATTTGAAAACCAAGATGGCGGCGTGGGTGTGGTTGGCAGCACTGTTCTGCGGGAGTCAGGCTGCCGTGCTGCCGCCGCCGTGGGCCGACGTGCGCCGGAACCCCTGCGCCTCGCACCCTCGAGGCTGGCTGATGCTGTACTGGCCCTCCGACGGGAAATGCTATACTATTTATAAGGTTGGTATTACTTTTAGATTATAATACAGCAATGAACACGCATCGCCTTAACACTTTGAAAACCATTTATGTTCGTGGTTTAGATGGAGTTATTAGCTGGCTACAGATTTACTAATCGACCTCCATACTTGTTTATTTTTCACGCCCTCTCTATGGTAGGTAGAGAGTGTATAGAGACTCTCCTTCGAATGATGATCCCCGTCAAACTTTTTGTAGGACTGATAACTACAGTATCGGGCGTGATCGAAATTGGAATACTATACTCAGCTTTTACTATTATCCTGCAAAAATTTGGTCGTAAATAGTACGTTGGCAAGCACTCTTTATTAACAATTTCATCTAATAAGCGTTTTGCGCTAACTCTATCTTATCCAATTCCTACTTAATTGCTATCACACTAAGCAACTAATAAAATCTTCACATTAAACTTGCATACATATTAAAGCGATGAATATTTTTATCGGACCCGTTTGGGCGCTTCGTGTAGGATCGCGGCTGACCCACTGACAGACTGACACACTCTTAACACTTTCGATCTATTATGATCTTTGCTAATATTATATTGCGCCAGTAATCTGCTAAAACTATTAAGCCCGACACAGACTTAGCTATAATATATATTAATATTTTTATAGCTAGGCATATTACTATATTATTTTCTATACTAAATCCACATGTCACAGAAATATATATTATAGCTGAGTGTGCGGTCACGCGAAAATTAGTATAGAAAATATATAGTAATATGCCTAGGTATAAAAATATTAATATATATTATAGCTAAGTCTGTGACGGGCTTTATAATCAGTCTAAAATTACCACTTGTGAATTGTGATATGTTTTGAAAGAGGTTGCTCTTACTTTTAATTTGACATTTCAGCAGACTATCATAATTGATGGTGGATAACTAACATTTCATAAGTGCAATAACTCATTTTTCCCTTATAATTTCAACAAACCTGTAACTTACCCACTTTATCGTCTGGCTTAATTATATATCACATCCACATTTTTTAATTTCAAATAATTTTTTCGGTCCTGAAACCTCGATTTATGCAAAAAAGGAAAATTTTTAAATTGGCAGCAGGCGCTGTCAACACTGATGTTCCATAATATTAATTCATCAGAATCGGGCTCTACACTCGCGGCGCGAATTGCGGCCGCGATTCACAGGTGCCACGCGCCGTGAACACGACGTGAACAAATACGGCCCTCTACACTCGCAATCTTCGCATTTACGTTCGCGCATTTGAGTAAAATGGACGTTGAAGTCACTGTTGCTGCTGCTCTGACATTGTGTGCGACTGCGAATAAAAGCGAGTGTGGATGATGTTCGCGATCGCGCTTCGCGAGCCCTTTGTCGCAGGCCAAAAAACCGACACCGGACGGGGAAAGCCGCAAAGCGCGAACGCGAAGCCGCGAAACTCTCCACACTCACGGCTCGCGGCCTTCGCGGGCTTTCGCACCGCGAGTGTGGAGCCCGCTAGAAATGTAGCCGTTTTGAAACAAATTATGAAACTTTTAAAAGTGGCCATAGACAGATTGTAAGTAGTTAAAACTGGTATAGTGAGCAAAAACATTCATCATCAAACGCTCAAAATGTTAAGATGACTGAAAGTATTTCCTAGCGATCCATTACACGTTTTTGGAAAATAATGTATTACAAAAGTTCTTACGCCCTAAGGACGTAAGGTGAGACACTAAAATAGTGAAATCTTGAAGGATATTTAAATAATTTATATTATTGTATCCTTAATTGCCGGTGGGAACACAGCGTTAGGAGGTAGTTGGTGAAAATATTAGTCCTAATAATAAGGATTTTCTAACTGTCTGTCCGTATATTATACAATACCATATAAGGTTTCGTAAGCGTCAGAATATATTGTGGCAAAGCATGAAGAGCAGTGATTGAGGAAGCGCGATGTAACTCGCCAGATATTATTTCCGACTATAATTTACTGATAACATTTTCATGTAACAAGATTTAATGCATTTATTTAAGTGCTACAAAGTAATATTAGGTCATACTTAAAAAGTAATGTAGTTATTGGGTGCAATAATGCACTTTGCTGACGTCATTTCTAAGAGGCAAGCGATAACTAATTTTGGTCGTCCGATAGTATAATTAGTGACCAATTTTTTGTAGGAAAAGAATAGAACATACTGTAACGCATACGTCATACAACGTGGCCAGAAATAAAACGAAATTTCAATTATGCCCGATTTTCGGTCCTGCAATAAGTATGACGTATTCTTATCTGTATTCCAAGAGTTAGGGGCTGTACAAACTACAACAAAACCGTTTGGAGACTCAAACGAACGAATCGGAATGCCTTATGCCGCGTCCTACTAACAAACGTGAAATGACGTTGAGTAGGACGCGGCATTACTCGATCGTTTGAGTCTCGAAACGGTTTCGTTGTAGGCCTCCAGTTTACATTGCAACGCGACGAGACAATGCGATGCGATGCATTTTTAAATGAGCTATCCAAAATCCAACACTGCGGGAGCGAAGTCCGTCAACTCAATGTGTATCTTCTTGTTTAATGATCAGTTTTGATTGGCCCATTTAAGAATCCATCGCACTGCATTGCCTCGTCCTTGCAACTGACCCTAAAGGCCATGCTACACCGGAATGGCAGCGGCGAGGCGAACACTTTCAGTGTCATATGATTTTAAACTTTATCTTCATTATTGTAATACTTAGTATCGCTTGAGAAGTCTACGGCCGCCCGTGGACGTTCGTGGCCGCTCGTGGCCGCTGGCGGCGGCGATTTCTCAAGCGATACTATGTATTACAATAATGAAGATAAAGTTTAAAATCATATGACCCTGAAAATGCTCGCCGCGCCGCTGCCGTTCCGGTGTATCGCGGCCCTAAAAGCGAGGCCACAATGTTGCGGTACGTTGCTGCAGCGCGTTGTTGTCGCACGTCAACGCTCACAGCTATTTCATATGTGGCATACTGGGCCTAGACGCACTCTATTATTTGCTTTCGACAACATACCGCAATGCAACAAGCAAAGCGACTCTTTTAGGGCCGATTTACACCGGAATGGCAGAGGCGAGGCGAGCAGTTTCAGTGTCATATGATTTTAAACTTTATCTTCATTATTGTAATACATAGTATCGCTTGAGAAATCGACGCCGCCGGCGGCCGTAAGATACCACGAGCGGCCACGAGCGTCCACGGGCAGTCGTAGATTCCTCAAGCGATACTATTTATTACAATAATGAAGATAAAGTTTAAAATCATATGACACTGAAACTGCTCGTCTCGCCTCTGCCATTCCGGTGTGAATCGGCCCTTAGGCAAAATAAAATTATAGCTGATTCAGCAAAAAATTGAAGCAGCAAAAAAAGCAGCAAAAAATTGTTTTCCCATGGACATTGTGGGAATATACGAGGAGTTATCATTTTTTTTCATCGTATTTCATGCAGATCCCAGAAACATCAATAAAGGATAAGTTCCGAAATACAATCCAGTGCTCATGACGTCTAAAATCGAAGCTGGTGCATTGACGTAAATGACTTTTTTGGGATGTCAAATTGAAATATTATGTGTGTTATGTGTATAATATTATGTTGTCACACGTGTTTTACCAGTGCCACACCATTATAAAATGACTTCGGATTCAAGACGTAATTCGGATTCAAGAGTCGTAAGCACTAGTCATAAAACTGGGTTAAATTTCGGAACTCACGCAAAGTACTCGTAATAGCGGGTTTTACTAACATTTTCGTTAGCCTCTGTAGTATGAAGTAGGAAGCCGTCGCTTTGGCTAATAATTAGTGTCCAGTTGACTAATGTGGTCCAATGAACTGGAACAAGCGAATTTCCGCATAGTCGCTTGAACTTCTTGGTTTTATAGAGGTAGAGTAGGAAAGATCCTGCTCTATCAAAGTGTGTTTAAAATAGTTTGGAGCCCTAACATTGCATTTTGAGTCTAGGGTAAGGGCATGGTTTTTAATCGAAAAAAACTACGGTTTCTGCGCGATATACTAAACTACACTTTCCAAATATTTTACATATTCATACTCGTATGTTTTCCCTAAACCTTCACTCATTTATCACACAATCCATTTTCGAAGAAAAATCGTCTTCCATTTGTTTTGAAGGTAGTTCCCAGCCCTTATGTTACATCAGTTGGTTCAAGGGGCAGGTTGCATAACAGTTCAAGAGGCATGCTGAACTTTTGTAAAAGCGAGATTAGAAATTTTCTACATAATGTGTTTGTTGAAATGGTTTTACTGAGTTATATAGTCCTTCTGAGTCTCTTACATAGTAAGCGTAAATGGTTACATGGACAAGACTTGTATAAAGTTGTAAGTTTCAATATTAAATACATATTTCACTTGCTTTTGTCTATAACGATATTGGATAAGGAGTTTTAAGTTGAGGAGCAAACTTTTTGTAGGACTGATAATAATGGCATGGTCGGAATTTAATATTATTTTCGACCGACTTTTTGTATAATGTATGCATTTCACTATTGCAACTTGCAAGCAGTATGTTATATTTTTCTCTTACAAAAACTAGGGCACCTAATGGGCTATTGCCTATGACAGCCCACGTCATTGAGGGCCACATAGGCACAACGAAAATCGTAACGACATAGAAAGTCTGTCTTTCTCCGTCCGATAAAGACAAAATCAAAACCGCTAGCCAAAGACAAAATAGTTTTCCGTAGTCCGTACAAACTTCCAAGTCGTATCGCATAATATGAAAACCCTCGACTATCAAAGAACAAAAGGGTCGACACAGAAGAATAAACGGTCACCCATCCTTCCAAAGTCATAATCCTATAAGACTCGGTAAGCTCAAAACTCCGTAGCACAGTGTATGAATGTGTCTTATGTTAACACAGTGTATGAACACTGAACACGTGTTTGGTGACTTTATAGAGGATGTGAGGACTTATAACATCCTTAATGGGTCAATATCACACATTAGTATGCGCCGTGCAGGTACAACTTCGAAGAAAGGTCTCTGGTTATGTTTATATTCTATGGTTGTTTATGGTTAAAGTTGCATGAGGCGTTTTACGTGATATATCGTAGAATAGGATTGCTGCAATTTTTCACGCTAGAGTGTAGCACTAGCATAGACAGTAAACAAAAAGTTTTGTTAGACGATTGACAATGTTTCTGTCAATTTTTTAATATGACGTGTCGGATTTTGGTCGGATTATTTTCTGTATGTGCTAGTAGCGTCCTCTGCTATAACCTTTGTATAATATTCTTTATTAATTTTGAATAAGAACTGATATTTCGGATATGTTAATTGATAACCACAAGACTGTCTGACACGTTTAATTAGGCGTATCAGACGTTATTATGCAACAAAATTGTAAACATCATTTTGTTAGCATCTACTAATTAAATACGTTCTTAATATTAGTAACCTAAATACTATGGCTCTTACGACCGCACTAAGAGAGATTTAATGATTACTTAACTTTAATGAAATTAATATTTTGACATAAACCTACATACCGTGTACATTTTCTGATAAACTTTTACTGTATAATATTTTTTCAACAGTGTATAAAAAAACAGAATTTTTTCTGTTTACAGAAAGGGCACCCGTGCCCCGAGACGCAGGAGCTGTCTCCGGGCCGCTGGGGGGGCCGCACAGTGGCGGAGTGCAAGTGCCCCCCTGGCACTGCCCAGCTGCCCCGCACCACCACCTGCCACAAGCTGTTTGAGCGGGGCCCCTGCCGCCACGGCGAATACTTCGCCCCCGTTGAGGAGTCATTTAATATGCGCGGGTAGGTAAGCATCTTGATGTATTGAGGGGTCAAAAAGTAGAGGATAGTGAGTTGAGGGGCCAAATTGTGGCGGATAGTGAGTTGAGAGGCCAAGTAGAGGCGCACATATCAACTTGAGGGGCCAGATAGTGGAGTAAAGTAGGTTGGGGCCAAATAGTAGAGTAAGTTAATTTGAGGGTCCAGAAAGTGGAGCAATGGAGATTGGGGCCAAAATGTAGAGTATGTTAATTTGAGGGACCGAGCAGTGGTGTTATGGTGTGTTATGATGTTAATATGATGAGAACCATAATTATAGTGGTGTGATGAAGTGACAAAACATTTCGTAACATTCTCAATTGTATCTAAAATGTTATGTTTTTCACAACAGAGTTTGCCATAATCAATTTCAGGGAGCGTCAGGGCATGTGCGTGAGGCCACAGTCCTGCGCGGACGAGACGCTTCTCTACTGGCCGCCGGACGGCCGCTGCTACTACCGGCTCACGCAGGGCCCCTGCTACCCCGGCGCCATATTGGACGTGGGACGAGACGGACTCGCAAACTGCACGGTGAGTTAATAATGTTATTACAAGAGTCGCAGTTGTTATACCTCTTTTTAGAGACAATTAGGCTGACTCCCGCTTTGCTTGGGAAGGGGAAATTGGATATCTCCTACTCTACTACCTTTCTTCTGATTAATTTCGTTGCGGGTTCCAAGACAGATTGTCCCTTGGGCACCCCTGAGATCATATCAAAGGGTTGGTTACCACTGTTGGTCTTGGCGAAACAGTGGTGGGGATGTGTGGTGGACCATTTGCCCCTTAAAAAAAGGCAATAGACGAGTGGGCTTATATAATAGTTGGGAAATGGGGATATACCCCATAGTCTCCACATAAACATGTAGTATAGTTATTTCTATTTGCTGCCTTACACTGGCTTTTTTGTTGCAAGGCCTACAATATATTGATAGATAATATAATCAATATGATTTTGCCGCTCAAAATTATTTTCCATCAGTATCTATAATTTTGGTGAATCCGTCTACAAATCTTGTATTGAAACAGTACAAAGTGATTAACGCAATTTTTATAAGGCTCTCTCTGAGGCTCTGAAGTCTGAGTTATCAGAACTTTAACTCCAACTACTTACTAACATATTCTTGGAAATCCCGCTATTCAGATGGCCTGAGCGAATCTATACGTTAGGCAATTTGGCCTTGTCAGGCACAAGACCAAATTTCCTAAGACCGTGAGAAATGCTTTGGCATACATGGATTCGAGTTAACACTCTTGTTAACACTCTTGTTAACTCGAATCCATGTATGCCAAAGCATTTCTCACGGTCTTAGGAAATTTGGTCTTGTGCCTGACAAGGCCAAATTGCCTAACGTATAGATTCGCTCAGGCCATCTGAATAGCGGGATTTCCAAGAATATGTTAGTAATTCGACCTTGCTGCTATTTAGAATTAAAAAAAATAATTGTAGAAAACCGTCATTGTTTCACAGTAAGTAATTTAAAGTGTTCTTGACCTATTTCGTATAATTACGAGTATTATTACTTTATTATAACTTTATTTTTTAACCTTTCCTCTACTTTTTATACCATAGTATGTTATGTGTGAATTTTTAGGTCAAAAATGAAGTTTTTTTTTCAAATTCAATTTTTTATGTTTCAGTGTTCAGAGTCAAGTGCCCACTACTGGGCCCCGGACGGTGGTTGCTACGCCCACTACACGCGGGGGCCCTGTGAGCGCGGGGCCCTGTTCCTGCCGGGGGCCCGCTGCGGCTGCGAGACACACCTGCCGCATTATCACAACGAAACCAATGGATGTTACGAATTAGGTACATCTTGTACGAAATTTTTTACGGCCGGACTCGGAGATATTTAAGAGCTACTTAACTTTAATTTAATGATGACAAAAATCCACGTACTTTTTGTCAAACTCTTTACATATTTAAGAGTTAGTTAACTTTAATTTAATGAAGATATAAAATCCATGCACTTTCTGACAAACTCTTCACATATTTTTTTTTAACCGACTTCCAAAACGGAGGAGGTTATAATTATGTTCGGTTATGGATATAATATTTTTATTCTTTATTTTTGTATGTTCAACGACCGCCGTTTGTACTGCCGTTTGTGAACCAATTTTCAAAATTTTTGTTTTGTTATGTTAGGTTTTTGGCTTTTGCATGTTAATGTTATGGCAGAATGTTAATATCTTTATGTAATTGTAATACCTTTGTACTTTCTTGTAATAAATTCGGGCTTCTGCCTGACCGGGCATACCACCTCGCTCGGTTGGAAGATCTTTGTGGCGGCCACGCATTTATCCCACATTGGTGACCCCGGCGTGATACATTTATCCCACATTTCCAAATTTGGTTAGGACAATGCAGGCTGATCACCTGATTGTCTAACAAGATGATCCATATTATGCGTCGGATGAGCATGTAAAAAGTCGGTCCTGCATCTGATCTCTCGCCAGTCGTGTCGGTCTTCCGTCCCACTGGGTTATGAGAGTAAAGGAATATAGAGTGATCTTGTGTACTGCGCACACACTTGGGTACTATAAAATTACCCCTGCGTAACTGGCCTGGTTTCAATGAAGCCAGGCCAGTTACGCAGGAATAATTTTATATATATTACAATAAATTATTGGGTTTGGCCTGTCAATTTCATTAGCTCGGATTTGACTGGCCACGCTACCGGCTTGTCTAGGTTATATGAAAAACATTGGGGCTAAATTGACCATCAAACAGGAGTAAGAATATTTGAATTGGATTAACCATCAAAACTGTGCTTCAATTTGTTAAGCCACATGATATTTTGTTGTGACAAAAAATGTTACATTTCAGACACCCTAGGGCCGTGCCCCAAAGGCCACGTGTTCTCAGGGGCGGATACTGGCGGGGGCACCTGCCGTTGCAAGCCGTTCCACGCGCGCGCCGCGGACGGGGCCTGCTACAGGCTGTACACGCAGGGCCCATGCGGCCCCGGCGAGATGCTGGCCCGAGGTGGCCGGTGTACTAAGGTAGATATCGATATTTAATGTACTAAGGTGATATTGATACTGAATATATTAAAAATGTGATAATATTGTCTCTCTGTGTTTCTTACAAATTTAAGTCTTCATGTAAGATCCACTGAACTGAAAGGTTTTGATGAAATTAGATATTGAGTTACTTTATGTTAAGGAAAGGGACATAAGTTTTTATCCCGAGGAAAATCCCCGCATTACACGAATTTTGCTGAGACAAAGTTCATGGATGAGTAATTTAAATAGATAGCAACTTAATAATTCTATATTTTATAGGGACAAAAAAATTTGCCAATTATGCGTACATCTTGCGTCATGCGTTTACTATAGGCCTTCGTCAAACTTGAGTGACGGAAATAGTGAGAAAAGTAAGTGTGCTTTTGAGAATTGTGACTCAGAATCCTGCTGCATCATAATTCAGGATTTAGCGACCTGCTTACATTGTTTTTTTTCTTTTGGTGTTTGCAATTGACGGAAGTTTTAAATATAAAAACTTCCGAGAAGTGTTAATAATTCTCAGGAGGTATTTAAGAAAAACAGTACTTACATATTTTCATGTTATGTTACGGAAGATGGACTTCACTATGAAATAGTTGCTAACTTTTTTTTCTATATAGAAGAGATAAATGGACTTAAAAAAAAGAGATAAATGGAATGGAAAAAAATGGACTTAAAAAATTCTGGCTATCCCTTCTCCTAGGTCCTAGGGGCAGGGACTTCCCTAAGACCCAATTTCACCAACGTCTGTTAGTGTTAATAGCTTATTAAAATGCCATGTCTTCTCAAAAACGAGAGCTGAGGTAACTTTATATTTTTATAGCTGTTGCCCGCAACTTTGTAGGCGTGAATCTATGTTGTTATAATCGAGATTTAGACAATTGAACACCCATCTACGACTATTTTATTTGGATCTATATTACACGCGAAATTTTTAATTTACATCAAAGACCTAGGAAACTTGAACCACAGATACCTACTTATTGTTTTGAAAAATCCTTTCTTCGAAGACCGCTTGGCGTGGACAGGGAATGGGGGCCACAGGACAGGGGAAAGGAACATGTGACGGAGATAGAGGGTAGACTACAGAAGACGGGATTTAATGTAGGCATCTATCCCTCTTTATCCTACCTCTTACTCTCAGATTCCTAACCTACAATTATACCAGAATAAAATAACGCTTGAAGTTGCCAAGGGCTTCTTTATGGGCGTTGGCCCACCGGCCACCACACATTCCCACCACTGTATCTCCTGTGTCACCAAGATCAAGAGCGGTAGCCAACCACGAAAACCATATGATATGATTTCAGGGAGCCCGAGGGACATACTCAAACTGGTTTGGGACCCACAACGAAATTAATCAGAAGAAAATAGAAGTATGAAGAATTTTCATTCCTCTTTCTATTCAAAGCGGAGACAGCAAAAAGTTGCAGTGACCGAATGTCAAATAACTTAGAGGAAGCACCACGAAAATAAACTATAATAATAAAAATTGTGACTACTAAGCTATAGCTAACATAATATTGGAATTTGTTGTGTTAGTCAGTTGCCAATAATAATTGTGACAAAAACGCTTAAAGGCACGGAAGTTCCTACAGTGCGGCACTGTCCACGATATCACCGTACTGTGCGACATCAGTTGTCTAGCATTGTAGTTCTTTCGTCTTGGCAGAAATAACTCTCCCAGAGAACATGATGAGTGGTTTGTTCAAACGTACTGCCTTCGGTCGAGCACACAGATGATGCTACTAATTTAGATCCGTAAATTTTGACTTTAAAATTTCCATGGCCGGTAAGGATTTGATTTACGTAGTGGTCAATATTATCCTTCCTGGGTTTGGATAATCGTTTACGAATATTATGGAAAAGTTTCAAGGATCGACCTTTGCTAGAATTGGTACCTAATCACTTTGGTTGTCGTTGTAAATTTCGAGTTCCTTCAATTCCATTGCTCATAGTTCCCATTATGAAATTTTCACCTTCGCGACAATAACTGCGAAAGTCACACTTTCTAAAATTCGGGGAGTTTTTTCAATACCTTATTGATCCCATTATGAAATTTCCACTTTCGCAACCATAGCATCAAATACAAATTACAGCCCTTAAATGAATAAAAGAATAATTTTACAAAGAAATCGTACAGATATGGCGAAATAATTATCAATTTCGATTCTGTTCCTTTTAATGCAAAAGAATACAAAAAAAAAAAGCAAAAAAAGCATCCTAATGTCGTTATGGATTTTAGTTTAGTAGGTGTAATGATGGTGGTAATCATAATGATTAATATAATTGACATAGTGGCATGTGCTTCCAGTATTTTAAACAACGCTGAACCCCCTACATAATATAAGGAATATTCTGATTTAAGGAATCAGGAGTTCCGTTCAGCAACGGATTACGGAACCTTCGGAAGCACTATACCCTGGGATATGCCTTGTATATTTATAGTCTTGATATGTTGTAAAGGAGTTTAGTCGATACCTCCCGATCCCGAGAAAATCATTATCAAGTCACCGTTTTTGTAAACATGGTATCAAATTCGGGTTAACAATCTATATATTACAAAAAATGAATTTTGAAAATCTGACCACAAACAGCAAAGTAAACATTAACTCCTCCTTTTTTGGAAGTCGGTTAAAAAAAGTATCTAAGATGTTGACCAGGAATAAAAGGTAATCTATCACCATGCCAAATTTCATTGAAATCGGTCCAGCGGATTCAGAGATTAGCCTGTACAAACAGACAAACAGATAAACAGACAAACAGAGAAACAAAAATTTCAAAAACAGTTAAAATGTGTTCTACTACTCTTCTAACATGCCCCTGACTTGTTTTTTCAAGTTTATTTTCAATGTACAAAAATTTTACCTCTACGATTTTATTATATGTAT
This sequence comes from Polyommatus iphigenia, assembly GCA_963422495.1. NCBI lineage: Eukaryota > Metazoa > Arthropoda > Insecta > Lepidoptera > Lycaenidae > Polyommatus > Polyommatus iphigenia. The sequence goes on from OY730189.1 coordinate 3,640,137, forward strand.
AGATTATATTGAGCATTAACTTTAACATACGTTGATGAAATTGGACCAGTGCCGGTTTAAGCACTACCGACGCCCTGGGCGAGATTTTTTCGGCACCCAGGGTAGTGCTGAAAAAAATTGACACCCTTTTTTATCCGGCGCCCTGGGCGGTCACCCAGCTTCGCCCCTCCTAACACCGCTACTGAATTGGACCTTAGTCTTAGTTTCGTGCGTCCTTACAGGTACCCTGCGGTCGCGGTCGTCTGTACGTGCCGTCGCGGCGGCGCTGCTACCGGCCCGGCGCGGCGGAGCCCTGTCCCGCCGGCGCGGTGCTCGCCTTCGACCTGGACGCGCGCCCCGCCCTGGACGGCCTCAGTCATAATGGTGTCTGCGCGTGTGGGACAAAGAGATGTGATAGCGACCCGGTGAGTGCGACAAGTTGCTATTGAAACATTTTTGTTGAGGTTACGACGTTGAAAGTAGTTAAGTATGGGGAAATGCTTTAGCCTTTTTGCATCCGGTAGTTTCCGCAAGTTGCTATTATATACTAAAGCAGTCCACGAGTGCATGTTGAGGTAGACACTTTTTTACATCTCATCCCCAACGCTCGCATCCCCATCTCGTGCGCTGGGCTTATCCAATAACCTCATGTGGCCTCATGGTGATCCATTCCTCGCTTAAGATAATTTGTATGGCAATGCCACCCAGCTTGCACCCACCGCAAATAATGTCTCGGCGAACATGGCTCCCACTTCAGTGATCTTAAAAGCTTGCATTTCTTGTTCTACCCATCAAATTCCTATATCCTTCATAAAGTGCTTATTAAATCTTTCAGGATGTCACATGCGCATCACGGAGCGTGTCAGTGGCGTATCAAGGCACGTGCCACTACCTGCGGGCGCGGGGCCCCTGCGGCGCGGGGGCCTGGCTCACTCGCGCCGGGGGCACTGTCAAGTGCCGCTGCCGTGATGACAGTTGTATCAACCCTGAGCCGATGACGAACAGAACCATAGTAACGAGTTGACCAATGTGAAGTTATTAGAAGATTTATTAATACTCATTTGTTTGAAATTAAGACGAACTGAATAAGCGGGTCCCGTAGTCATAGCATTTTGCTAGTTTTGATAGCGAAGTTAGATGTCAAAAATGTATGGGATTTGACATAACGCATCCCAATTCGCAACTCGCAAGCGCCATGACACTTAGCGATACGTCATGTCAAATCCTATACATTTTTGACATCTAACTTCGCTATCAAAACTGGGGAATGCAATTTTAATAGGGGGGGGGGGGGGGGGGGCAGTTTTTGGCTCCTAAATAGCAAATATAAATAAAATGTTTTTCGATGAAATATTTAAGTTCATTGTGAAATACTCATTGTTTAAAGAATGTTAAAATTCATCATGTTATAAATTATAATAGGTTTTGATAAAATATGACGAATATAATAATTTATTATTGACATTTAAGTTAATTATGGTTGTGGATGGGACTTTATTATCAATTTAAGTATCTTTCTTAAATTGTGGAAAATGTTATATCATTATGAATTATTAAGAAGAACTTGAATGGACAAGAATGTGCTTAGAATACTTATTTCGATGTGTGTTTGGTGATGATATCTTGTTGTATAATTATCTAATTAAGTAAACAAAAAAAAGTCTTGAGAGTATTAAATCGATTTTGAAATAAAACGATGAAATATAAGTTAAGTAATCTTATTTTTTAAATCTTAATTTAATACATACATTAGCGGTACAAAATCCTTACAAAAATCTTAATGACTACGTGATGTTTGGTATAATGTCGAATATTTACAATTTTTTCGTCAGTTTTCTTTCACTTTTCTCTGTGATTTTCCTGTAAAAGAAAATCATAAATTGAATTGTGAGTTTTTATTAAACGTATGTGCACAACGTGGGTTAAGTATGTAATTTATATTCAGTCCTAATCTTAACAAATATTTATAATTAGCTCTATACTATTATTATAGAGTCTATAATCTATACTGTTGCCCCCAACGAGTTACTAGTTTTTGTTCTCTAAAATCTCTCTTAATTCATGAAGCCCCAAGCGGCCACATCCGGCCGCGATAACAATGAAAAAGCTATTGTGTCTCGTTTTGCCACGACTGATGGGTTAAACTAATCCCATGCGAAGAATCGCCTCGTATCCCACGAATCCTTTATGAATTTTATTTCATAATCTGTCAGATGCATGATGATACAATCATAGATATTAATTCATGTGCAGATGCAGTACGCGGACCCCTCGCCCTTGGTCTTTCACATATTTTGGTCGGTCATGATCAGTCTTCTGGCCTTACGCAGGTCCGCCATCTGCCTATAAAGCGACTTCTTGGATAGTAGAAGAAAGCTTATCAACATAATTACACCAAGAGACATACCGAAATAAATCCTGTAGAGCTGGTTGAATGGCATCTCGATGGCGACGGTGGTCAGTATGGACATTACCATCACTAGCAGCATCTCCGGCACCGGGAACTGGAAAGTGATGCAATTAAATAAATAAACGCAAGACGAACAATATGTTATATTAGTTACAGATATTAATTATTAAAAGTACGAGGAATAACTACGAAGGAACAGTCCAGAGGAACGAATAATGAATGAAATCTAAATGTTGTCTTCTAACTGTCCGTCGCGCTTATAATCCAAAAGAAATTACCATTATTGTCTAAGCACAAAAGAAACCTAATTTCATTTAGCAACCTTTATTTTCAACAGATTGAATTGTTCAATTAAGAAATTTGAAAACAATTCCCGGTTGCAAACTCTCAATAACTGTCAGGCATTAGAAAGCAAAACATTGAATCGATCAAAACACTGAAAGTTGCTTACAAGCTTTCATGAAATAGACGATAGTGAACTAGGAAAACTTCCCATAGTATCATGTTAATAAAACTAGATCAAAATCGATCATGGGAACGTTCGGTCCAGGTCTGCTGCATTAATTTTTTTTCAACGTGGGAATCGAGCCCTCGACTACCGACTAGGCAAGCTCTAAGCTACTAAGTATTAATGGTACATACCAGTAGTAGCGGTGAGTAGTACTCAGAATGCCTCTGTATGCCCACGTTGTAGAAGAATATCGGGAACTGCGTGAGGTAGACGCCGTATGCGATCTTGTTCAGGAACCTGAACACTCGCGACTCTATGAACGGTGTACCGATACCTGAAAATAAAAATTATGTTAATATCTATGTTACTTATCACGGCCTTACCCATTACAAGGCCCCGGGCGGAAGGTCTTTAGGAGCCCCTGGGCGCCAGGTCTTTGCGAGGCCTTACGAAAATATACTTTGCGAGGCCCCTGCGAGAGCGAGGCCCCGGGCGATTGCCCTGTTCGCCTCCCCCTGGGGCCGCCACTGCCACTTAACTACACTTATACAGGGTCTAACAAAAAAAGGGATAATACTTTAGGGTGTGTGTGTATACCTCATAGAGTTCACTGTAAAGTAGCAGTTCGCTGAAAGACCAATTTTTTTTAGATTTGTATGGGCAAGCGCGTTACGAATTTGTAACGGTAAAAAATTACTCTTGCAGCGCTGCTACTTTTACGTCGAACTCTATACAGGGGACTCATACAGACCCTAAAGTATTACCACTTTCTCTTGTTACACCCTGTACACATCTAGCGTTCACGCCTGGCCGCTGGTCTCATGATAATTTCTAGAAGAACTTGTGTTATGGATGCGACACAACGAAAACATATTTTACATATTTTGTCTTTTAATAATTATGCACATTTAGGACCAAGGAACACTGAAGACTTTTCGTCGTCTTGGTGGAGTTCGAACTTGCAACCACCGCGCCGGCTTGAACTGAGCTCAGAGGTCATCAAACAAAACAAGAGTAATATCCTGCACTAGAATTTTTATCAGTGAGGACACTTCTTTGGACCCATAAAGTATCCTATCTTATATCTTTAAACGAGCAATTCTTGATATTATATATATATATATATATATAACGAGCAATTCTTGTATATATATATAATTGGAATCTCGGAATCGGCTCCAACGATTTTCATGAAATTTAGTATATAGGGGGTATAGGGTGTTTCGGGGGCGATAAATTGATCTAGCTAGGAATCATTTTCATAAAATGTCATTTTATGTGTGTTTTTCGAATTTTTTGAATACCGAGCGAAGCTCGGTCATATAGCTAGTAGAGCTTGTCTAATTTGAAATGACGCGCCCCACCACTTCAAAGTTGATATAAATGAAACATTTTTGTACTGTGAATACGAGGGAGGGGCGCGTCATTTTAAGTTAGACAAGCTCTACTATATTATAGAACTTTAGTTATAGTCCGCGCGGAACTAGTTGGCCGCTCTGCCGGTATGTGAGTATACGGGCAGAGCGGCCAACTAGTTCCGCGCGGACTATACTATGCAAATATCCATGCAGTCATCCTCCAAACCTTTTACAGAATAGTAGTATCAGTATAAAAAACTGTGTCTAAATAAAAACATGAGGTCAGGTGCTACTTAAAAATTATAAAATAATATTATTTTGTCCTTAAAAGCATCTTGCAAATATTAGAAAAATACTTTAGTATCTTAATTTCGTTTTATCATCACAGAAGCAGATGCTTTTTTTTATAATCTTTGGATAAACAGAACTGACTCAAGAAGACCACAGTTAGAAATAATGATATAAAATCTGCTATTAAGCTATGACTCGCCATTAAATTGAAAAAAATCACAATGATTGTTATTGCGCGGAAGTCCGAAGGTCTACTAGTGAAAACATGTGGGCAGGGGTTTTGACAAAAGATGGCCATGACTAATCAATACGAATTAAATGTTAAGAAACAGGAACGAGGAAGAAAAATCAGTGGCATAGTTATGGGGGCACCATTGTGAGGCCCCGGAATATTTAATCAAAGATCAGTGATCACACACAAAAAACCTAAAATTAAGGTAAAAAATCTTTAGTGAGTTTTAACAAGCATCATTTGCAATTTTTTAAATTACAACATGAGTCGTAGCTATGGGCTTTTTGCCCATAACCTTCTTTATCATCAAAAGTAAACAAGTACTGTGTTGTAGTTAGCACAGCCACTAACGAAAATAGTACACATTATGCACCTAGGGCAGGAAAATATGAAATGTCTCGGCTTCGCCTCGGCCAACAATTACATGTGATCTAAGGCTTTCCTATTTACTACCCATGGTGCATATACTATTTTTCTCACCACGGAGGCGGAAAACGGCAACATCAGTAAGCGCAGCGGGAAGAAAGTTGACGTTTTCCGCCCGGAGGTGAGAAAAATTATTATTATTGATCTGTCGCTGGCGTTCCGAAGCCGAGCGAGCCAATATTATCTATGATAACTTTTGATGTGAAGCCACAGAATACATACAACAACAAGTGAAGCATAGAGCTTGAATAAACGTGCCTACGTTTAAGAAATAGCAATGATTTAAATCTGTTGCAATTTGAAAGTTTAAGGGCCTGGTTCACCACTTCCTGATAAAGTGCCGGATAGGCTATCCACAACTTATTTGACAGATTCTCCATACTATCTGTCAAGTTAAGTGAGTAAGTAAGATAAGGTGAGCTTTACTAATATGTACTATCAGAGAAGTTGATTCCTATGCAAATCGGGGACCAAAGTAGTTTGGTTGCGTTACGTCAAACTCAGCCGACAGATCACAATTAACATTCAATTGACATATTCGACCAAATAACGTTGGTCTGTCAATTGCATAGGAATCAACTTCCTCGATGGTACTTAATTATAAAATTAAATATCAGTAGAGTGAAATTTAAAAAATATACTCAAAGAAATGGAAAGCACATTAGTATTGCATTACGTATTTGTAATAAGTATCCAACAAAGTATTTACATAATAGTAATCTTAAAAAGATGATAGAAGAATCTTAGATGCGAAATATTATAATATCCTTATCTACGTGCATTAATCGCCGTAAAAAACCTCAAAAGTTCAAGTGTAAGGTCTAAACTCTAAGCTGTAGGTGTGTCCACATGCTGACCTTCGCCGCTTCCGTGGGTGAGCGATGACATATTATATTATGACTCGTGGGTTAACAATTAAATTAATTCAGTGCTATCATCAAAAATTAATGGCAGGTTTTTTGTTAAAAAATTCATTGTCACGCTTCTAAAAATACTTTAGTTATGGGAGTGTCGAGGTGTCTGGCAAGACGACATTATTTTTAGTTTTCATTTAGTAGGCATAGGTAAGTTAAAAATTCGCAACTCTCTGAGGCCGCCATAATACTGTGGTTTAAAACATTTAAAATTCATGATAATTTAATAATTATTGTTCATTAATTAATTACCAAAATATATAAAAAAAATGCTTTTAAATAGTGTGCACCATTATTACACTGGTGTTACACGAGTGTGCATTATTCCTGAGTGCCCTCTGACCATGCATACTGACTCTTGGGGCCCCAGGGCACGTATTAGCCGCTAGGTACGCCCCTGAATAAAATTACGAAGGTAACAAACCTCAATTATACAGGTTGATTTGTGCATGTTATGTATTAATAATTATCAACCAGCAACCTGTATAATAATTGCAAAGGGCCTTATTTATTACCAGTGCCAGATTAACAGCACGGACCAAAAAAGCTATGGTGCGACCTGGTGAGTACAAAGAGCCCTTAATATTATAATAAAAACTCACGCCCCATATCGAAACATTAACCCCATAACGAAACGTCAAACACAGTCGCTCCTTGCGTAGTGACTTTTCACTACTTCGAATGCTATTTAGTTATCTGTGACTCCATATGGAATCTTATACCCTATAGAGAAAAAGACACCCAATAACAAAACTGACGTCCCATTGCACAGAGACAACCTCTGTGGCTCAATGGTTAAGAGTGTGTGGCAGCTCAAGCCGGGGGTCGCGGGTTCGAATCCCGCCGACGGAACAAAAAGTGTTCAATGTTCCTGGGTCATGGATGTGTATTAAATATGTGTATTGTGTATGATATAATAAAAATCTTAAATATATGTATAGTATAAAAGTATTAAATGTGAGTGGTTGACCAAAAAGGGACCTGAAGGTAAATAATTTGATTTTGATTAAAACGCGTTTGAAGTTTCGTGTTTCGAATCGTGCGCGGTTCACAAAAAAATTCATTAAAAAAAACTACGGCACTTAAAAATATTCTGGTTAGACCAAAAGAAAGCTAAAAGACCACGGATTAAAAATAAAAATATTAAAGAAGGTACCTAAATAATTTGATTTTGAGTAAATCGTGTTTGAAGTTTTGTGTAGAAACAAGTTACGACTCGTGCGCGGTTCACAAAAAAATTCATAAAAAAAAACTACGGCACCTAAAAATATTCTGGTTAGACCAAAACAAAGGTAAAAGACCACGAACTATAAAAATAAAAAAATAAAATAAAACCGTTTCCAATCCTTCAGGTCCCTTTTTGGTCAACCACTCACAAATAGATTTCCGTTGTCTGGTACCCGTAACACAAGTCCTTCAGGTACTAAGCACGGGGCGTCTGGCCCCGTGCTTAGTACCTAATGGACGTGACGTGGTGTGAAGCGTCCATAGATAAAAAAAAGAAAACTTCCACATGAGCTTACCCGCATAATCGTTGCATATAGCCCAGTGTCCGATCCCCATGGCCAGCCCCCACAACACTGGGGAGAAGGCCGCGAACAGCGCAGCGGGGAGGTGCTCGTACTTGTACCCTTCTAGCCCCATCTGGTAGGGGCTGATGAGCGTGAACAGCCCCACCGCGAAACTCACGCCCCATAGCGCGCGGACTTGGTTCTGAAAGTGTTAGAAATTAAGTACTAGTTGAAAATTGAAATTGCCCGTTGTGAAATATGTACCCAAACTGTAAGTACTATCAGAGAAGTTGCCTATGAATCAACTGCCAACTGCCAACTGCCAGTTGAATCAACTGCCGACTGCCATTTGACAGACCAACGTCATTTGGTCGGATCACGTCAATTCAATGTGATCTGTCGGCTTGGTTTGACATAACGCGACCAAATTACGTAGGTCCCCCATATGACTTCTCTGATAGTACATTTTGTCGGGAATCGGGATATAAGTAACTTTTCTTTTTAGGCACTGTAGCACGAGGCAAGAAAGGTCTGCAAGTTATTTCACGGTCAAGTTTAACGATTGTGAAATATCAATCTGTCTCTGTTTCTTTGCCCAATGATATTGGGAGTGGGAACCAAATCATTTTCTTTTTGACACGATAAGCAAACAACTGACCCAAACGACCGTATAATTTCTATACCCATCAAAACATGTTTATAGCGTTCAGAACAATCGGCAACTAAATTCCGATCGGCAGATAACTCATGCAAATTACATAATATTATGTATTATGAATAATAAAACAATAATGTTGTATGCGACATACTAGTCGTGTCGGTTGAGCCATAAACGACACCCGCGCCAGACAGCTTGCTGATTTACATATAACCCGGTCATAATATCTTCAGACCTGTTTCGATGGCGTCAAAACCGTGGTATCGCGAACTAGTCGAGTCTCAAGATATTTTGATGGTTTTTTAATCGGAACTGGCTGACCATATTCCCACCACTGCCACTCGCGGTATCCAACCACGATTATCCTCTGTTATGAACTCAGGGAGCCCGAAGGGCATACAAATTTACATTTTGACTGGGTGGGTATACATTTAGCGAATGACAGCATCAGGATCTAGTAAACCTAAACAGTAGACAGCTGGATTTAAACGTGGACCACTGATGCAGGCTCCCTCTACTGTATCAAATATTATAGAGATAATTTCAAAACTTGTCGTTTTAGGGTAGAAACCTTAAAAGGAAAAAATCTTCCAAAATCTCTATGTCTTAAAGTCTTATCGTTTCCTTAACAAAAAATACAGGAACAATGAGGTAAATACTATTTAGTTATACATCGATTCGCAAATCCATTAATTGCGAAAAAAGACAAAAAACAAAAACTAAAAATATATTTCTACGTCTATGTTTAATTTAACTAAATTTAAATTTAGTTTCCAAAGTATTTGCAGACTGTGTTATCCTGTTTAATTGGCGACTAATTTAATTTCAATATTTCGTGTTTGAACTGTATGTGTGTTCGTGAAATATTTTTAATGTTGTTCAAATAGAACGAACATTTGAACGAAAATGTAATTACCCAGAAATTTTACTCGTTCTTAGAATTACAAAATCAAATAAAGAAGTAAAAACTACTTAAATCCAACATAATATACAAATTGTATGTTTTAGAGAGTCCAATGCGTTTTGTCAAGTTTTCATGTTGCAAATGGCATTATAAAGAAAATTATGATACAAAATTTGTTCTTACGTCTGTAAGAGTGGTAGACTTCTTGGATCGTAGCACGAAGGCCATAAGCACTCCTATGAGGTAGATCGTCGCTCGGTGTGTCGGCAGGATGTAGGAGTAGCGCGCCGCGTCCAGGAGTTTGTTGACTCTGAAATCATTATCAAAATAAGCTATCCATACTAATATTATAAACTGTATGTCTGCCTGTCTGTAACTCCTTCAAATTAAAGGAGGTGAAAGTATAGAGATCCTTAGAAAAATGGGAATGGTCATAACTCATAAGATAGTTTTTGTTTGTTGTGGAAAATTATAGGATTTCCGTGTAATAAAAGAATTTCGGCGCGACGGGGTTGCGGACATCTAGGGTGAACATGACTAGTGATTGGACAGTACTAGTCATTGGACAGAGCATGAAAACACTACATTTAATAAGGTTTCTTTAAAAACTACTTGTTCTTCTTTAAAATCAGGCGTTCTATTCCTTTAAAACAGGCAGTTTTTAAAGCAACCTCAATAAATTTTGTGTTTTTGTGCTTTGTCCAATGACTGGTACTGTCCATTCACTAGTCATTACCCTACTAGTAATATTATCAGTTATCAGTTATCACAAACGCGAAAGTAACTATGTTTGTCTGATTCGTCTGCCTGTTACCTTATGCTTAAAGCGTAGGACCGATTTAAATGGATACGATGATCATATATTTTTGGATATTATGGAAAACCATCCGATTAAGATAAACTTTTTCGTTCTTTTTTACGGTTTGGGCCTAGTTGCTTATTTACGCAGGTATACGAGTAACAGTAGATCACAGCACATCTACATCAAACAAAAAGATAGATACCTATTATGGTAAATCCTAATAAGTAAATTTTTCTCTAGGCTATTGTATAAGGAAACAATAAATCAAAATCGTTGAAGCATAGAGTTATAGCCAATTTGTATGATTTTAATTATTGTAGTTTACCCATAAGACGTTTGGATTATTATTTTTAAACTGTGTGTTTATTGTTTAATATTTGAAGATGTAAAGAACACCTTACGATCAGTTCAAACAATTTAACAACTACGAGAACTATTTTAAATATTTTTGTATTGACTTTAAGGAGGTTTGGAGAGTGTGATTCATAAAGAAGGTTTAAAAAGGTCAAATTCACGTCATCATTGTGTGGTGAATTGAAATAAGTTATTTTTATCATAGCACTAAGTATTGTGTACTAAATCGTGACTAAATCATTTCTCTGTGGATGAGTAGATTCAACCGACTGCCAAGAAGGGTATTGTTTTGATAATTTTGTATCTTTAACTTAACTTATATGCTAGGTACTACTTATATAAAAGTACTCACGAGATCCCGTAATACACGAACATGCTGATGTCATACCAATGGATGGCCAGGTAACGGAGGACGGTGGAGCCGGCTGCTATACCCAGCATGAGGGCCAGCCCCAGTCTCCTGGACTTCCACAGCAGCAGCATCAGCGGTAACGTGGCTACGTACAGCTGCATGTCGATGCCGATCTGGTGCGTGTGGGTTAGACACTGGAATAGAGGTTAAGGGAGTTTAGATTCTATGTACTATCGAAGAAATTGATTCATGGGCAGTTGACAGACCTACGTCATTTGGTTGGATTCTGTCAATTCAATGTAATTCGTGATCTGTCGGCTGGGTTTCACAAAACGCGACCAAATTACGTAGGTCTGCCATCTGCCGTTGAATCAACTCTGAGAGTACAATGTGAAGTCTAGGTATGATAATGTTTTTGCAGAAACCCCAACATTTTTGTCTGAAAGTTTTTAGTTTTATACAAAAAAATGTTTTATTGTATTTCATTGCGTGATCTATTTTTATATAGCCACATTCTTTCGGTTTAGATGTTTTGTTGTCTAGCAAATTCAGTTTGTCTATCTAATTATTGTTAGTTCTCAGCACTAGTACCCATATAGTACGCGTATATAATAAAGTGCTAATCTTTTCGCATTATGCGTTATTTATAACAAATCTGTGGGAGTATAGTGTCACAATTACATAATGAAGACATTATGTTCATATAATCATATTCTCATAGTTATCACCGATATGTATATTCCCAGACTGTTCTACGACAATACCTGCATGGTATCAGCTGTTTTTATGACGGAAACGCATAATACACGTGCCGGAGTTATCCAAATGGTAAAGAAATAAGAAAGTCATAAGATTAACAACAAATAAACTTGAAAATACCAGGAAAAGAATGGACGATTCGGCAAGTGGTAACCAAATCACCGCCCTAAATACACTAGCTATACCAGAAAAGTTACATGTAAATTTTTGGGTTCAACTACGCCTGGTTCTTTTTGGTTTTAAGTTCCTAAGCCCACAAACTTAGGATTTTTAAAGTTAATTATTATTAAAAAATCATGTTTATCAAGTTCACTGTGTTTATCGCTTCTTTATAGAATCGCCGATCGAAATGTATGGAATTGACATATTAATAAGACGAGTCGAACGTCAACGTCATATAATTGATATAAATAAATTCCATACATTTCCATAAGCTATAAGGCAAAAGTGTTGGCTAAATGGCCAGGTTCCTCGTCAAGGGAACTCACCATATCCTCAAAACCGAAATAGTTGTGGATGAAGAGGAAACTCTTCCACATGTTCTTAACGCAGACGCGGCTGTGCTCCTCCACCACGAGGTTCCACTGCGGGCCGTTGTTCACGTCCGGCAAGATGTACGTGCAGAACAGCATTAGACTCAGGAAGAGGGGGAAGAGTCTGAAGAAAATATCTTAAATGTAGGTGCAAATCGCTTGTTATAATATCATGCCATTGTTTAAAATTAAGAAAGAATGAGAAGGCGTTAGTTCTGAATTCAATGTCAAATAAATCCACAATAATTATTTTAGCCCCGATGCATAGAGGAAAATAATCCCGATGGCTGAAGCAATGGATAGTTGACAAGACGTAGGTATATATAATTAGTCCATGGAAATCGTACAATAAAAGGGGTCTTCACTTGCATCAAATGGGGTAGTTCTGATTTTTTTATATGTTGTATGTGATGAGGTGGTAATGTCAAATATAATTTTTCCACCTCGGAATCCTTCCGGAACATTGTAAAATTTATGAAAAACCATTAAATTTTTGACCAGTTTTCAGTTTTTGCCATTTTTTACCACCAAGGACCTGTTTAATGGTAGAAGTTATAAGAAATTACTTTAAAGAAGACAAAATTTTCAACAAAATGAGAATAGTTAGGTCTCGATAAACTGAATAGTTTCAAAGGTACATCTGTTCAAATGTTTGTAAATTTTCCAAAAAAACATTTATTTTTCGAGTTTTTACAAGTTCTCGTCAATGTGGTCAATTATTGATCTATTTGACGGCATAAATTAATATACGTTATTAAAGAAGACAAATTTTTCAACAAAACGAGACCAATTTGGTCTATTAATTTTTGAATTTTGAACAGCTGTAGCTAGAGAACTATCAGATTTTAATAGACCAAATTGGTCTCGTTTTGTTGAAAAATTTGTCTTCTTTAATAACGTATATTAATTTATGCCGTCAAATAGATCAATAATTGACCACATTGACGAGAACTTGTAAAAACTCGAAAAATAAATGTTTTTTTGGAAAATTTACAAACATTTGAACACTGTACCTTTGAAACTATTCAGTTTATCGAGACCTAACTATTCTCATTTTGTTGAAAATTTTGTCTACCTTTATGTAATTTCTGATAACTTCTACCATTAAACAGGTCCTTAGTGGTAAAAAATGGCAAAAACTTAAAACTGATCAAAAATTTAATGGTTTCTCATGAATTTTCCAATGTTCCGGAAGGATTTCGAGGTGGAAAAATTATATTTGACATTACCACCTCATCACATACAACGTATAAAAAAATCAGAACTACCCCATTTGATGCAAACCAAAATGTACCAATTCCATGTACTAAATATACAGTTGTATCGTTTACGACGACTGCAAGCCTGCAAGCCACTTAAAATTTGATGGCAATAATAATTGCAGATGGGTGTAATTATAACTACCATGTACCTTACCTGAACCATCTAGAAATTAGCCTCTCCTTGACGTCTATAGTTCCTTTCCTGTCCAGTTCTTTAAGTAGGTTGTGGGCATTCAGGAATCCACTGAGGTATAGAAAACTGTCTGTGTACAATATGGCTGACCTTCCGATCACCGCCCATGGCATTCCGAATACCTAAAACATGGGGTTAGGCTTAGGTCAAGGTTTAGCTAAGTGTAATATAAGTAAGCAAAGTAACGGCAAAACTAAGGTAAATTTTATTTGGTAGGCAGGTAGGTCACGCACAACATGATCACAAAACTTTTGCTAAGCGATCTTATAGTTGTACGGGTCCTATATTAGAAACTACTTTAATTTACGTTAAGACACCAGTAAAGTGATACTCACAGCAGAATACGAGGTCTTGTTAACGTACGGGTTGTGTGCCATAGCCATGGACTTATGTGCAAGGAGCAGAGTGATCATATTGATACCCCTCATAGCGTCAACACCTTTCACTTTATCTGGAGAGTCGGATAGATCGAAGAGTTTCTTGAAATTTCTCTTCAGGGAGAAGCCGTTTAGAAGCTTCTCGAAGTTTGTGGAGCCTTCCTTTCCATCGTCGAGCATCGTCCCCAAACTCAGCAGGAGGATGATGGCGAGAAAGAATGCTCTGGAACAAATATCATCTGTCAAAACTAAGTCCGTTTAAAAAAAATGCTTGGGGAGGGAAACTGGATTTCTCCTACTTCTCCTACCTTTCTTCTGATTAATTTCGTTGCGGGTCCCAAGACAGATTTACCTTATCCCTCGGACACCCCTGAGATCATATCAAAGGGTTTTCGTGGTTGGTTACCACTGTTGATCCTGGCGACACAGGAGTTGCAGTGGTGGGAATGTGTGGTGGGGCATTTGCCCGTTTTTTGTCAAAACCAATGATATTACAGAGAATCGTCGAGCTATCGATTGTGGCATATACTCCATTTGTTATAGTATGCTCTCTATTCTAAAGGTAGCCCAAAGGAAGTCTGATGATGATAAACCTACAAATCGTCTATTCCCATAGGCGTCGGTGAACAATAGGTTGAGACAATAGGTGTTGTCTGACCGGGCCTTCACATGTTTCGGATGAATGGCCAGGTATTTACACACTATAAAATCGATTCTTCAGACATCTGTTCAGAACACATTGATTTAGCACCATTGGACCGATAAGACGCAACAATGTTTGGTGGATTTTAGGTGAAATGCGGTGAATTCTAAATTGTCCTAAACGATTTCCGAGAAATTCTTCTTTCCATTTAGTTATACCGTAACGCGATGTGAATTTATAATTTAAGGATAAAGTTAAAATAGGAAATATTGTAATTTTTTTTTAAGTCTACTTTATATCGAAGCAAAAGAACTTTTTCAGGCAAGTACTACGAGTTAATTTGCTTTTTCATGGGGATGCGCTAGTCAGTAAAACTTGTCAACCAACTAATCGGTCGACTTGTCGACTAACTCATCGACCAAATTTTTGCTCCTGGCGGTTAACAAATTACAAAACCAGTCCAAAAGAACTCACATAGCCAAGACGTCGCGTCCCGAACGATTACTTCCGCATCGCGTTCTAGATTTTATGAGGATGCGCTAGTCAAGTCAACTAACTTGTCTGTCGACTTGTCGACCAACTCTTTAGCCGGCTCCTCGGCTAACTTATGCTTAACCTATCAATCCCCAAGCGGCAGCCGGCTGCCAGCATAACAATTGAAAATCTATTGTGTCTGCGATACCCACGATGGACGGATTAAAGCGGTTTACACTACAAGTCCAAAACAACTCACATAGCCAAGGATTTCCCGAAGGAGTAAGGCCGCACCACGTTCTTGACGGTGCACATGGTGTTGTGGACCTTCACGGAGATGCGCAGGTCAGCCAGCTTGTCGGCCAGCTCGTGCTCCAGGTCGAAGCTGCTGCACGAGCTGGGGATGCACACGCCCCACAGCAGGCTGGAGTACCGCGGCAGACGGTGGCCCATCTACAACAAAAGACAATTATACAGGGTGTAACAAAACTATGAAGCAGGCTGGAGTACCGCGGGAGACGGTGGCCCATCTACAACAAAAGACCATACAGGGTGTAACAAATTTATGTGATAATACTTTAGGGTGTGTATATGTCCCTTATAAAGGGGGTAACAAAACTATGTGATAACTGATAATATGGGTATATATATCGAGTTTGCAGTTAAAGTAGCAGCGCTGAAAGAGTAACTCTTTTTTTTTAACTTTCGAATGGTAAAATTCATGACACTTGCTTGCCTATGCAAATCACAAAATAATTGCTCTTTCAACGCTGCTACTTTCACAGTTACCTCTATCAAAGAGACACATACAAACCCTAAAGCATTTTTATCATTTATCACTTAGTTTTATTACACCCTGTAGACATCTTTTGCAAGACCAGTGGTTATGGTCGGCAGTAATCGTTTTTCAACCAAACATAGTTTTATTGGTTGTAAGTTACAACTTACAACTTGTAACGTTATCGTGCGAGAAGTGTACAATTTTAGGCAGAAATTGTGTCTTTTCTCCGGTACTCAAAGTATCTCCATATCCATGAAAATCTGTTTAAAGGTGTAGGCGTGGAATGGTATTGGACATATTTTTTTATATTTTATAATATTACTAGTTATAATTATTGTTTTTAACGTATTGTAAGCTAAAACTACTACATGATATAAATATACCATACTAGCGACCCGCCCCAGCGTCGCACGGGTATAAAATATACAGCCACTGAAAAAATGATTAAAATCGCTAACCTATCACGATCCATCATGTGGTCTACTTCTTATCGGTGCCAAATAACATAAAAATTGCTCTAGTAGTTCGCGAGATAAACCCTTTCAAATAATTTCCCCCGTTTTTTCCACATTCTCCTATTAGTCGTAGCGTAATAAAATATAGCCTATAGCTTTCGTCAATAAATGGGATATCTAACACTGAAAGAATTTTTCAAATCGGACCAGTAGTTCCTGAGATTAGCGCGTTTAAGTTAGCCCTTTCAAATAATTTTCCCCGTTTTTTTCACATTTTCCTCTATTTTTTCGCTTCTATTAATCTAAGCGTGATAAAATCTAGCCTATAACCATCCTCGATAAATGGGATATCTAACACTGAAAGAATCATCAAAATCCGTTGCGTAGTTTTAAAGATTAAAGGGAACAAAGGGACATGAGGGAAAAAAAGCGACTTTGTTTTATAATACGAGTAAGTATAGATTATATAATACTCCTCAGCTCCTAATATAACCGTCACATAGATAAGTTTTGTTAAGAGGTGTACAAAAGTTTTTGCTTTATCTATCTTATTAATATGTCATATAAATTACAGTTTTGTACAAATTATTTACACAGTTTTTTTGCAAAACTTCGTGCGAATATGGAATTACCCGTAAAAAATATCAACCATTTAATCATGATCGAAGTTAGTTTTCGCTAAGTAATGAAAATATTAATGACGATATCATAATACACCGGTTGTTCAGAGGTATTTTACTTCTGCATGTCTTTTATTCCCACGGCATACGAACTATACTCATAGAAACATAGGTAATGTAAGTGGACTGTACTTAAGCTGGCCATATACAAGCCGTCCATCAATCCAAAGACCGTGTTTGCAGTCGAAAATCGTTTCGCGAATTAAAACGATAAACGTTAGTTACTATTTGACGCCCGCAACTATTTCCGGGATAAAAAGTATTAGTAGGTACCAAACAGCAATAACGGTTCAGCAGTTTGGTCGTGAATAGGTAACAGACAGACAGTCAGACAAATTCTTTAAATTTTTGAGACAGACAGACAGTAGACACACTTTCGCATTTATAATATCAGTGCGGGAATATTAGGTATGCCTAGTGGCCGCAAAGGAAGATCTTTAGACCGTGCGAGGTGATTTACTAGGTCAGGCCAAAGATATCTATTTAAACCTCAGTTTATCTAGAAGTCTTTGGGTCAGGCCGAAGAACATTGAAGGCATTTTAGATGTTGTATATAATATCTTCGACTTCGAACCGCCACATTAAGTATGGATTTGGAGTAAATACGTGGAGCCATTCCAAATGGACGAGTCGTGCATGGCCAGCTTAAGTAATAGATCTTAGCATTGAAGCCATCAAGACAACCGCTTATGTTAATCGACGCCTTGCATGTTTTTTACATAAAAACATTTGTCAATGAACTTTTTGCGAATCTTTTCGTGATGGCGCTAAAGGCCAATCAATTTATCTTTTTTTTTAATAAGGGCCAACGAGCAAAGGAAATGCAATCTGCAAACCTTCAAGAAGAGAGCGTATTCCCTCTTAAAAGACTGGCAACGCATCTGCAGCTCTTCTGATGTTGCGAGTGTCCATGGGCGACAGTAGTTGCTTTTCATCAGGTGACCCGTTTGCTCCTTTGGCCTCTTATTTATATAAAAATAAGGAAATATTCTGACGAACAGCGATTGCCATTAATGCTACCTCCCTGTTGAAACATGAGCAAACGTGAACCCCTCCTATAATGAAGGCAAGTGCCTTCCACTTAAAAAGGTTTTTTAAATTACACCCTCAAGGTTAAACAGGGGTCAAACCATCCTGTTTTACGTAAAAAAATTATATTTTAGTAATATATTTTAAAAACACGTATTATTTTATCAGATTAATTATTTTTAGTATCGCTTAGCTAAAAAACTGTCCCTATTCAGTGTCATCCGGCTGACGTATCATTAGAGTGCTGATGGCAGTTAAAGAGCTATTACTGCACAAATGGCTTAGTCACGTAATACGAAGGTCAGTGTACTTTTCGATCGACAAAATCTAGCGTAAGTTACTACGCGACTTGATTCTACAACAATCATTAGATGCGCTTGCGCATGGGCTTTGAGAAAACGCTAGGTGAGTTTATATTAGACGAACAGTACATTTTACCACAAAAAAGGAGTTTAATATTATTATATTGCATTTCCAATCATTCAATGTCTCTGAGTGCATCAGTGAGAGCTTACAACATGGCGTTTGGCCATGTTACATTCAAGCCGCGTTTTCACTAGGGGACATGTCGCGGAGACAAGTCGTCCGACTTTTACGTAGTTTGTCCCTGCAACACGTAGTTTGTCCCTGCAACTTTGTCCCTCGACATATGACTTGTTCACACTAGTCAGTTGTGAACAGTATGTCGTCAGCGCCAAGTCCCGCAACCCGTAAATGTCGCTGCGACGTCGGGCGACATGTCGCGGGACACGTACATTTCCCCCTAGTGAAAATGCGGCTTTAGTTTCTTTACTATTCATTTCAGTTGCTTGTTAGGGTTGTCACTTGGCGACAAAATTAGAACATAATTAATAAAAATTCTCTCATTGTCTATTGTTACAACACAATTGCGATTCGATTTAAGTTCGGTCTCCAAACATGCAGACAAAGCGCTGGGCTCGGACAGAATACTAAGTGTGGACCTTGATTATTTGCGTGAGTTAGATCCGCTCGATACGTCGAACGTCAATAATATTTTTAATAAATCTTATACTTTATGGAAATGCGAAAGTGTGTCTGTCTGTCTGTTGACTGTTACCTCTTCACACGCCCAAACCGCAGAACCGATTTTACTGGGTATGGTATGGGGATACTTTGAGTTCTGGGATAGGACATAGGATACTTTTTATCCCTGAAAAATGTACGGTTGTAATTTTGGCGCAACGGAGTTGCAGGCATTATCCAGTTTTTAATAAATCCTACATTTTATGCGACAACCCAATATATTAAAACGCAATCGGTTTCTCGGCTACGGCTGAATTTTTAGACCTGGGGCCAGTGACAGATTTTCATGACCAAGTCCCTCCCAACCGAAACTTCGTAACATGAATAAGGGACTTATACTATGAATACTAGCGACCGTCAGCTGCGACTCCGTGGGTGGGGTGGGCAGTGGCAGCCTCCCAAAGATGAAGAAAAAAAAATTTTTTTCAGTCATTTCCTCTCATTTGAAAATTAATCAGAGTATTGTTAAAACTTAAAATACTCTAGTACACAATAAAAAAATCAGCTAGCTGTAAGTTAGTGAAAAAGTCGACAGCTGATAAGTGATAAGTTTTAGTAGGTAGCATATAAACGATCACCAAGTAAATTTTTAGCTGAGAGGAAATCATTGAAAATATATCTTTTTTTTCATGTTCAAGGAGCCAGCTGACGTATAATCCACCGTGTTATGGTCAGCTATGTTTTTCTTTCAAAATACTACATAAACTATACTCTGATTCATTTTCAAATGAGAGGAAATGACAGAAAATTTTTTTTCTTCATGGGTGGGAGGCTGCCACTGCCCAGTGCCCACCCCACCCACGGAGTCGCAGCTGACGGTCGCTAGTATTCATAGTATAAGTCTCTTATGCATTGTACAAAGTTTCGCCCGGAAGGAAATCATTAACCAAAAATTTACATTTTGTACATTAAGGGCCTGTTTCACCACTTTCTGTTAAAGTGCCGAATATGCTATTCACAGCTTTTTGACAGATTCTCCATACTTCATCTCTCAAGTTAAGTAGTGGATATATTCGGCACTTATCAGGAAGTGGTGAAACAGGCTCTTAAAGTTTTGTGTAAGAAAATATCCAAATGCCTACCTTAGCTTAGCTAGTAATATCGATCTAAAGTACAAACGCCGAACACAATATCATGCAGTAAGAACGAAAGGGAGACAACATGATATTTACACATTGGGCCAACGCATTGAGCCAGTGCATTGGGCCAGCGTGTAGAGGCCTACTTGGAAATAAAATATATCGCTATGAACTTACCGCCGAGTAGGCCTCCACACGTTGGCCCAATGCATTGCCCCAATGTGCCCCCAGCTTTAGATGGTTAAAATTGGCCAAGGTATCGTATTAACGCCTAAACTACTAATCTATCAGACCATAATTCTAAACCTTTTATTTAGTGGAACTAAGCTATCTGATGTAAAAGGTCTTCTGCGGTCTGCGGAAGATTAAGTGATATTGTCCCGCGCGAGTAAATTTATAGCAGTTTACGGCAGAATAATTTAAAGTTACTTACGTACCACAGTTTTTAGTCATATTGTTGTTATTTAAAGTTATTATCGTGATCTCATCTTGAAATTGCGATTCAATAATATGTTTTTAATTTCATTAACCATCAAATTGAGTGACTACGTAGTATTTAAATATTTCGAAGTCAGTTTATAATATTCGTAGCTAGCTACGAATTATTCAGTGGATAAAAAACAAGAGTTGTGAGTCGCAGAATTTCTGCCGCGTAAATATCTTTTCATACAAATCATGACTCACAAAATTACGCTCGTGTTAATCAAACAGGACTTTTGTATGAAACTGAATGCAGCAGAATTCTGCCGAACCGAAATTCTGCGACTCACAACTCACAAATTACGGTCGTTTGGCTTCACCCTTAAGGTCTTTGAATAATCTTGATTGATTTGTAGATGCTGGAGTAAATAACTATTGTATCATCAGAGAAATTGCTTCACAGGCAGTCGGGACTTTTTTTTTGGTTGGGAAATGCTAAATTACGCATCCCCGGCAACTGTTGAAGCGATGATGAGGCCGTCGGACCTAGTATGTTATTTGGTCGGCATATTTCAAGTCAACGTTAGTCGTGATCTGTCGACTAAGTTTGACCAAATTACACAGGTCCGACCCGCCGTAAACCTAATAATTAACTTCTCTGATAACACATTTTGCAATTATTATGGGATGCTATTGTTGGTGCCCGCAACTCCGTTGCGCCAGAATTCGTTTGTCGCGAGGGAGCTCTACATTTGTTGGGATAAAAAGTATCCTATGCCCTTCCCGCGGGATCCAAAGTATCTACATACCAAATTTCAGCAAAATCGGTTCAGCGGTTTGGGCGTGAAGTAGGTAACATACAGAATTTATAATAATATGGACAGTATGGATTCTAAATTTATTATATTCTATGATTTTAATGTGTCGTTACAAAATAAGTGTGTCGTTGATATAACACAAAAAGTTATAAAGTATAGCAGTATGTTTTTAACTTACGTTTTTCTTAGTATTGGTATTACGCAAGGTATTTGTAATTTTTTTTATAAATTTTTGTCGACAGTCGGTTTTGGTTCGGACTCAAATATCGTACAGTCAGCTAACGACGATTGTGAATTGGTTAATACATTAATTAATGAATATCTGTACAAATATTATAAATTCAAAAGTATTTCTGTCTGTTACCTCTTCACGCCCAAACCGCTGAACCGATTTTGCTGAATTTTAGTATGAACATACTTAGTTCCGGGAAAGGATATAGGATACATTTAATCCTGGGAAAATTTGCGGTACCTGTGATTTTGTCTCAACAGAGTTACGGACGTCATTTAATTATCCATACTAATATTAAAAATGAGAAAGTGTGTCTGTCTGTCTGTCTGTCTGTTACCACTTCACGGCTAAACCGCTGAACGGATTTTGCTGAAATTTGGTATGGGGATACTTTGAGTCCCGGGAAAGGACATATGCTACTTTTTACCCCGGAAAAATGTACGGTTCCGTCGCGAAAAAAGAGTTTTGGCGCAACGGAGTTGCGGGCATCATCTAGTAATTTATAATACACTAATTGACCTGGCAAACGTTGTTTTGCTATATACGGTGTGGGGAACATGCTCGAGAGCCTCAAAGGAATATGTTAGGTATGCTAAAAAGTTATTTCAGGTATGAAATATAGAATATACTCAGGATAAGCACACACATCAAAATCGTTTTAACCGTTTCGGAAGAGTTTGGCAACAAGCGCCTCGACACGTGAATTTTATTTATTAGACAGATCTATTTTACTAGTGTTGTAATTCATTACGTGTATATTATGCAGCTTACGTTTTTTGAGCTGTATTTAGAGGAACATGCAGTGAATACTAAGCCGATTTGTTGCTATCTGATTCATCTACAACATAAATGCAGGGATCTATGTTTGAGTTATATTTTACGATTTAAGATAATTTAACTTTGATTTAATGAAGACTTTGACAGAAAATGTATGGGTTTTATGTCAATAATATCTTCATTTAATTATTCCTTCGATCGCGGATTCTTGGAAATCTATCGTTATTCTATTGTTGTCGCGGTCACCGGTGTCCTTATGGGGCTTGATGGGTTAAAGTTAGGTAGACCGTAATAAAAAAAAGTAAAATCTCACTCAGTGCGGGCTGCGGAAATAAAAGTTGTACTTTTTATTTCATATATATATATATATATATATATATATATATATATATATATATATATATATATATATATATATATATATATATATATATATATACCCATCCATATATATATATATATATATATATATATATATATATATATATATATATATATATATATATATATATATATATATATATGACATATCATAGGCCTGAAAATCGAGGTATTCTGTAGACGTCGCGTTGGCCGATTCTCAGACAGATAGATACTTACACAAAATTTAATTAAAATAGGTCCAGCCTCTTCAGGGGAATTTGGCAACACCGAGAGTTTTTTTAGATGATCAGAGATATATTTATAATTTATTATTTATGCAAATGTATTGAAATTTCTGCATTATCATTTATGATACATAAATAATAATCGGTCTTAATTCTAGAATAAAAAAATATGCACCTTATTTATCAACTCACTAACTTAATTCTTGTGACTTAACTTCTGGTAGCAAATTTTTCACAGAAAATCTGTGTAGGTACTTGAAAATGTCAACTAATTTAAGAATGTATTTTTCTTATTATAATGCAAATTACCGAAATTCCTATGTATTAAGTTTTCTAGCTACTTTATTTCTATAATATTTTACAGCTTACTAGTGCCAACATAGTTAGGCATTAAAATATTTCTACTTTTGATGTGAAAAGTAGAGCAGTAGATGTAAGTTAAAATATATCATTGCATCATCAAAATCAGTACAGTAGGTTTCAATTTTTTTTTTCAAAAAATCCAATCACATAAGATAATGTACAATAATTTTTAACAGACTTCTAAAAACGAGGTGTTGGTTCGGCTGTATATCATATTATTTTCTTTAGTATTTCTTTATAATAATAATGTAGAAGTACAGTAGCATAGATGACGTCAGTTTCAAATTTCAACTATAATGTCAATCATAGTCTTAATGCTACGAAAACTTTATAAAACTGTTTTTGAACTCTTCAAGTTGTAGTTGTAAAAACGGTAATTGGTCGCATTTTGTTCATTCTGTGCATGTCCTCTCGGGATGCAGCGTTGTGGACTTATCATCATCATCTCAAGCATCTTGGTCATTCAAAACGTGATTAAAGACTAACTAAATACATGTCCCGGCAGACGGCGTTTTACCATTGACTTTACTTATTAGTTATTACTTATTATGCATGTGTTATAAAGTTCTCCCTCTTGAATCGCTATATCTAGTGATAAAACTGCATCAAAATCTGTATTTAAAATATAAATCAAATATTTTACCTTTTGTTTTACGTCTGCGCTAGATCATTTCGATTCTTTGGATTCCCTATATAATGATGTTCCAAGAAATTCGTCTTAGAGTAAGATCCCAGACCCAGAGCGATCAGACATAACAGCTTATTTTCACATGGATAAAACCTTAGGTTTTCAGTAGTGCCTCATGTACTTAGAATACCTGCGTGTTTGTGGAGCTCTACGTGTGACACCTGGGCAGGTACCAGGTGAGAAAGGTAACTAGAAATTAGTCTTTTAAATTCTCATGGCTGATAATTGATATTTATTTATATTTTGTAGAATATTCAATGAATATTATTCATGTAAAAATAAGTTATGTCTAATCGCTCTAGGATCTGGGACCATTAATACCAGTTGAATTAAAGTAATGAGTAGCCGGCCGCTTTTAAAGCTGACCTATTTTTACTCATCCCCTATATTTAACAGGGTTCGTTTTCTGTTATAACTTTTAACCCCGGACCAAAAAGGAAGATGCTTATCTTTTGCGTCCTTAACTATGATTCAACATCATCAGAGTCATTCCCATTATCATGCTAAATGGGGTTTACCATATTCTAACTTTGCGGTAAAGCTTACATGATCAAAATTACGCGTAAGTCGTAACTCGACGAATTCCTAGTAATTGGCCAGTCAGAGCCCGTACCGTGGCGTCACCGAATCAATATTAAACACTTGTTTTTGGTTACGCTCTGTTGTGACATGTTACGATGCTCTGCATCTAAGAGTGGGCAAGGCACTGTTTACAACCTTTTTTATATGAAATAAGTCGCCCCGTTACTCGCAACATCAACAGTTGCAGGTGCGTTGCCGGCCTTTTAAAAAGGAACAAACTTGTACAAAGATTGGTTCAAGCATGCACTTTAATTTACCCATAGCTTATATGAAATATATTCATGGTTTTTAAATTACGCGACAAAAACCATTTTGTCGCTTACGCCCTTTCCATTTCTTGCTGTTCCATTGCTTGCTCTCATATAAAACAGGCAATCTAAAACATACCGAACACGATATTTTACTTTAACGCGGCGTCACCTTAATTATAAAGTTTACTTTTAAGTGCGTTTAAAAAATCCTCTCCGATGCGCTCCGTTCTGTCTGCGATGAACCTGAGGATCAGCAAATTTTTGGCCAGTAATATCTCGTGAATGAAGACAAGCGGTTGGCAACTTTTGCCCAGCATTGGCCACATGGTGGTTTGTCAATTGACTTGTGATTTGGTTTGCAATCCTAATGACAATAATTGGAACTAACCTCTACTTTTGACCACGTTAATCCTGGATCGTATAAATATTTTGCTGCCTATTTCAGAGGATCCGGACTAAATAAAACTAGATTAATGTTACATTAAAATTGTGATTGATGTTACTGATAAATAATATTTCAATTAATTAATGATCTAGGATGAGCTACTTTGTAGCACCGTGTTCGGGCGTGTGCTCATTAATGACAACTAATTACTAAGTGCTATTTAATTGACTTTTAATTTGATAGTTTGATTTCAATTTAAATCTTATTAAGGCTTTATCTTTACTACGCTGTCCTAAATAGCATAGATAAAAGCCTCAAACCTAAAAAGAAGGAAATAATAAATTTGGTATCTGTACAATAAAAGTAGCTATATAGCTGAAATAAATAATACAGTTAGACTAAACAATAAAAAACACATAAAATAGATGTGATAACATACTAAGCAACCCCTGATACTAGTACGAGTAGTAGAAATAAAAGAATCAAATAAAAAAGTAGTAGTAGTAGTAGTTAGTAGTAAAGATAAAGGAATTAAATAAAAACCGGCCAAGTACGTGTCGGGCGGGCAATATAGGGTTCCGTAGTACCGCTAGTTTTTGATAATTTGTGTATTGGCACTGAATGTACAAAAAAATTTGGACGAAAAGTTTCTTTATACTTCACCGAATATTTTTTTTAGTTGATCGACTTTTACTCAATAACTTATGAATAGTACGGGAGCCCTAGAACAAATTGAAAACTAAATCGTAAAATGATCTATGAATACTCGAAATACTTTTAGAAAACCTATTCAACGACACCCCATACGTAACGGTGGGGTGGACGCGAAAAAGAATATTATCATCTCCGTTTGATGTGTAGGGGAGGTACCATTAAAAATATATTTTTTTAAGATTTTATATACCATTTTGTCGGCATCATTAATATTATGTGAATTCATGTCGGCTATAAGGGTTCCTTGATGACTAAGGAACCCTAAAAATGATGAGCAGTATAAAATCTAACACAAAGTGTAATTTGGGAGTATTAAATTAAAAAAAAGTAGGAAATTATAGTAAATGTTGTAACTAAAATGTAAAGAGACAAAGCCACTAAATGTTAATTTGATATTAAAGAAAATTGCTTTACCTTAATGGTGTGACATAACCTAAGAAGATGTACTCATAATGTTTTTGTTAAAGATTATCACATAACAGCTATCAGTGCTTATATTTTCTATGAGAATCTGAAGGTTTTAGGGGAAGAAAAAACGATCTAGCTAGAGGTTGTTTATAGAAACTGTGTATTTTTCAGCAATTTACTTTGCAAGCGCGAGTTTCGCAGATTCTAATTATTAAAAGATGTACAAATTATAATATAAGATATAATAATTATACTATGATTATACAGTTGACACAATTATTTTAATTAAAAAAATGTGATACTATATTGTGTATAAACAATTGCTCGTTAAATAAAATCAATTAATATAAATTGCAATTAGTTTTAATTAAGAACATCAGATGATTTAAATAGAGGAAATGGACGTTTCTAGATTTTATAAGGAAAGGCGTTTGATTGCGAAATACATGTCGTAAGTAGTCAGGAGCAGACAATGCATACATAATTACTATACTGATGACTGAGCATCAGGTACTTATTGAGTTTATTGAAGCAAAAGTGATTTAACGCAATATTAAAATGATATATTCTAATACAGCATTTGAGAGTATCTTGTGTCTCAAACGTTATTATTTACATCTTAACAAAGATATCAAAACAAAATTCGTACAAATATTATAAATGCAAAAGTGTGTATTTCTGCCTGTTATCTCTAGCTGAACCGATGTTGCTAAAAGGTTTGGAGATACTTTTACCCGGGAAATTATATAGTTCCCGCGCGATAAACGAATTTTGGCGCAACAGAGTTGCGGGCGTCATCTAGTAATAGTAATAATAATAATAATAAATTCTTTATTTGCACACACAAAAGAAAGGACATAAAAGAGACAAAAAACAAAAGACATAACAACAACAAAAAAGTATAAAAAATTACAAAATTGTGCAAAAAGGCGGTCTTACTGCTTTAAGCAGTTTCTTCCAGACAACCGATAATAAAATTAAAAATATAAATATACTTATTACATATAATATTAATAACATATTATTATAAACTAAATAAACTTTACACAGATATAATAAGACAAAAAAAGTATAAATAAAAGAACCTACACAACAACAGTTTTATATAGAGAGGTCTAAGTAATATTGTTTTACACGTTTTTTGAATATATTTATAGATTCAGATTTCTTATTTAATATAAATATAATTTAGGTAACATATTTAGAATATAAAATTTACGATAACAGTAATCTACAGAAACTTAAATAAAAAATAATACAATGATAAAAATTAGAATAAAAAAAAAACAAAAGGAAAAACTAAAGATCTTAATCAAAAAGGCCACCCCGCAGCGTACCATGCTCAAACGTCCCCACCACACTGGCCGCGTTACCGCGCTGAATGGCTAGGGAGACGTGTTGGGCCAGGTACGCCCCGGAGCGGGGATCGTTACCCGATTCCCGCAACCGACGTCCGAGCTGGCGAACGAAAGCTTTCGCTTCGTTACACCAGGTACCTCCTGTTTCCACGGCAAAAGGAACAAAAAGGTATTTCTGCTTCAGATCTGCATACTTGGTGTGTTTCTGCCTGGCTGCGTACTCGGCGGCAGACCCCGCGGTTCGAGCGGTGCCGGAAATGTGCGAAGCGGCGTATGTACTCACGCACGTGGCATCCCATAGGAGGCAACGACCTTTTTCCCATGGTATCAAAGTAAGGCCGTCCGGGCGTTTGCCGTCGCTCCTACTCAAACCGGGGGGCTCGAGAACACACGGTACGTTTGCTGACGCCAAAGCTCGACGAAGAATGTCATTAAGTGCATGGTGTCTAGTAAAACGGCCGGCTGCTTTAACGTAGCTGAGCCCGTGGTGACCGTAGGCGTCAGCCTCAGTACCACAGGGGCAGCGGTGGGGCTCGCACACCTCGCAACCCAGTCTCAGTGCCACTGCTACTCGAAGGGTGTTATCATCAAGAAGAGTGCCGAGGTGTGGTGATGGTAATGCCTGGAGCCAAGCGCCTGATTCCGGGCAGCTAGCTGCCTTAATTCGGGCCAGCGCTGTTTCCGAAAATAAATTGGTACTCATTTGCACTAAGGTGGATCTGGAGCAGAGTTCGTCCCAGGCACGCTGGGAGGTGACATCTACGGGGGGGTTAACGCCGGGATAACTTTCGTGCCAGGCATTTTCTGCGTCGTTCATAAAGGGGATGCTGCATCTTGCACCTTGGACTTTTAGAATGCTAGTGACAAGATCAGCAACCCCATTCGACGATGCGAGGAATGCCGGCAAACCGACAGAGCCCATACTTCTGATACCCAAACCACCGTATTTTACCGGTAATGCAGCTTGCTGCCATTGCAGATCATTGAGAGAAATATTAAGTATATCCTCCAGCGTTGATCGATAAAAATCAAATTCAGATTGTTTAATGAAATCGGGTAAGGAGTTCCAAAGTCGAATAGCGGTGATGACGAAGGAAGAATCATAGAATGACGTTTTATGAGATGGAAAAGCAAGAGTAAGTTTGTTTGCAGAGCGAAGAATAGGATTGTTATGACCGAGGAAATTGAATTTTAGTTTTAGGTAGTCAGGAGTTGAAGGATTAAAGAGGATATTATATAGTAAATGCAGGACGTGAGAATTTCGTCGCATCTTTATCGGAAGCTACTTCAGCTGAGACCGATATTCAGACACGTGATCAAATTTGCGAAGGCCAAAAATAAAACGGATGCACAAATTTTGGAGTTGTTGAAGGGAAGAGAGGAGATTTTCATTTATATCACAGTAACAAACATCAGCATAGTCTAGAATCGGGAAGAGTAAGGTCGTGGCTAGATTAATTTTAGTTGCGACTGGCAGGAAAAAAAAATTATAAAATTCTATAATCTAGTAAAAAATAAAATCGACGGCTGATGATGATGAACAACACTCTTAATCAAGTTAGATTTCAAAATAAAAACTAGATCAAGCTCTTTTTAATGGCTTGGAAGCTACAATGTAACGGATAGACACTGCTAACGGTATCTCCACTGGAAGAGAGGTGAACTCTGTTTGAGTTAAAAACTAACTAGTGGACCTTATGGATTAGTTTCACTCGTTACTCTATAGTAGCTTAGTAGTTTACACCAGAACTAGTTTACAATACTCACATCCGTGAGGTTGCTTCTTATGAAGTACCCGCTGTGCACCATGTTGTCTATCGCCTCATGTCCATCGACTGTCACCTGTTGCACCGAAACATCATTAATTAAATATTGTTTACTTAAATCTTGAGTCTGCCTTTTGTCAATAAAATAATGTACAGTCTACTTTTTTACTCATAGATAGCATTGATTATTTTTCCGACCCAAATATCGACCAATAGAATTGCACCATTCGACGTCACGTGGTACAACCTACATGGTATTATACTGATAATTTTTTGAAAATTTTCTCTGGTCGTTGCTATATATAAAAAACAAAACATGATCCAGTCAAATTAACCACACGTCAAACTGACAGGTTGAATTCAATTGTGAAAATTGGAGATTTTGCATGAAAATGAGTCGATTTGGAGTTTGTTCTCTGTCCACCATCGATAAAAAAGTCAAAGGAAATGTTCCCATTAATACGGAGAAGGCAAAAAAAAAACAGTTTGGAACCAATTTACTACTTTTTGTACTGAGATGGAATACACATTGAGTGCAGAAACGAGTGAAGCGCAATTGGCAAACATTATGAAAGATTACGCTTACAATATGAAGAAAATGGATGGAGAAGACTATAAGGAAGGTACAAATTCTTATTTGTTAACTGTACATTTCGTCTCATGGTGCAATTCTATTGGCCGACATTTGGGACGGAAAAATAATCCCCCGAATACCACACGAGCTTCAAAATTATCTGGCATTTCCCTCAAGGTTCCCTGCAAACAAATAAAGTCGTCAAATTTTTCAGAAATAACCTGAAAAACTTGAATCCTTCATTTGTTTGCAACGAACCTATCGGGAGATACCCGATAATTTTGAAGCTCTTGTGGTATTATAAGTGAAAATTACCATGCACGTGGCTTATTCGTGCAGTTTATAAAAGTCAAAGCTGTGTTGCGTATATCGTTTCAGGAGATATACATTATACATCTACTACAGGACTTAGGGGCTGTTTCACGACTTCCTGATAAGTGCCGGATAGGCTATCCACAACTTATCTGACAGATTCTCCATACTCTATCTGTCAAGTTAAGTTGTGGAAAGCCTATCCGGAACTTATCAGGAAGTGGTGAAACATGCCCTAAAACTTCTACCCTCTCCCGACTGTTTAAATTTCAATTGATCGGCATGATATGGCATTTCTGTAATTCGCCTTGGTTTCTAATTGCGACCGGTTGCTTGTGAGTATCGCCGTTTCTTTCGACCGTACTGTCTGTAATATTGACTGTACTTAAAGTATATTTGCACCTGAAGAGAGGCGAGGCAGTACTTCCCGCGGACTGCCCCGTCAACCGCGAGGCACTCATCGAAGTCGCCATATTGGTTGGCGTTGCCGGACAGTATGCCGGACGGAGGCTTCGCGGTCGCGTCGAACACTGAAACAAGAGATAAAAGGTTAAGAAAAGCATAAGGGTACGCTTTTATTGTTATTAACACCTTCCCAGAGTATGTGACGTAATTTCGATGCGTTATGACGTGTTATCTGGTGGTTGCTTACTTTTTGCACTTTGGCACTCCACCAGATGTTCCCAGAGAAATGCATTTTCATGACCAATAGAATCGCTTAATTTATTTTGCCTCGCAAAGTGATTCTATGTGTGTGTTCCATGTGATTCTAAAAAGGCACAATACTCACTACGCATGTGATAATGCACTCTAAAATAGCTACGAAGAGTTATAATTCATAAAAGCAGATTGAGGTAACATGAGCAAATCCAATAAACTTACAAGCTTATGAAAAAATGGAAAACCAAGTAGTAATGTAAGTGAGAATTTGAATAGTAGTAACTTTCAAACAATTACCATAAAATATGCAAAATTTTCCAATTGTTTATATTCATTGCTTTTACATAAAACAAGAGCTTACGGAAAATACATTTTCCGGCTTTAAGTTACGAAGCCGAAACTTTACACTTTCATACTTTGAAAGTTATACACCAAGGGAACTTCACGAAATATTTCTTTTAAGATTCAAGTATTTGATCTTAACATGAAACTATAAGTTTAACCGACTTCTGTAAATTCCCTGAGAAGTTTCAATCATACGTAATTTCTACAAAATCTGGACTAAAGCGCATCACACACGGTGAAGATAATATAATATTTT
Organism: Polyommatus iphigenia; assembly: GCA_963422495.1. NCBI lineage: Eukaryota > Metazoa > Arthropoda > Insecta > Lepidoptera > Lycaenidae > Polyommatus > Polyommatus iphigenia. The sequence continues at coordinate 3,671,605 of OY730189.1, forward strand.
ATCTTAAGATGCCCAAATATAAAATATTATAGTATCTTAAGCTATCACACACGGCTAAGATACGATAATATTAAAAATCTGTTCATTTCCTTACGAGTCTGCGTTGGTGCCACACGTATTCCTTGTTAGAGTTCTATATACAGGTTGATTGACTATGAGTGATAACTGATAACTAATAACTGATACTGCCTTACTTCTTGATTTGTTAGACAGCTCTTCAGACGATGATTCTGATATAGAATGTGAAATGCAGATTGTAGTAGCACATTCCAAAAGGAGAAACATTTGGATAGAGCCTCACATAAAAAAGAGAAAAACCTGCGGCGAATTTAACCTTTATCAATATCTGTCAACGAAGAAGTTTCAGGAGTATTTTAGAAATTCAAGAGAAACATTCATTTCGATTCATGAGCTTTTTAAGCAATAATAATATAGCAATAAATTATAAGTCAATTTTATTTAAAATTATCCGAAATGTTACTTTTTCCCTCAAAATGTTACTTTTCGAATGAGAGTAGGTATGTAACTTTCTAACATACAGCACTGGCAACACTGCGTCCACTAGTGCGTCCGATCACTGATGAGCCCGCTGCTCGACACAAAAACACCCTGTACCTATTCATAAAGATATATTTCGCATCTTAAGATAACATATTAAGATACGAAATATATATTTCGTATCTTAAGATAAAATATTAAGATATGAAATATATATTTCCATATCGCTCGGTATCTTAAGATACAAAATATAAAATATAAATTAGCTTCGTCGTGTGTGATGGTTCATAGGATTTCTATGGTGAGCGATATTCTAAAATATGCTCTAAGATAATATATATTTTATATTATCTTCACCGTCTGTGATGCGCTTTACTTCTACTGAGTAAAAAATAAGTGACACGCTTAAATTAGTGTTATAACTTATAAGTGCATCTAGTTTTTTTTTGATGGAAATGATTATGAATTCCGTACCATACTCAAAGCTGATTTGAAAGATAAATAGTTCTTTAGGCGCCATGGTGAAACAAAAAAAGGGTGCAACCAAAGAAATCATACAAAGTACCACTATGTAATTAGATTTTAGCTAAGCGTTCAATAAAGGGGCACATGATTTTTTGAGGCAGGAAACTTAAATGACTTCAGAACACACTAAATTAAATCTCTAAGATTCACACGGAGGTTCCGTCGGATAATAATATATTCATTTTACACGTGAAAACGTAAGTTATGTAACATTTTGTGTAATGTCAAGGTGACGCGCCATATGGGCCTAGCATTGACCCTTGCGGCACACCGTGGCGAAATGCGGCAAGCGGTGAATTGGAAATGCGCTGATTGACATTGGCGTGACCGGAATACACATAATTATTATGAAACAATCGATATTGTCCATTATATTACATTAGTAGATGGTGATTTGAGGATTCGACTTTTCGTTTTAAATATGTTTACGACAATAATGCCTGTCTAACCGCTTTCGGTAACGGTCGCAGGATTAATTGAAATCAGGCCAGGCAGCAGTGATATTTTGTTCAAGCGTGTACGCAGTACATTATAGATAGAAAATATTGAGTTGATATAAATCAACCAAATAACGTAGGTCTGCCAGATGCCTATGGATAAATTTCTACGATGGTATATATAAAACCTGCTTTGTTCATTACAGGAGACATACCCATATAATCTGTATGCGCCTACATCTTTTCACCTTTTATTAATAGTACAGACTTGTTTTTCCAGGTATTTTCAATGGAATGCAGAATGATGATAAAAAAAGTGAAGACCAAAACAAGTTTGTAAGTTCCAGCTTGGTTTAAGCCTATCATGATAATATTTTCGTAGATAACCTAAGAAACAATATTACAACTTTTACATCACAGTATTACAATATTTTAATACTGTGTTAACATCATGTTATCATCATCATCTAACGCCTAACATCATCTTAGGTCTCAAACTTTTTGGTGGCGGAACCCTTTTAAGAAGTGACATTTAGGGCGTACTCCCAAAAATTTTTTTGTTTTTGAATTATTGTCTTCATCCTGATTCAAGCAGGCTTAGCTGGTCACCATAGAAGCGGTTTCTTTCTACGGAAGAATAGACAAAGTGACAGACAAACGAGAACCGCCATTTTATCACTAAAATCTGTCAGTATGTCAATTCTTTCCCATTTCTACTGTTGTTATGCTGAACCTGCAGGTGTCTGATGAGTGATGACTGATGACATTTCTAAAAACAATGTATGTATCTCTCGCGAAGTCCCTACGAGGCCTTTGCGGAGCCCCAGGGCTCTGCGGAGCACAAGAGAATGACCGATCTAAGGATTCGTTGTTATCAACACGAAATAGGATTGCTATTTCTTATGTTTTTACCTGTTTGTTTGTTTGTTGTTTTTACCTTATATTTTTAATGAAACCTAATACTTACAATAAATCAAAAATTTCGAAAATCGGTTCACAAACGGCGGAGTAATCGTTGAACATACAAAAAAAATAAATATCCACAGCGGAACATAATATAACCTCCTCCTTTTTGGAAGTCGGTTAAAATAACAAAACCCTTGTTTACAAATACGCGAGATGTTAAATTACTTTTTTAACCTTCCTCCCCCTTACTGGAAAAAATAGACCACGGTAACAAATACATGTATAGGATGTAACAAAACTAAGTGAAAATACCTTCAGGGTGTGTATAAGTCCCCTGTTGAAGTAAGAACGCTGAAAGAGCAAACATTTTTGCAACTTTTGTATCCAGCCCAACTCATGTCGTAATACACACCATAAACTCTAAAGTATTTATAAAATAATGTGTTTTGTTACACCTTGTATATTTTAAGTTAGATCAGTATTAATGCTCTAGATTTTTAATTCACCATAAATATAACATTTTTTAATTATATTTTAAGGTTGGTTTTGGTGATTAAAAAAATCTCTGATAAAGCCTATATTCGTTGCCAAGCGTTCGCCACCCGTCATTTACTGTAATGTATGCTAGTCGCTAGGCAGTAAAATAATAATTCTAAACTATCGTAATAGTCCTTGGCTATAGTACAGGTGATAGGTCGTTGACATGCGCGAGTAAGCATTTTAATGTAATACAATAATTATGTGTACTCGCAAACGAAATGGGTACAGTCGAAGAAAATGAATCCATATTCGCGTGGTCACGACATCACGCGTAAACGGCTGGACCGATTTTGCTGAAATTTAACATAGAGATACTTTGAGTCCCAAAAAAGAACATAGGATACATTTTGTCTCGGAAAAATGTACGGTTACTGCAAAATATACTAAACATATATTTGCGCTTTAACTATTCAGTCGATTTTGATGAATTTTGGTATGGATATACTTTGAGTCTCGGGAAAGGACATGGGATACTTTTTGTCCCGGAAAATGTACGGCTCCCGCACAATAAACTTTTATGATTTTCGCCTAAACTATTAAATATACTTATTTTGATAAAATTTGGCAAGGTACTAATTTGAATCTCGGGACAAGGAATGCTTTTTGACCCGGAAAAATGTGCGGTTCCCACACAATATACTTTTAAGATTTGCGCGTGAACTATTTAATCGATGTCCAGGAACAACGGACGAAGTCGCGGGCAACAGCTAGTATAAAAATAAAAAAATAATTTTGGATTTTGCTAGTCTCGCTTAAACTCGAGAACGGCTCAACTGATCTGACTAATTTTTGTCTTGAAATATTCGTGAAAGTCCTAGAAAGGTTTATATTAGGGGTGGAGACGTGGTGTAAAGTTCATCGGATCATCTATTTGTCACCCATACTAAAAATATAAATGTGAAAGTGTGTCTGTTTGCTTGACTGTATCCTCTCCACGTACTACGTAGTTTGATGGGTATAAAGAAACTTGAAGACCTGGGAAACGACATAGGATACTTTTTATTCCTGAAAATGTATGGTTCCCGCGCGATAAACGAAAATTTAGGAATCATGTGATACAAAGTTCGCGGGTCATCAAGTAAAGGATAAAGGAGAGTTTTTAATTGTTTCGGAAAAATGTACGGTTCCACTGAAATAAACTAACGACGAAAATCGAGATAAATCTCAAATAATCTCGAGATAAATCTCGTCTGTATTAATAATAATAATTAATGTTCAGATAAGTAATTAACATCTCAGTAACAAATTAACAATATTATAAGTGAAAGTATTTGAACTTGTTTGGAATGATGTTTTAAAATGTAAATTATATTAAAATATGTAATCTTGAATGAATTATTAAAAAAATTTGTTAAACCGTAAATTTATAAATTACTAGATGACGCCCGTGACTCCGTTGCGCCGAAATTCGTTTATTGCGCGGGAACCGTACATTTTTCCGGGATAAAAGTATCCTTTGTCATTTCCCGGGACTCAAGGTATCTCCATACCCAGCAAAATCGATTCAGCAGTTTTAGCGTGAAGAGAATAAGAATAAGAATAAGAATGGATTTATTTTTAGCATCACACAATACATTATAATATAAGTCAATAGTACAGTTCGCAGTATTAAAATTAATTTACTTTAATGCTGTGTGACGCCAAAAATTGGCACCAGCTCAGCAAACGCAGCAAGCAAGCCCGCTGCACTGATATTCTGCGGAGGCCAATGAGTGGCTTCACAACGCAACTAAACTAAACACAAGATTTACGGAAAAAAAACAAATAATAAAAGTGACAAGAACTAATTAACTAACTAATTAATACAACAATTAACTACCTACAACAGAGGTAACAGCCAGACAGACAGACTTTCGCATTTATAATATTAAGATGTATGGATGGTCGATCCTATGCGCAATGACTATGGATTATAAATAATGAAGAATATCTATGAACAATATTAGTAAAGTATTTAAAAATAAAAAAACCAAAACGATAATATTTCATGTCCCTTCAAGTTTAAACAGAGTTCCCTTACCTGCGAAGTAGCAGTGCCTATGGCAGTGCTGACAGAGCATTTTTTTGTGATTTCATATTTGTAAATGCTCCAGCGTCATGAATTTGCTCATAAAACAGTTTAAAAAAAGTTACTCTTTTATCGCTGCTACTTTCAAAATGAACTCTACAGGGTATTCATAGAGTACCTTAAAGTATTATCAGATATCACTTTGTTTTGTTACACATCGTTTATATTTAAAATCGATCATTTTGTCTAGAGCTAAATACAAGAAATAGTTTTATTGCCATAACTCACAATAATTAACTATTGCGACCAAAGGAAGTCGCATTGAAACGGCATAACTGTACTAAACATCAAAATTAAAATCAAAATAATTTTTATTCAGAGTAAATTTTTCACAATTTTTTTTCTGAACGTGGGATCGATGGTGCCTACCACCGGTTCGGGGTACTAACCCGGCGAGAAGAACCGGCGTAAGAAGCTCGCAGAGTCAGTCAAGAGTCACGACTCAAGATCAAAATCGGTCAAGCGGTTTTGGAGACATTCCTGCTAATAATAGCGCAGATATGCATAATTTATTAAAACGTGTTTGTCTCTCGATATTACATCATAAATCATAATAAGTCAAAATATTATTTTGACCTCACGTGACCATTAGGTATAATTATATTAACAATAAAATAATCGGCCAAGTGCTAGACGGACTCGCGCACAAAGGGTTCCGTACCGTTATAGAGCAAAAATAGGGCAAACATTTGTATGAGAGCCCCCCTTAAATGTTTATTATTTTATTTTAATTTATATTTATATATAAATATTTATTAATTATTAAATTAAATAATTATTTATTAATTATTAAAGTACTCAGAATATAATTAAGGCACTTGTGAAAATTTGAAGTGCCTACCTGTTGCCATTATTGATATCGAGCAAAACAGGACACAAGAATCACGTTCGTTGTATGGACACCCCCTTAAATATTAATTTAATTTATTTTTGTATTTGTTATTATAGCAGCAACTGCAGTACACAATCTGTGAAAATTGCAGAAGTCTAGCTGTAGCCGTTCTTGAGATACAGCCTGGAGACAGACAGATGGACAGACAATGATGACTTAGCAATAGGGTCCCGTTTTTACACTTTGGCTACGGAACCCTAAAAATAACAAATTTAATTTGTATTATATTGCGTCATAGGCCATAGCATCTTTATGCAGATACTAGACCTAGAGGTTGTCCGCAACTTTTTAGCGCCCAATTTCGTACCTTATCAAGTTATCACTCTGGAAGCCAGGAGTCCCAAGGCACAGGGTAACCTAGTTTGGGCTCCTGTCTCCCACACTGCAAGTCTTTAAATGTCTGTCATATTTTTAATTTTGTTTTATTTACTCAATGTACTTGCTGTGGGAGAAATAAACTTACTTATTTTATTATTATTAATTATCGCGCAGGAACCTAATATTTTTTCCGGGATCAAACCATCCCATCTACTTCCCGAGGACTCAGACATCTCCATACCAAATTTCATCAAAATCAGTTCAACAATTTTTGCATGAAGTAATAAAAGATAGACAAAAATACTTCACAATTATAATATTAGTATGGTTTAAAACGTGGGTATATTTGCCAGAATTATCCCATCAAAATTAGCAGAATGTTTGGATAACGCGGTAAAGCCGGAATGATCCTTCGAGCCGGATAATACTGACGCTCGAACAGACGCGGAACAAATTGACATAACTTTTATTGTGTTTGTGACGTTTATTATCTCGGTATTTTTAATTATGTGATTTCATGTATGTAAAGAATGCGGCCTGTTGCGGCCTGTTGGGTCAAGTTGGGCCATGGTGCAATGACATTTTTCAAATTCATTTTTTGATAACGATTCTCTCACAAATCCTTATAAGTATTATTTTCTGACAAGCTCATTGTATTGAAGTTTAAGTAGGTACCTAACGATTACACGTGTTTCTGATGTTGGCCGTAAGAGCCATCTTTAATTAAATATTTTTTATTTAAATAACTAAAATACTGGACTATCTTATAATAATAATATAATATCTATTGGCGCTTCACACCACGTCAGTCTGGAGTGGCCGCGTGCCTGATGGACTTGTGTTACACCACACAGCGGAAATCAGCGTTGAAAGATTTTTTTGTGCCACGTCGGGACTTTGGAACTTTTCGAGTGAAAAAGCGGGATTCTTTAGCCAAAAGCGGGACAAAGTAAAAAAAAAAGTATAAAATCAAAAGTTTTTTGAATTTTTATCTTTTTATTTGCATTAAAATAACGTTTACGTGACAATAGATAGCTAAAGTAGCCAAAGAAGATCCACCCCTGTTGTACCTCTCACACTCTTATCTTCATTACGCATCTTTCTTTTTCAGCACGCAGCTACGTTCGGGCTTTCCCCGAAAAGCGGAACTGAGCCTGTCCCGCGCGGGACATTAAAGGTACAATTCCGTGCATCGCGATCGATCGCGGCCGCGCACGACCTACGACTGTCGTCGGTCGCTCGCGACCATAGTCAGTGTATGAAAATGTATGGCACCGCTTCCGAGGCTCGCGACAGACGCGCGCGGCCTACGACTGTCGTAAGCCGCGCGCGATCATGTCTTGAAGTTAATATGTCATAGACTACAGGCCCACGTCGAAAATGGATGGGTCAAATGAACCACCTGGGGACGTATATAGGACGATATTAGAGCATAAAATAATAAGATTTAGCAGTATGCCGTCACTTGTAAGCTGTCCAACTGAGTGCTGGTGAGAATTCAAAAGTGCATGTAGGGTGAGTACATTTTGGTCATATGATCCTGTACGGCATTTTTACCATCGATAGACACATGAAAAATAATAAGAAAGCCCGCAGTGCCGCACAAAAATAATGCGCCAATAAGTCGGTATTTTTATTTTATTTTCAGCCAGTTTCCATGGTAAATTTGGTCATTTGATTCAATACGGCATACGTTTCATACTGTTCGGATACAGCTTGGAATCAATTATTCCGCAACGCCGTACAAAAATAATGCGACAATAGAAATAAAATCGAGGGTTACAAACCCCCGTTTTTCAGGGGTCCGGAGGGTCATTTGAACCAACATAAAATTAATTCATTTTGAAAGTATGCTATGCATAGATCATATTTTTTTGTACGCCGTACATTTTTGTTGGTCCAAAGGTTTGTAGGAGAAAAAAAAAACTCAAGCAAATATCCATAGAACGAAATGTAAGAAAAGTCCATACAACGAAATATATCGATTTTTTTCTAAAAAATAGTTGTTTCATTAGGGTTCCGTACCCAAAGGGTGTAAACGGATACCTTTGCCTAAGACTTCGATGTCTGTCTGTCTTCAGGCTGTAACTCAAGAAAGGTTATAGCTAGAGATTTGAAATTTTCAGAGATTATGTATTTCTGTTGCCGCTATAACAACAAATACTAAAAACAAAATAAAATAATTATTTAAGAGGGGCTCCCAAACAACAAACGTGATTTTTTTTTCAATTTTTTGCTCGATATCAATAATGGCAACAGGTAGACACCTGAAATGGTCACAAAATACTCAATTTTATTTTTAATTTAAAAATCAATAGTAACATTTTTAAAAAAGAAATAATTAAGGGGGGCTCCCATACAAAAAAACACAATTTTGTTCTATGATGGTACGGAACTTTACTTACTCTGCACTAAAATGTATATAATTTTTTCCTAATTTATTTATCTTAATACTATTTAAGACGAAGGAAAAATGTAGAAAATTGCTTTATTTTATTAATCTATGAATATTTAAAATTTCAGATTTTGTATTTCTGTTTATTTTTTTAGAACAGTTTCTTTTGAACGGCAATACTCTATATCAATTGTATTTTACAATATCATATTAAAAATAAAGTCGCCGTACAGAATCAAATAATTTTACAGCTTAAAAAATCAAGTATACCATGTAATTAAGATTATTATAAAAATGGACAAACATTTTTTGACGGCATTATTTTTAAAAGTACTTTTGAGTGCTAAAATAATATTTGGAACCGAAGCCGTACTGTTTCAGATGACCCTCCGGACCCCTGAAAAACAGGGGTTTGTAACCCTCGATTTTTTTCTATTGTCGCATTATTTTTGTACGGCGTTGCGGAATAATTGATTCCAAGCTGTATCCAAACAGTATGAAACGTATACCGTATTGAATCAAATGACCAAATTTACCATGGAAATTGGCTGAAAATAAAATAAAAATACCGACTTGTTGGCGCATTATTTTTGTACGGCACTGCGGGCTTTCTTATTATTTTTCATGTGTCTATCGATGGTAAAAATGTTGTACAGTATCATATGACCAAAATGTACTCACCCTACATGCACTTTTGAATTCTCACCAGCACTCAGTTGGACAGCTTACAAGTGACGGCTTAGTGCTAAATCTTATTATTTTATGCTCTAATATCGTCCTATATACGTCCCCAGGTGGTTCATTTGACCCATCCATTTTCGACGCGGGCCTGTAGTCTATCATATTAACTTCAAGACACGGTCGCGCGCGGCCTACGACTGTCGTAGGCCACGCGCGACGGTGTCTTGAAGTTTATTATTTATTAACTTCAAGACACGATCGCGAGCGGCTTACGACAGTCGTAGGTCGCGCGCGTCTGTCATGGGCCTCGGAAGCGGTGCCATACATTTTCATACGCTGACTATGGTCGCGAGCGGCCGACGACAGTCGTAGGTCGTGCGCGGCCGCGATCGATCGCGATGCACGGAATTGTACCTTTAATTTTGATGAAAAAATCGGGACGTCCCGCCAAAATCGGGACGTCTGGCAACGCTGACGGAAATATATTTAATTACTTTTATATTATACATATACTTATCTTAAGTTCTTAAGATTTTTTCTTAAGATTAAATCTTAAGATTTTTATTGTACGATACACATATATTATTTAATACACATCCATGACCCAGCAACATTGAATACTTTTTGTTCCGTCGGCGGGTTCGAACATACGACCCCAGGCTTGAGCCACAGAGGTCGTCAAGATGTTGATTGCGCATACTATTGCTAACTTCATACAGGGGACCCTTACATATCCTACAGTATTATCACTAAGTTTTGTTACAACCTGTATATTTTTTAATTTGAATTTGAAAATTCCCTGTTGGCAAAAAACTTCGCTTACGTCAGATTATTATGGAATCATCAAATCACAAGTAGGAAGCGGCTACTCATGATGAACACGCCACACCCACCGGTATTTCCCATTTGGATGGAAATTGGTCAGGTGATTCACAACTAATAACAAAACATATTTGTTCAACGATTTTTTTCATAAACACCATCATATATTTACTTTAAGCGTAAAAGCGATATAATAGCAGTTTTTATAGATTACTCAGTGAATTGATTGGTTTTGGGATTTTTACAATTTGAATTGCGCATGTTAATAATAACCATAATTTGTTATCAAGTGTCCCGGGAAATTTGGCGATATTTGGAAGTTGGAGTGTTAGGGTCAATTCAGACCGCAACGCGACGCGTTGATGCATTTCTAAAGTATGAATTTGACAGATTTTCAAGACGTCTCATGCAATTGAGATCTGTCAAATCAGTACTTTAGAAATGTACTGATTTACGTCACGTCACGTTGCGGTCTGAATGGACCCTTAGTGTTTGGTTGTTTACGTACAACCTACAAGGGGTCAAAATCAAAACGATACAAGTATGACAGCTGGTCTCAGTCGCATTGAATGATACTTAAATTTATGTAGAATTTTATAGGACACGTTGCGCCAAAATTGATTTATCGTGAGGGAACCGTCAATTTTTAGATAAAAAGTATTCCCGGGACTCAAAATATCTCCATACCGAATTTCAGAAAAATCGATTCAGAGGTTTGGGCGTGAAGAGGTTACAGACAGACAGACAGACTAAACACCACAGTAATAGCTACGGGCTTATATCAAAATCTTCATTCTCTGCGTGCAGCCGTGATATACGTTTGCAGTATTTGTTCTGTTTAACCCCCGACCAATAATATGTGTGTGTGTGTCTGTCCATGGCATCGTGTATAAAACGAGTGCTCCAATTTTGATCCAGTTTTTTTGTGAGTAAGCAACTGCCAGTGATTTGATCGGTTCAATATTTTGATATGCCTGAAAAAGTATTTGTTTGTAATGGACCTCCCATTTCTAATTTTATCTACTTTTTCTTTCTCTGTCTTTACGTTTTTAAATTTCTTGATATAAAATATTTATTATTTGAAATTATTTATCTGTCCGTCTGTACCAATGACATAATTAATCTGCACAACGGATTTCATAATACGGAGCAAAAAATGCAATCGCGATGGAATTACAACGTAAATAATGCGAGGAAGAAGCGCTCACCTTCAATCTCTGCCTTTCCTGCCCCTGAAGTGTTACCTTCAGAGAGAGCGTTATGCTTTTTATGTTCATTTTACTGTCGCGCCGAAATACTTTAAGGTGACGCCGCGCCGCGCCGCCGCGCTAAAGTAAAAAACCGTGTTGGATGTGTTTTAGATTGCTTGTTTTCTATGAGAGGCCGGGCCGGCCTCTCATAGAAAACAAGAAATGGAACAGCAAGAAATGGAAAGGGTGTAAGCGACAAAATGGTTTTTGTCGCGTAATATAAAAACCATAAATATATTTCATATAAGCTATGGGCAAATTAAAGTGTATACTTGAACCATGCTTGAACCAATCTACCGAACCGAACAATCAATTTCGATATCTACATTGAATAACTCACAAAACTAATCCTTCGATCGCGGATTCTTGAAAATCTATTGTTATTGTATTGTTGTCGCGGTCGACGGTGTCCTTATAGGGGTTGATACGTTAATTATACAATTCAGTTAAAGAAAAGCGGCCCGAATTGGCAAATCGAAAAGGTGTTGTTGTCCATCTTGACAATGCGAGGCCACATATTTCATCTTTGGTCACTCGACAAAAATTATTGGAGCTTGGTTGGGATGTTTTGACACACAGACATAGATCAAAATAGATACCGCATGTCGCTCCTTTTGTATAAAAACGAGCATTTCACTTTTTTCCTACCACTGTGACGTACCGATGATAAGAAACGTGTCAATTATCAAGGCCAACGTTTCTATTTAAATTTCTACAGCTCAATACGGCACTTTTAGGCATTTAGGCATTTTTTAAATTCCGATTGACGTCCGATTCCGATAGCAGACTAAAGAACAGACTTTCGAAAGACGAGCGTTGCTCGTCGTTTGGGAACGCGATATGGCACGCGAAGTACATACACATGCGGTATCTATCTTGATCTATGTCTTTGTTTTGACACATCCACCATGTAGTCCTGACCTTGCACCATCAAATTACTTTTTGTTTCGATCTTTACAAAACTCCTTGATTGGTAAAAATTTCATTTTTTGCTAATAAAAACCAGAAGTTTTATAAATCTAATATAAACTAGATTCAGTTTTTTGGTACTAAAAACCAAAAGTTTTATGAACGTGGGATTATGATGCTGCCTGAAAAAAAGTCATTGACCAAAATGGTCAATTCATTGCAGAATAAAGTTAATTAGTTCCATGATAAAAATTGTCTTTAATTTTCTGAAAAAATCCGCAATTACTTAGTTGCCAACCTGTTATATTCAAAGTACTTTTTGAACGTCGAGTTTACAATAATTATGAAATGAATTAATGAAAAAGTTTTTTTTAATAAGCTACACAGAATCACTTGTTAGTAAAAGCTTATAAATAATATTGTTAGTAACATCATAATATTATTAGAGGTTTAATTAAAGGATATTAATTAATATTACAATAGGGATGTCGCCATAGATTAGCAGTTTTTTTACATAAAATAAAGATATAACGGTAGAAAAAGCATTTCCAAAATTGATTTGTTTTGACATAGGACTTTTTATCCCGGAAAATGTACGGTTTTCTTTATGGCGCAAAGTTGCGGGCATCTAGTGAAAAATAAAATAAATTAATTCTCATGACAAATAAGACTGTAAAACTCACGCGTAGGTGTGACATTTGGCGATTGTTTTTACATACCTTAACTTAAGAAAAATATTATATTCACTACAATTTTAATTTCATTTAATACTCTGGTTAACAAGTGCCATTTTCGTCAAAACCTGATCTCATGCATTGAAAATTATGATTTTGGTCTCATTCAATTCGGAATACCATCTAAAACATTCTATCAAAATTCCAAGAGGGGCTGAAAAAAGATGCAAAAGTTATAAACAATTAAGTAGACATAAAAAGAAGGGTTTGTTTTTTTTAATATTTCGAAAACTATTTGAGATAATCAAAATTTGAAAATAGATCCTTAAAGAACAGGAAATTTCCTAAAAAAAATCCTAGATCCTGGAACCTTATCAATAATCCTTATAGCTTTAATTGAGCGGCGAAAGTAACGGTAAAACCGCGTGGTTCGGGTTTCTCGTGATTTGCCGCAATCTGCTACGTGAACTAAAAAAATATTTTAATATAAACACTAAAAAAATCTTATTTTAGATATAAACACTAAAAAAATCTTTCAGCGCTGCTATTTTTACAGTGAACTCTTTATAAGGGACACATACACACCCTTAAGAATTATAACTTTGTTTTGTTACACCCCGTATTAATACAACATGTACTTAGGTAGTCTTTAGTTTTTTTCTTTCCGTTTATAAAATTTATATAAAAGCTGAGAAAAATAAGTCATGTCACTTTGTAATTTCTGGAAATCAGTAATGAAGTGTCCGCACGAGTACGAGTAAGCTAGTTCTCCGAAATTCGATCATCGAATGCTCGAAGGCTGTTTTACTTTCGACTTTGAAACCGCAATTAACTGTTTCAATATCACTGAATTTTTATTAAAATTCGCACGCGTTCCTCCTAAAAGTGTAAATATTGACTATCGAAAAAATAAGATCACCAATCACCATTTTGTTCATTTGATTTGGGTACCTGACGCGGCCGTAGGTACTCAAAGTGTACCCCCGTACCCCTGGGGCTAAGTAACGCCTTAGGGGCTCTCCGAGCGATTGATTTTTTTTTAGAACTGTCATCAGACACTAGCATGGTCATGGACAGTGGCGTACTATCTGGGCCCTATCAGTTTTGTCACGTTAATTAAAAATATATAAGTAGAAAGGTAATTTGTTTATGTGCTCATTGAATGAGTTCACCAAGGTCACATTTTGTGTAAGTAAGTAGCAAGTAAGATATTTTTAAGTAAAAATAACACTATTTAATTAGGTTTATAAATTTTAACCTGTTAATTGTGATTATAGCGGTTGCATGTCGTTAAAAATAAATATTTTTTTTGTGCTCGCGGCCTCTTAGGTCGGGAGTCGGGACACTTTTGGGTCGGGGGTATTTTACCAGCCCTGCCATCCATGTTACAACTTACACCCCTGGCCATGGAGTGCCTTTACAAAACCAATGCAATGATTTTTGGTGGAGAATGTATGATGATTCATATCCACTTGTAAGTTGTAACAATGACCTTGAACTTTTTCTTTGATTTTGGGGTTCCGTCAAAAGAAGTCGCTTTTAAATAGGGTTCCGCGGTCCGCCACAAAAAAATTGACAACTAGGGCATTAATTAAGGCGGTTGAACTACTACTATTTTTTTTTCAGGAAAATGCACTGTTCACAAGCGGAACCGCGCATCGAGTAATAATACCTGCATAATATATTATTAGTATACCCAAAGGGTAAAAACGGGATCCTATTACTAAGACTTCGTTGTCTGTCCATCTGTCTGTCTGTCTGTCTGTGTGTCTCCAGGTTGTAACTCAAGAACGTAGATGGCAAAACAATGTTTGCCGGGTGAGCTATATTGTGCTGTCAGTGGAGTGGACAGCGGGCGGTGATGCGGCCAAACCAGTCCATGGCCTTGACTCCTGCAGAACATGTATTTAATGAGCGATATAACTTTACTTTTCATTTCATTGACACAAATTTTTTAACAATGTTTTTAATTTTAATATTGTATCCCAAGATCTTTTACCCGATGAAGTTAAAAGAAGAATTTTGTTACTCTCTGCTCTGCTTGCGCGAGCTCTGAGGAATCGGGATTCAGGGTAAATGCGTCCGATCCCTCCCTGGCACTGTTCGCAATATTACAATTATTTACAATTACTCGGAGCTATGTATGCTCGCACAATATAATATGATGTATGTTTATAATACCGTTAGGCCTTTTTATCATTCAAATGAATATGTAATGCCAAAACTATTCAAATTTTACTTTTGGTTAGTAACATAAAACCTGATTAGAACATTTTTTTCAAGTTACGTTCAAACGTTGCACTTGCATTATCTCTTATAGGTATATAAAATTCTCGTGTCACAATGTTAGTTACCGTACTACTCCGTTTTTACCAAATTTTATATGCATATTCAGTAGGTCTGAGAATCGGCTACTGGGTACTTTATATATTGATAAGTGCATTAATTGTTGAATAAATAATAGTAAATTATTACAACTCGAGACTGACGGCTACCATTGTTTGTGCGACGGGACAGCGATGGACGTTGCCATGGTGCCATACTTATTTAGCCACTTCAATAAAATAATATGGGCGAAATACTTTATATGGCAAAACAACGTTTGCCGGGACAGCTAGTCTATACATAATATAATAAAACTGTAGAAATGAAGATTCTGTACATTAAAGATATTCAAAAAATAATAAGCGGAGGGTGTCACTACATCGCTATAGAAGCCAAAAATGTGGTCAGTTTTTTGTCTGTCTGTGTCCACTATCACACGAAAACTACTGATCCGATTTGAATGCGGTTTTCGCAGATATATTTGTCTTCTTCCAACTTAACATCTGGTGTATAAAAAAATTTCCCCCCACCCCTCTAAAGGGACGAAAGAGGGCTTCAGATTTTGTATCAAACTTTTTTCTTTAATGGACTTACTTCATATTATTAACTGTTTTTTCAACTTAACATCTGGTATATAAAATTTTTCCCCCCACCCCTCTTAGGTGACAAAAGAGGGGGTAAGATTTTGTATCAACTGATGAAGTAGAAATACTTTAAATGGCAAAACAACGTTTGCCGGGACAGCTAGTAATTTATAAGGTTAACGCCGCGCCGCCATATTGTAAAATATCACTTGAAAAGGCAGTTTCACACTCCTGTCATCCTGATTTCTGTTTATGTCATCCAGATATTTTTTAGAATTGGTGTCATCTGTTTCGCATCAAATGACGATGTCATCCCTACGCAAAATAACCCTTGTAGGGCTAAAATAAGTATTCAATTAATAACACTTCAGTGTGTGGATTGCAAAAGGAATAAAAACATGTCAAATGTTGGCCAAGCTCACCTTGGATGCATTACTATTTATTATCACTTAAAGTGTGAAGATCGTATTAGAATGAGTGTTAACATGCACTGTTTTTTTTTTTTTTAATCGGGCTTTGGCCCACCACACATTCCCACCACTGTATCTCCTGTGTCGCCAGGATCGACAGCGGTATCCAACCACGAAAACCCTTTGATATGATCTCAGGGAGCCCGAGGGATATGCTAAAACTGTCTTGGGACCCGCAACGAAATTAATCAAAAGAAAATAGGAGGAGTAGGAAGATTCCAATTTCCCTCCCCATAAAAGCGGGAGACAGCACAATGCAATTGCAATGACCGAAAGTCAAAGAACTTAAGGGGGAGCACCACGGAAATAAGGTTAATAATTATGACTCCTAAGCTAAAGCTAAGTTAATATTGGAGTTTATTGTGTTTGACTGTTGCCAATAATAATTGTGACAAAAAGCTTGAAGGCACGGAAGTTCCTAGCGCTGTCCACGAGATCACCGTAGTATGCGACTCCAGAAGTACAGAATAGGTTGTTTAGCATAGTAGTTCTTTCGTCCTGCCAGAGACTGCACTCCCAGAGAACATGATGAGCGGTTTGTTCAAACATGTTGCCTTCAGTCGAGCACTCGCACATGGGTGATGCTACTAGTTTAAATCCGTAAAGTTTGGCCTTAAAATTTCCATGACCGGTCAGGAATTGAGAAACGCAGTGATCAATATCCATCCAATGTTTGGATAGCCGTTCACGAATATTATATATATATATATATATATATATATATATATATATATATATATATATGCACTGTTTGCTTACAACGCGTATTTTTTGGCGATAAGATCCGTTATGGATACAACATTATCCTGTTTATCCTATTTTGTTTGTGAAGAAAATGCCTACTTGAAACAACAAGTAACAGTAAAAATATCTTTTACGAATGATTTTTGACGCTATTTGACTGGAGTTTATATATCACTTTACTGCATTGTTCATTGGTAGGTACTTAAATGTGTTAGCAAAAGGGCTAGTGACATAGTTAAATAGTAAAAAAAAAAAACTAAGAGAACAGAATTATACAACTTACAAATTTTCAGCTTAGAAGAAGTCTCAAAGTGGCATTTGTTTTTGAGTAGAACATTTCAGTATTTTATTTAGATATCTTTTTCAATTCGTTTCAATAAAATGTCTCGACTTACCTCGAGCCGCACTTGTTCCTCTAGTTAAGCATAGTTGCACTTATTAACCGACGCCTAACTAAGAAGTGATCATTTTGAAATCAAAAATTTTAAAGTGTAGATAATATTATTGTGACTTAATTATTGTTTATAAGTTTGTCGACAGTTAAATGAGATACCGTATGTTGTATATTATAAACTTTAGTTGTTTAAATTATATCTAACTTTACACAAGTAAATAAACAAATCAATTTATAAGGAAATTACTTTTCCTTATAAATTGATTTGTTTATATAGATATCGACCAATTTAAAAACCTCTTTTTCGGCTTCTTTATTTTGATAATAGGTAATCGTCTTTTTTTTATTAATATGTCTAATTAAGAGTGTACTGCAAAGTTTGTCTGGTACAGCTTAGAAAGTTCACCTAAGCGCAAATACTTTATCACTATAATCTAGTTAACAAAGATACTTATACAATTATTTTATTTATAGTTCGCAGCAGTATCTTTGTTTATTTGCCCTGAATTCGAATTCTGCTTTCGAATCACTGAATTTTAATTTTAATTTTATTGGGATTATACAATTTAAATGCATTCATTCATTAGAGACTACCGCACAAAAATAATTTAATAATTTGATTGAACTTGGTTCTTATTTCACTTTTTTCCAGCCTTGTAATCGGCACCCTTGGTAATTTTGATCTTACAATAATTTTATATATCCTGTCTTCACAGGACCGTGTCCGTTTTGTTGTAATAAAATGAAATAACGGAAAAAGCATTGTTATAAATCGCTATAAAATTGTTGGGTTATCTTTTTTTTTGTTAAATTTTATAGTACGAATATTTTTTTATTGTTTATCTAACCTCGAACATTATAAACTGCCTGCAAAAAAATATTTAACTTAGGGCATATTATAAGGGCTTTTGTCGAGTTCTTTACGAATATATTTTTTTATTCTTCGTCTAACCTCGAATACTAAAACTACCGGGCAAAAAATAATTTACTTAGGTCATAATATTATAGATAGTCAGGGAGCCTTAGAACAATTTTTTTTTATTACTAACAAGCTAATTTTTTGTGAGTAGCTTCATTTTGATAAGACAAACAACTTTTTTTATTTGCGAAAAATCTTGGAAGTGGTGACTAGAGATAGAAAGGATTCCATACTTTGATTTGATGGTCCTAAAATATGGATTGTTCTATTTGTAGGACAATGTTGCTCTTAAATTATATCTTATATCTTTAAACGAGCAATTCTTGTATATATACATATATCTATATATATATAATTGGAATCTCAGAATCGGCTCCAACGATTTTCATGAAATTTAGTATATAGGGGGTTTCGGGGGCGATAAATCGATCTAGCTTGGAATCATTTTAGAAAATGTCATTTTATTCGTGTTTTATCGAATACCGAGCAAAGCTCGGTCAAATAGCTAGTAACTATTAACCTACCAATATACAAAAAATCTGCTGGTTAGGGTTCCGTAGTCAACCAAGTTTTGTTGATTACAGAACCCTAAAACGGAACCCTAGCCAGCTGATTTTTTGTATATTGGTAGGTTAATAGTTATATAATTTAAGAGTAACATTGTCCTACAAATAGAACAATCCATATTTTTGGACCATTAAATCAACGTATGAAATCCTTTCTATCTCTGTTAGCTACCACTTTCAAGATTTTTCGCAAATAAAAAAGTTGTTTCTCTTATCAAAATGAAGCTACTCGCAAAAAATTTGCTTGTTAGTAATCAAAAAAAATTTTTTGAACCCTTGAAAAAAAATGAACCCTTATTTTAAGACAGTCAGATCAGTCAGTCATGTTTGATGTTACACATAGATCTATACAATTTTTTAATTAAAAACTTTTTATTATAATATACTTTTTGGTACATTAAATTTCTCCTGTAGATTTTGTATATTTTTACCAACCTAAAATTATTAATATCTATCAGCATCAATAAAAATATTTTATATTTTTTTGTTTACAATTTATTTTTTAGGTGTATTATATTGTATTATTTTCACATTGAAGGCTGTTTACCTACTCGTTAAGGATGAATAGTACTAGTTTTATCATCTCATCTTAATTATCATTTAATTATCAACATTACATAATTATTTACAAAGAAGAAATTGACTCAACATAAAAAAACAGATTATTGTTGTTTGTTTTTTAAGATTGTTAAATTAAGTTCAGGTAGAATTATTATTATTTACATGTGTAACTGAATTTGTTAGAAGGCACTTTTAGAAATGTGTTTTAAGTAATAACTTGATATTCTTTAGATATTTAAATAAATAATAATTATAATTTAGAGATAATCTTGTCACTTACAGAAATTTTCAGGAGGCACTTTTAGATTATTTTCTACATTTAATCCTGAAGCCTGCCTTATTCTTATAAGGCACGTAGGATCACTATTTTTTCACTTTGCACTGCTAGAAAAAATAAATCCTGCTTAATGAGACGCAGGATCATTTTCCCTGACATCCAACTACCAAAAAAAGCACTCACTCTGCAGCGCCCATAGTTCCAGTCGGTCTAAGCTGTCCAGGAACAGCTGGCTCTCCCGCCGGCACTGCTCACTCGTCCCGTTCAGAGGTACCACTGTCTTCGGGAACTTGTCCCAGAGCCCCAGAATATTCACCCGCGCCCCCTCCTGCTTCACTTTCAGTATCGTGCTGTTGAATATGGAGTCGGATAGGAAATTGTCCTTTATCGTCAGTTCTATGCACTCGCGGGCTGCGTACGCGCAGATCACTAGCGCGCACAGAACGATGCAAGCTCGCGTCGCCATGGCTGGTTCACCAATGATGCTCGATCGCCGCACGCGACTATAAACACGCTACGACATTGTCAAACAATAGGATTGAGAAACGTTTGATATGACACTTTTTACTAATGTCGGCTAATGTCACCAGCTTCGCAAATTCCAGGTTTTGACGTCACTTTATACGGTTTCGCGCGATTCAGATGTGAAAGTATATTTTGCAGTGCAAAATATTTTTTTAAAAACGAAGCACCAAAAAGAGTGTTTTTTTTGAGATAATCATAAATTGATATTTATTTCACGCGCAATTAGCGATCGCTACAAAATTTGCAACTTTTTTTCACAAACGAACCACTCGAAAAACGGTCTTCACGCGTTAATCGCGTTTTGACATTTAATTCAATTCGCGCGTGACCGGTCACTATCTAGTGGGAGGTGTTAATGCCGTTTTTATTTTGTCAACTTGAACTGGTTTTATAATAATATATAATGCGTTGTTTTTAAAAATGTACCCTCAAAGATGATGACATATTTTTTTTATTACAATCTATATTATATGTGCCATTCGCCCATATCTTTTTTTGTTGCTATATTGTTACATTCGATCTTGTTTGTACCGAGGCTTAAACGTTGATATTATTAAGTAGAAGAAATTCGCGACTTGGTGCGTGACATTTATCGTAACTGTACTTTTTGACGCAATAAAACAACCCTCTGTCCGTTCACGGGACTTCAGCAGGACACACGTAAATGAATTATAATTTATAAATGCAAAAGTGTGTCTGTATTGTATGGCATATTAGTATGAAAATCGTTGCAAAAATTTAAATTTTAATAGCTTTGTTTACTCATGTTTTATTTACTTTTCATTCAACTTTTCAATTTTGCATGTTTTTTTTGTATTTTGATTTTAGAATTAGGGTAAGATGAGAGGTAGTAGTCGTCGTAAAACCACAAACTACTATACAACGTAATTAAAATAATATCCTTGACAGACAATCAGGTAATCAAGATATCGAACGAAACTTGGAAAGAAAATTTTGTTAATCGAACCTGCGATCTACGAGTCAAGACTTTTCAGCCAATGGACCACGGATGCATTAACTTATATATATAAATATTTTGTACTTTATGTCAAGTTTAAAATGCGCAGGCCACGGCAGGCTTTTCCTTAAGGTCAAGTACCGAAGGACACTATACACGGCACGGTAGTTGAACACACTTGCGACTGCACCAGCAACCGGTAATGTTTTATACTTTTTCTAGAATAAGACTGGTTCTGTGTTAAGCCATGAATATTCTTCAAGTGCAAGGATATATGAGTGATTTTCTTCGAGAAACTTCCGAAGAAAAATGACTAGGATTTAACATCAGCACGAATGGACCTGCTTGACCTGGGAATACTTTAGTACTCGCCTTAGCGCTTACTTGGGGGGAAAACGAGCAAATAGCCACCTGATGGAAAGCGACTACCATCGCCCATGTCATATCCGCAGGATCGGAAGAGTTGCAAGCGCATTGCCGGTCTTTTAAGAGGGAATAGTGAGTGCTTTAAGGGGTGGAGGTTTTAGGCTTGTAGTAATGGACTGATATCGACAAAGTTCTTGCTGCTCTTTTTTCAAAACTTTACAACCTCAGAATTATTATTAACCACTAGATAAGTACTAAGATCTTTACAAGTAATATTATGTACATTAATTCATGAAGCCCCAAGCGGCCACATCCGGCCGCGATAACAATGAAAAAGCTATTGTGTCTCGTTTTGCCACGACTGATGGGTTAATATGATTCAACGACGCAAGCGGCTACTGCTGTCAATAATCCATTTTAATTGTACCAAATGCTGTTTCCAATGTCTTTACCCCAAAATATGCCGGATTGATTTTGATGTATGGTCGTGTAAATCAGAGTCTCCCAAACTTATTTTGTTTACCGCCCACTTTAAGAACAAATTATATTTTAGCGCCCCATTGTTTTAATTTGAAATCCATCCTGATGAAATAAATCACCCCCCAAGCCTCTACACAACGCCCCAATTTTTTTTCTGGGTCTCACACCCCCTTTAGACCTTCAGCGCCCACAAGGGGGCGTTACCGCCCACTTTGGGAAAGGCTGGTGTAAATAAATGTTTAAAATTAGAATAAAGATTTTATTTATTTATTTATTTGTGTTGTTTATATCGTCAAGATTCAAGACTCTTTTTGACCTCTTCTCTTCTCTTTGACCATGATATGAGTTACCATGAATACAATACTTGTTAAAGATAAATATTGTAATTATAAAAACCTTATCAGTTTTTGTCTTTTGTAAAATAAACAGTTGTGTATTTTTATTCACATTCACACATAATTTTATGCAATTGTAATATTGCGGTTTTTATTTTTTTTAATTTCAAGTTGCATGAAAAACACCATCTCAACTTTGTTAGTCTCGTTATAACTCGAGAACGGCTGAAACGATTCGGCTCATTTTGGTCTACTTTGGTCACTATTTACAAGGAAGGTAAAAGGAAGGTTTCTTTTAGAAGGAAAGTGATACGAAATTCATCGGATCAACTAGTGAATAATAAAAATAAATAAATATTGCGGTTTAGTTAGATTAGCGAGTAAAAAAATATTGTAAAAATACTTTCAGAACGTTGATACTACTCGTGCCTACCACCGGTTCGGGAAAGTCTATCCCGGCGAGAAGAACCGGCGTAAGAAACTCGCACGAGTACTAATATAAAGGTAACTAGCTGTTGCCCGCGACTTCGTCCGCGTTAACATAGTATAATAACAACGATGGATAGTTTTCCCCTTTTTGTGGTTCCATAATATACAAAGGGTAAAAACGGGACCCTATTTAAGCAAACGTCAAAGTCAATAAACTTTCACGTTTCTAACTCAAGAAATGACGGACTTTCATTGAAACTTTCCACCCCAATTTCACCCCCTTGGGGGTAGAATTACCAGAAAAGCTTAAATACGTATCCATTCATTTTTAATTAGTAGCACAAAAATAAAGTTTTATGTTTCTTACTCAAGAAATGACGGACTTTCATTCAAACTTTCAACCCCAATTTCACCCCCTTGGGGGTAGAATTTTCAAAATTCCTGCCTTAGTGGGTGTCTACTTAATAATACAATCCTACTCACCAAATTTCATGGCTGTAACTTTAACAGTTTTTGCTCAGCGATGATGAATCAGTCAGTCAGTCAGTCAGGACATGTAATTTTTAACCCCCGACCAAAAAGAGGGGTGTTATAAGTTTGACGTGTCTGTCTGTCTGTCTGTCTGTCTGTGGCATCGTAGCATCCAAACGGGTGGACCGATTTTGATCTAGTTTTTTTTGTTTGAAAGCTGACATGACTGAGAGTGTTCTTAGCTATAGTTCATCATCATCAGCCTGCCATTACTGAAATATCACGGTTTATCTGGTTCGTGATAGGCCGATTAGCAACTTACAGTCGTTTGATGGGTTTTATATTTTGCATTCTGGTTCGTGACACTGGTGAATATAATACACATTATTGGAATGTTGACCTGGTGCTGCAGCATCACCTGGTAATCAATAGGATACCGGATACCCAACTCCTCACCAACTTAGAGCAGAGGTTTCCTGTTTGGGCTCATTTTAATTGCGACAACCAGTAAGACGTAGATAAACAGTAAATATTTGCATGCTACTGCTGCAGCATCATCTGGATTCTATAGGAGCCGAGCTCCCTATGAACCCAAAGTGGAGGTGTCATGTTTGGGCTCATATTGACGGCCTCATCCAAGAGGACATATTTTATAGATGGTATTCATTGGGATATGATCCACTTAATAGGAATTATTATGCACAAGTTTAAAAAGCATAAAATTAAATTAAATTAAGAAATTAAAAAAAAACCCCGCCAAAAAACTTTATAAAGTAATGAAATAATATTTACTGACTTTAAGTTTTAATCATTCCTAAGAGTAAAGTAATATTTTAGTCCATAAATGTTGTCGAGGTGTGTCGGGGGACCGCTAATGTAGATGTTTGATTTCACATACGAGTAACATTATAGTTTAAGGGTCAGTTCAGAACGACCCGAATTGAGAGAATCAGCGACTATTATGGCGACACAAAATGCAAAAGTCGCTGTTGTGGCAGTTTACTGGCGGTCCCCCGACACACCTTGACAACATTTATGGACTAAAATATTACTTTACTCTTAGGAATTATTAAAACTTAAAGTCAGTAAATATTATTTCATTACTTTTTAAAGTTTTTTGGCGCGGGTTTTTTTTAAATTTCTTAATTTAATTTTATAAGTATAGATAAAGGGGTACTGGGTAGGTGGGTTTATTAGCATCGAACAAGCTCCAAAACTACGGGACCGATTTCTGGCATAGATTACGGGAAAGGAGACAATCTATATTTTGTTGCCGGAAAATGTATAATTTTTCAGGAATTTTGCCGAAAGACATGAAAAAACATTAAGATGCAAACGCAAGTTGAACGCTCAGCAAACGCAAGGAATCCTAAAGTTTTAAACTTTATATGTGCCAAAACGCGATGAAAACGCGCAGTTAAGACGCGCGTAGACAGCGCGCAAAAAATACGTCGTTTGGAAGGGCCCATTCATACGACAAAAATAGTTTTTGTTTTGCTTGTTTATAGGGAAAAATCTGCTACATAATCGTATACAAATAAATAAGTTAAAAATAGAAGTATGAACATGTGTCGTCTTAAATAGACGATTCACCGTGATCAGGAAAACTGAGACGAACTTCGTTAAAGCAATTAATAACAGAAGTCGTTATAGATCTATTACAACTACTTCTTTATGATTAATTAAAAGGTTTTCGACCCTTCTACCTATAATGTGGAACGAGAATACATTTTTTGGTACTCATCGTAACTAGACAAAGTAAAAACTAGCTTTTTCTAAACGTGTCAACCATAATTTACTATGTAGGTATTTAATATTTAATACTAGCTGACCCGACAGACGTTGTCCTGTCTTAACGATGATTATTTAATTCGAATTGGTATAATTAAGAAAACAATAGATTAAAATTAGTATCTCCATGCCAAATTTCATCAAAATAGATTAAATAGTTTAAGCGAAAATCATAAAAGTTTATTGTGCAGGAACCATATATTTTCCGGGACTAAAAGTATCCCTATTCCTTTCCCGAGACTCAAAGCATCTCCATGCCAAATTTTATAAAAATAGACTAAATAGTTTACTGTTTAGGCGAAAAATCATAAAAGTTATTATGCGGGAACCGTACATTTTCCGGGGCAAAAAGTATCCTTTGTCCTTTCCCGAGACTCAAAGTATTTCCATACCAAATTTCATCAAAATAGATTGAATAGTTTAGGCAAAAATCATAAAAGTTTATTGTGCGGGGACCGTACATTTTCCGGGGCAAAAAGTATCCTTTGTCCTTTCCCGAGACTCAAAGTATTTCCATACCGAATTTCATCAAAATAGATTGAATAGTTTAGGCAAAAATCATAAAAGTTTATTGTGTGGGAACCGTACATTTTCTGGGACAATAAGTATCCCTTGTCCTTTCCCGAGACTCAAAGTATCTCCATACCAAATTTCATCAAAATCGATTGAATAGCTTACGCGCAAATCATAAAAGTATATTGTGCAGTAACCGTACATTTTTCCGGGACCAAAAGTATCCCTTGTCCTTTCCCGAGACTCAAAGTATCTCCATACCAAAATTCATCAAAATCAATTGAATAGTTTACGCGCAAATCATAAAAGTATATTGTGCTGTAACCGCACATTTTTCCGGGACAAAATGTATCCCATGTCCTTTTCCGGGACTCAATGTATCTCTCGACCAATTTTGAGCCAAATCGGTTCATCCGTTCTTGAGTTATAAGTAGTGTAACTAACACCACTTTCTTTTTAACCGACTTCCAAAAAGGAGGAGGTTATATGTTCGTCTGTTTATATATATTTTTTTGTATGTTCAACCATAACTTCGCCATTTATGGACCGATTTTCATGATTCTTTTGTTGTTGTACAGGGTTGAATCCGAGGTTAGAACCATGTTCACAAAAGTGGTGATCTGATGATGAAATCGATGAGGAATCGAGGGGACTCCTTGAAATTTATATGGGAACATATGGTGATTTCGATTTTTTTCTGAAGTATTTCAGGCATATACTACCAAAAAGTAAGATTTTGCACCAGGATGTACCCTGGTCCTGAAGGTACCCCACAGAACTTTTGAATCCTTATAGATACAAGTTTGAGGATTTTGGCTTTATTTAAACTACTCCAAGCAAAAGCCAATGAATCCTACATTATTTCTGCTGAACATAGGCAAAATTTTATTTTGGAAAAAATAGGGTTTCGTAAGATATTTGGGTTTTTCGGACGCCAGGTGTAAAATCAACCAGAAAAGTTACTTATTTTGCGTACGCTGCCGAAACTATAAAAGATAGAACCATAAAATGTTCTAGTAATTGTAGATCTTATAAATATCTACAAAAAAGTCCGCAACTCACTATACTTATCTATGTCGAGTGAGGCACAATAACCATTTTTTTAATTAAAAATCTTGATTTTTTTTGGACTACATTTAAACGCGTTTATTTTACTCATGCTATTAATCCTTATCAAAATAAATTATTTCATCACTAAGTACAGTTGATGTAGATAAAATTTGGTCTTTGAATGATTGAAATTGGACGTTTAGTTTTGAAATTATGGCGAAATTAAAATATTACGATAGTCACCAAGGGGGATGCGCGTGCGGGAGGAAGACAATCTGTGCAGTGTGCACTGTGCACCCTTCGGATAAATTATAATGACTGCGTCCGTGTCGTCGATGTCAGTGTCGGAGTCTGCGAATTGACCTGGGAATCATTTTGCTGACCGAGTCTTTCCTGGGTAGGCTTTTTGCAGCCGTAACCGACATCCACGCGGGCGGAGCCGCGGGCGACCGCTAGTAATATGTACAACTAAGACAACAAGCTATAATAATATAGCC
Organism: Polyommatus iphigenia; assembly: GCA_963422495.1. Classification (NCBI taxonomy): domain Eukaryota; kingdom Metazoa; phylum Arthropoda; class Insecta; order Lepidoptera; family Lycaenidae; genus Polyommatus; species Polyommatus iphigenia. The sequence goes on from OY730189.1 coordinate 3,698,775, forward strand.
TTGTCGTCTCTTATGTAACTATAAAGGGTAAAATTATTATTTTTTAACAAAAAATTAAAACCGACTTCCAAGGTAAAAACAAAAGTAATACTTATTCATAATCTAAAAAGAATCAAATAATTCTTATTCCCTATTATAGTGGCGTCTTCAGACTTCGCCTAAACCTCAACTATTTCTGTACTCAATCCTTATGCTTTTGAAGTCGGTACCAGCTTACCTTAGCGTAATTGCTATGTCAAGGATCTCAGAACTTTTCCGGGCTGGTACCGACTTCAAAAGTACAAAGATTGAGTACAGAAATAGTAGAGGCTTAGGCGAAGTCTGAAGACGCCACTATAACTTAAAAACCCAAACTGATCTTATATACTACCATCTACCATTTTAATCTCAAAAGCGCGCTAAATTCTATAGATATCAGTATATCTCCTCTACACCATCTAGAGAGAATTCATTTTCTAAAACAGGATTTTCACACAAACTCCAAACTTCCATTTTACTCGGGGTGAAATTTTGTGAAATTTGTTCTTCTCGGATTCCTACAAATTGTTTGAATCCTTGTTGAATATTTAGAGATAAAATTCGTTTATCACACGGTAACCGTACATTTTTCCGGGGAAAAGTAACCTATGTCTTTTCCCGAGACTCAAAGTATCTCCATGCCAAACAGCAAAATAGGTTCAGCGGTTCGGGCGTGAAGAGGTAGACCTATCTACCTGGAGGAGTATATTAAATATTATAAATTAGAACGCATCTCTGCCTGTCTGTAAACTCTTTAGATAAAAAGATTTAGATGTAATTTGGTATGGAGAAACTTTAAAAGGCGAAACTTACTACTTACTAGGATAGTTTTCTCTGCAGAAAAATGTACGGTTCCAGTGCGGTAAAAGTATTTCGGCGAAACGGAGTTGCGTTCGTCGCGCGTTATCTAGTGTTATGCTTCCTTGTAAATTGACCTTTCGGCTACAAAAAAATTTCGTCTTTTATGTGTCATCACAATAATTTGACACTTTGTATAATATTATCATCCCATAAAAAAATTACGTGTTCTTTAGATCGTTTTAGAACAAGACAGCATTCATAACTCAACATAATAAATGTTTGTGGGTTAATACCAGCGACCAATCATTGTAGTCAATCGCAAATTATCCATGATTCACAGTCATTCGTAAATATTCTTTGTTTTTCAATAAATTGAATTACTGTTATTGATTTATGATATGCAACAGCGCGAATTATGCTAAATCATTCCGGTTTAAGATTTTCTCTAAACTGGTATTATATTGTATGACGCCTGAAGGTGTAGAAGATTATCCCACCTTCTAGAATAATCTTATCCCACCAAAAACATACCTGTTAAAATGGGGCCAAGTTCCTATCAGCTAATTTTTGGCCTAAAAAAAGAGTTGAAATCCAATCCAATGCCAAATTTAGATGCACTTCATCGATCGTAATCATCTTCATCAACAGCCTGTTCCATAATACTTCTAAATTTCAACTTGGCAGGTTTTCGTACGTACACTTGATTAATTAAATAAAGTTTATAGAATTCAATTAACCTGCCAAGTTCAAATTTAAAAGTATTATGGATCAGGCTGTTGATGAAGATGATTACGATCGATGAAGTGCATCTAAACTTGGCATTGGATTGGATTTCAACTCTTTTTTTAGGCCAAAAATTAGCTGATAGGAACTTGGCCCCATTTTAACAGGTATGTTTTTGGTGGGGTTTCAATACTTTTTTCAAGAAATCATACATATTTATTTATTTAATAAGCTATACCTACAGTGTATATTATACATGACAATATTTTATACCCCCCCCTCGTTCTCCCATCCACTCTCCTCATCGTTTCTCATTGTATCACTGGAATTTTTATCTAAAGTTCGTAGTTGAGCCGACTCACGCTTGACTGATTTCTTCAATTTCTTAATTTTTCGTTAATCTGCATATAACACACGACATGTGTGCCAAATTTCATAACGCTAGGACAATTGGAAGTGACCTCTAAATTTCAGAAATGAACAGACTCACGCTTGACCGATTTTTAAAATTTCTCATTTTTTGGTATTCTACGTATAACACACGACCTGTGTGCCAAATTTCATAACGCTAGGACAATTGGAAGTGGCCTAGAGGTTTTGATTACCGGTCAGTGAGCGAGTGAGTGCCAAAATTAGCTATTTTTACAGCTGCCGATCCTATATCCATGAAATTGGGTATACTGCTTAAGTACTAGTATATAATTACGTAGGTATAATTTTATATTTGCACTCGCAATAGTGACGTGCGCTTTGAACTTACAAAGCATAAGGACAAAGATAGCGGCCTGTCTTAAGTATCCATACTAATCTGTCTGTTACCTTTTCACGCCCAAACCGCTGAACCGATTTTGCTGAAATTTGATATGGAGATACTTTGAGTCCCGGGAAGGGACATAGGTTTATCCCGAAAAATTTACAGTTCCCGCGCGATTACTGAATTTTGGCGCAACGGATTTGCGGACGTCACCTAGTATTAGTAATAAATAATAAATAAATTATATAAAGTCGAGGCTTTCACATTAGCTCTCTAAAGGTACCATTCGAATCCAGACGACCGCGACGCAAGACCGCAACCGGCGACCGCGACCCACTGCTTTGTATGAATTATTAGGAAGTGACGGATGCAAGCGACTGAGTCGCGCGACGTGTGGGCGTGGCCTGCCGGCGACTTGCGTCGCGCGGCTAATCTAATAAAATAACACTGTCGAGTAAATCTTTGTCTGTTCATAGTTAAAAAACGCGTCGTGATGGAATACAACCGTTTAGTTTACCGACTGCAAGAATACTGAGTTTCGTATTGGTCGCACGACTCGGTCGCGTAGATTCGTAGGTAGCTGTCGCCCCGCGACCTGCTACCGGTTGCCGGTCACGCGGGTCTCGGGTCGTGGTCTCTCGTCGCGGTCGTCTCAATTCGAATGGTCTAAACTCTAAACTATCAAGTACAATAGAAGCTATGGTTAAATTTCTTAAGTGGAAGATAAACGGTGTTGCTTCCACAACAAAAGTAATGTAAGTGTAATATGTTGATGTAAAATAATGATAAATTGTGCCCTGGATCGGTCATTGACGCATCTTACGTTTTTCCTCTGCCGTTATGTACTAGCTACCGTTATAATGTACCTGCTAGTAGTAGCGAAATTAATGATTCCTAAAAATGACTTTACAATAATCGGTCACTGACCGCTGTTAAGCATTTGGGTGTACCCACAAAAAAAATCTTTGTTGAATTATGATTGACTTGTTCTTAATGATCTAAAGAACATAACTGCATTCATAACTCAATATAACGTAATTTTTTGTGGGATGATACACAAGTGCTTAACAGCTAAATTCCAATTACAAATTGAAATCTTGATTTCAATCTGTAATTGGAATTTAATTTTTAAACATAATTATCTTGTCTATCTCTAGTTCTTGAACTAGACATAGACAAGATAATATTATGTCGAGATGAAAATTAACAAAATGGTAATTGTTTGGGCCATTCTGACATTTAAGGTATCATTTTTTTTTGTAGCGTTTGTGCGCATTGACATATTATTTTTTGTCAAATTTTTGTTTTTTCCTTGTATGATTTTTTGTCAAATACACACCGTGTCCTCAGCTTTTTTATATTTTTGATGAATTTAATAATGTAGACATATTTAGCAAAGGCTGGCAGTTTATAAAAAAGTTTCACAATAAGTTAAGCACTAAGTGATTGTATAGTTTTAATTAATCCTTCGATCGGGGATTCTTGAAAATGCTATTGTATTCTATCGTTGTCGCGATCACCAGTGCTCGTATGGGGCTTGAAGGATTAATTAGAATTACCTAGGTTTAAGCCATTTGTAAAATATATGCAACTCCTTAAACGTTATATTAATTATAGTTTAAAAATTATGAATTTCTCTGGCTTCAATATAAAAAAAATATTTTGTCTTAAAATGTTCGTAGAAGTCCAGGGAAGGTTAATATTAGGAGGAAAGTGATACAAAGTTCATCATCTAGTATTATAAACACCGCTAAAGTGATTTTAGTGTATAAAAATACTTTTAATGATATTTCAAAATTAATGGACCAGGGGGTCCAAAGTTTGTATGGAGCAAATGAGTTCAACGCAAGCGATGCTCGTGGAATAATAATAATAATAATAATCATTTATTTGCAAAGAATGTTGTTACAAAGATCTTAAAGTAAGTTATATTATACAGTATCAAACATTCTGCTTTGGAAGCATGCAAAATTTAATAAAACTAGTTTACTTGCGTTTTGATATTACTGCGAATGTCAAAATCGTGACACATACTGTTACATATTATTGACAGCATAACTGCTGTAATTAGCGATTTTGACACTAAAAAAATAATTCACTGTCTTCTTATATGAATATTATTAAAGCGAAAGTTTGTATGTTTTTTACTTCTTCACGGAAATACTACTGAAATGGTATTTTGGTTGTAGTTTAGGCTCTGGATTATTATTAAAAGAATATTACAGAAATTGTGTTCCCGTAGCATACTGTGAAAATAACACTCCGCTTTTTTCGTGGGTTAAATAGATTCTTTGCAGGTTAAAAAGAATATAAAAGTCTTCACAAAGACATTCTTGTAAACATTAAAAGTGCAAAAAAGTATTCGACTGATTTTGTTAAAAAACAAAGTTAATATTTAAAAAAAATCGGCCAAGTGCGAGTCAAACTCGCGCACGAAGGGTTCCGTACCGGCGTTATAGAGCGAAAATAGGCAAAAAATTGTGCTTTTTGTATGGGAGAACCCCCCCCCCCCCCCTTATTATTATTTTCATTTTATTTATAAGTATTAGAGTATAAATATAATCAAACATTTTGTGAAAGTTTCAAGTGCCTAGCTGTTGTCATTATTCATTACAACTAAAAAATGCCAGAAAAATCACGTTTCTTGTTATTAGTTTATTAAATTTTTAGTATTTGTTGTTATAGCGGCAAAAGCTGATATACACAATCTATAAAAATTTCAAAAGTCTAGCTACAGTAGTTCTTGAGATACAGCCTGGAGACACACAGACGGACAGACGGACAGACAACGAAGTATTAGCAATAGAGTCCCGTTTTAACCTTTGGGTACGGAACCCTAAAAAAATTAGCGGGTTCCCGTGAAATTTCTATACTATTCCATAGCAAGGGTTCATGAACTTAATATGAACTTAATAAATAAATAATGAAATAATAGTTTGTTTGTAACCCATTTCATTCACAAACCCCTGGTTTACGCGGAACCAACATTGGGGTTCCACGATAAACATAAACCATAATCCTACATACTTCCATACTAATATTATAAGTGCGAAAGTGTATCTGTCTGTCTGTCCGTCTGTTACATCTTCACGCCCAAATTGCTGAACTGATTTTGCTGAAATTTGGTATGGAGATACCATAGGTTACTTTTCGTCCCAGAAAAATGTACGGTTCCGGCACAATAAACTAATTTTGGCGCAACGGGATTGCGGGCATCATCTAGTAAGCTATAAACGAAGATGTCGTGTGTAATTTCCACGTTTTCCGCCTAATCACGCGTGCATAATTGTTATTACATCACTTATAAACGGGTATAATGTTACATAACAATTATGCACTGACTTCATACGTTTTACCTTAACCTTGTGTATCTTCAAAGCGCCTTCGTAGTCTAGAGATTTTTATCTCTGGAATCTTCAAACCACGTCAATCTGGGCCCTAAAGTACCTAAAGGATATAACGGGTACCAGACAACGGAAGTATACTTAATGCTCATATTTATTTATTTTCCATATACAATAATATATTACGGAATCGTCAATGGATTTTTTTCAATTCAATAGGGAATTTTAGTTCAGAGCAGAGGGCGTTACTAGCACATACAGTAAATAATCCATAATTAATCAGTCATGTCGCACACGTCATATCAGAATATTGACAGAAACGTTGTCAAATATGGAACAAAACTATGGTGGTGTTTGCAAGTTCTTGCATGCGAGTGTACGCATAGGCAGTGTGGGAGGAGGGAGGTGCTGTACGCATGCCTATGCGAACACTCACTCATTTACTTAAAGGTGGAAGTTTATTTCGCGGAATATTGCTAAAAATAATAACAAACTAAATTTTAAGCTATGGATTTCCGCAAAGTAACGCCTGATTCCATTAACTATTTAAAATCGGTGAGCATGACCGATCAGGCACGACTCTACATTAAGTTAACAAAATTATATCGTATAGCCGCCCAAAATGTTTGGTTCAATCAACAATGCAAACGTCTAAATGTCATTCCTAATTATATTAATGTAAGAACCAACACGCACAGCCGAGCCTCCAATATTGCTATCAAAAAAGCCGAGACTATCTGGCTTAACGAAGAGACACGTCATTGGTTTACCGTTAGGGATAATTTAAAATTACATCTCAAAGTTCTTTATACCGAGCTCTCTTTTAAATTACATAATATCGAATTCGATCGCTTAGATGAAAAGGCACGCCATTTCGCAGCAATCGAAGTGCACGCTAAATATTTAAGTCAAAAGAAAAAGCTTCAGACTTTGGTAAATAAAAACAGGATTGTCAAATCACATACAGAATCCAGGTCTGAACCTTTTTCCTTCCACCCTCGCGTCAAAAACTTAACCAGCGTACAATTTGCCAAGGATGAGATGACACTTTTGGAAAAGGGTCTTGAATATAATATTACTCCTAATATTAATCAGAATGCTTTGGAAATGCTTGCGGTGGATTCGGAAATAACTGCCGTAGTTAATAAGAAAGATAACATGGTTAAGGGCCTACTAGCCAACGAAATCAAAGGTACTCCTTCCGGTTCCTCTTTTAACCCCGAAAGAGTGGCTTTGGGGTCATTAAAACAAACAATAGATAATAATAACTTAGTAATATCGAAAGCGGATAAGGGTAACACAGTAGTAGTGATGGAGCGCGACGATTATTTGGACAGAGTTAATGACGTGATTCAGGGTGAACAATTTCTAAGGGTTCCTTCTGACCCAACAAACAAGTTTTTAGCTAAGCTTAAATTAGCAATTAATAATAATCAATATTTCTTTCAAACTGAATCATCAAAGAAAAAACTCATCCCAATGAATCCTCGCGCACCATCATTGTACGGCTTGCCAAAGATTCACAAAACTGATATTCCCATGCGTCCAGTTGTCTCATACATAGGTGCACCAGCATACGAGCTGGCAAAGTCACTTAATTTCATACTAAAAAAAAGCTCTCATTTCGGCCACCTTATGCCATAAAAAATAGTCTACAATTAGTCAACAAAATTAAAGATGTGACTTTGCCACCTCGTTGCAAATTAGTTTCACTTGATGTCGATAGTTTATTCACTAATGTTCCACGTAAGGAAACATTTTTAAGGAATGCATTAGAAAAACGTTTACCTCCTGGTGAAAGTAATGAATTGCTTACTCTTACTAAAACCTGCATGAAACAAAACTACTTTCGATTTAACGGCGAATTCTTTGTTCAAGACGACGGTCTAGCTATGGGTTCACCTTTAAGTCCTTTGATGGCCGAAATATTTATGGACGATTTTGAACAAAGAAATATCGTCGTTAATAAAAGTATTTTATATTACTTTAGATACGTAGATGATTGTTTTCTTTGTTGGACGGGTACACAGAGACAACTGGACGTATTTGTTAAAGAACTAAATAAAAAACATATTAAAATTAAATTCAAATTAGAATGTGAAGATAATAACACCCTAAATTTTCTCGATTTATCTATTACTAGAGTTAATAATAAACACAGTTTTGGAATCTTTCGCAAGCCGACATATACTAATACTACTATTCATGCATCGTCATGTCATCCTTGGCAACACAATCTCGCGGCCTTTCATAGTTACATTCATAGATTATTATCGATCCCTCTTAGTAAAGATAATTATCAAAATGAGCTTAATATCATTTTCCAAATTGCGATTTACAACGGATATAGTCCAAAAATTATTAATAATATTTTGAAAAATAAAAACAAGAAAGAACTGGTTAAGTTTTTGTACGCAGGTCCTATTGATATGGAGGTAGTTAGATATAAGTCCAGTTTGACCTACATGGGAGAGGTATCTGCACGCTTATCCAAAATAATGAAAAACAACGATATGCATGTCGCATTCAGGACAAATAATACTTTAAAACATCATTTATGTCATAACAAAGACCGGATTGATGAAAAATATCAGTCCGGTGTCTATAAGATCGATTGTCCTGAATGCGATAGTGTATATGTGGGTCAAACTGGACGCAGCTTTGAGACTCGGTACAAAGAACATATCGCGGCTTATAGGAATGGTCATCCTGATAAGTCACATTTTGCTAAACATCTTTTAGATAGTAATCATACCGTGCCCGATGGCCATTCCTATAAAGTTTTACATAAATGCGATAAAGGCTTTCGGCTGAGCGTGTTGGAACAATTAGAGATCATAAAAGAAAAGAAAAATAACAGATTTGCATTGTTGAATGTCCAAACTTGCTTGACTACGTCACCGCTTATTAATATGTTCGGGGGTACTGGTGAGGGTAGTGGGGGTAGTAGCGGGGCTCGATAGGGTATAAAAGGCGGTGTTTTGGCCGGTGGCGGCACTTGACGGACGTTGTTCGTAGAGTCCACATCCTGAGGATGCTCCGGTGTTGGAGCGAAACGCGCGTCGAGGTTTTCAACCTGCATGGTGGTGAGGGGCCTTGCACGGATTTGCCAACATTATTGCTTGTGTGGTGGTGGTGTTTGGGTGTTTGCAAGTTCTTGCATGCGAGTGTACGCATAGGCAGTGTGGGAGGAGGGAGGTGCTGTACGCATGCCTATGCGTACACTCACTCATTTACTTAAAGGTGGAAGCTTATTTCGCGGAATATTGCTAAAAATAATAACAAACTAAATTTTAAGCTATGGATTTCCGCAAAGTAACGCCTGATTCCATTAACAAAACTTTTTACTTACTGGCTATGCTGGTGCTGCGCTCTAGCGTGAATACATTGTATTTATCTTGCATGTCTTCCTATCTATCTTTTCTGTTTTTCCATGACGGAAAACGTGCCGTGCCGTGGCAAATTATAAAAGCGACCTGTAACTGCCTACACCGGTTTCAGTAACAGTGGCCGGATTCATTGATGGAAGATATGAAAGCGACCCATACCCATTTTAATAACAGCATCGATAATGACATTTATTGATGCCAGAAATATTTTCCAAGTTGGCACACAATACACGAGCATCTGAACTTGAGTCGGGGAAATCCTAAAGCGAAGTGCAAGGTGTAACAAAACTAAGTGATAATATTGGTGTGTATGTGTCCCATAAATAGAGTTTAGTGTGAAAATAGCAGCGCTGAAAGATATTTTTTTTTGTGATTTGTATAGACGGAAGCGGGGCGCTTTCCCGCGTCATGAATTTTTCCGTACAAAGATGAAAAAAGTTACTCTTTCAGCGCTGCTACTTTCACAGCGAACTCTATACAGGGGACACATTGCACACCTTAAAGTATTATCACTTAGTTTTGTTACACACTGTATGAAAAAGATATCTCAAGGGAATGAAAGAAATAACACAGTCCACCCAGCAGATCATAGAAAACCCAGGAAGAATCATGGCCTTGGCAAGTCGCGACCTTCGGCTTGCTCCCATCCGCTCTCAGAACAATATGAATTCATTGATTAATCGCACTCGTGACTGTAGTACGTGTAGTGTAGATTGACGATTAGTTTGCCGGCAAACCGTTTTCGCATTATACGACACGATATCGGACTAACCTAATATTATAAACTAGCGACCCGCCCCGGCGTCGCACGGGTATAAAATATATAGCCACTGAAAAAATGATTAAAATCGATAGCCTATGATCCTTCACGTGGTCTACTTCTTATCTGTGCCAAATAACATAAAAATTGCTCCAGTAGTTCGCGAGATAAGCCCTTTCAAATAATTTCCCCCGTTTTTTCCACATTCTCCTATTAGTCTTAGCGTGATAAAATATAGCCTATAGCCTTCCTCAATAAATGGGCTATCTAACACTGAATTTTTTTTTCAAATCAGACCAGTAGTTCCTGAGATTAGCGCGTTCAAGTTAGCCCTTTCAAATAATTTTCCCTGTTTTTTCCACATTTTCCTCTATTTATTCGCTCAAATTAGTCTTAGCGTGATAAAATATAGCCTATAACCTTCCTCGATAAATGGGCTTTCTAACACTGAAAGAATCATCAAAATCCGTTGCGTAGTTTTAAAGATTAAAGGGAACAAAGGGACATGAGGGAAAAAAAGCGACTTTGTTTTATAATAAGTATAGAATAAAGATATAAAATATATAGCCACTGAAAAAATGATTAAAATCGATAGCCTATGATCCTTCACGTGGTCTACTTCTTATCTGTGCCAAATAACATAAAAAATCCAATAGTTCGCGAGATAAGCCCTTTCAAATAATTTCCCCCATTTTTTCCACATTCTCCTATTAGTCTTAGCGTGATAAAATATAGCCTGTAGCCTTCCTCAATAAATGGGCTATCTAACACTGAATTTTTTTTTTTCAAATCGGACCAGTAGTTTCTGAGATTAGCGCGTTCAAGTTTTTTTCCTCTATTTCTTCGCTCCTATTAGTCATAGCGTGATAAAATATAGCCTATAACCTTCCTCGATAAATGGGCTTTCTAACACTGAAAGAATCATCAAAATCCGTTACGTAGTTTTAAAGATTAAAGGGAACAAAGGGACATGAGGGAAAAAAAAGCGACTTTGTTTTATAATAAGTATGCGAAAGTGTGTCAGTCTGTCTGTGGAAGAGGAAGAGATGGCGATAAGGCCAGCCTTGCCCACATTTATGTTTTTCTAAGTTTAGTTTTAGTAACTGATGGTACTTTATTTAATGTGCGCAATAAAGTATCCATCTATCTATCTGTCTATTACTTCTTCACGCTCAAACCGCTGAACCGATTTTGCTGAAATTTGGCATGGAGATACTTTGAGTCCCGGGAAGGACACAGGATACTTTGATCCCGTTAAAATGTACGGTTCCCACGCAATTAACGAATCTTGGCGCATCGGGGTTGCGGGCGTCATCTAGTAATATAATAAATCCCGCACCGGTTTCGGCGACGGTGGCCGGTTTCATTGAAACCAGGCCAGGTACGCAGGAGTAATTTTATAGTGTAAGGGCCATACAAAAGAGCACTGTTCTTTTACTCTCATAACCCAGTGGGACGACCGACACGACCGATACAGCTGGCTAGAGATCAGGCGCAGGACCAACTTTTTACATGTCCATTCGACGCATGGATCATAATATTACTTGTCAGACAATCAGGTGATCAGCCTGCATTATCCTATCCAAACACGGAAATAATGTTTCGACAACGCGGGAATTGAACCCACGATCTCCGATCAAGGGCCGAGCAGGGGGAGGAGGAACAACGCCCAATGTGTACCTGCTCTAAGCCTCTGGGGTTAGAATTATAATGAAAACTCTCGCCTACATGACCCAAGAGCCAGGGGTAGCCAGAACTTCGTCATTTTATAAGAGCTGATAGTTTGTGTGTAGTTGTGTACCTACATACCACTATAATAGAGGTAAAACGACCAGCAATTGTGGAGTTTGGTTCGCGGTTACTTCAGGACTTATCAAGTGGTAAAGGTTAATACCTGGGTCTTGCTGACGTTTTTGGCTCTTACGCTAAAACTACCTAGAAACTTCGATCCCATTAAGAATGTATGGAATAGATATAGGCTAACGTTAAAGAAGAGAAAAAGAAAACGTGTTGGCCTAGCCTCCTTTAAGCGTAGATTTCGCATCGGACAACGCAAGGAAATATATAAAATTATAGAGGTAATGCTTTAAGGCTGCGTTTCCACCAGAGATGTGTTGCGATGAATGTGTTTTTTGAGAACCAATAGAATCGCTTCATTGACGTGACATCGCTCAGCGCATCGTTTCTAATGGATCCTAAAAACACATTCCTCGCAACACATCTCTGGTGGAAACGCAGCCAAACATTCCTTGACATGCCTATCGATTCTTCTGTGAAGATTCTATTCATGAGATTTTTTACGTAGTAGTACGTAGTACGTTAGCAGGTCCTAACTCTTTTAACAAAGTCTTTCAATAAAACAACATTGTTGTAGTTAATTGTCTATTAACCACAACATAAGGTAAAAAATAAAATAAAGCCACACCGTTAACTACAAAACAGCGTTTAAATCTGTTCAAGTAAATACAATGCTTTAAGTAAATAATCACGGAAGAAGTAAGAACGAAAATGTGACAAACAGACTAACAGTCAGTCGCATTTAATATTATATTACTCATTCTCATTGACGAGTGGCAAATCAAACCTAACTTGTATAGACTTGTAAAAAATATTTCGTTTTGTTCGAATAAAAAAAACATGGGTCATCGAATTACAGCTGACATTTAATAATTTACTTAAAATATACATAACTAGCGACCCGCCCCGGCGTCGCACGAGTATAAAATATATAGCCACTGAAAAAATGATTAAAATCGATAGCCTATCACGATCCTTCATGTGGTCTACTTCTTATCTGTGCCAAATAATATAAAAAATGGCTCCAGTAGTTCGCGAGATAAACCCTTTCAAATAATTTCCCCCGTTTTTTCCACATTCTCCTATTAGTCTTAGCGTGATAAAATATAGCCTATAGCCTTCCTCGATAAATGGGCTATCTAACACTGAAAGAATTTTTCAAATCGGACCAGTAGTTCCTGAGATTAGCGCGTTCAAGTTAGCCCTTTTAAATGATTTTCCCCGTTTTTTCCACATTTTCCTCTATTTCTTCGCTTCTATTAATCTTAGCGTGATAAAATATAGCCTATAACCTTCCTCGATAAATGGGCTATCTAACACTGAAATAATCATCAAAATCCGTTGCGTAGTTTTAAAGATTAAGGGGAACAAAGGGACATGAGGGAAAAAAAGCGACTTTGTTTTATAATAAGTATAGATGTGTTACATAATCTTATTGTGTATAAAATATTATATATTGTTGTTCGTTTTTTTTCATATTAATTATTCATGTTTTATTTTTTTTCTTTAACCTGTATCTCTTAATTTATATTTATGCTGTAAGCGGGTATAAAACACCAAAATTAGTCCAGGTATCACACTTTTGATGAATTGAAAAAATTCGGCTAAGTGAGAGCCACGCGCACGAAGGGCAAAAATTGTCAAAATAATGTTTTTTTTTGTATGGGAGCCCTTTGGAATATTTATTTAATTTTAATTTTATCATATTATTTTATTACTATAGAAGCCTAACTACTAGTCCTTCAAGAGCCTACCTGTTACTATTCTTGATATACCTAAAGCAAAAAGGGCCCTAAAAATCGCGTTACTTGTATAGAAGCTCCTTATTTTGTTGTCTGTCTGTCAACTGTCTAGCTATGACGGTTTTTGAGATACAGTCTGGAGATAGGAGAAAAAATGGCAAAAAGCATATTTTGTTGTATGGGAAATATTGAAATTTAATATTGAAATATTTAATTTCATTGTTTTTAATATTTTTTGTTATTGCGGCAACAGAATCTTTGAAAATTTCTACTGTCTAGAGAGCTATTACTGTTCTTGAGCTGATATAGCCGAGACCGATAGACTAACCGACATCAAAGTCTTAATAATAGAGTATGCATGTTTTTAGGGTAAAAACGGGTACCCTAAAACATGCATACTGCTTATGCAGCTGATGTTAAAGCTATACGATGCTTTTTCCTTGTCAGGTACGTTACAATAATCGGCCAAGTATGAGTCGGACTCGCGCACGAAGGGTTCCGTACCGTTATAGAGCAAAAATAGGCCAAAAATTGCGTTTTTTGTATGGGAGCCCCCCTTAAATTATTATTTTATTTAAATATTATTTTTAATTATTAAAGTGCACATATAATTAAGGCTTTTGTGAAAATTTCAAGTGCCTACTTGTTGTCATCGTTGATACCGAGCAAAAAATGTTTGAAAAATTACGTTTGTTGTATGGGAGCCCCCCTTAAATATTTAATTTATTTTGTTTTTAGTATTTGTTGTTATAACGGCAACAGAAATACATAATCTGTGAAAATTTCAACTCTCTAGCTATTACCGTTCTTGAGTCAGACGGACAGACAGACGGACAGACGGACAGACGGACAGACATCGAAGTCTCAGTAATAGGGTCCCGTTTTTACCCTTTGGGTACGGAACCCAAAAAATGGCTAGTCTCTGGTAACCCTACAGTTCTTCGCTGTTTCGAACCGCGGTTCCAAAATCTGTGGTGTGAACCAGCGAAAGACCCGTCTACACAGTGCGCATCCTTTTATTATTATTAGTAAGGTTATAGGTCAGTGTGTAATGTGTCTAGCCAGCGGACGGTCACGCTCCACGTTATGCACACGCAGCAAATATTATTAATTATTAATTAATATTTTCACGAATCGCGCGGCTGATTGCCGCTGCACGTCACCATGGTGCTCGTGGCGAATGAGTTGCTGGCGTTTATCCAGCACGCCATCGACACAATGGACGAGGTTAGCATAATGCAGATCTGCAAGTCCTCCTTCACCAGCGAAGAGATTTGCCAGGGAAAGCATTTGCTCTACGAGACGCTCGGCCAGAGCGCGAATATGCCATCGCGACGGAGGGATGGAACAGAAAGAAGCGTGCAGGATATAATGTCCTTGCTGAAGCAGAAGGATCCGGATGAGGTGCCGGCTTTTGTGGCGAAAAAACTGCACAAGCTGCCGCCCGTGACGCTGGACCACGTCGACGTCGTCACCCTCTTAAAGGACATCAGATTCCTGAAAGAAGAGTTGGCCGAAGTTCGAGGTAGACTGCAGACATCGGAATCTACGATCAGCAATCTACGTAATGAATTATCACAATTAAAGAGTGGTAATTCAATATGTAGGTCACCTGATGCCGCGTTCGTCACCCGCCGACGTGGTGCATAAGCGATCACGTTCAGCCCGTCAGCACTTTCAGACGGGTCAACGCACGAGCACGTCATCGCCGCCGCCGCCGCTGCCCCCGCCGCCCGCTTCCCGCCTCCAACGGAGCCGAACTACGCAAGTGTCGCCGCTTGCCCCCCGCCTCCTCCCCCGCGTTCCAAAAACAACGGGGAAAAAGGAGGCTCCTGCAAAGGAGTGTCGTCCCTCCGAAAAGGATCGAAAGTGCGATGATGAAGGGTTTATAAGAGTGGAGAGGAAGAAGAAGAAACCCGTCGTCCGCAACCATCGCGGCACCGCACCCGAAGGACCCGAGCAGCTGTTGCGGCGTGAGACTCCCGCGACGCCGCTGTACGTGTCCAGGCTGCACTGGTCCACGACGGTCGAGCAGGTCGTGGACTACATCAGGAGCAAGACCCACTTCGTCTTGAGGGTCGAGCGCTTGGAGTCCCGCCACAAAGTGAATTTTAGCTCCTTTGTGGTGAGAGTCCCGACGCACCATCTACCGACCTTCGAGAAGGAGGAGTTCTGGCCGATTGGAGTCGTCTACAGGAGGTTCCGAGGACGACTTCCGAACACTAACACTAAACACGTCGCAGACAATACGTGTTTAGTGTTAGTTTTTTAGTATAATTGTATGTATGTTAGTCTATAAGGTATTTATAATATCCAGGGCCAAGATGCCTGAGTTAAATAAATAAATTAAATTAAAATTAAATAATAAGTAGTAGTTTATATAAATGTATATAGAAGTACCAGATTTTTATTTATTATCTCCAAAAATAGAACCAGTCAAAATAAAATTTTACAATAGAAAACAATACCCTATTATAATAAGACACGTTATATTATGACGCAATAGTTGAGTGAATATTTAATAATATAATACACAATATCGGTTTTATGTTACTAACAATACATTCGATTGTTCGAGAGATCCGGGTGGATCTCTTCACATTTTCCATATTTATTTTGCCTTATACAATGTTATTAGGTAGGCATTTATTGATTTGTAATTATTCATAGGCCTCTCCACCTCCACGATAGACAAAACGGGCAGGGCCCGATCTAGCTAATAGCTACTTAGCCGCTCCAGGCAAAGATCATTTTCGCCGCCCTTTACATATTATACAGAAAACCACAAATCATGAGCTAGTTTTGTTGGGAATGAGGGGAATATCCACTATTCACCCTAATGAAGGTTGAAAGGTAAAATTCTCAAACTTAGGTGGTGGATGGTCAATGGCTAGGCTGGAAGATAGGAATAAGTCAATGTTGCCGCCGCCCATTTTTTGCTGTTTTGGGAAAATTCCAATACTGAATACAGGAGATTATTAGCGTGGGCTTATCGTCTATTACTCGTATCGACGACGATTGTGCAGGACATGGACTGCGTAAACATGATGGCAATCATGGGTATTACAGGCCAAGATAGAGAGCGGCCTTAACACAGAGGAATGTCGATAGGTAACCGAACTAGTCCTAAAAAATTTCTCCTGAACCACTTCCCTCGCGTTTAAAAGTCCCAAGGATCTTTAGATAAAAACAGTGAAATTAAATAAAAAACTTTAATGCCTACTATTTTCTATTAGGGACTTAAATATTTTTTTAAAAATTCTAATGTTGTGCTTTGATCCATTAATGTAGTTACGTCCAGCAACTTTTGATATTTCAATGTAGGTATCCTAGTCGTTACATTTATACATATAAATAAAAATGTATCTTCAATTTTGTTAGTATCGCTAGAACTCGAGATCGGTTGAACCGATTAGGCTAATTATTTAGTCTTGAAATATTATTGAAAGTCCAGGGAAGGTTTATGTTAGGAAGGTGATACGAAGTTCACTGGGTCATCTAGTCTATACTTAAATACTTTTACGAGGGCATTTTTGCATATCGATACTTCCATACTAATATTTTAAATGAAAAAGTGTGTCTGTCGGTTTCCTCTTTACGCCCAAAGACCTGAAATGATTTTGCTGATATTTGGTATGGAGATACTTTGAGTCCCGGGAAAGAAAATAGGATACTTTTTATCCCGGAAAAATGTACGGTTCCTACACGATAAACGAATTTTGGCGCAACGGAGTTGCGGGAGTCATGTATTTATTTTTTAATATTAGAATGGATATTTTAGTACATTTCTTGAGTATAATTAATTTTTCTTTTTGTTGTGATCGAGAAATTTTTACACCCGTTTTACACCCCACGGGTTGGGGACTCCCACCGGGGATATGTAGAACTGGCTGTGTCCGAAAATTCTGCAACCTACCAATTGGATGCAGCCACACCCACTAAAACTCGGTGACACTATATGACCTTGCCGAAGCCACGTGATCAGGCACAGCCTCCACGACTGTTAATATTTGACCTATCTTATCATCGGATAGATTACGATAACAGAATGAAATGACCAGACCTTAGAAGACCCTACGACCTACTTTCCTAACCTGAGATGACACTGATTGCTACACCACAATAGAATTTGTAAAAATCTCAAAACCAAACGATTGATGAAATCGTCAATTGTTTCTGTATCTGATTTGAATATTTCTATTGTTTTTGTTGACATTGAAACAGATATGGTAATGCGATAACACTTCAACGAGTGTCCACAATTATTTATTCTTATATCTATTTACCAATGTGAGTCGTTGGTTCGATTCCCGCGTCGGAAGAATGTTGGAACCGAATTTGATAAGCACAAAGCAGGCTGACAGTCAGTCATGTCTGACAAAAAAGATGACATGCGTCGGATGGGCATGTAAAAAGTCGGTCCTGGGCCTAATCAGTGATCACTGATCACTCACCAGTTTAATATTCATCCAATGCAATGGGCTTAGAGAGTAAAGGAAGATAATATTCTCGTGTACTGCGCACACACTTTCGCACTATAAAATAACTTTTTCGTAGCTTAGACTTGAATGAAAACTTGCCAGTTGCCACCGTTACCGAAACCGGTGTGGGACTTGGGAGTTTGGAGGCATAGTTTAGTGAAGAAACATGGTTTTAAAAGAGCCTATGATGTTCCACTGAAAGGCAAAGACCTCCTCAAGATCGTATATTCCTCTTGTTCATAAACCACCATCTGGTACGCACCCAGCTATTCATGATATCTTTTTCAAGGCCGACCACCCATTCTGTGATGATCTTTGCCCAGATGCTATCATGACCTGATCAATCATACCCAAAAAATCTTTGGTATTAATAATTGCAATGACAAAGTTTGTAGCATCGTGAATTTGTAACTTATGGTTAAATCTTTGAAATGTGAGGGCCAAAAAGAGGTGTGTGTGTTGGTTGGTTTTTTAACAAATTATTACCATCAACATTTTTACAATAAACCAGCAACTATGAATAATAAAGTTTTTATTATTCATAGACCCGCAACTTCACACGGGCAAAATAGAATCCCGCAGAAATTCATTTTCCTGTGGTAAAAATAAATCCTTCGCCGTGGTGTATTCAATATCTGTGTCAAAATGTATTATCTAAATCGGTCCAGTATTTTCTGGAATACGTTGAACTATCTATACTTATTATAAAATAAAGTCACTTTTTTTCCCTCATGTCCCTTTGTTCCCTTTAATCTTTAACCCATCAGTCGTGGCAAAACGAGACACAATAGCTTTTTCATTGTTATCGCGGCCGGATGTGGCCGCTTGGGGCTTCATGAATTAATACTACGCAACGGATTTTGATGATTCTTTCAGTGTTAGATAACCCATTTATCGAGGAAGGTTATAGGCTATATTTTATCACGCTAAGATTAATAGAAGCGAAGAAATAGAGGAAAATGTGGAAAAAACGGGGAAAATTATTTGAAAGGGCTAACTTGAACGCGCTAATCTCAGGAACTACTGATGCAATTTGAAAAATTCTTTCAGTGTTAGATAGCCCATTTATTGAGGAAGGCTATAGGCTATATTTTATCACGCTTAGATTAATAGGAGAATGTGAAAAATTATTTAAAAGGGTTTAATCTCGCGAACAACTGGAGCAATTTTTATGTTATTTGGCACAGATAAGAAGTAGACCACATGAAGGATCGTGATAGGCTATCGATTTAATCATTTTTTCAGTGGCTATATATTTTATTCCCGTGCGACGTCGGGGCGGGTCGCTAGTTTTTATATAAAAAATTGTAGAATAATTTTAGATACCATCCATTATAGTAGAGTCTGAGGGGAGGGTGCTATTTTTGTAGTCACTCGAGCGTCATGGAGACCTAGTAGGTTTTGTACCTTAGGTAAAACTGATAAAAAATAATAAGAGCGTTTTTATATTTTAGCGGTGGGTTCAGAAACTGCAGCCATTTTAAAATTTTGAAGAATAAAATATATTCAGAAAATTGCTTATTTAGGTAAATCTATTTATATAAAAATTGATTTCTAATTGTGTTAGTAACGCTATAACTCGATAACGGCTGAACCAATTCTGCTAATTTTAGTCTTAAAATAATCCTTGAAGTCCAGGGACTAGGTTTTTAAGTGACACCAAGTTCACCGGGACAGCTAGTTATAAATATATTTTAGACAACAAGGACTAAATCATTTAGTTTAGAGCAAAATAAAATATCTGCGAAGCTTAGTTAAGAAAATATGAAGCTTTATTTTTTTATATTCTAAAATGTCCCTACAGGTTTACCTAACCTTTGAATCGTCAGTGCTTTATATGGAAGCTTCTTTAGGGTATACTAAACATCCTCTATCTTAATCTGACAGATCCGACGACATTTCAATAAAAAAAAAAAAAAAAATTACCCACCACGTGAGAAATCTGATTTCTATACCATGATAACTAGACACATGTCGGAAGCCTATGCAAGCTTAATCTGACACGCTCGAGCTAATCCCGAAATCCCCTCTTCCCCTCCCCAACTATTAAATTTTACAATATTTCAAAAGAAATTTGACAATAATATATAATATCCAAAAACATACAGGCTTTATTATTTTATAGTTTATACCAAAGTAGGTGTTATTTTTTCTACCTAGAATAATATTATAATAACTCATAAAACGTGCGTCAATACAGCCACATTCGACAATCTAATATTTTGTTGTCCTTTTTGAATTTATTGCTTTATCGAAGTTTCTGACGTATCAAGGCCATGAACACCTAATTGACCTATAAGAAAGTATTTGTGACTTTTCGTTGATAATTTTACGATTGGGATTTCCTATCAGAACCGTTTTAAATACGTAGTCGACACAGTTAATATTATGCCTTTTATCATAAAGTATTAAAGTTATAGGAATCCGCTACGGCCTAGTTTCCCAATTTACAATCTTCTATATCCTATTAAGCTTTCTATTGTTTTTATTATTTAGAAAGCTTTGAAAATACGCGAGTCATGTTCAGTTTAAAATAATATAATAAACACAAATTATGAGGACTAAAAATGTCATAAAATCTTCTTTCATAGAGTTTTTATGCTTCATTGCGAACAAGAATATATTATATTGTATTCATATTTGTAGGCTGTTAATCACTATATTAAATCCTACTCATATTGAGGTACAATAAAATGTGTCAATCAATCAAACTTCTGTAACACAATCAATCGGATCGCCATCAGTCCGTTTCGTGAGCCGGACAATCGCCTTTGCAACTCTATTTTTAACCCCGTTGGCTCCCTGCCATGAGACGTTCCCTTGCTGGTACTCTAGAATTAACCTCGGCCGGGAAAGTATATATAATTCTTTAATTTTTACCGAGCGCTAGAGTTCAAATCACTATATCTAATGTATTCCCCTTGATTATACATTTTCAGTTTATAAGGTTAAGTTTTGCGCGTGCGACCGAAATAGCCCGGGCCGCAAGCTGTAAAATTCAGTTGCGCGGATGATGGCGCCGTGAGAGTCGCTCGCGGCCATGGTGTGCCACAGATGGACGTTAGTTGTTATATTATTATGTATTCCCCTCCTAGTGACAGTGATAAGTGCATTCCGTGTGCGGCTGCCAGGATATTCCCACGACGGTAAAGCGGATTCGAAAAAACACAAATGTGAAAATTGTGAAGTGAATGAACCTAACCTTGACCAAATTGTAAACATTAAAAGGCCAGATATCGTGAAACATTCAAGCGAAAATGTGAAGAAGCTTCTCTCTAGCGATACGAAGGCCAAGAAAACTCTCCCCGCTGATAAACATGTGACAAGTGACCCAAAACCAGGTCTTAAAAGTAAACAAGAAGTACCAAACGATAAAAATACGAATATAAAAAAACCAGTGTTTGTGTTTGATTTTGGTGATGATGATTCCGAAGATATAGACGACGACGATGACGATGAACTGGATGATGGTGCAGAAAAAACAATTTTGAAGTCCTCTGACTTAAAATCAGATTATATTGCAAAATTAAAATCATCTCACGAACATTTAAATAAAATTATTATTCAGAAAAAGCAAAAAGAAGATGACGAGAATGATGTTGACGAAGCTAGTGTAGAAGAAGATGACAATAACGATAATGATGACGATGACGACGAAGACGATGATGACGATGATAATGATGATAATGATGATGACGATGATGGCAAGAGCAGTATAAAAAAAGACGCGCTAGGTAATGATGACGATGATGATGATGGTAACGACAATGACGACGATGATGATGAAGACGAGGATGAAGATGATGACGACGACGATGATGATGAAGGTGAGGATGAAAAGAAAGAAAGTAGTTATGAGCGAATGATAAAGCTAATCAAGAAAAGAACTAGCGAAGCTGTAAAAAGTCGTTCGAGCGAAGATTTAGATGATGAAAACTCAAAAACTAACATTGAAATTGAAAAACTTAAGCTTTTAATACACACAAGTGAAGCTGATTTACCAGAAAAGTCCCATTCAAAGGAAAAAACCGACAAAAAGAACACAAAAATAGTAGATTCTACAAAGTCAAAGGTATTATTAGAAGATAAACAACACAAACCTGAAAAAGAAAAAACAAAACCTGTGGAAAAGTCTAAGCCAGAGCCTATAATAGACAAGAAAAGTAAGGTAAAGGAAAGTATTGATCCGAAAAAAGATAAGGCTACCATATTTCAGGAAAAGTTAAAGCCACCAAAAAAGGATGAAGAGAAAATATTCGTCAAAGATAAACAAGTAAAAAAGGATGATGATAAAAAAACAGAAGAAGTTAAATCACCAAAGAAAGAAGATAAAGTTAAACTTACAAGTAATATTGAAAAGTCTACTAAAGAAACTTTGGAAAAAAGCAAGGACAAGAAACCAGAGACTGCTGATAAAACAAAAGTTATTCAGAAAGAACTCAAAATTGAACCGAAAGAAAAACCTCTTCCTATTCCAAAAACTTCAGCGGAAAAACCAAGAGCAAACGAAGGGAAATTCAGAGATTCGCAGGAATCTATAAGTAACATAGATAAGCTTTTGAAGAAACGTGAAACAAAAGAAAGAGAAGAAGATAAAAAAGACAAGAAGAAGAGTGATATCCAATTCATGACTGACGCTCTAAGAAGAAGGAATTTGCTGCAGAGTGAATTCGAGGATATGTACGCGTTTTTACCGTCGTTCGCGCCAAATTTCTCCCGAATACACAACGCTGAATGTCGACGCCATGGCCAAATATTGCTGAGACAGCTACGAGGGACCAAACTGTGGGCATTAAATAGTAAGTTTACAATGTTTAAATACTTATCGATATAATATTATTACTATAATAGAGCTGCTATCCTTTCAAACGCTTAAAAATGGCTCCAGTTACTTGCTTATACTTTTCATAAAACATACGTAGCTAGGACAACGAATTATGAACGGCTTGAGTTTGACAACCAAATGAAAGTTAAAAAGTTCCACGGAATGTACAATTATTGTATTTCGCGATACTTTTTAGCTTTAGTTATTCTTCCGTAGTATTTGCTACTCGTAGGTCATACCTAATTCAGAAACAATAAGTACGATTGAAACTATGTTTGTCTCGAGTTTTAAAATTTGGTCATCTAATGATGAGTTTACTTAAACGTTTCTAAGATTATATTAAGAATAAAATGTTATTTAAATGTACTAATTTAAAGAATAATTAATCAAACTCGAATGTACCTTATGTGTTTATGATTTGCATTATAATTCTAAAGCATCACCACATTTTATAAACGTGGTAAGTAGGCGCCAGATGTTTTCAAATAAAGTACATACCTCACACTATAAATAAAATACTATGTCATTGATAAAATAACTTTTGTATGTATATTTTTAACCGTGGCATAATGCTTTGCGAGTTACAAACTTTTAATTGAACTTCATTAACATTATTATGTATGATATTTTAGCTATATTTAAAATGTATTGTTACTTTTTATTATAACAATACTTTATATTTACATCAAAGATATTTAGAGAATAAAAAAAAGAAATTGTAAACTTTAACTAGTTTTCTGAAGTTTGAGTTTTCATATTTTGAGCTTTCTGTTAATTGTGTATCATTCTTGCGAGTTTGTTGTATCAGGAGGCGTTTTGATAGACATAATCAGATGCTCGGTACATATTATATCAGCAAGATACATATTGACAGCACAAACATCGTAAATGAAACAAATATGTTGTATGGCTTTTATTAAACAAACGTTTGTCGAGCTCCTGTAAACACTGCGATGGAATTATGAATAAACAATTTCTGTTTGTTTATCTCTTAAAATAAGTTTAATTTATGTTTGGCTTATCAATTTATTTAGTTAAGTTACTGTTCAAATAGTCTGGTTAACACTTGTTAATCACCTACGTCATTTTTAAACAAAATTATTTTTACAGACCTTTTTAATTCAGGTCATTACACCTGCCAATTAAAATGTGTCCTTAAAGTCGACCTAAAAGTAACTCTCACAACTGATCACAACTTTGAACCCGAAATATTTATGAAACAGAACTATTGCTTGAATTCAGGAAGTTTAACACAGACGTCACGAACTGTCGGCATTCGTCCTCAGGGGTTTAAGTCATGTATTATTACAGTGTTGGATGCGACGGCGAAAATCCCCTCGGGGCTGTTACAAGGCAACGGCATACAGTTGGGCGACTTCGACCAGTGCCTCGGCACCCGGGCCAGGGTGCAGCTCGACACGGGCAGCGTCGTCAAACTCCAGGGGAAATACTGCCTAGCCATGCTGGATGTCAAAGCCAACGTACCAGAACTGGAGGTGCCCGTGTATTTGACGCAGGGGAAACATCTCTTCAAGAGCAGACTGGACGATGTGAGTTTGAATTTCATTAAATTGATTATTACATGTCGAAGAGTTTGTGTTGTGTCTAAAATATTAGGTTCATAAATAATTTTAAAGATTTTTCAAAATATATTTGTGCAACTTTTTAGGTATAACTTTTAACAATGTGTTGTTCGCAATTTCGTTGAACCGACATGAGAATTGAGATTAAAGCGCACGGGAATCATATTTTTTTTCCGGGATGAAAACTATTTCCCACGACTTGAAGTATTTGATTACCTAGTCATCGGTTTTGCGGCTTTAGCGCTAACAGACAGACAGACAAATTATTATTTATAATATTAAAATGAATGCAACATGTCCTATACGGGATCCAAAGAAAACTGGCACCGTAGTGGTTTAGTTGATGAATAGTTGGATGATAATTTGTTCAGCCAGGTCACTTCGTACCAAGATTTTCTACGCTGAGCTGGGGCGTCTGCGTACCCTCGCCCTGCGAGCCCCAGGATGTGGAGCTGATGCTGCGGGATGCTGTCAAGCATTACCAGAAGAAGCTGGGGGTGACGATACGGATCAAGGTGGAAGAACACGACTGTCATACGAAGCAAGGCGACTGGGAGGATTGGCTGGAATTACCCACTATATTTACCTTGTAAGTCAATTTCTGCTTAAAATAGGTTTAATTATTTTACTCAATAATTTATATTATTTTTTACTAAGTCTGGGCTTATATTACACTTTACAGTGTTATTACATTTTTCAAATCTCAATTACTAATATCAGGGACGAATATTCATGTTACAACGTACGCAGTAGCGTAGTCGCTGTCTGTGATCATTTTGTTAGACTATTTAGTATTTAATTTATGAACTTTTTCTGACATTCCAATTTATTATAATAATTTTTAAAGCGATTATTGCTTCTGAAATACTAAATTTATAATTAAATAAACCATTTTACTTAAGGGCCTTACCTACGGAGATTCCGTAATTTACCGTATTTAGGGGCTTATAAACTCATAATTTGAAAGCTACAAAGTTATAATAGAAATACAGCAATAATCTTCAGCATATCAACATTCCTTCCCACGTTTTAAATTTTCTATTTTTGTTAATTATACTAATGATATCATGCTTCCAAAGTAAAACCGATTTATTAAAATTCAAGCATACATTCAGCATCTCCTTAGTATTTACAAATTACTGTTATTTGAAACACACGCCAATAAATCGACAATATCATAAACTACATATTCCAGTAAATTTTGAACTAAGATAAGTAAAAAAATAGGGTATTGGTGCGAACTGCGATCTCGGCGACGCAGCAAATGTATGGTCAAGGTCGTTTGCTCGAGGGATGGCCTTAAGACCAAAAACTTATGAAATTGCATAAGTAATAAAAACGTCTTGGATATTTTTTCACTTTGCAGAATAAGACAGAAACTTTGTATGATAAAATATTAGCTACGTAAAAACATTATATATTATACATAATAGCTGTTTTTCTTTTAATGCTAATTTATGTCTACCGGCTTTCCGCCGTGTAGTTTTTTTTCTTACTTGCAAATCTTGTCTGTCACACTTAAAAACTTTATTTTAAGTATTACAAATTATTGTCACGAGTGCTACTTGCTAGTGCACTGTTTTGCTTAGGATCACTTGATATTAATTGAGACAATAGTTGTACTGGATACTTCAATCTGTCTGAAAATTTAATTGAAATAATTGGCATATCAATAAAAGTTTTTTGTCTCTCAGTAAATACATAAATATTAGGTACAAATATTACAAAATTAAAAAAAAAAGTTGCACAACCCCTACACTAAAAGTCTTCTGCTGTAGTGGTTGACTAAATTCAATGTACATCATTAAGTTGAATTTATAGAGAAGACGGAATAAAACAATATTTTATAATAGGAAACTTTCGTACATGGCACTCAAATAAAATCCATAAAAAATAAACATCAATTTTAACCAAAAGGGTCACGTTTAATAAATGACTATTTAGGTACTAAGTTAAAAAATATCAGACTAGTCAGCTTAGGTATAGTTAAACTAGTTAAGCAAGTAGAGTACTCTGGTGTTTCGTCCCAAAGTTTTTGGGCCCACTGGGACCAATGACTAGATATGAATTTTTATCATTTTTTCATCTAGCGATTGGTCCGACTTTTATGATCCATTGTTTTCTGGCAAGAAATTTTGAAGTAGGGTTGGCACAAAAATAATCAGTTATACATAACCATATTATTGTTTTGTACATTTAAAACATAGAACACTTTCACCTTAAACCGTATATTACAATTTATATTATTATTAACTAAACAGTTAATTACTGTTAAAGTATTCATATAATATCATTGGTCAAAGTCTTAACTAGTCGATCGGCGCGGGCGCCCGCCGCCCGCGCCATGTCCATTTTACTTGTTTGCCCGCCTTACATCAAAAGTGCAATAATTTGCACAATAAGTGTGTGCGAGAGAGATGACATTAATTTAACAAGTTTGCCCGGTCTGTGATAAATTATGGCATTTAAGGCATTTAATACTTGATTTATAATTAGATATTATTACATAAAAATAAAAAACATAAAAATTTATAACCACAGAAATTACTTAATGTAACGTATGATTATTTTTATGAAAAAATTGTAATATTATTGAAAATTAGAAAAAATAATGTAGGAAAAGTATTACTTATGTCTTATACTTCAATAATTTTATATTATTACATATGGCAATTTTAATATTTTTAAACTAAGTAAATTGTATTATTAACAATAAGCTCACAATTACAAGATACACCGTTTCATAATAAAACCTGTAATTTTAATTGATGTAAGATAATTACCTACTTTACTTTTATTTCAAAGTTTTCAAAAAAAAGAAGTGCTAAGAATCATAATATATTATTGGTTTTTACAGTACTTTTTTTTATTATTGACCAAGTATTGATTTATTTCCTATTATTTTTACTAATTGTTTGAAGTTTTAATTTGTCTTGAGCCTTGACCGATGTCAATAGGTAAATATTTTCTTACAAAGTAATTATTTGGTTTTTTATTCAAATCTACAACTTTTTTGCTAGCCCTACGGACATAAGCCCGACAGTCATAAACAAATATTACTTGGGACCAATCGCTAGATGAAAAAATGTTAAAAATTAATATCTGGTCATTGGTCCCAGTGGGCCCAAAACCCTTGGGACGAAACACCAGAGTACTCATATATTGTATACCGTCATAAAATATTTTATATGGTGATGTATTATGGGAAATTTGGAAACTATTATTTATTTAACATTACAAAACTTCTTATACTAACACAATAAACTAATACAATAAACACTAAACTACAATAAAAACTAGTAAAATAATAAGTAAAGAAAAAAACCAGTTTAAATATAAAAAAGGTGGTCATCCAGACTGCTGCCTGTAGGGAGAGTGCCTAGAACTATTTAATTTAAAGTTAAAACTCAAAAGACCGATCACATAATTTCACATAATATAAGACACAGAATCACTTAGAATATATTATATTACTTTATTTTTTTCAAGATATTTTTTTTTCCAGATCATACTATTTGGTGGTTGTGCTGATAGTGATAGTAGCAACAGTACAAGAGTACTTAGCCAGGCATAGTTCGGAGAGTTCAGAGGAGGAAGAAAAGGATGGGGAAAAAGAAACAGGAGAGAGTGACAGTAAGGAGAGTACAGGTAAGAATTAATAATTTTTAAGTATATTAACCTCCAGTATCTTATTCAACTGTTTGTAACTTGAGGTAAATACTATTTTAATTAGAGATTTAAAATGTTATTTTTGTGTCTGTTTTATTGCCATTGTTACGCTGGTTGAGAAATCTTTTTATTATGAAGTACTTTTTATGTTATGTTGTAGGCCATATATTACAAACAGTCAGAAAGCATCAGATAGCCTCCAGATATAATATAGACCTGCAACAAATCATATTTAATTTGTGTTAAATATATTTGTATATTGCTATATTTTAAATTCAAGGATTCCTTAACTGCATAATATTTGGGTTCGGGCATGTCATTACTACATAAGTACAGTACCCAACGTATTATTATATAATACTGACTGGGGTCATGGGAAACTGTTATAAACCTTGTCAATGAAAGTCAGAAAAATTTTCAATTTTATCTAAACAAATTAAGCAAGTATTATTTGTCAGAATAAGTTTTTAAATTTGTCAAAAGTTGCTAGCTAATTAATTTGATAAAAGATTTTTTTTCAAAGGTGTTAGAGCTGGTAGATTTAGCGCTACAATTACGCTATAGCGTTTTCCAAAGTGGGCCATAACTAACGTGACCATACGTCCCGCTTTGGGCGGGACAGTCCCGCTTTCAGGCAGTCTGTCCCGCTGTCCCCCGCGAGGCCGAAATTGTCCCGCTTTCGCAAATAGACCAAACGACAATAATTTAAAAGTTTTTTTATGTTTGAAATGCCTGTGCAATGCCTGGAAGTAACGCACTTCCATACAACAAACTTAATTATTCTGCAATAATTATATACGAGTAGCTCCATATCAATAAGTAGATGATCCGCGCGGCTTCGCCCGCGTAAATTAGGAATGTCGCAGACAAATTAGCCCACAAAATAGCCTTTAATCCTTCACATGGTCTACATTTTATCTGTGCCAAATAACAGTGGCTCGTGAGATAACCTCTTTCAAATATTTTTTCCGTTTTTTCCACATTTTCCTACGTTTCTGCGCTCCTTTTCGTCGTCTTTCCGTGATAAAATATAGCTTTCCTCGATAAACGAGCTATCTAACACTGAAATAATTTTTCAAATCGGACCAGTAGTTCCTGAGATTAGCGCGTTCAAACATACAAACTCTTCCGCTCTATAATATTAGTTAAGCTAATAATAATATTAATAATCGTAAGATAGGCACTTTCAAAATTTAAATACATATTCACAAATTAGGGAATGGAATTATGTATTTGTCCCGCTCTGACAAAAAAAATAAATGGTCACGTTAGCCATAACGCCCCCTTGTGGGCGCTGAAGGCCTAAAGGGGGACCCAGAAAAAAATGGGGGCGTTATGTAGTAGCTGGGGGGTGATATTATATGTAATTTCATTTTATCTGGATGCATTCCAAATTAAATGCGTGTCTAATGTGCACTTTTATAATAAATTTATGGACGTGGCGGTAATATCGTTTTAATTATCGCGGTATTTTTTTTACTTATCTTAGTTCAAAATTTTCCTAAAAAAAATTAAAACGGGGATTATGTAGTTTATGATA
Source organism: Polyommatus iphigenia (assembly GCA_963422495.1). NCBI lineage: Eukaryota > Metazoa > Arthropoda > Insecta > Lepidoptera > Lycaenidae > Polyommatus > Polyommatus iphigenia. The sequence continues at coordinate 3,728,201 of OY730189.1, forward strand.
TTGTCGATCTATTGGCGTGTGTTTCAAAAAATAAAAGTAATTTGTAAATCCTAAGAAGATGCTGAATGTATGCTTGAATTTTAATAAATTGGTTTTACTTTGGAAGCTGACATCATGAGTATAATAAACAAAAATAGAAAATTTAAAACGGGGATAGGAATGTTGATATACTGAAGATTATTGCTGTATTTTTATTATAACTTTGTAGCTTTCAAATTATGAGTTTACAAGGCTTTAAATACGGTAAATTACGGAATCTCCGTAGGGAAGGTCCTTAACGTACCCAAATTCTCTTACATTAGTTTTAATTTTGACTAGTTTTGGAGGCGATTTATTAGAATATAATATTTTATTAAACAAAAATCCTGGAATTCCGGGATTGGAGAAAATTCGGGAATGCAAATTAAGTCGGTGGTAATGGTAAAAACGACTAATCTAGTATTTTGTATTTATTTTTATAAAATTTGTGGAGAAAGCCCCTTAATTGAAACAAAGATAAGAAAGTAGGTGAAACAATGGCGGCGCTAAAAATATTTTGTTCTCAAAGAGGGCAGTAGACAAAATAAGTTTGGGAACCCCTGCTATAATAATAAAACATCAGCTAACAATTAACTAGACGTGGCCTGTAACATGGTAGGAGCAAAAGGTGACTCCGAGGAATTTTTATAAATGTTACAAAAACATCTTCCATCTTTAATATTAAATAGGTGTCTAACATAATAATAAGTACTTTAGACTTTGAGTGTCAGGAAAAGATCCTGTTCAAAACGACCTTCGTCCACGACATAGTCACCCAAACTTGCATTTATGAGACATGCGTCAGATAGGTCAAGACCGGTAAGTTGCTGAGGTTAGGTCCATAATTTGCGCGAGGTGTTTAGGGAAAGTTGGCACTCGGGTTAGCTAAATCCTGCCAACTCTAATTTTGGGTATTTATATAAAATGATTTTGGGGAAAATTCATTTGGGGTAACTTACAATAAGTTGCTTTAGCTTTACACCTTTGACCAAAATCGGGGTGTCATAAGTTTGACGTGTCTGTCTGTGTATCTGTCGGTGGCATCGTAAATCGTAGCATCCAAACGAGCGGATGGATTTTGATCGATTTTTTGTTGTTTGAAATCTGACACGACGAAAGCGTCTTTAGAAATAGGCTATCGTCAGCCCGCTTAGTGCTGGTTTTGTATTTATCTATTTCATGAAAGTTTCTTCTAGTGATTTAATAGGTTCAATACTTTGCATTATGATTTTTGACACTTATTAGAGTTTTGTACCGAACTTTTTTTATTAATTTCTTAATATATTTTGTTAAACTTGTTTACATTTTTTTCGGACAACTCTACAAAAATATGGCCAAGTCTCATAATAAGTTCGATGAAATTGTGCTTGCCCTTCAAAATGCTCGACTGGTTTTACATGTTTTGCGGAGAATTGTGCAACCCCATGTAATAATTGCCCTAGAGATTACGAAATTGGTAACAAAACTCGCGAATCCACAGTGTTTACAGTTATATTGCTTATAATATTAATTATTCGTTACCATACGCATTGTTCTTATCTGAATGAGATAAAATAACCTGGATCCCGATTCTCGTACGTAATAAACGTAAAAATGCATCGCAAGTCGCAACGTCTCGTTTCGTTACAATGTACGCTGACCCTAAATGTTAAAGCTTTGTTTTTTTCCCTAACTTCTATAACTTATTTCCTTGGTCTTTCGTAGAGTTTGAAGAACAGGCGCTGCACAGTTTTTGACGTGACAACGTCTTATAATTCGATATGGGCTGCGCGCACGAAAAAACGTGACGCAATATGCGGCGTTACCTCGCTCTGAGGCGTTCCATTTGAGTTGTTTAGCAGAAATGTACAGTCGGGGAAATGAGTTGTTTAGCAGAAATGTACAGTCGGGAAAATGAGTTGTTTAGCAGAAATGTACAGTCGGGGAAAATTGTGCTAAGCAGAAATGTACAGTCGGGGAAAATTGTGCTAAGCAGAAATGTACAGTCGGGGAAATGAGTTGCTTAGCAGAAATGTACAGTCGGGCAAATGAGTTGTTTAGCAGAAATGTACACTCGGGGAAAATTGTGCTAAGCAGAAATGTACAGTCGGGGAAATGAGTTTTTACGTGGCAACGTCTTATAATTCGATGGAGCCGGCTGCACGCACGAAAAAACATGACTCATGCGGCGTTACCTCGCTCTGAGGCGTTCCATTTAAGGCTTGAAGTGCAAGCGAGAGCGCGGAACGAGCGACAAAGAGGCACGTTGTCACGTTCAACTATCGTCAGTAAACCGACTTTACAGACAACCGTTTTTTTAAGTAATCTCGATTGAATGTTAGTTCTTTCGCCTTGTATGACCACAGACAACGTTTTTACTTTTTTACGGAATAAAAGTATCCTATATCCATTCCCGGCACTCAAAGTATCCCCATACCAAACAGCAAAATCGGTTCAAAAGCGATTTAGGTGTGAAGAGGTAACAGACAGACAGACAGACACACTTTTGCATTTATAATACACGTAATACTTTCACATTTAACATTAGTATGAATTATTCAGGTTTTGTCTGTCTACACTTTATAAGCCGAAAACCTTCGATTAATTGTTAATAAAATCGGCCAAGTGCGAGTCGGACTCGCGCACGAAGGGTTCCGTACCATTATAGAGCAAAATAAGGCCAAAAATTGTGTTTTTTGTATGGGTTAACCCTTACCCTTAATTTTTTATTTTATTTTAATATTATTATTAAATATTAAAGTACACTTATAACTAAGGATTTTGTGAAAAAGTTAAGTACCTACCTGTTGCCATTATTGATATAGAGCAAAAAAGGCCAAAAAAAAAAAACACGTTTGTTGTATGGGAGCCCCCCTTAAATATTAATTTTATTTTGTTCTGGCAACAGATATACACATTCTGTGAAAATTTCAACTCTCTAGCTATTACCGTTCTCGAGTTACAGCCTGGTGACAGACAGACGAACAGACGGACAGACGGACAGACAACGAAGTCTTAGTAATAGGGTCCCCTTTTTACCCTTTGGGTACGGAACCCTAAAAATGTTGACTGTAGACCGGTGCAGCGAGAACTGCAGCCAAGTGCAAGTTGTGCAACAAAAATTGCCCTATACGTTGCGAAATTATCAACAAAAAGTTCGTACAGCCCACCTATGGATCAAGACCTTAACCTGAATTGTATGCAGCGAGAATTCGACTCGATTGTGTTTAAAATAGACTCGGGCGCCCTACTCCCGAAACTTATACGATTTCGATTTACGAGTCGATTCGATGTCGATTTTGATTTAGGTTCGATCGTGATCAGCACTCTTATCTAAACAAACTCGAATAAAAATTGACATCGCAATCGCCAGACGTCAATTTTCGATTATTGATGGTAATAGGTAATGTTACGCAGAGAGTTCTACTAGCCCATACATTATAGGTATAATCCGACCAAAATCCGACATGTTGAACACGTCATATCAGAATATTGACAGCAACGTTGTCAAATGTCGAACATTTTGTTTTCTATCTATGCTGGTGCTGCATTCTAGCGTGAAAACATTTTAAATATTATCCTTTTAGTAACGAAATGAGCCACCGCACCATCATGCGGTGTAGAAGTCGCGCGTCGGAACTCGAAAGTACCAATAACCAAATCCTACTGTAATCGTGTTTTCGACTTTTAATTCGATTCGATCGAATTCGATTCTCGATTGTGTCGGGAGTAAGAGAGCTGATTATATTTTACTTCAAACATGCTTGCTGCGCTGATTATTATCTTAATTCTACTTAATATCAGTTTAATATCAGTTATATGTTAAGTGTAATTTTGATCCCCTTTTGAACTCCCTGGCGGAATTTTGAACAATGTGTTTTTCGAAATTTTTAACTTTTCATAGCCTGACATTAGGCACAGCCTAAATTTCTATTGGTTGAATAATTTTAAAATCGGTTCCGTAGAATATTATCAGACATCGTTAAGAGTTTTTGTACTGTATAATAAAACTTCAAAGAAACATTTTATAGAGTCCTTTATCTATGCGTCTATCAGATTGTCCGTTAGATCTATTGTTATAACATCAATGAAGGTAGGGTAGTGTTAGGGTCAATTCACATTGCTATGTGACGCGCCGATGCAATGCAGTTTAAAATGCATCGCAATTAATTTATACAAATTACAATCTAGTCTAGTCTATAATTTTCTGGAAAATATTTTTTCACGACTTCAGTCCTATAAATTGTATGAAGTCGTGAAAATTTGATCAATGTATTGTCGCTTACTTGGCAAGATAGTGTTTAGAATAGGAGAAGGATATAGGCCAGTTTTCTCCTTTCAGCTCGTGTTGTATAGTGTGTTATAGACTCGATATATCATAGAGAAGCTTGCTATTAAAGTGATATTTATAGTGCGAGCCAACTGACAAGGTTGTGACTACTGACTACATACTCGGGACGTTTGATGCCGTGAGTCGTGACGATTGACGGCTCAGTCTGGGTTAGTTGTTATAGTAAGGACCAATTTCATCAAACTGACGCATTCAGAGTGGAACATTAGTCCGCGTTAAAGTAAAAAACCGTGTTGGATATGTTTTAGATTGTTTGTTTTCTATGAGATGAAACAGCAAAAAATGGAAAGGGCGTAGCGACAAAATGGTTTTTGTCACGTAATTTAAAAACCATAAATACATTTCATATAAGCTATGGGCAAATTAAAGTGTATGCTTGAACCAATCTATGTACAAATTTTGGAAGCTTAAATCACTCTCCTCTGTTGGTAAAATAGGAATCCCTTTTTTTACAGAGGTCTTTTTGATTGATTATTCTGTGTTATAAAAGTTGACCAATCGTGTTATGCTATGGCCTATGGGTAATTTAAAGACAAAAACATGATGAATACTGACAATGAACTTTAATTTCTTACTTCTTAGCTTTAGTCATTGCTGAGAAAAATCGATATCGCTACAGCCAAATTATCAAGGCGTCGCCTTAAATGTAATTAATTCAAAAACTTTGACATAGGCCCCATACATTATCTGTCAAAAGAAGTTTAATCATGATTAAATGTCTCTGAGTACGGCGGTTAGACTGTTAAAGTTAACGCTCGAAATATCACGTTACCTCTCTCGTTTTTCATACTAATGAAAGAGAAAACATGACATTTTAACAAGCCATTAACACTAACAGCTACGTTGGTGAAATTGGGCCTTAGGCTGATATAATAATATTATAATATAGTTACGCTGATCGCTCGCTGACCGTCGGCGTCGACACCGAAATATCCATACTAATCTACGAATTATTCGTAGATACTAATATTATAAATGCGAATGTTTATCGTTCTGTTATCTCTTTACACTAAAGGAGGCGACTAACCCAAAATTTTCGATTTTATAATTCATTTTTATACTTGAAAATAAGCCCTGAATTGATTCATTTTCTAAAATTAGATACTGCATTATATTTCCAAGAGTTCAATCTGAACAAAAACACGATATCTTAAAATTTTCTCGATAGAAAAAAATCACAAAGATGCATCGAATTTTCATGAATTTTTCATTTATTGCCATAACCGTGCATTGAAATAAGTTAATATTTTAACACATTGTATAAAATTCTATCACTGAGAAACCGACCTAGCGGATTTTTTAAATATTGTATATTTATCGAGCTATTGAGAAAAAACTAATTTGGCGATGAATCCGCGTCGTCATTTTTCACCTGGCATATGAAAGACGGGCGTGAGTGTAAAGAGAGAAGGACAATGTTTGATTTTTTGGGTTAGTCGCCCTCTCAAACTATTGAAATTAAATTTTGCATAGAGATACTTCATATTATACATTCGGAAAAGGACACAGGATAGATTTTATCCCATATCCAGGTATTTAGTTATTAAGGAATTTCACCACAAAGTTGCGGGCAACATTTAGTATTTTAATATTATTTTGTTAAGTATATTGGGCGCTCGTGATCAATAATATTGTGAAGCCCTAAAAATCACCCTGTATAAGGTAGAGCACGTCCGGGTGAGGGTAATGAACTTTCTCCTAATTTGATCAAAGGCTGACATTGACATGGATTTACAAAGTTTAATGTTTGCTATTGACGTTGAAGCGTGAAAGAAATGTTGCGGTCAAAGTCGGCGGTAGACATTTACAGGTTTGCCGAAAATATGAAATTATAGCTAAAGTGAACAGGAACTGACTGGCAACTGGAATGAAGTTTGACAAGCATATCGACTTAACAATTAGGTTATATTATTAATAGTAATGGCGACGTGTAAGGTCGAAGTCGCCAGTATTATCGAGTTTTAGTAGCCTGTATTAGAAACGTTTGCATGCTTAAAAATGATTAGAAACTGTCTTACAGCATTAAATTTAAAGGTAAACTCCTTGTCAGATTACGCTTCCGGCGCTGTGTCGCATGTGCAAAAAATCGTATGGTCATAACTTTTGTAAAGTCATGTAGATTTGATTAAATAGTAGTAATTTTATTAATAGTAATATAACAATAACACAACAGTCTGTTAGATCAGAGGTTCCCAAACTTATTTTGTCTACTCCACTTTTAGAACAAATTACTTTAGTAGTTAGTGTTTTAGCGCCATGCATAAAATGCATCCAGATAAAATAAACCACCCCTCAAGCCTCTACACAACGCCCCCATTTTTTTTTCTGGGTCCCACACCTTACTTTCCCTTTCCCTTTAGACCTTCAGCGCCCACAAGGGGCGCTATTGCCCACTTTGGGAAAGGCTATGTTAGATACTTATTATTCAATCATTAAATACTAGATGACGCCCGCAACTCCGTTGCGACGAAAGTCGTTTATCGCGCGGGAACCTTACATTTTCGCAACAAGAAACTTTCCTATGTCCCTTTCCGGGATTCGATAAAGTATCTGCATACCAAATTATCAAAACCGGTTACGCGGTTCAAGCGTGAAGAGGTGAGATGAGATGAGTGAGAGTGTGATGAGAGAGACAGACAGCAGACATACATACAGAAATACACATATTAATATGGATTATTATTATTTATTATTTCTCTTTAATTTTTTCTAGCAAAAACTTAAAACGGCCAAGTTTCTTTGTTAACCGTAACACATAAATAAAGAAGATCCCAAAAACTCGTGTCGTTCCTCGGTTGTAAATAATTTATTATGTAAATAGGGTACATCCATTCTAGTGCCGCAATGTTTTGTCTTCTAATATTTTATTTATATGCTTTTAGAGTTCATGGTAGTTTTTCACCGCGGTTTAGTTTCTGTGTTTTATACAGATTACAGGGTGTATCAAAACTAAGTGATAATACCCAAGGTGTGTATGAATCCCGTGTATAGAATTCACTGTAAAAATAGCAGCGCAGAAAGAGCAAACTTTTTTTTCACCTTTGTATGGAAAAACTCGTGACGCTGGGGCGCTTGCCTATAATATACAAATCCCAAAAAATTGGTCTTTCAGCGCTGCTGCTTTTACAGTGAACCCTCTACAAGGAGCACATACAAACTCTAAAGTATTATCACTTAGTAATTTTTACACCCTGAATTAATGAGTTAAAGTGAACGAAAGCAAGCAGCAATACCGATTTTGTTGAATTTTGTGTGAAAATCGTTTCAACTCACTTCTTCAAAAATGTTTTCCGGGTCAGCTAGTAAATAATTTTTTCTAGCATCATTAATATAATTGATATTATATTTTAACTGTTGAGTAATTAATGATTAATTGTTTAAGAAGAAATTAGCCTTTTTAGACTGAAAGCTACTTCGATTTTGGTACATTGCTATTTTTTATTATAAGGAGCTTAATACTTATTTTACTTGCCGACGGCCACGTTAAACTGAAATCGGAATTATTTGGTCGGGTCATATCAAATCAAACTGATATAATATCACTGACATTAACTAGACACTGATAAACTTTCTATATGTTATTTTCATAGTAATTTAACCCACAAATTTAACATAGCGGGCATACAGGCAAGTTGATTACTACGTATCTTGCTTCAGAAATGTAGCAAGTGAAAATTAAACAATATCTATTAGCTATGTCCACATTATGCGCTTTTGTCTTCAATTTTCGTCATCTTCTTTCATTCAGCTTTCGTTATGGCGCATTCAATAATTGAATGCGTCAACGAACGCAACGCCAACATGTAATTTTTGTTTTTTGGATACGGTCAGAGGGCATGCGTCGCGAGCATGCCTCACGTTCGCTGTTGACTGCGCTATAACGCATGCCCTTGACGAACAGAAAAAGGCACAGTGTGGACAAAGCTAATGTCTGTCAAAAGTTTCTATACAAGTGACAGACAGCAGATTGTGCAATAAACGCTACGCGACACCAAACGTCGGTGCTAGAGAACGTGAAGTGTCGCGTCGCTCCTCTGCAGTACTGTAGTATCGCGTAGTCACAGATTACTAAAGTTGCTATGGCCTAGTGGGATGTCGCCTTTATGCCTGTTGTATACTACAAAAATAATCTCTTTACTATACAACAAGTTCAGTGCCGGCTTTAGCATTAGCAGCGCCCTGGGCGAGATTGCTCTGGGCCCAGGGCGCTGGTAGTGCTAAAACCGGCACTGCGGCCGTTTTTATCCGGCGCCCTGGGCAGTCGCCCAGCGTCACCGCTACTGAACAAGTTAACTATTTAGGGTGAGGCCAAACGAGCGTAATTTTGTGAGTCGCGAGTCGCAGAATTTCGGTCACGTAAATATTTTTTCATACGTAAATCATGACTCACAAAAATACGCTCGTGAGAATCAAACAGTACTTTTGTATGAAACTGAATGCAGCAGAATTTCTACAAGCCGAAATTCTACGACTCACAAGTCACAAATTACGCTCGTTTGGCTTCACCCTTCGGAATTCTCCTGATAGCTAAAAACTGTCATTCCAGGTGGTTTCTTCGCAGCCTTCTCCCTGTACAACTCCGTCAACAAGCTGATAGCTCCGGCCAACGAGAACGAGATCGCCTGTATCCACGGCCTGCGGGCTATCGCGACGGTGGCCCTGCTGGTCGCCCACAAGTTCCTGCCTGTCGCCGTCACACCTTACAACAATAGGTTGAAGGTCAGTGAGGTAAGTGCATGATCATCATCCCTTCCAATGAGCAGAGCCGGTTTTAGCACTACCATATGCGCCCTGGGCGAAATTGCTTCGGAGCCCAGGTCCTGGTAGTGCTGAAAAATGGCGCCTCTTTTGTTTGCCTTCAGCGCCCCTTTTTATCCGGCGGCCGGGGCGGTCGCCTAGCGTCGCCCCCCCGTAACGCCGCTACTGCCAAAGAGGCTAATATTTACGCCTCTAATTTGAACTCCTCAATTAATGTGAAAATAACAACGCATGATAATATTATTACCTTAAAACTTAATGTAGACTAGACCACGCCCGTAACTCCGTTGCACTTAAATTCGTTCATCGTGCGGGAACCGTACATTTTTCCGGGATGAAAGTATCCTAGGTATGTCCTTTCCCGCTACTCAAAATAACTTCATACAAAATTTCAGCAAAATTGTTTTAGTTAAATTATTAAGTAAGTATGGATAGCATGCAAATAATTAGCCTGTATAAAAATTGCATATAGCACATAATATTATAACATACGGTACCTACTGCATAGCATATTTTTAGAGGAATCTGTGTGACTAAAATCAATGTCTAAACACATTTAAATCTTAATTTATTTCTCTAATTTAAATATATTGAGGCACATTATTCTTAATTACACGTCATTTATATAAACAAGCTTTTGAGTTGTATTTGAGTCGAAATAAAAAATCTTTTCGAATTTCTTCAAAAAAGTAAATTAATTTTAAGTTGAGACCAAACATTTTGAAATCTTATTTGATGGACTTTTAATTTTGCATTACTTCAATAAATGTTAATTAAAACTTCGTTCTCAAATAAAGGTGAGAATTAATTAATGAAATACCGAAATTTCAAAGTTTTTTAACGTTCTACGAAGTTTGTTTTTGACCTTTTTCGGTCAGTGAATAAAATCTATACATATAATAAAACTGTAGAAATGAAGATTCTATACATTGAAGATATTCAAAAAATAATAAGCGGAGGGTGTCACTACATCGCTATAGAAGCCAAAAATGTTGTCAGTTTTTTTGTCTGTCTGTCTGTCTGTCTGTCTGTATGTTTGTTCCACTATCACACGAAAACTACTGATCCGATTTGAATGCGGTTTTCGCAGATATATTTGTCTTCTTCCAACTTAACAGCTGGTGTATAAAAAATTTTCCCCCCACCCCTCTAAAGGGACGAAAGAGGGGGTCAGATTTTGTATAAGACTTTTGCTTTAACACGAAAACTACTGATCCGATTTGAATGCGGTTTTCGCAGATATATTTGTCTTCTTCCAACTTAACATCTGGTGTATAAAATTTTTTCCCCCCGCCCCTCTAAAGGGACGAAAGAGGGGGTCAGATTTTGTATAAGACTTTTGCTTTAACACGAAAACTACTGATCCGATTTGCATACGGTTTTCGCAGATATATTTGCCTTCTTCCAACCCAACATCTGGTGTATAAAAACCACCCCACCCCTCTAAGGGGACCAAAGAGGGGATCAGATTTTGTATCAAACTTTTTTCTTTAATGGACTTACTTCATATTATTAAAGTTGTTTTTCCAACTTAACATCTGGTGTATAAATTTTTTCCCCCCACCCCTCTTAGGGGACAAAAGAGGGTGTAAGATTTTGTATCAACTGATGAAGTAGAAATACTTTAAATGGCAAAATAACGTTTGCCGGGACAGCTAGTACTTAATAAGTACATAATATTTACTTATTAGTTTTCGAAGTCAAGTTATATTAGGTGTTAAGTGCTCAAGTATTATTGACATTTAAAAATAGTACCTAATTTACTCAGTTAAGTAAGCACACTTCGAAATATTGAAATATTTTTGTCTTGAAATACCATCTGGCACGGTCTACATTACGACTATTATCTATAGTTTATAAACCACATCTATCACTATTTTCTTCAGTGGTTTGAGTGCATTTTTGATAGTACCTACTACAGTCTGGCAACTGCAGTCTGTACTTTATTTATAAGCGCCTGATATTTTCAGTCCGATAACTTACATCAGATAATGTTATTTGCTCAAAAAATGTCTTACAATAATATAAGTAATTAAATTAATTTATGTTACATTACAAAATCATCTAAGATAATATGCATCAATTTCAACATTTTTATAACATATAACATTTTTATTTAACTAGGGGGATGATCAGAACTTTAAAATCTTTACTTTGACCTCAAATAAAAAAAAACGAATTAAACTCCGGAAGAAAAATAAAGTTCCACAAAAGTGAAACAGCAGGAGCATGCATACATTCCCAACTAGCAAATTAGTCCTTTAACAAAAAGCCTAAATGACATTTGGTCGTACAGAAATCGTATAGTTGTAATTAAAGTTTCCAACATCGTGTAACAATATATTAAACGAACAATATGTCATATAAGAGTTTAGTCATTTAATTTAGTCCTGTAATCGTTAACACAACCAAATTATATGACTATCCTATAAATATCGCAGTTGTGACCTTTAAAATACATATTTGATGTTGTATAAAATTAATTTATATAACAATCATAATCTGGTTGTAATGCCGACCATAACACTACTCTATATCAGTAATAAGATTTCTACATGGCTATCATGTAAAGTCCATATATTTAACTATTATAAAATACATCTTAAAATAAACGTTTCTTACATGATTTTCGACTCTCTTTATACGACTATTATAAAATGTCTATAAGCCTAATATTCATATTTTGAGAACTTAAATAACTAACTCAAGTTATGATTTTAAAATACTTTTATAACTTACTGTTACAAAACATTTTAGTTATTTACTGATATTTTCATATTTCTCTTTTACGACTTTGGCCAAGAAATAATCGGCCAAGTGCGATTCGGACTCGGGCACGAATGGTTCTATAATCTATACTGTTATAGAGCAAAAGTTGGCCAAAAATAGTTTTTCTTATGGGAGCACCTACGAATAATAAAAACTAAGGAAACGTAACTCCCATACTATTGCCGTTTAAAATTTGGTTCCTTTCCAACTGTCATGTAATGTCAGCCTTTATACCGCTCAAGGCCACCTAAATATTGCAAATGTATTGAAATGTGTACCTAAGGTACACTTTTTTGACAAGTGTTTTGGAGCATGTTTTTTGACGGAATTTCTCTTCCTTAGTTTTTATTATTCGTAGGGGAGCACCCATAAATATTTATTTTATTTTTATTTTATTATTAAAGAACAAATATAATTGAAGATTTTGTGAATATTTCATGTACCTACTTTTACGATCTATTACTAATATTATAAAGCTGAAGAGTTAGTTTGTTTGAACGCGCTAATCTCAGGAACTACTGATCGATATTTTTCGACATCAGAAATTATCACCATAATATTGAGAATTCGATAAAATGCATGGGTTTCCACTTTGTAATGGTACCCTAAAAATGGCGGGTGATGAAATAACTAAATGGTAAGATATGCGACTTATAGTCATGAGACATCATATAAAAGTCACCACCATTACCTAAAATCGTGTAATTGTAAAAGTACAAGTAATCTTAAAATTAATTAAATTCATAAATATTATTTTCCAATTATTCGAAGGGGGCGTTAAATATTTGTTAAAAAACGTATATACAATCGTCGAGAAATTTAATTTCCCTTAGAAAAATAAATATTGTTACCGACTAACACCAAATACATTATAGTCAATAGCATTCATTCAATTATAAATATGGCAGACAAACTTTTACCAACATGATGGCTACTTTTTCTTTTATCTTACTTCAACAGAACTGTAAAATAATTAGTATCCGCAAAAAGGTAATGCCAATGACTACTTCCCAATGTTTATACAACATCTACTGGATCATAATACGATGAAACGGCTATAAAATTAATCACTTTACGACTGCTATACGAATATTTGGCCACTAAAACGACATGATCGTTATACAAATAAAAGTCATATATTTTGCGCCTATTTCGCGTCATATAAAGGTTAATACGAATGTTATATAACCAAAAATGCCTCCTCAAGTTATAACTAAAACGTTGTCTCGAAAATTATATGACCAAATTTTGCTAGTTGGGATTTTCGCAACGCAATAGAAGGTTAACTTCTTCATCTTCAAAAAGAGGACATTGCTGCTAAAAAAGTCAAAATAATAAAATTATCAAGTTTCTAAACTTTCTAAAAAAAAGTCTACAATTGTAAATAAAAGATAAATTTTCTAATCAGTTCATGATTCATAGTTTGTAACAATTGTTTTATCCTACGAATAATAAAACCTAAGGAAACGTAACTCCCATACTAATACAGTTTTAAATTTGGTTCCATTCGAACTGTCATGTAACGTCAGCCTTTATACCGCTCAAGGTCACCTAAATATTGCAAATGAATGAAAATTGAACCTAAGGTACACTTTTTTGACAAGTATTTTGGAGCATGTTTTTTGACGGAGTTACACTTCCTTAGGTTTTATTATTCGTAGGTTTTATCATGTTAGTCATCGTCTCAAAATACTAGTCCATATTATTAGACAATCATTGATGTAAGATGGCGTATTGGCGGGGTGCCAAGTTGTGAGCATACTTGTACACGATGACTGACCACTGATCAATAACATCATTAGTCTACTAGGCCCTTGATCGTCATCATCACGCCTTATGTGACGATTACTTTTCTCGGGCTATGAGGGTTTTCGATATCCCTACTAATTTAAATGTAAAAGTGTCTGGTTGTTACGGGTTAAGTACCTCTTCACCCCTAAACCGATGAAACCATTTTGTTGAAGATAGATGCAAAACAATCTTTTAGTAAACAATACATAGTACGTAATAGTTTTATTATGTTTCAAATAAATGTGGATCTTCGTATTAGGAGGGCGACTAATGCAAAAAATCAAACATCGTCCTTCTCTCTTCACACTCACGCCCGTCTTTTATATGCCAGGTGAAAAAGGACGACGCGGATTCAGCGGCAAATTAGTTTTTTCTCAATAATTCGATAAATATACAACATTTTCAAAATCCGCTAGAATCAGATTTACAATGATATAATTTTATACAATGCGTTAAAATATCAACTTAGTTTAATGCACGGTTATGGCAATTCGTGAAAATTCGGAAAACGACCTCCGTGGCTCAATGGTTAGAGTGTGTGGCAACTCAAGCCGGGGGTCGCGGGTTCGAATCCCGCCGACGGAACAAAAAGTTTTTCAATGTTCCTGGGTCATGGATGTGTATTAAATATACGTGTATGATGTAAGAAAAATCTTAAATATATGTATAGTGTAAAAGTATTAAATATATTTCCGTTGTCTGGTACCTGTAACACAAGTCCTTCAGGTACTTAGCACGGGGCCAGACTGACGTGGTGTGGAGCGTCCATAGATATTATTATTATAATTAGATGCATCTTTGTGATTTTTTTCTAACGACAAAATTTTAAGATATCGTGTTTCCGCTAAGTCGGATTCTCGGAAATATAATGTAGTATCTATGTTTAGAAAATGAAACAATTCGGGGCTTATTTTCAGGTATAAAAATGAATTATAAAATTTAGGGTTAGTCGCCCCCTTAAATGAAAGGGCACATTTTCCTTGTTCTTGTCGCACAGGAGTGATAGTCAACAACCTTAAACTTTTTTCTGAAATCATGTCCAATGTTGGAGAGCAAGAGGCAAGAAGTTATTTTGCAATATCTGACTGTGTCTGTGACAGCCTTCACTACCGAGTGAAGGCTGTCACAGACAGAGCAGGTAATGGATGTATATTATAGCACGATACATCTCGATACATCTTTCTATAGAAATTGTCAGGAGACCACACACAACAGCTATAATGTATATTTTTACATCTTCATTTCTAGATACAGAGCTATATGAAAATATACATTTACGTTTTGATACATCTTAATACATCTGAATACATTTTCGTGTAAAATATACATCTCTTCTCTTCATAGGATGTTCAAAAATTTATCTGATTATATTATGCATGATAGACAACACACAGTGTTACCAGTTACCACCTTAGCACAGCACTTCACAGCAGGCACTGTAGGCAGTCTGTTCCCCAGAGCCTAAATTTTCAATCAAAATATATATCTTTAATTCATATCGTTCTGTTTTGAGCACATATTGTAACAATGACGCGCATCAAATCACAATCCGAATCATCTTCTGATGAACTAACTAGTAAATACGATAGTGTCCGACCGAAGGTCTATTTTTGGCCGAAGCCGAAGCTGAAGCCGATTAATCGGCAATCGCCACAACCTTCGGCCGAAGCCGAAGCCGAAGGTTTATAATCTTAATCGCTCGACTCTCAGTAATTAATTTTTAACTGACTTCAAAAAAAGGAGGTTATCAATTCGACGCGTATGTATGTAATATTTCCAGAACTGCCCAATTTTCGTACTTATACGAGTATGTTATGTTAGTCTGTAATCTGTATCAGCGTCTGAACAAATATGCCAAATTACAAGTGTATGTGTGTATGTATGTATGTATGTATGTTTTTATGTTAGTGTTCGCATATCTCTGGAACTACCATTCTTATTTCAGTCATTCTTTTTTTGTTGTACTAGGTAAGTGTTCAACTTAGGGAATAGTACAAGTTTCAACAAAATCGGTTCAGTAGTTTTGGAGATATGGAGTTTTAATTTTCAATTACGTATAATTTTGAAGTCGGTTTTATCTTTTTTTAAATATAGTTATGTTCAATATTGTCTACAAGCTACAATTAATATTAAAATTAAGTATTTCAAGACTTCAATATTAAAGGTTTATCTCTATATTGACTGTCTCACAGAGAAGTTGATTTAGAGATGGTAATAAAAGTTTGTGATTTCGTGATTTATTGGTTACTTAATTTGTGGACTACAAATAATTAATTAAGTTTAAGGAATTACTCAAATGTGTAGTTCGAAAACGGATGAGAATTCGGAAAAAGTGTATAGAATCAAAATTATAAAGAATTTAATAAGTTTTTTTCATCGTAGAATGTTATTTGCTACAACACATCGTTTTTTAGTTATTAGCCAAAAACCAAAAATTGAGACTTTTGGCACTCTCCCCTCACTCCGGCTCACCTCCTAGACTTCAGGACTTTCAGTATGTTTTATCCCTAAGCACCCTGAATAAGTTCCAGCAGAAATCTCTTAGGTTCCCGCTCACGCATTCTACAACTACTTTATTGACTGAACTATTGTAAAAAAATAATAATTTCTTTATTATTTCACAAATAACAATAATGAGACCAATCAATCAGTCTTTGTTTTACTAGACTAGACCGAAACTTGACTAATAAATAAAATAAACAAGCACTTACTTCTTAATAAATAATTATTAAATGATTTGATAAGAAGTTAGTGTTTGTTTATTGTATTTGACACTGACTCCCAGCGGCCTCTGCATACACTACCGGTCCGTCGCTCTCTCACGACTCACTCAGTCTTTCGTAACAGTTTACAGTTCGTTCAATTTCGACGGTTGCTCGGACCTTCGGCAAAGCTTCGGCTTCGGCCGGGTTTTAGGCCGAAGCCGAAGGTTTCGCCGAAGGTGGTTTTTTTGGCCGAAGGCGGCCGAAGCCGAAGCTTCGGTCGGACACAGTAAATCTAATAGCAAGTTACTCGAAGGGTCCATAGTATTACGACATTAAAAATAAGAACAGCCTGTATAACACCTCAGCAGCTGAAATGTGCGTCAAGCGGGGCGGCTACTATTGAAATGTAGGGAAAGAACATTACCTGTTGTGTGTGTAGATTAATATAATGTAAAGCTATACATCCCGGGATGTAATATATATTAATATACATTACCTGCTCTATGTGTGAACCCCTTGAAAGGATTGAAAGTTATAGAAACATAATATTATAATATTACTAGCGGCCCGATACGTGCTTCGCTACGTATAAAGTGAAATAATCAGTTAGTACATCGATTCATTTCTTTAAAAAATATATAACTTAATTGCTAGCTAATTAAAAACTTAATCTAAAACATTGGGATAAACAATATTTTTTGTTTTTCCATTTTGAGTGTGAATTAACAAACGGCTGGGGGGTACCAACTCTGGAACAGGCAACATAAAGTTGGCTATGTGAAAAACATAATTCTTCCAAATTCACACCACAAACGTTAATTGTGAGTATCAGATGGCATACGATCGAGAGCAATTTTAAACAATTGAACTAATGCGTTATGCTGATGGAAAAACCATTGTAGCACACGAATAATTATAATTCTCGTCTTGTATTAGAAATAATTGCACAACGTTGATCCAATTCACGATTGTCATCACGAATAGAATAAATTTGAAAAAATTGATGATCAACGTCGGGGTACGGCAATAACGAACCAACTTGATGATAAATCTGGCCCTGAATCTGTAACATGTATGCTATTTTAGGTTGTTGGATAAGAATTTTTAAACTATCGAACACTTTATAATTAAGATATCTATAAAGATGGGACAATCCAGTTGAAAAAATAATAATTTCACTCTTTTTAGATAGTTATATAAGGCTTTCCGTAAATACTTATGTGTTCTGATTAGTGACTTTGGATCCAGGATACACCTTCATAATACGAAAACTCATAATCAGCTGACTTCACTACCACTTTAGAATTTCTTAAAAAACTCCAAGCATATTATTCTACTGTATATGCTTAGAGTTTATCAAGCAATGCTGAAAATTATATGTTCAAACACCTATCTCTAATAATTAGGCTCTAAAGTACTGTTCTCTGACTTTCGTTTTATTATTAAGTATATCACTAATTCCGCATGGAAACTCATCATAAAAATATGCATAAACTACTTAAAACTACATCAATAGAACTATGTTTGTCCCAATTTTGAAAGACTTTCCTATACAATATATATGTTACAAAGACCGAAAACGCTCAGTGAGCGAAAAAATGGCTCACAACGCGTTGTGGTAATAGTGAAACGGCCACGACGCGAAATTCGCGTCGCGCGTGGCCCTAGTGAAAACGGCCACGACGCGTTCTGGTAATCACAGAAATACCACAAAGCGAAATTCGTGTCGTGGCTAACGTGCTATTCGACCACAACGTTGTGGTAATCGAGAAAAATCATGTCGCGTTCTGAGCATTTAAAAACAGCCACGACGCGAATTCGTGTTGTGGCCCTAATCAAAACGGCCACGACGCGTTCTGAAACCAGGCCGTGTTACGCAGGAGTAATATTATAGCGCCCAAGTGTGTGCGCAATACACAAGAGCACTCTGGTTTCAATGAAACTAGGCCAGTTACGCAGGGGTAATTTTATAGTGCCCAAGTGTGTGCACAATACACAAGAGCACGTTACGCAGGAGTAGTTTTATAGTGCCCAAGTGTGTGCGCAATACACAAGAGCAATCTGGCTTCAATGAAACCAGGCGAGTTACGCAGAAGTAATTTTATAGTGCCTACGTGTGTGCGCGTGTAAAAGTCGGTCCTGCACCTGATCTCTCGCCGGCGGCCAGTCATGTCGGTCTTCCGCTCCATTGAGTTATGAGAGTAAAGAATAGTGCTCTTGTGTATTGCGCACACACTTGGGCACTATAAAATTACTCCTGCTTAACAGGCCTGGTTTCATTAAAACCAGAGTGCTCCTGTGTATTGCGCACACACTTGGGCACTATAAAATTACTCCTGCGTAACTGGCCTGGTTTCGTTGAAACCATAGTGCTCTTGTGTAATACGCACACACTTGGGCACTATAAAATAACTCCTACGTAACAACTAGAGTGCTCTTGTGTATTGCGCACACACTTGGGCACTATGAAATAACTCATGCGTACCTGGCCTGGTTTCATTGAAACCAGAGTGCTCTTGTGTATTGCACACACACTTGGGCACTATGAAATGACTTCTGCTCAACTGGCCTGGTTTCAATGAAACCAGAGTGCTCTTGTGTATTGCGCACACACTTGAGCACTTTAAAATTACTCCTGCGTAACGTGCTCTTGTATATTGCGCACACACTTGGGCACTATAAAATTACTCCTGCGTAACTGGCCTAGTTTCATTGAAACCAGAGTGCTCTTGTGTATTGCGCACACACTTGGGTGCTATAAAATTACTCCTGCTTAACTGGCCTGGTTTCACTAAAACCAGAGTGCTCTTGTGTATTGCGCACACACTTGGGCACTATAAAATTACTCCTGCGTAACTGGCCTGGTTTCGTTGAAACCAGAGTGCTCTTGTGTATTGCGCACACACTTGGGCACTATAAAATAACTCGTACGTAACAATCAGAGTGCTCTTGTGTATTGCGCACACACTTGGGCACTATGAAATAACTCATGCGTACCTGGCCTGGTTTCATTGAAACCAGAGTGCTCTTGCGTATTGCACACACACTTGGGCACTATGAAATGACTTCTGCTCAACTGGCCTGGTTTCAATGAAACCGGAGTGCTCTTGTGTATTGCGCACACACTTAAGCACTTTAAAATTACTCCTGCGTAACGTGCTCTTGTGTATTGCGCACACACTTGGGCGCTATAAAATTACTCCTGAGTAACTAACCTGGTTTCAGAACGCGTCGTGGCCGTTTTCATTAGGGCCACAGCACGGATTCGCGTCGTGGCTGTTTTTAAATGATTAGAACGCGTCATGGCTTTTCTCGATTACCACAACGCGTTGTGGTCGAATAGCACGTCAGCCACGACACGAATTTCGCCATGTGGTATTTCTGTGATTACCAGAACGCGTCATGGCCGTTTCACTATGACCACAACGCGTTGTGAGCCATTTTTTCGCTCACTGAGCGTTTTTGGTCTTTGAGCGTAACATATATACCTCATAGATCCCGTGATCAAATTGCTATCGTAACCACAACACTAAGGGTCAATATATACTACTCGTAAGTCGAAGCGCATCGAAGCGACTCACTAATATTGAACATAACAAATTCAACCTTAACTCCAGAGCGTAACGCACATAATCACGTGACATTAGTGACCCTGATGTGGTAGTGATGATGATGATGAATGTTATTTGCATAGTAGCATATGCTTTCAGTTCTTAAAACAGCGCCCAACCCCCAAACTTGTATCTCTAAGGAGTTCGGAGTTTTGTTCAGTACCTTCGAACCATGGTATACGAGTAACATGGTGCAAAATCTTACTTTTTGTAACATATGCCTGGAATACTTCATACAAAAGCAAAATCGGCATATGTATCCATTTAAATTTTGAGGTGTTCCCTCGATTACTCCCGGATCCCATCATCAGATCACCGGTACCAATTCACGATCATACCCTATACAACAAAACAAAAATTTCCCCGTCTAAAAAATCTCCATTAACAAAATGAGCGGGTCATTTTTTTTATTGAATTCATTTGTTACACAAAATGTGATAAATGAAGAACCACTCGACCGATTTTGTGCAAACTTCACAAAAACCATCTACTAAATAGTCCAAACAAACCCTGAAAATTTGGTTTGGATAGGCGAGCCCGTTCTTGAGTTATAAAGTGACAACGAAAAATGCCACTTATTTTTATATTATGTACTATCAGAGAAGTTGATTTCTATGCAGATCGGGGACCTACGTAGTTTGGTTGCGTTACGTCAAACCCAGCCGACAGATCACAATTAACATTGAATTTACATATTCGACCAAATAACGTTGGTCTATCAACTGCGTAGGAATCAATTTCCTCGATGGTACATATTAAGATTTTGATTTAATAAATAATTATCATACTATACTTAATTATTATAATATTAAATAAATAAATGTACTTAGGTACCTATTAATGTTTATTTCTATTATCTATACTAAATGACGCCCGCAACTCTGTTGCGCCCAATTAGTTTATTGCGCGGGAACCGTACATTTTTCCGGGATAAAAGTAATCGTATGTTTTTCTATTACTTTCCCGGGATTCAAAGTATCTCCAAACCAAATTTTAGCAAAACCAGTATAAAGTTTTGGACAGAACAGAACAGACAAACAGACTCTCATTTTCTCAAAGTGTTTCGTCGTTTTTTCTTTATAAGATGATGATGGTGATGATGATGGTTTTCAGATAGTGTCATCACCGCTGCTGTCGTGGTGCCGCGCTGGTTGGATCTTCACGGACTGCTTCCTGCTGCTAAGCGGGGCCCTCGCCTCGTACAGAACATCCAAGGATGACAGCGTCATCGCCAAAGTGCTGTCCAAGTATTTGAGGTAGGCACTTCATCCTATCTCATCAGAATCTCGTGTTAAAATAAAATAAAAATTGTTTTATTTCTGAATAGATTTGAATTAAATTACTTTCAGAACGTTGTTGCTACTGGAGCCTACCACTGGTTCAGGAACTAACCAGAGAAGAACCGGCGTAAGAAACTCGCACGGAGCCAACTTTTTACCAAAAAAGTGGGAAATGGGAAATTTACAATATTGTAACTTAATCTATACAATATAATATTCTAAGTCGCTTCTTCGAGATCTCCTTTTCGATTCATCCTCAGCCCTTAAAAAATAATGGTTCAACAATAGTTACGGGGGATTCTCTATCAATCAATATTTCGTTCATTGTTCGATCCCGTTCGTCAAACTGTAAAATCATCAAAATTGTTAAACTCGTTAGTTTGATATGAGAATAAATTTTAAAATGTTAAACCTGTTGGCTGTTAGGTAGTCATTTTATAAGAATACATTTTGCAGTTCGATAGGAAACGGATTTGATCGAAGCTGCATTCAACAAAATATCCACAGCCGATCTCCTATTTTGGAAGTCGGTTAAATTATGCAGTAAATGCTATACAAGTATACACGTCACGGAATAGGATGTGAGAAGTAAGGAATAAAGGCGCCATAAGTTCATAACCAACCCCAACCCAACAGAATCTATTTTCGTTAGTCGTTACGTATTGCGTCACAAAATGGTGGCAGAAACGAAATTACTTACTTCCTCGCGCGTGTCATATTATTGCCAACATTATATCACGCATCGGGCTCAATACCACTGATCTATAGACGAGCTTGAATTTGTCATGGATTTTTATGTTTTGAATTGTTTTGAAATCCTATAAATAATATTAAATTGCATCGGATACCTTTTGGCAATATTTATAAAATCTGCAACCTTTTATTACTCATATAACAATTATTTTCATATTCAGTTTTAACAGAGTAGTGAGTGCATAATATATTATATTATCGAGTAATATTATACCATATCAGTTATCACTTATCACCCTATCACTTGAAACATTTATTGTCCCTTTTTTGAAGAGGATCAAATTTATAGTTATCAAAAATACTTGTATCTAGTAATTAACTAGTACACTGCAATTGTATACGTCTGTTACTCTGAGGGAGATCGCACACGTCACACTTTTTGTGTGATCGAGTCTGCGGCTTACATACAATCTGCATGGCGCGCGCCATCAGACTGTATGGAAGCCGCAGACTCGATCACACAAAAAGTGTGACGTGTGCGATCTCCCTGAGGCGCAGCGCAGACGACAGACTATCCGTGACGCACTTTTCAGTCTGTGGGAAATAGAAGCTATGCAATTGTATGCAGACTTTTTGCGCGTCGTGTGCGTTACTGCATATAATTGCATAGGTACTATTTCCCACAGACTAAAAAGTGCGTCACGGATAGTCTGTCGTCTGCGCTGCGCCTGCGGGGCTAAAATGGTCGCATAGCAATGCCTCTCAATCAATTCACAAAACGAATTGTCAAAAAGTCACGAATGTCAAATTAGTACGAATTTAGACCAATTGAATTGGCCAAACTCACGAATGTCAAATTAGTACGAATTTAGACCAATTGAATTGGTCTTAATTTGACATTCGTGAGTTTGACTGTTTTGACAATGCATTTTGTGAATTGATTGAGAGGAATTATTGCTATGCGCCCATTTTAGCCCCGCTGATGTGATTCGACTATGACGACCGTTAATATTTCTCTTCTACTTTCAAAAACTTTATAAGGAAACCAAGGAAAACTTTATAATGAAAGAGCTAATCAGAATTTCAGTTTCTTTCATTAAAACTTTTATCGTTACTTTTAAACATTTTAAAAGTTCCAACTTACCTGTTCACACTTTTAGGACTTCATTTTTTCGATCAGTGGCTTAAAAATTAGCAATGAAAAGTTTACGACAAAATATATATTTTATTTCTCGGGAAAATAGCTCTCTTTGAGCTAGTAAACAACCTAAAAATTAACAGTACTAACTAAACAGATAAATAAGCTACT